>CM053790.1:617511531-618711531 GCA_028749045.1 Cupressus sempervirens
AAAGCTAAAGGTAATCTATTCTACCTAGATCATAGTGAAAGTTCATATTTTATTGTTCAAGTAGAAGGAAATTGGTTATGGCATAAAAGGTTGTGTCATGTGAGCTTTGATAATCTAGTTAAGATAAGAAAAAATAAAAGAGTAAGAGGTATTCCTAGTCTGAGGGACCTGATATGGGTCTATGCAAAAATTGTCAAATTGAAAAGATGGGAAAGATTAATTTCAAGGGCAAGACCTATCATTCAGAAGAATTCTTGGAGTTGGTTCATACAAACCTATGGGGACCTATTGGAATAGAAAGTTAGAATGGGGATAAGTATTTTATTCTATTTGTTGATGATTATTCTAGAATGATGACTATAATGTATCAATAAGAAAAATCTGAAGCTTTTCAAAAGCTTAAGTGGTATTTAGCAAGAGTAGAGAAATAAATTGGAAATAAACTGAAAAGCTTGAGATCCAATAAAGGTAGTGAATTCATTTCCAATGAATTCTACATTGAAAAAGGAATTAAGAGACAAGTATCAACTCCTAGTACACCTCGACAGAATGGTATAGATGAAAGAAGGAACATATCCATCATGGATTATGCAAGAACATTGATGATAGAAAAAGAGTGTTGCAATCAAATACTAGAAAAAAATAATCAGTACTACAAATGCATACCTTGAACAAAGTACAACTAAAGAAAGACTCAAATCAAACACCTTATGAACTATGGTATAGCCATAAACCCAATATAAGTTGGATTGAAGCTATGAATGAAGAACTATAATAGATAGAGGAGAATAAGACTTGGACTCTTGTTCCAAGACCTAAGGATAAAAATGTAATTGGCACAAAGTGGGTATTTAGAAATAAGCTAAATGAAGATGGAAAAGTTTCAAGAAAAAAAGCAAGGTTAGATTCTAAAGGTTATTCTCAAGAAGATGGTGAAACTTTTTCTTCTATTTCAAGATTAGAAGGTGTTAGAGCTTTATTAGTGTATGCAACACATAGTGGATTTAAAGTATATCAGATAGATATAAAATATACATTCTTGAATGAAATTTTGATGAGGAAGTCTACATTAAACAACCTAAAGATTTTGTAGATCCTAGAAAAAGAGATATGGTTTGCAAATTATACAAAGCATTGTATGGTCTCAAGCAAGCTCCTAGAGCTTGGTAAGAAAGACTTTATAACTACTTGATATGGATTAGTTTTCAAAGAAAAAATGATAACAATAGTTTGTATATCAAAAAGGGACTAGAAAAGAAGATTTTGTTAGTAGAAATATTTGTGGATGACACTTTATTTATAGGAAATGATGACTTATGCAAGGCATTTTTAGAAGAGATGAGTAAAGAATTTGAGATGTCTATGTTTGGAGAAATAAAATTCTTTTTTAGATTATAGATCCAATAGAAGAAAGATGGTATCTACATTACTCAATCTAAATATATCAAGTAGATATTAAGGAAGTTTGGAATGGACAATTCAAAACCTGTTAGAACACCTATGTTTACTAGACATAAGCTTTCAAAAAATGATGATTCCAAAGAGGTAGATCAGACCACATATAGATCAATGATTGGAAAATTGCAATATGTAGTGCACAAAAGGCTTGATATTGCATTATTATTTGGTATGGTGGCAAGATTCTTAGAAAATTCCAAAGAAAATCACATGATGGCAATCAAGAGAATCATGAGGTATCTAAAAGGTACTAAAGAATATGGTTTATGGTACAAAAAAGGAGGAAATTTGGATTTGGAAGCATTCAAAGATACTGATTGGGAAGGAAGTGTTGATGATAGAAAGATAACAAGTGGTTGAGTATTCTTTCTTGATAAAAGACTAGTGTCTTAGACAAGCAAGAGGAAAAATTGCATTTCCCAATCCACAATGGATGTAGAATATATGGTAGCAGCAATTAATTGTTCAAATATTTTTTGGTTCAAGCAACTCTTTGGCAAATATGAAGATAGAGATCAAAGATCTAGTGGTTATCTTTTGTGATAACACCACTACAATAAATATATCCAAGAATTCTGTGATGCATACCAAAACCAAGTACATTGCTATCAAATATCTTTTGTTCAAAGAATTGGTACAAGACAAAGAGGTAAGATTGGAATATGTGAATGCTAGAGAGAAAATTGTAGATATATTCATTAAGTCATTACCTACGGATGCATTTTTATATCTAAGAGGTAAGTTAGGGGTCATTCCCCTATCTGAAGATCACTAAATGCTGTTTATTAATGCATCAACTAAAGCATGTTGAAAATTAGACAGTTAATACACTATTGACAAGGCACATTGCAAATGAATTATTACATGAGGTACATTGATATTCACTGAACATTATCTTTGGCATGAGATGTCAAAGAGGGAGAAGTTTGCTGTCATATCTTACAAAAATTTTATCACTTCAAGAGTTGATAAAGAGGAAGATGTCAAAGAAGGAGAACTTGGTCTGATATCAAAGAAGAAAAGTTTTCTATCAGAAGACAATGTTGACAATAGTGTTTTTCTGACAGAGGGAGAAATTGAAGGTATAGGGAGTTCACACTGATAGAGGGAGTTCTCATGGATGAGAGTTAGAATGAATCTATTGGTATGTTCCTTATTTTTTTTATGCTCTAAAATTTTTGTTGTATTATGATATGTTGTATTGCCATCAATTCCAAAGAGGGAGATTATTGAAATGATTGATTAATTATGGATTGTCTTTGATGTTACACAAAATGTCATATCATTGCCAGTTAGTGTATGTCAATCTCACTTAGGTGTTGAAGAAATTTTCTTGTGTCTGTTGGGCATTCCAGAGTTTTCCAAGTTCAGAAGACTATGTCTATTGAGCTCACTCGCTTGTCAAAGGAAGGTTTGCAAAAGTTTAGTGCTAACCAAGCTCACTTAGGTAATGAAGGATATGTTGGATAGAACTAGTGTTAATTTAGCTCACTTGGTTACCAAAGGAACTTTGTGAAAATGCAGTTTTAACTGAGTTCACTTGGTTGACACAAGAAAATTGCTTTGAGTTAGTGTTTATTAAGCAAGATCAGCTAATGAAGGATTTTCTTGTTTTGGCATATTAAGTTCAATTGAATTATTTGTTGGTTCTAGCTGACTAAGGAGATGAATATTAATTATTCTTAGTTGTATTCAAGTTGACTTGACAATGTGTAAGATATAAATATAAGGTCAAGTTGAGGATTGAATGTGTAAAACATAATAGAAGACTTGATGATGCTTAGAGGAAGTGAATTGGAAAGATAAGCAGAATATCCTTACTGAGCTGCAAAGATACATTCAATCAAGAAGGATCAAGTGTACAAGCCAAAATTAAGATTTGTAATCAGAAACTCTATTGCATCAAAAATCAAGTCATTTCATTGTTACTCTCTAACCATTGTAGCAATGATCTAAATCTCTTAACTTAGCAACTATTTGTAAATCTTCTAACAAAGTGGAATTTTTATTTGAAGTGTCTAAAGAACTTTAAAAAGTCCTCTAATAGGGTCACACCTAATATTATGTTTTTTAACCTTTATTAGGGGTGGATCCTAATAGGGTTCACTTCAACAGAGTGAAAATTAGTAACTAGTTGCAATTGATGGTGTTTCCCAAATTGGGTTTCCATGTTAAATCTTGGTGTCAATTGTGTTCATGCTATTTTTTTATGTGTTTTGAAACTAAGTTAAATAAGGATAAACTCAAAGAATATCTTAAAGATTCTCATGCTAAGTAGTTACCCAGTTATTTCAGTGTTTACTGAGTTACAACATGTTTCTAGTGTAAACCGAGTGCATGTGTGTTTGTCGAATTACAACAGAATACAATTTAATTAGAGTTTTGATTTGTATTGACATATAAGGGATCTTAGATTTATTTTAGTGGTAACTGGTTCATCCCTCTCCTCTCAATTACTCCTCTTATATTTCCAACAATATGTTCAAAATTCTCTTGGATGATCATAAGTCCTTATCAAACATCTCTTGTCACCTTAGGTATCTAATGCATGAGATTCCTTGGTATATTGGAAATCATGTATCCATAAAAATATATTTGCATGTTTTAAATTTTCTAGTTATTTGTTTGATAGTTTGATTCAGAAAAAACTTGGTTGTCCTTTCTAGATTGTGTGAGCTTAGCTTCATATTTTGAATCATCATCCTAAGTGCACATAATTTAATATTACATTTAGTTGAAGTTACGCTTCATCTTCTTGGGTGTTGATTTCCTATGTTTTTATTCATGCGATGTATGGTATTTAATTCAATGAGGTTCTATATTTAAGATTTAGTCTTTTCTCTCTTACATTTGGACAACTAGATAATATGTGGACTCATATCTTAGGTCGCAGAAGGTTTTAAAATGTATTATGTATTTGGCCATTGATCCATTTAGGGTTAGTCCTATATTATATAGAACATTTCCTTTATTAGATATTGTTAACTGAAATTCAATCTATGTATCCTAATGAATATATAGTTAATGTAATTGAGTCTTAGAAAGTAGAAATTAGTGGGTTTTTATTTAAGATAAAAAGGACCGCTCAAGATTTGTGCATTTTGGTATATGAAGACTCTTTATCTTGTCAAATGATAAGGAGGAGATATTTTCCATTGCATGTCAAATTATGTTATTTCTTTCAATATTCAACTATGTAGTTTTTGGATTAAATTCATTGAACAATGATTATTAAACTATGGTTTGGAGGATCCTATTTCTCATGAAAATGGATGGAGAAATAAATACTCATTACATCAAGGTAATTATTATATGAGTGAAATATTAAGCCTACTCTCAAGTCACTCATATGAATATACTTTGACTCAAGCATGTTAAACTATTATTATTATTTTGTCTAAGAGTACCCTCATTAGCATGCTATCTCATTTTTAAAACCTTTAACGTATGTTTTCCCTCATGTTGGTGTAAATACGTATTTACTATTTAAACTTTACTTTAGTTTACTGAGGTTAATGCATTATTTATTATATTGCATTATTTTGTTATTTATTTGGTGAGACACTTAGGATTTTGCATACTTTTGTGAGTTGTCATGTTGACAACACAAATGTAAGCAACTCTAATTCAGCACATGGTGTCTACAACACTAGAGTTTCTATAATTAATCGAGTTGTCATGTAGACAACATAGTTATTCACACTCCTCTTTTACTACATGGTTTCTACAACATTATTTTGTGTGCTACACCTTTCTAGGGTTATCCTCTCATCATCACACTTACTCCTGTGCTTAATGGAGGATAATCCACACCTGATGGACATGTGCTGGTTGTATGACTTATCATGTTGCTAATTCCTATGCATTCTAGAAGAATTCTAGTGGCTTTTATATATAGACACTCCTAGTGTACTTTCACATTGAATCAAATACATATTGATATTCCGATCATACTCTTTTTGGTCTATTGTTGTGCTTGTGCTTGAGTTCTTTGATCTTGGGTGAATTTTTCCCTAAGGCAAATTCTTACATGGTATCAAAGCTTGGAGAATTTCTCTTCACATAGTCATTTGAGACCATTGTTGCTCCAACACCTTGGCCCAAATCTAGAGTATTGTAGTCATTGGGAGCATCTAGAGCTAGAAAAAACCTTGCCATTATGTCCAGAATGTCACTTCGATGAAAATTAGCTATAAATTTGCCTACCCTAGGCCAAAGTCAATTTTGAGACAATTTTTTTTTGCAAATTGGCAGTGGAAGGACTAATTTACAAGTTCTGGTATGATTTTTTTAGATCTACAATTTAATTTAATTCAGATCTATTAAATTATTCTTCTCTATAATTATTTTTGAATTCTACATTTTTCAAAAAAAAATTGCCCTTTGAGTAGTAGAGAAAATGTTTTTGTACTGGGGTATGCCCCTTTTAAGATGTAACTGTGTTAGGACTTTTGTCCCAGGCTAGATTGGAGGTTTTCTTCTCTATTCTTTCCTACCAATGCCCATTTCAATAGAGGAAAGTTGATGTAACAAATTTATTCTAATTAATCAAGGCCTTTGGCCATTTACTGATTTAAAAAATAAAAAATAAAAAAATAAATAAAATGTTTTTGTACATGTACCAGGCATGTGACACATTGACTCTATACCTTGTATGGAATATTCCTACCCTCGGTGGCATCTACATCAATCTAGCCTGCATCATTTATTCCACAAAGAATATTCTCATTTCAGTCAGTAAATATCCATAAATTCTAGCCAAGACTCGGCAACAAGCATAAAAACTGACAGCTTGTTTTATTTTCACACTATAGGCTCATACTTTTATTTAGCACTACAACCCATTTTCCCACCGATGTGGGATTATTGAAACAAATTATGGCGTAGTATCACTCTTTGACAACTTGCACTTTTGATGCAGTTCCTTCATCCCTGTGATTGCGATTTAATCTTTCAACCACTGCATTAAGCCTCTGGCCGCTGAGAGAACATGATTGTTGCTCCTTCCCCTTTCTCAACATCTTAGATGTGTTTTTGACCACCTCTAGCATGAACCACTTGCACTTCGATGGCAACCGATTTCCTTGCATGCTACTTTTTTTATGATGCCAGAGTTTAGATCTCTAGCCCCTTGCGACAAGTCACTAATGTTGCTACTCCTAGTTTGTTCTACCTCTGATGAGACATGTGGAAAAACACATAGTTGGCATGTGGCACTCAGCCATTTGACCCCCTATCCATGTCATCCTCCGACCGAGTTAGCACCCCAGTGCTTGACATGTCAGCATGCACACTCAACAACTATATAGTTGACACGCAAAGGTTGTACTTACACATTAGTGCCAACTAGATTTCCACGTGGATAGATCATACCTTGCCATGTCACCATGGTTGTACAACACATGGACATCTATACAGTCTAATCAGCTGCCATGTCACCCTCAGAGGCTCAAATTTTGCTTGCATCAACATTTCATAGGATTAAATTTAATGGTCATCTAACCATCATTCCCTAGCATTTTTTAACTACTATGACATCCATTTGACCATCAAATTTAAGCTCTTAGTTTTCTTCCTAGACCCCTCTCCAAATGTAGTTTTGATTTGATAGTCTAACTTTTGGAGGCCATAACTTAGTGATTTGAACTCCAAATTAGGTGCATTTTAAAAAAATTTTGGGTAGAATTTCCTAACTTTTTAGTGGTGGTGCTTTTTTATAGTTTTGGTGCACAAATTTGGCAAGAATTGCAATTTTTGGTGATTGTACCTATTTAATCCTACATTTCGCACCTTGAATTGCTCCATATGGGCTCATCTGGACACATTTTTTAGGTTCTATTTTTTGTGAAAGTGCATTATGCTTTGTCTACTTTCTAGATTTGTAATCAGATTATAGTGTTGTGTGGACAAAATCTCACTTTCAGACTTAGGGCCTTTTCTACATTATAATGCTTTGATTACTTTTCAAAAAATTTGTACATCTAAGCTATAGTTCTTAGTGATAGATTATAGCTTCAAAAGGTAGTTGTAAACAATAAAATTAGAAGTCCACTTTGTGCATTTTGACAAGTGGCCTATTTTACATGTACTACATATAAAGTGCCAAAAGCATCTTTTTTTTTGGTTGGGGTGGGGGGGGGGGGGGGGGGGTCTTTAGATTGAGTGAAAAGAGGGGGGGTGTGTATTGTGTTCTTGTGTCTCTCTTTTGTGCTCTTTTACTTTTTTGTATCATGGGTTCACCTAAAGTTCAACTTCTAACTTCATGCAATTATTCTACATGGAAAGATATTATATGGAGTAGATTAATGGAAAAAGGACTAAGTCTTTATCTTGATGGTTCAATTACAAAACCCAGTGATGCCACATCACTCAATGATTGGAGAGTTAAATACTAATAGGCTTTAGGAATTATGAGAACTTGTGTACATAGAGATCTCTTCTTCCACATTTCTAGTTTTAAGGAAGCCAAACCTACCTAGGAAAAACTTGAATCATTGTATGGTAAGGTGGACGAGGAAAAGGGATACCAGATTGGGGATGACCTACTTCTCTTGGATCCAAAGAACTTTGACACAATTCAAGATTATATCAACGTAGCCAATGAGTATAGGGCACTACTTAAAGATTGTAGTAATCCCATGAAGGATCATAATTTGATTCATCATATCTTGAAGAAGTTTCCTTCTGAGTGCGCTTCCTTTGTTTCAAGTTATAACACTCATTGGTTGACCATGGGATGTGCTTTCCAAAAGCCTACTTTTGATGCATTTGTAGAAATGTTGACTTTTGAAAAATCCCACTTGATAGATATGGGACTTCTCACATCATCAAAGACCAAAGCATTGGTGGCTAGTGATGAGAACCACTCAAGTCAATGAGGAAGAAGTTCTAACAATAGCAAGAAAAAGTAGTGGAAGCAAAAATCACAATCTGAGACACAAGAATCCTCCTCACAGCAAGGCAATTCTTCTTCCAACAAGAAGGGAAGTAATGAAAAAAAGGAAAAACTTTTTTATGCATATTGCAAGAAATTGAATCATGATGAGCATCATTGCAAGACTAAGAGAATCAATGAGTTGGAAAACTTACTCAAGAAGAACAAAATTCAAGTGTCAAATGCTTCCAAGAACTCAACTCCACCCACTTCGAAGGGAAAAGGGCAAGCACTTATGGCTAGTTCAAGTTCTTCAATGGAATGGATTCTTGACTCAGGTGCCTCCTATCATATGGGTTCTTCAAAGGGAGGCTTTCCTTCATTCAAGCAGTCACAGGTATTGCACATCTTTGTGGGAGATGATACTAAAATGAAATTTGAAGGGAAAGGACATGTGGAGATGGAAAATGGGGAATTCAAAGATATTCTCTATGTACTAAACCTTAGCTATAATCTTCTCTCAATTTACCAAATCACTCACCTTAGAGATGGCAACAATGTTGAGTTCCTTCCAGATTCAATAATAATGCAAAGTCTCAAAGATGATTCATTGGTTGTAGTGGGAAAAGTCAGTCATGACAAGAGGCTTTATTCCTTCTCCCACTTTGTGCCTAAATCTCCTTCACATGCCTTGTTAACTCAATCTAATTCACAAATAAAATTATGGCATGAGTGGTATGGCCATCTTGCCTTCCGCTATCTTCAACAACTTTTCTCTCAAAACATGGTCAAAGGTCTACCTCCAATCAACTTTTCTAAGGGTGAATGTTCAACATGTTTAGTGGATATGCATCTAAAGGAGAAGTTTGATACAAGGAAGTCTTCAAGAGAACTGGGTGTTCTTCAGTTGGTTCACATGGTTCTAGAAAGTCCTTTTGTAGGACATTAGTTAGCCAAGGTCACTACACCTTTACTTTTGCTGATGACTTTTCATGCTACACATGGATCTATTTTCTTCATCACAAGAATGAAGTGTTGGACAAGCTTCAAGCCTTCAAGATTCATGTTGAACAAAAATCAAGGAAAGTCATCAAGGTTCTACGAATGGACAATGAAAGTAGATGTGTGGACAGAAGACTTAAAGACTTTTGCAAACTTGAGGGAATTGATCTTCAAAATCCACCAGCATTTAGTCCACACAAGATAGATGTTATAGCTATGAGGATTAGAACTCTTAAGTCCATGGCAAGTTGCATGATTAAAGCCAAATCTCTTGATCATACACTTGAATTTGAAGTTGTAAGCAGTTCCACTCACATACTTAATGTAGGTCTCCTCCTAATGCCCTAAATGGGAAAACTCCTTTTGAGGCATGGTGTGGCAGAAAACTAGTTGTGAGTCACTTTAGAGTCTTTGGTTATCCAACATGGGCAAACATATCTTCTAGGGGATGCAAGGCACCACCACCTAGGCCTTGTATTTTCATCAGATATGAAGATGTTGTTAAGACATATAGACTTATTGATCTTGAGACTCATGAGATTTTTGTAAAGAGGGATGTACACTTTGAGGAAAGTTCACCCAACTTCTCCTCTAATCCTCTCCGCACTCCATACACTATGGAAACTAATAGTGATACTAGCAATAGTGATTCAATAGACTCAAATTTGTGGTATCCTATTGACAGATGCAGAGAGAGGTCACACCATCAGCACATTCCACATGCATATATTTCCACAATGATTGGTCCAGCACAATAGGGTACACCTTGTCTTCTAGCTCCAGCAATAGGGGATTGCTACATAGAAAAGATTTTAGGTTTGTTTGTGGATTCATACATAGCAGATTTGGGGAACATCATTAATGATGTACATATTCTCTTTGATGATGGCAATCCTTCTTCAGTTGTTGTGAGGGCTCACTCTGACCCTCATGTGCATTCTCTACATGATCGATCTTCATAGGTTGATATGACTGTGGATCCTTATATGCATTAGTTGAAAGAGGTCTCTTTATCATTTGAGGAGACAACTAGTTCTTTGGGATAGGTTCTACATCCATCCTTGTCAAATTTGCATTTGTTCTTTTCAGCAGTCTTGGAAGGGGCAACCATCAGCATTGACACAAGGATAGTTGAGTAGGTTTTAGAGGCATCATTAATCATTAGGATTCTTTCTACACATAGGGGAAGCATCTCACTTGTACCTTTGCCATTGTTTCTTCCAAAGAGGAGGAACATCATTCAACACTCATGGACCAGCTTCTTCCTTGGAGTAGCTATCATTGATCGATACTCTTTATTAGGGGGGGAGGGGGGAGACTACCTTGTCTCTCTTCTTCTTCTCTTTTATGGGGGGTACTTTTTCCTCTTTTGGGGTTTTCTCCTTCTCATACTTCACTATTGTATATACTTGATGTATGTCATAATTGGCAGGTCTTGATTACTCCATCCATCCATGCATCTTTTCTTTTCATCTCTCTTTTTTGGGGAGCATTTTTCCCATGAGCTTTTCCCTCTTTCTCTGCTTTATGAGAGATTACATTTCATTATGTACATGGGTACCTACCATGGCCTAGTAGCCAGGACCCAACTTGCATTTCATCCTAGTTTTTGTAAGCTTAAGGGCATTCCCCTAAGTTGTACTTAAGGGGGGGTGTTGGTGTAAATATGTATTTACTATTTACACTTTACTTAAGTTTACTTAGGATAATGCATTATTTTATTATTTATTTGGTGAGACATTTAGGAGTTCATGTACTTTAATGAGTTTTCATGTTTACAACATATAAGTAAGCAATTCTAATTCAACACATGGTGCCAACAACATTGGAGTTTGCATAATTCACTGAATTGTCATGTAGACAACACAGTTGTTCACACTCTTCTTTTAGCACATGGTGTCTACATTATTATTTTGCACGCTAGGCTTATCCTCTCATCATCACACTTACTCGTGCTTAATGGGGGATAATCCACACCTTGTGGACATATGTCTAGTCATATGACTTATCATGTTGTTGATTCCTATGCATTCTAGAGGCCTTTATATACAAATGCTCCTAGTGTACTTTCACATTGAAGTGAATACATATCGATATTCTGATCATACTCTTTTTGATCAATAGTTGTGCTTGTGCTTGAGTTCTTTGATCTTGGGTGAATTTTTCCCTAAGGAAAATTCTTACACCTCATGACCCATTCATTATATAATGTTCATAAAAAACACCACTTTTCATAGGTTTTAAAAATAGGGTAAAAAGCTAAGTGGGCTTAATTGTAGAGGAAAATCCATGGTTAAGTGTACTTGAGTTGGAGTTCATTCACTCCTTTGAGAATCACCTAGATGCAACAATTGTTAATTGATCCATTCATTATCATGAGAGGTGGTTTCTTGTAAGACATTTATTATGAAACATAGGTCAATGATTATTTTCCTTTCTCAACCTTCAAAAAGTACTATGTCTATTGATTTATATTATGACATGTATATTTCCAATTTATTTTCATTTAATTTAGTTTTGTCTTCCTTTCCTCCTACATGTTTTAAACTCAAGGAGATCATACCATCACTAAGACCTCTATACATATCTTCTAAATACTAATATGTATGACATAAAGAAGCACCACAATATCTAGATAAAATCCATACAAATATTACAAGATAATAAACTATACAAATCTAAATACATAGATATTACTATTACAATGTGCTTATATTTTAATATTTAATATTGGGGTTTCATTATTGAAACTCTATTTGAAACTAAAGTAAAAATATATAAATCATAAAGTTTACTACAATTTTAGAAACAATCAAATGTTAATAACTGATAAATGTTTAGAATAGGAAAGGAGATCAATACTAAGCATTTGTTTGAAACTAGCATTATCACAATACACATGGTAGAGAAATTAATGCCATGAATTTTTTTTTAATCCTTTTGGAAATATAATAATTTACTTGAATATAAATAGAATCATGATCATTTGAAAATGATTCCTAATAAATAGTCACCAAATGTGTTCAATGGTGTTTATTTTTCATATTTCAATAATGTGTTTTTTTTTTAATAAATATTTTATTTAACATTCTTCTCATTTCGAACCTTAATGTTTGCATATATGCCTTACTTTTGAAAATTCATATCTTATATGTCATTTATATTTTTAGATTCATCCACTTGATAAAATTTCCATAATTCAATTCATAATTGGTTTAAGTCTTTAACCAATTCTTATCATCATTACATTCTATATTTTTTATTTATTTATAATTTTCTTTATCATTTTTTAAACCACTTTATGTTATGCATATTTATTCTTTGAAACTCACCACTTTGATATTTCATGTCACATAGTAACCTATAAATGAGAATTATCTATTTACACCGATATTTCTATTATGATTTTGTATTTTCCTGCATATAATACAATATACATTTCTTTTTTATCATATATATAGAGCATATAAATATAAAATTTATGATTTATCCTATGAGTTATAATTAGATTTTAACAATTCTACCCTTGTACATTATATAATTTTTTTATGACAATTTACCATTTTATTATATTATTATAGATTCCTAAAGAAGAATCAAACATTTTCCCACAATATTGATTCTATATTTCTCCATCACAATCATAGAGTTATCTCTATAGTAGGGAAACCTTTTCTTCCTTATATTATTTTAAATTCTATAGCCATATATTTTTATACAAGACAACATGTCTTCAAATGAATTAATTTATATAACTTTATATAAGTATATCATGTCTTCCCTATTAAAAAAATATCTCTCATATTTTCACATTGCAAGACTTTCAAAGTGGAAATATTTCCCTCCTACTATTTTTATGTCATATTTATCTTAATATTTCCATATTAGTAGAATAATGTATTTTCCTCTTTAGCATTAATTATATATTAGAGGACCACTAGCTATCTATAATTTATTTTCCTATTTACCGTGTCCAAACACTATTAGATATTAAATTAGAGGCATATGCATACAATAACATATTTAAAATATTTTTATACACAAAAGTTTTTTTTGGCCCTTAAGGACAATATGATGACACCATATTCACTCATTTTAGTGGAATCCTTAAATATTGCGACAACTTAGCTAACTATGTCAAGTTATTTTATATAAATTTTTGTTTTCAATATTTTGCATTCTTCTTATGTATTTTTTTTTTGATATTTTATTACATGATTTAAAACTTAATGAAATTATTAGGATTCAATTGTGGAGTTTCTTGTGGTAAAATCATTAACTCACATTTTATGAGTTGTTCACAAGACCCCATATCTTATGAGAATGAAAACAACACTTAGAACTCATTGAATCTAGGTGATGCTCATTAGGGTTAAGAATCTAGGTTTCCTAGGAGGTTACTCATCTTAATACTTCTTCAACTTAAGTGCACATTACCATGAAGTTCCCTCCATTTGTAAAATCCGAAAAAAAATTGTACCTTATGAACCATTCATTATGGACACTCTTTAGCTCATCAAGTGATAAGAAGGAGATATTTTCTATTCATGTCAAATTACGGTATTGCTATCAAGATTCAATTGTGTAATTTATGCATTAAATTCATTAAATCATGGTTATTAAGTAATGTCATAGAGGATCCCATTTCTCATGACAATGAATAAAAAAATAAAAAATCATTACATCAAGGTGGTTCTCATAGGGGTGAAGCATGAGACCTTCTTGGAGCTTTCTCATTTGAATATACTCTAACTCAAGTATTGTAAACATTTTTTTTTGTAATACTACCCTAGGCATTATATTTATATCTCAGTTTCAAAACCCTCAACATGTGTTGTGCCTTGTGGCCCATTCATTATATAAGGTTCATAAAACATGACACTTATCAAAGGTTTTACAAATGGGGTACAAAAGGTAAGTGGGCTTCACCATCCAAAGTAAACTTAATAGTTGCGTGCACTTGATTTGGACTTTCTTCACTCCTTTGACCATTGCCTCAATGCAACACATGTTATTTATTCCATTCATTTTCATGAGAGATGGGCTCTTGTAATCCATTAATTACGAAGCATGGGTTAGTAATCATGTTCCTTAATGAACCTTCAACAAGAATTGTGTGCAATGATTTACATTTTGACATATGTAATTCAAATTTATTTATTTTTCCCTTTCCTCCTACAAGTTTATGTAACTTGAGGAGATTGCACATATCATTACTAAGACCATTATGTCTATGTTCTAAATAGTGTTATGTACTCCATAAAGAAACACCTCCATATCTACATAAAATTCCTACAAATAATATAAGATATTAGGCTATAAAACTCTAAATGTGTAGATATACTATCCTTCTCTACTAATTTGTTATGTTTAAGAAAAATTGGATTGTAGGTTTGTGTTTTTTGACTCTACAAGTAGTTAATCAATATAGACTCTTTCTTTGGTCTATGGATTCAAACCCAAGACCTCTAAAATAAGAGGCTCACAATTTTACCATTGTGTTGTAACTTCTTGCATGGTCAAATTTTACTTTTAGATATAATAATGTAAGTGAAATATTAATCCTATATAGAATAAATACATGACGATTATTTGAAAAGAATTATCAATCCTAAATTTTGTTCACGAATTTAAAAATTCTGAATCATTTGTATACAAATAATGAAAATAATTAATCTAAGAACAAACGAACAAATTAAGGCTAAATTACAAAAAGCTAACCGAGCCTTATTCTAAGAATAATAGAGATGGCTCTTGTATCGAAAAAGGTTGCCTACCTTAGATTCCTTACTTAGCAAAATTAAATTTCTTACATATGATATGAAATTACCGGCAGATGAGAATTGGGATCCCGACTCTATCACTAATTCCCTGGTCTTAACTGAATAAAATGGGAGGGCGTGAAGTGAGCATACATTCCTTTAAAAAGTGGAGTTTAACCAAACAAAGTCGGCACTTGCGCATGTAAGACGTCTACAGGATTCCATGTGACAAAAGGTTTAAGAAGCAATTCATTTAAAAGAGATTTTATTCTCTTCCATGCGATATTTTAGAAACATTATTGAGAACAAAGTAGCCCATTGTTGTTCCAAAAGATGAGTAAATAATTGATTATGGAATTAAAAAGCAAATGCAATAGATTCTTCCGTCTTCTATTCTTTGCTTACTGAAATAAGTTTCCGTTTTTTGATGTGATGTGAATTGACATGCAGGTGAGCATTCTTTTTCTTTTACGTGTGTGAGGGTCCTGATTCCCTTGTTTAAGGCGCATCAATAATTAAAGAAAGATGACAAGAAATAAAACTATGAGAGAGATGAATTGGAAGATGCAGAGTGAATAATATTTCATCAAAGAGGAGCAGTCATAGCCAACTGTTACTTTATGCTTGTTATTCATGACTGTTGGACATATTCTGTAAGCTTTTATTACATTTAATACGATGAAATATAAAATCCACCACACAAATATGCAGGCGCAGAAGACAGCACCCTTTCGAATAAAGATGGAAATAACTCCTTTGAAAAGAATAATTGAAGCAGAGGTAAGGAATGTGAGTCATACAAATCTTCTAAACTGACGTGGGGTTCTTGACTCAAATCGTGGAGAAGAAGTGAAGGCATTCTAAACTCCTGGATTTACACCAAACACGGTTAAGAAAAGGTAGTGCCAGTTGGGATATTACATCAGTAGAGTCATAAGATTCCCAATCCTATATTATATATACTTTGAAAACAAAGGTTTCTATTTCTACATATACATACATACATATATATATATATATGGTATGAGGATTTGTTTGTACAGTTTTTAAGTAAAATTTATTGATTTAAGTTTTATTAGGATTTGTTTGTACAGTTTTTAAGTAAAATTTATTGATTTAAGTTTTATTAGTAGTAGTTCATAAGAACTCATCTTTCATGCAAATTAATAGAACACTTGTATTTACATGAAGGACTCCTTTTTGTATAGATCATTGTTCCTTCGAACGATATGTCCAAGTAGCTTGCATCTCATTTGCATAAAAAATCTAACATCTTCAAAATCAGTTTATATTTTTTAAATTGTTGACAATCCTTTGTTATTAATACATTATATAACAAAGGGGCCCAACCCTCTCACAGCACACATGGAATTGCTCCAAACTCCCAAGCCAATAAATCACCCAACTATGGTAAAACACCCAAGAAAGGAGGCATGAAATCTAGATCCAAAATAAGAAAGCAAGATGGTGAGGAATGTCATTAGCCCAAGCTCACCTTCACTTTCAAGAATGGGAAGGGGGAGTACCTTCCACACAATCCATGAAGATCATCTCATGAAACTTTAGGGGATGTAATGTCCCTATTAAACAATGATTATTAAAGCATTATCTCGAGTCCTTTGGATCTGACATTGTCATGTTGCAAGAAACTACATTAGATTCTAATGAAATAACCCCTTTAGATAAGAAAATTGGAATTAGGAAAATATGGGGCCATCCAATCATTCACATCTAGTGGCCTTGCTTGCATTTGGAATCCAAAATTTGTCTAGTCTACTCTAGATGTTAATCATCACCATTAGATGTGTGGACATTTCAAATACATTAACTCAAACCTAAAATCCACCCTTATAAATAGTTATGGTCCTATCTCTACATCTAGTAAATGTGAACTATGGGAAGAGCTAATTATTTTTCTCTCCACATCACTCTACCAATATTATAACTAGAGGTGATTTTAACACCATTATATATCTCAAGGAGAAATAAGCTGGTAGAGATTTTTAGACTTGGATACCTGCAAATTGTCTACTCGACATCAATCTCACCAATGGTTCCCATAAATGGAGAAATAGAAGAATAGGTCCTATTTTTATAGCAAAAAAATTGGATAGATTCCTTGTTTTCGGTGATTTCTCTTCCTTTCATTACAAACTCTCAATGGAAGTGATCTCCATTATTGGATCAAACCATTTTCCAATCTATCTCAACATTGGGGATTTGGTCAAGTAAAATAGAATCCACTTTAAATTTGAGAATTTATGGTTCCAAGATAAGGAATTCCTTTTCCTCCTAGAAGTATGGTGAAATGAAAAATATTTTCAAGGATAAAAGATGTATATTTTTGTATCCAAACTCAAACACCTTAAAATTAGAATCAAGGAATCAAATAAATTATATTTCAATAAAAATTTCTAAATACTCACCAATGTTGAATCTGATATCAAATAATTGAATGAAAAGGTTCTATGCAATGCTATGCATAATGATGCTTATGTCTATGAGAAGTACCTCCTTAACAAGCATATCAATTTATTAGACAATATGGAAATATTCTAGATATAGAAGTCAAGAGAAACTTGGTTTAATGGGAGACATAGGAATACCAAGTTTTTCCATAATAGCTCAAAGGCTAGTAATTGTATTAACATGACCACTAATATCAAAAACTCCCAAGGCAACTGTATAGAGGATGTTGGAGCTTTTCTTGATGAACTTGTATCTTATTTCAATGGCACATTAAACAACTAGGGTTCCTTAGATCTCTTTTCTCAAAAGAAGCTCATGGACCTCATACCTAGACTTATAACCAAAGAACACAATGCAAATCTAAATAAAAAAATACCAAAGAAGAAATTAAATATGCCCTATTCCAAATGGAGCCTGATAAGGCCCCAAGGCCAGATGGATTCTAGGCTAACTTCTTTTTCAAATATTGGCACTATTTAGGGGATGAGTAATGGGAAGCTCTTATGGGGAATAGAAACTCTAGGAACCTTTTCAAACAAATCAATCACACCTTTGTCACCCTCATACCAAAAAAAGTTGAGGCATTGCATCTTGGAGACTTTAGACCCATCTTACTTTGTAATACTATTTACAAAAAACCCACCAAAGCCTTTCCTAACAATCTCAAAGTTGTCATCCCCCTCATGTATGATGAACAAACAAGTTTCATCCTAGGAAATTCAATTATGGATGGTATAATCATAATCCAAGAACTTATTCACTCTATCCCAAAGAACATATCCCTATGCATCTTATTCAAAATAGATATGCAAAAGGCTTCTTATAAAGTTGACTAGTGATTCCTTTGCAACTACATGGAATCCTTTGGCTTCTCTAGATAATGGATCACCTAAGTTTTTACTATATTCCTCCCTAGGAATCTCCACTTACTTATTGGGGCTCCAAAAGGATTCTTTGACATCTTTAGGTGGCTCAGATAGGGAGATCCCATACCCCCCCTTCCCCTTTTTCATCATGCAAAAAGCCTTTGGTAGGAGACATAAGGCCTCTCAAGATCAAGGGCACATTCAAGGGGTCAAGGTAACATAAGGATCCAACACTACCCATCAACAATTGCAGATGACAAGCTATCTACCCTAGCCAATGCCTAGCCAATGTAGCAAGAGTGATAAAAGACAACCTTGACTTCTACATGACAGCCTCAAATCAGATTGTTAGTATTGATAAATTAGAAATCTTCTTCATTAACTCATAACCAATCCTTGAGGATAGGATATGCAATATCATGAACTTTAAGAAAGGTAATTTTCCTTGCAAATATTTAGGTATGCCTCTAGACATGGGAACTAGATCCACAAATCTTGTAGAACATATCTCACATAAAGTAGATTCCAAAATAGACAATTAGAAGACAAAGTAGTTATCAAGTGTTGGTAGAGTAACAATGATCAAGCTAGTTCTTATAGCATTTCCAACTTACCAAATCTCCTATCTCCCCCTCACCTCCATAGAAAAAAATGATTTAGAAAAGAAATTTAAAACCTTCTTATGGCATGACACTTCTAAACATAAAAATATTTCTCTAATAAAATGACACAACATATGAAAATTGATTAAGAATTGGGAACCAGGGATAAGGAAGCTAGTTTGGCAAAGAAAATCCTTCAATGCTAAACTTCTGTGGTGACTCCACAGGGAGCTTCACAAGAAATGGACCAAAATAATCTTCCATAAATATCTCTTGCAAAATGACCCCCTCTGTCTATTTAGAATATTCTCTCACCTTAGGGGCTCTAGTGTATAGAAGTTTATGTTAGATAATAGACCCTTAGTTGCAAACCATCTTTCTTGGGATGTGGGGAATGGTCATTTGGCACTGTTCTGAGATGATTCTTGGAGTGGATATCCCCTCTTAGTTAACATGTCTCCCCCTAATATTGTTAACTCCTTAAAGGCCTTTTGGGTTGAACCCATAGTCAACTATATTTCCTTTACAAACAATTATCCCCATTTAGGATGAGAATGGATATCCTTAGAAGATATCCCCTTATCAAATGATGAAGAAAGTATTTTTAGGAATACCTTGAGAGATCGTTAGATTTTCCACAAACTTAGAAATGACTCCTTAGTATGGACTAAGGCTAAATCTGGACAATATAGTGTCAAGGAAAGATACAATTCTTTGGTGTTGCAAAGTAATTGGACCTTCTCCTCTCTCACCCTGGCCCTATGCTTAAACAAATCTTGCCTCCCCAAAATAGTTATACATTCCTTTAAGAAACAACCCAAAAGAGACTCATTACACTAGAATGCTTTAGGAATATTGGGTTTAAATGTGTTTCCTAGTGCTATCTCTATAAAGAACAAGAGGAGTATGTGGATCACCTCCTCCTATCTTTGATTTTTAGTCTTTGCTTTGTAGAAAAATTCACCTCTCTATGGCCTTTCCAAACTCTCTTCTTGGTCATCTATAAGCATGGTCTTCCAAGGTCCCTAAGAGAACATATGAATCTCTTTATAACTCATCCCTAGCAATCATCACATGGGAATTATGGAAAGAAAGGAATCATGGAATCTTCAAAATCTAGGAAATTTCTCAAGAATCCCTATGTAACAAAATAGAAGCTATTATTATGGAGAAAATAAATAGAAAATTGGGCTCTAAACCCTGGCTTGAAGAAATCTTCAATGATTGAAATTTATGTATAAAGGAGTGGTTCGGTCTAATCACTCCTTAATGTATAGCTATGGGAAGAACTAATACTAAACAAAGTCAGAAAGATTGTATTTGGTCCTACCCCCCCAACCCTCTTGGCATAAAATCAACTTTAGATGCATAATACATGATTGGGAGGGGAACATATTTGCGCTGTTAGCCAATCCTATAGAAGTGGATACTAAAAAAATAGCTAAAATGGAGGCATTGGTGAATATTTTATTATTTTATAAGAAGCTTGATATTGAGAATCTTATCATTGAAGGAGATTTCTAGGTTATACTAAATTATCTTAGAAATAAATTCTCCCCAAATTGGCTATTAAATTCTAGACTAGATAGAGCCCTAACTCTTATGAATCATTTATCTCTATAAAAAAATCACACACACCCACACACACATATAGAAAATGTAATGCCCTTGTAGATTCTCTAGGTAACAAAGGTGTAGATGACATCAAAATTTGCTTCCTAATCCCTTTATTCTCCCTTTATTTTATTATAATATTGTACTTCAACTAACTTCACATCATTAATTATTATGATTTTATTGAGATTGTGATGGGTCTCTTTTCATTTTATGCATCTGGACATTGTGCCATTATCTCAAATGCTTGTGTAAAGCCATTGGTACTGATTGCTTAGTACATTGAAGTTTGCAATCTCTCAAGAAGGAAAACATAGTCTTCATTAGATTTTTGGGAATGATTGTGTGAGTTTTTTTTTCCATCAACATTTCAAATCATACTACATGATCCATCATTAGGATGCATGAGAATCAAGGAAAACAAAAATGGATCATGATGATGGATCATGCAGTATGATCCAAAACATTGATGGCGAAAAAAATCACACAATCACTCCTAGAAATCTAATGGACACTATATATGGATTGTGGAAATTTGATAGCTTTGACATCATAGACATCATTATTGTTTCAATTTTTCTATTTTCCACATATCTATCTTTATTACCCTATCAACCTCACATGATTTATGGCCATTTTTCTCTTTTATTTAGAGCTCATTTGTTTCTAATTTTGCATTGTCTTATTATGATGGATGCTAGCATTAGCATGAAGATGAGGAATAGGCTCTAATAGTTCAATGGCCATATCTCTAATAAGAGACTATTACTCATGTTAATTGCTCCTTATAATTTGTTAATTAGAGCAGTGAGGAATATTTTGGGACAAGAATTCACACTCCTTAAAGATAGGCTAAAGTCCAATGCTGAAATTATAGATATGTTCTCTACCAAAATTTTACATGATAATGTGGATAAGAGGTCTATCATACAGTTGTTTTGTAGTCTCTTTAAAGTTCCATTAGTGGTTGAACATGGGGAAATTTTGGAAAATATAGATGATAGTTTGCATATCCCCAAAAGAAGTAAATTTGTGATGGTATTAAACTAGTGGAAGTTCACCACATTCTTGTCATTAAGAATGTTCCAATTTTTAATGAGAACATTCCTTTTATTTGTAATCACCTAAAAATGGTCATCTAGACTATTAGCCCCCTTCTTAGAATTTTGGCTAAATTAATTAATCATTTACCTAGACAAAATTGCTAATAAACAATTAATTTGATTAAAACCTATAGTTTTACTATGCTATCCTAAGTTCATTATTTGATTAAAATAACATGTCCCCTTTTAATTAAATAAAAGACCCCATTCTTCTAACCCACTTAAAGTGCACACATAAAAGTCCTTTTCTAATTTTCAAATTAAAAGAAAAGGCTTTGTGACTTTTGTCTTATATGACAAGTCAACTTATATTCTATTGGTTGATTTGTGTGTGCACATGGATCACTCCTCTTTTTGAATTCCATCATTGATCATCCACCATATTCATCTTGATCTCGACCACCCATATGACTTTAAAAGGGAGAGAGATTTCTCCATCAAAGGATCCACACTCTTGAGTATTGTTATGTTGTAGGTTTACTATTCAAATTCTTGAGAGCTTTTTGTGCAGAACTTCTATTTCTTGTCTACATTCTCTTATCCATGGCATTGTTAGCATATATTATTTTAGCATAGTTGCATGTTTATGTAGATTCTTTACAATAGCTTAACCCACATAGTAATTAGTTTGATTTGTAACACTTGCATATTGCTTAGAATAGTTACACTTTGTATTCTCATTTTTAGCTTAGCTTCCATCTTGCATTGCATCATTGAGGAACTCCTTGTGGAAATTTGCACTCTTAAATCTTGTCTTTGGAACCTCCCATTGCATGGTTTACTAGCAAGAAGAGTATTCCTAATGCTCAGCTAAGAGCTCTTGTACTTGAAACACACTCTCTTGTATTCTGTGGGTAGGGAGCTCCAAGATGACATCCAAGCATTTTAAATTCAATGAAATCCTTTGGATAGAAGGGTTTGGAGTGGGACACTTTCTTAGTGTACACTATTCACCTCAATTGATGGTTTTTACTCTTTTTTCGTGTTGATTCACCAACCTCTAGATTGGCATGCCATGGAGTAGTTTTGGTGTAGGAGCACCTAAGAGCCAAGGAACACCATCAGGATCACATGGAGGACCCATGAAGGTTATATGATCAAATTATTCCTATAAGGCCATTTATTAATGTAATTGGCCTATTAAAGAGATTTGGAACTCATCTTTAGTCATTTTGATTAAGTTGTCAAGATGTTGCCAAGTTATACAACTAAGGCCTAATAAGGCTATGTAATGGGGGTATAGTAACTTAATAGTCTTAGTAGTATCTTGGGTTATTATTTATGGTTATAAAGTCTTTAAAAGACCATGTCAATGCAATAAAAAGGGTTTTCATTTTTCAAGTTGGGAAAAAGTCATGAAAAGTCATTAAAGCAATGAACTATGACTCTAAGTTACATTGCTTGGATACTATTTTCAAATGTGTTGACCAATGTTAACGTTCTTACAAATTAAACATCTCAATAATATTGGTAGAAAGGTTGTTTTGATATCACAAATGCATGTTGGCAAGGTTATTTTTACCCTTGTTCAATTGTTTGAGACATGTTAAGAACCCTACTATTTGCAAACCTTGCTAATAATCAACTCAAAATAAAATCTGACACTGTCTGATTTGAAAAATTACCTGATTGTCAAACTAAAACATAAAATTTTGGAATCAAGACTAGTCTTTTTTGAACAAAAATTGGCTCTGTATCACATTTTCTCTAGAGAAATATTGTGTGACAATCCTTATGCAAAATTATGTCACCCTTTTGTTGTAAAATCTATCACCCTACTATACTGAGATCTATCATCTCACCTTGTGCAAACTATTTCTCAAGAGAGAAGTATCACACAGGTGTCCTAAATTGTGTCGTAGAACATATTATGCTATCTCACTATATCTTGGTCTCTGAGAAAGTATAGCCTAAGATTATTTACTGCCAAACTAGGGTCTGTGCTCTAAATTATCTGATTTAGGATCTTGTCATCCTAGTCCCTCCTTGTCCTTGTTGCACATTCATCTGTTAGGTGCTATTCAAAGTTGAAAAGATGAGTTTATTTTGGTAGATGTAATTATTGAAACATCATTGGTGAATCACTTGTCAAAATGTGGTTACCATTCTACACTAACTGCTCAAGTCACCGGTGCTATAAATTCTTGAGTACTATTTGACAAGGCATTTATTATACTTTGACAAGTGACTAATCTTGATTTTAAGAGCTTCAAATTTGACATACTTTTCTTGTCCTATTAAGAAAAGATGAATCTATTCATGTCGGTTAGAACTAGATTTCAGGTTGGTAATAGTAGTCATACCCCTATTGCCTTCAAGCAATTGGAAACACCACCTAGGCATCCTCATGGACAACCTTGTGTGGAGGACCCCAAATCTACTCAAATAAAAATAGCCAACATTTGTCATAATCCACTTTATAGTTTTGAAAATCTATTCGGTACATCCTGTGAGACACCTAAGGGTGAGTATAGTTTGGTCACCATGGTGCACCTTGATGAAGTCCAACACCACTTAGAAGAACAAGCACGTGAAAATCAAAGGATCCTAGAAGCCGTGTATGCTAGGGATAAAGAACATCAATGAGCTAAAAATGATAACCATACCCGCCATGAAGGGAATAGAGGGACTTGTTCTCAAAATCCTTTTCATGTCAATGATGGAAACAATACACCTCCAAGAACTCCTAGATTCACCGGGGGCACATGCCCTTCCCATCACGAAAGTGATGAAGAAGTAACTAACGAAGATGTTATAAAATTCCAACAAGATAGTCTTGCTCAAAAATTAATGCTTAGAGCTTTAGAGGAAAACAAAGATATAGAGGTTCCTAAGTATGACAAATACAATGGAAATGGTAATCGTCATGATCATGTGAGGTATTTTTATACTCTTAGCATGGATTTTATGCATGAAGATACCTTTCTTATTCATTTGTTGCCTAGGAGTCTAAGAGGGCAAGCTATGGAATGGTTCACAAAATTGTGTCCTCTTAAAATATTTGATGAACTTGTACAATGCTTTATCCAACAATAATCCTACAAAATTCGACATCATGTAACTATGCTAGAATTATGCAACATCAAACGAAAATTGGGAGAGCCTTTTGCAACATATCTTCAACAATGGAGATCCTTATACTCTCAATACCCTCTGCAAGTTCTTGAGGCTAAAAAAATAAACATTTTTGTCAATACACTTGTACTAGAGCTATACTTTGATCTAAGAAAATAATTATTCACATCCTTCAATGCCATGGTTGAGAGTGTGTCTCTCATTGAAGCTGTTGCTATAAAAAAGGGTGACATTGTTATAAACAAAGACAAAAATAACTATGGAAATGGTAAAGACAAAGGTAAACCTTGGAATAAAAAGAAGTATGTTGTCAATGATGGAGTAGAGGACATTGCTAAGACCAAGGAACCTATGTTTAACCTTTCTACTACCATCTATCCTACAAAACAATAAGAAAATCTGAAACCAAAAACATTTGATAAGAGCTCTAAGTTTACAAAGAAATGATGTGTTTATACACCAATGGTTGAGCCTTAAAAAGTGGTCTTAAAAGCTTTAATTGAAAATAAGATGGTTACTTAACCGGATAATTCTCAACCCTATGACCCGCCTGTCAAACCCCTATGGTGGAGATAGGATCATATCTGCAGTTATCATTGAAGCAAGGGTCACAACACTGAAAACTAGTTCAAGCTCAAATATATAATTGAATATCTTATTGAGGAAGGAAAAGTTGTCATAGATGGCCTTATCAAAAATGTTGACCATAAAGATTTTAAACAAACCTTGCTAGAATATGAGAAAGGTGAAACCTCCAATGTTGCTAAAAAGAATCATGATGCCAAGATCAGTAATGCTTATGTTGATATAGACAATATTATAGGCATGCTTGATCCCATTGAGTATTTATGCATGGTAAGTTCTCATGATGACAACCAACATGAAGATGAATGACCCAAAGTTGTCTTAAAAACTCACAATAGTCCTCAACACCATAATGAATCTAGACCTAAGGTGGTGCTCTGAGTGACAGAATCTTCCTCTTCACAAAGTGAACCACTTAATGCCATCACTAGGGGGCAATCTAAGGTTTTCCTAAAATTTTCTCATAATCCTAAGAATGCTTCATCTTCTTTACAACCAACTACTTCCACGATCTCCAACTATGGCATTGTCAGCCAACTACAATATACCCTGATCCAAATTTCCATTTTCAAGTTGTTAGAATTATTCCCTTTGCACAAGGATATCCTCGAGAAAGCTTTATGTTCTACCAACATTCCCATAGATATTAATGTGGAATGATTCCAAGCTATGGTGAACCATATCTCTTCACCTCATTACCTCACCTTTTCCAAAGAAGATGACCAAACTCTCATTCATCCCTACAACCTTGCTGTCCATGTCAAAGTCCAAATCTTCTTCACTCATGTCTCTTAAGTCTTGGTAGACAATGGTGCAGGGCTAAACATAATTTCATTGAATTTGATTCAATAGTTAGGCATGTCTAAATTTTCCATTGACCCTAGGTGCAAGATTACTAAAAAACCCTATGATGAGGTCAAATGGCCTTCCAAAAATTTAATTGTACTTCCAATTAGATTTGGTCCAATTGAGAAGGATGTCATTTTCTAAGTCTTAGACATACCACTTGTATACAATTTATTGTTGATACGACCATGGATTCACGACATGAAAGTAGTACCCTCTATGTACCATTACTGCATCAAGTTCCATTTTAATGGCACTAAGATAGTTTTCCCTAGTGACAACTCAATGTCTATCAACACATTATCTATTGCTAAACCATTGGTTCCACATAATCAGTCTTCTCATGAGCCAAAATAGTCCTTTATAAAGTATCAATAGAAATTGAAAATGATGAGCCTTGGTATGGGCAAATACACTCTAGATTGCATTGCTTCCCTATCAGTTTACCCTTGATCTTATGGGAAACTATCTGCTAAAAAGAAGGCTTCTGCTTCTGCCATGACCCTTTTTGGTACTTTTGTGCAATCTTTAATTCCCCTAGACATAGAGAAAGAAGACCAAGTGATTAAATATTGGATATATAGGGGAGAGGAAGATGAAGAGGATGTCACAGTCACCACTCCCATTTCTCCTAAATGTTATGGAAAAGGATATAAGATTATTGCAAACATGGGCTATAAGGGCCATGGGTCCTTAACTATTAATGAAAAAAATCTCTAGTTGAACCTTTAAGTCATACTCAAGGTCATGATGCCTAAGATACTAACCACCTAGGATTTGGGTTAGAGGATGATATACCAACATTTTCTCAAATTGCACCCATATCTAGTGAATCAGAGGATAATGATCCTCCCTTTTTTGCTACCACTTTGCAAGATGAGGACTTTGTGCCTATAAATTTTCTCCTTTGGGGAGAAGAAGCACTCACTATCATTGATGATGCTAAACCTTCCACCTCTAGATAGCCAAAACATGATGAAACTTGAATAGAGAATGGATTAGACAAAATATTGCTTGTCTAATTGCTAGAGATCAAAATATAGGCTCACAAGAGTATAAATGAGAAAACTTGTCAGATGCCTCTTGTGAAATAGGAGTGGATGTTATTCACACCTATACATCCCAACCAAATGTGGTAGATAAGTCTAGTATAGGGTTAGATGAGTTCAAAGCTCACAAAGTTCTTTAGTGGACCATGTTGGTCCCTCTAGGTCTATTCGTGATTTGGAATCCTTTGCAAAATTCACTATAGGATCAACTTTGCATGTCACTATAGATGACTCTTTTCACATCAACAACCTTGAAGCTTCCACCTAACTCTTATTGATCTATCCTGATCTCATAGATTGGTCCATTCAACATCAAAGACCTGAAATAGAGTCTTTCTGAAATGACTATGAGATCGCCTGTTACTTAAATGCCATTGAACCCATCACTTCTTCCACCAAAAAACCCATGGTTCATATGATGAAATCAGATTTTGAGTACCTTAGTCATAAAATTAAAAGAAAAAATAAATGGTCAGATGGAGAAAATCACATTGTGGAGGTATCTAAACCTAAAAATAGTTAAAAAAAGAAAATGTATCTATGGGTGAAAACCTCTTTGAGACACCTGTAGGTGAGGTACTTGGTATTCTACCAAGCTATTTCTAGGATAGATCATCAGTTCTCATTGAACCCATATAACCTATTAACTTGGGGATAGAGTAATCTCCTAAAATTATTCATGTAGCTCAATCATTGTCAGCTGAGGAAAAATAATAGTTTACCAAATTCTTTAAAGACAAGAAGATCAATTTTACATAGACATACTCAAATATGCCTAGACTCAACACAGATCTTATCATGCATCATTTTTCTATCTCTCCTGATATCTCTCCTATTAAACAAAAACTGAGAAAGATGCATCCACATGTAGCCTTATTGGTGAAAGAAAAATTGGAAAGACTCTTGAATGCAAATTTTATCAGAGCTATTGACAATGCAGAATGGATTTTCAACATTGTGCCTATATCCAAACATGATAAAACTATCTGAGTTTGTACTAATTTTAGAGACCTTAATAAAGCATGCCCCAAGGATGAATTTCTACTACCAAACATCGATATGATAGCGGACATGACTATGGGTTATGAAACATACTCCCTTATGGATGGGTTTTCTGGGTATAATCAAATTAAGATAGCTCCAACCAATCAAGAAAAGACAACCTTTACATGTGCATGGGGTACTTTCTGCTAGAATGTCATGCCTTTTGGGCTCAAGAATTCTAGTGCTACTTATCAAAGTGCAATGACCATCATATTCCATGATATGATACATAAAAATATGGAAGACTATGTTGATGACACACTGGCAAGATCTAGAAAACAAGACACACATCTTGAAGACCTTAGCCTAATATTGGACTGTATGGAACAATTTCAACTTAGGCTAAACCCAAAAAAGTGTGCCTTTGGTGTCATTTCTAGAAAATTGCTAGGCTACATTATCTCATCAAAAGGTATTGAGGTTGATCCTAAAAAGGTCTAGGCTATCATGGAGATGCCTCCTCCAAGAAATATCAACCAACTTAGAAGTCTACAAGGAAATCTACAATCCATAAGAAGATTTATTTCTCAATTGGTTGATAAAGCTCAACCTTTTAACAAGAATTTGCATAAAGGCTCTACTCATACCTGGAACGACAAGTGTCAACAAAGTCTAGAACAGATCAAAGGGTACTTGGTGAAACCTCTAGTTTTGATGCCATCTATTCTAGGCAAACCATTGGTCTTGTATATCTCATCTACAACTTCTTCTCTAGGAGCACTATTAGCTCAAAGTGATGAGACTGGTAAAGAACAGGCTATATATTACATCAATCAAACTTTGGTTTCTTATGATTAATGAAATACACCAATATTGAGAAAGCATATCTTGCAGTGGTCTTTGCTTCTAAAAAACTTTGACATTACATGTTGGTACATACAGTTCACCTAATCGCTAAAATTAATCCTTTGAAATATTTATTGAGAAAAGCTATGCTTACTAGTCATCTAGCTAAATGGATGATGATTCCTTCCAAATTTGACATTCATTATGTCAAACATAAAGCCATCAAAGGACAAGTTATAGCTAACCAATTGGCTAATTTTCCATTAGAGGATACAACACCCATGCAAGTTGAATTTCTAGATGCCTCAATTATGTAAATCACTGAGAGAACTTGGAAAATGTTCTTTGACAATTCTCATACATAGAATGGAGCCCGAGCGAGTATCTTATGGAACAAGAATGGATACAATTCTTGTTATATGTTGTAGAATGGAGCCAGAGCGAGTGTCTACTAATTATAACAAGAAAGTTCACCTATGTGAGTTTCAAGTAGGTGAACTTGCACTTAGAGAGAATCAAAAAAATCAACAACATAGAGAGTATAAGGGAAAATTTGAACCTAAATGGTTAGGCCCATACATTATTATAGCGGTGTTTCGGTCTAGTGCTTATCAACTGTCTACTTCTAAAGGTGAATAACTTGCAGAGCCTATCAATGCCCTACATTTGAGGAAGTTCTATGCTTAGAGGCTCACTGTTCAACTATCTTGTACATATTTATGATCTTGAAAAAAATCCTAAAAATTAGAAAATGTCTTGAAAAAATGATCATCTTAGTGAAAGCCTAGCAATAGGTGCTTTGATGCATCACCAAAAAAATAAAAAAAATTCAAAAAAAATAAAATGAAAAAGTCTTGAAAATTTTTTCTAAGTGGTGAAAACCTAGAAATAGGTGTTGCTTGAGACCCTTGCACTAATAAAAATAGAGTATGGTCTATTTTGTTATTTCATTTTCAGTCAAATTAGCAAACTTTCTAAAGACTTTGATGTTTAAGAACATAATGTTTATGATAATTCCATACAAATGTGTGCATAATTACTTTCCAAAACTAAAATGAATATGTTACATGAAATGATATGTCATTTGATTATTCTTCTTTAGCTAGGTTGGGTAGTTCTCCTACAGTAATGTGACATAGGGTAAACTAATTCAGATGACATATTTTGAATTAGTCTTGATGTATGTTATTACTTTGGAGGTACTAATATTTTGTAGACTTAAGTCAAAGTCAACTCAGTTAAGTGGAGTCAACAACCTGAGCAAACAATGGTAGATTACAACCATTTCATCCATAATAGTCAATACCTATTTTCAGGAATGCAGGAGTCAAAGTGGTTGCTCACATTTATTGACAGCCTTAAGTAGAGGAATACAGGGGTCATGAGCTCCTAAGTTCTTACTTCCATTTAACACCAAAGTTAATTCATCTATTGTAATATTCAATTCTATCATTTGTTTTAGTAGTTAATGGAGTCTTAAATCTAGGAATTCATTCCTAGTTTGTGTTTAAATAACTGGAAGTCTATGATCCAGAAGTAGTTAGTTAATTAGTTGTTTTTAGTACGCACAAGTTTTTGAGTTTTGTGTACTAAATATAATCTATTTTTTATCAATATGTACGTTATTTTTGTTATGAATAAAAAGCATTATTTTAGGTTTTTATCTTTGAGTTATCTTACTTCACTTCTATGGGGCACACATAGAGAGCGAACTAATTAGTTAGTATAGGATTTAACTTTAGTACATAGAACTAGAATAGATTTTGTTGTTCCTATAGCCACTGATAGCAGAATTTATGGACTGTTCCTACAGCACAAGTAGTTTAAGTAGTTCTTAGTTGTATTTTCATGCTTTGTTAAAATAGATTTGATTCTCAGCTTAAGCATAGATTTCCTATAGCATAAACATTTGAACTTTTGTAGAGTAGTTTTAAAGTCGAGAAAATTTTGAAGCATATATTTTGCAGACACCATTTCAAAGTTTACATCCTTGGTTGATAAATTAAATGAGTCCAATTGACCTAGGTTAGAATGACTTGAGATGACCAATCCTAAGTTAAGAAATCCATTGCTATAGGATTTTGATCCCTTTCTTTGGTTGAACAACACCTATGTCTATCAGTCTCAATCACCCATTCCATTACACACTTCCTAGCTTGGGATTGTTTCTTGTCCTCATCTTAGGGGCACAACTGCTAAGCCTATTTGAGGTCTCCTTGTGTATTATGGTTTCTTTAGCAACTCACAGAACAATGTTTCTCAACACTACCTCCCCCCCCCAACCCCCAACTTGAAATCAAGTGTTTCTCAACACTTTTTAGATAAGTTCACCTATAGTCTCCAATGCCATGATATTTCTCACTATTAGAATCAAGTCTTGAAGAAATGGCCAAGTGACTTAGACACACACACTTAAACACTTAAACAACTAAGCTATGTTGATCTTTATCTACTTTTTGTGTTGTCTATGATGATTTATTTTCTGTATGTTCCCTGCCTAATAGTCTTTCAAGGATGTCATTGACTAGGAGACTAGGGGCATGAGGCATGTTTTATTGATTTCTACCTATGGGTATGCTTTATTTGTCTATAGTGTTTAAAGCATTTATGCTTGTCCTATTTAAAAATTTGACTTATAAACATATCATCCTTGACTATTTGGCAAGACCACACTTGGGGGTTATCATAGTTCTTATGCCTTGATATAGGTGTAATCTTCCTATACTAAACTTAGGGAATCTAATCGTATAGTCATCTTGACTTATATGTCTCTAATGCTAAGATTGGATTTCCACATACCTATCTGATATCGATCATATTCATATCCTTATAGTTATACTAGTGATGGTTGTATGATCATGATGTCCCTAATAAATGCTCAATGATGAAATAAGAGTCTAAATGTTATGCATTTCTTGCTAGTAAACCACTTTGCATATTAGTTTGCATTATAGGTTCATTCTAGTCTAGTTTTACATTCATGCATATGGAGAAAGTTTTCTCTTCATCCTTTTTTGTAGACACATCAACTAACTACATTCGCATCTTTATTTTCTTTCTTCTTCTTGATCTTTAACTTCATCTCTATTTTGCTATCTTGTCATCACAAGGGGTTAATCTAAACATCACATTTAATTTATCCAAGTGTCACATATTTTTAGAAACATAAGTCTATATCATACATATGAGAGCTAAAATATCATATATGAGAGAAAAAAAATGTAGCATATACACATAAACATCAAAGAAATAGATAAATAATCAAGAAAGAGAAACTAAAACATCACATGAAAACTTAAACTACTGAAACATCTATCAAAATGAGACAAGTGCACAAATCTATCAATCAAAATCCAATATCTCATATACATCTCAATACATATATACAAACGTGAGATCCAAAATCTAGATATTTGTCTCAAAAATATACATGGTGTACAATCACAAAATGTCAAAACTATCACAAATTAGCCTATGATAGGTTTGCACCCTCTCCAGTTAGTGTAACCATAGTAGCAGAGCCTGCCTCCTATCTGGCGACGAAACTGCACCCTCTGACCTGCTTGCTTGCTCTAAGTAGTCAAAAAGCCCCTGCCCTAGCAACACCACACCCTTGTAGGTAGCATACGAATATGTGGTGTATACCATGATGAGACACCTCTTGCTTCACCTCATCTTGCTCCCTATAGACCTCATCCCCTTGTGCTTGCTCATCTAGAAGTTGATTATCTTGCACTATGACGGTCACCTAGGTTGCCTATAACTCTACCTCCAAAATACAGATCACCGCATCGTGATCATCATCCCCTTGTGATGGATTCTCTACCTCAACCTCCACTTGTACATCTTAGCGGAACTCCTCCTCCTCCTCCTCCCAAATTAGGAACCATCCCCAACCTCCATCTTTCTCCCTCCACCACCTTCACCTCCTAGATGTCCCCATACTATGGGTAATGCATCTAGCTTTGTAAAATGTGGAAATGGATGTCTCTACATCTTATATAAATATGTCAAATCTACTCCTACATCTGCAACATCTAGGTGATAATCCTAGGGAGTCCATACTAGAAATACCATCTCCTACACTGCTTCTTGATAATCCAACATTCACAACCATCCCTATGCCTCATCAAAGTGAAAGCAAACATAGGTGGTGGTCTCCACCAATGTCACTTGCCACTCTACAAACTACTGGCATACCTAGTTGATCATGAACCACTCCATGATCTTTGAATGCCTACCCACCAGTGGCCTACTATATCTCATGTAATTTAACTCCCAAGCATCTAACCACCTATGACACCTTTAGTAGGTCCACCATGTGAATTTTGTCAACTCATAAAAATGTGGCAATAATAACTCACATCCTTGCTATGATTCTACATGAAAAAACCTATATACCCAAAAATGTAGGGTTGGCTCTACTTTCAAGGTTGTAGCCATGGTTGAATCATAGAAATATGGTCTGAGGCCCAAATCTATGCTAGTACTACCCCACATGCCTAGGAATGACCACTATGGTATACTATCTCATGAACCTCATGGTACATATCACCCAGTATCACTGGCCCTTGTGCCATCCTGCATGGTTGTGCAATCAGATCCACCACCAATTAACCCCATCCTAGTGGAAAGCCCTTCTATCTATCACCAAAGCCTAAGCTACCAGAGAAGATAGCAAGATAAGTAGATGATAATCTACCCATACTCATAAATGAGTCACTCCCAACTCAAATGGAAATCCAAGATGATAACATCCTAAAACATATGTTACATTGTCATTGGCCCCTCTATTGTGGTTTTCTCATAGTACATTTGTGACACATAATAAAACTTGACATCAGTACACCCTGCATCCAGATCAAAATTGCAAAAGTACAAACAAAGAGATCAATCATACAACTTATTGGGTCACCATAATAGGGCACTCAAAGAATATGATATATATCCTCCAATGTGATTGAGGCCTCGCCAGTCAGTAGATGGAAGCTATTATGCTCACTATGCCGCCGCTTAGCAAGTGTGTTTAGTAGCACATGGTTTGTCCATATATGGGGCATCCATATAACCCATCTCAATCCCATGTCAATATCACTACAAGCTCATCATTGATCAAATGGTGTACAACTTACAAACCCACCACTTTGGGGGCTTTGATAAGAAGTGCTAGAAATACCTTCTACAAACATATGACATGCAAACATTAGTAACACATCATAAACATGATCACAATGCAAAAATTAATGAAAAAAATGCTCAAAAATAGATTGTACAATACTTCTTCCTACATGTAGGTGACATAAAATGTTGGAATGATATTGTATGATACTTTTTCTAAAGCAGTGCAATACAATTATGTCGTGTGATATTTCACACTAATTTGGGTGACAAATGGGTGTGTCCCATATGACACACCTAAATATACTCATGCAACACTTTTTTTGATGCAAACTATCATGCAATATTTTATAAAGTACCATGCAATACTTTTAAAAAATATTACCCAATATTTTGTATCACACTTCTAAAACATGCAAAAAAGACCAAAAAAGCTTGAAAATACGACAAAAAAGTAGCCATTATTGACACCCTGTAGTGATCTATTTAGTTGTGCAACTGGTTGTACTCGAAATAGTGTCAGTGATTTAGAATGTTTGCCAAAGCCTTGATTCTCTCTCAACCACTCACAAGCTCTCAAAAATCACAAAAGAAAAATGAATTTGAAAATGACACTTGGGCCCCTTTTATAGCCTCCGACCACATTTTCACGTAATTTTCAAACTCCTTAGAATTATGTGACAATTGCAACCCTAGCTAATCTCAACATCCTAGATCCATTTTCAGGATTGAAATTGAAATTCGAGTTCATCTTGATAGTCAAAATTGCATTTTAAAATTCTACCTTGTTCTGAGTAGCTAGCTAACTTTTTGAGGTCTAATCTCCAAATCATCGTCAAGGCATCTTCATTTCTTCATGTCTTCATTATTTCCATGCTTCATATCTACTCAAATTCACCCTCTCATGTCTAAAATCATCTTTCTACTTGATTTGACCTCATTTTTATGATGCATTTTTTGTGGTCAAATCTAGTAAAACTGAGGCATTTTGTCATTCCTTAATAGTCACTCTTTGGTTCTAATCATCTATCTGTCATCTTATACATTGCTATATCTCAATTTACTCATGTCACACTTGTTTCTACATCCCCTTACCAAGTTAGCTCATTTTGATTTTGATCCTGAGGGGGTAGAAATACTCTATCACCACTTGCTACAAGTATCTATTTCTTAGGAGTATTTTTTTGATCTTTTGCACTTGCTCTTAATCTATCTACTTTGCTAGGTGTTAGCATTCATCCTAAATTTTGACATCATCTTTTTTTCCTACTATTCAGTACTACTGCTATCAGCCTGTACATTCAGTATTCGATATTTCTTTCTATATTTCATTCTTTGGAATCTGATATCTATAGCTATTGCTGCCTACTTGGCTTCTATTTTTTTTTTTATGTAATGTGTTCCCAAATCAATCTCACATTAGTCAAAGAGGGGCAAATGTAATCACCTAAAAATGGTTTTCAAGACTATTAGCCCCCTTTTTAGTATTTTGGCTAAACTAATTAAACATTTACCTAGATCATTATTTGATTAAAAGAACATGTCCCCTTTTAATTAAATAAAAGACCCCATTCTTCTAACCCACATAATGTGCACACATAAAATTCTTTTTCTAATTTTAAAATTAAAAGAAAAGTCTTTGAGATTTTTGTCTTATATGACAAGTCAATTTATATTCTATTGGTTGACTTGTGTGTGCACATGGATCACTCCTCTTTTTGAATTCCACCATTGATCATCCACCATCTTCATCTCTATCTCAACCATCTATATGACTTTAAATGGGAGAGAGATTACCCCCTCAAAGGATCCACACTTTTCAGTATTGTTATGTTGTAGGTTTACTATTTGAATTCTTGAGAGCTTTTTGTGGAAAACTTCTATTTTTTGTCTGCATTCTCTCATCCATGGCATTGTTAGTGCATATAGTATTTTAGCATAGTTGCATGTTAATGTAGTTTCTTTACAATAGCTTAACCCACATAGTAATTAGTTGGATTTGTAACACTTGCATATTACTTAGAATAGCTACATGTTGTATTCTCATTTCTAGATTAGCTTCCATCTTGCATTGCATAATTGAGGAACTCCTTGTGGACATTTTCACTCTTGCATCTTGTCTTTGGAACCCCCCATTGCATGGTTTACTAGCAAGAAGAGTATTCATAAGGCTTAGTTGAGAGCTCTTGTACTTGAAACACACTCTCTTGCACTTCATGGATAGGGAGCTCTAAGCTGACATCCAAGCATTCCAAATTTAATGGAATCCCTTGGATAGAAGGGTTTAGAGTGGGACACTTTCTTAGTGTACACTATGAACCTCAATTGGTGGTTTTTACTCTTTGTTATGCTGATTCACCAACCTCTGGAGTGGCATGGGCTGGAGTAGTTTTGGTGTAGGAGAACCTAAGAGCCAAGGAACACCATCAAGGTCACATGGAGGATCCATGAAGGTTGTATAATAAAATTATTCCTATAAGGCCATTTATTAATTTAATTGGGCTATTAAAGAGATTTGGAACTCATCTTGAGTGATTTTGATTATTTGTCAAGATGTTGCCAAGTTATGGAACTAAGGCCTAATAAGGCTATGTAATGGGGGTGTAGTAACTTAATAATCTTAATAGTATCTTGGGATACTATTTATGGTTATAAAGTCTTTAAAAGACCATGTCAATGCAATAAAAAGGGTTTTCATGTTTCAAGTTGGGAAAAAGTCATAAAAAGTCATTAAAATTTCCATAATGTAATAAGTATGGTTAGAGAAGATCAATGCCAAGAGGTAGTTTTGGTTGGTCAGTTGGAAAAAATGGTTCCTTCTCTATTGATGTATTATAATTCTAAAACAAAGTGGTATGTTTGGTTCTTTGGAGAAATAAGTCAATGTAACAAGTTTGGATATCAATGAAGTCATTATTTCTGCATTTTCCATGTTTTGACAGTGAAAATGGTCTTGGTGAAGAGACCATAACTTTCTAATGCACTATTGGATTTATCTATAATTGAAATATATTTTGTAAAACCTAGTTACACCCATTCTCACTGAAGAGGTCTTTGATATAATGTCTCTTTTAAAAGTTATTGGATACAAATTAGATGTCTATCAAAAACAATTTGTTTCTCTGAGACTGCACAGTCAAAAAGTTTACGATTTGGGGTATTAATTGATGCTTATTAAGTCTAAGGTTTTTCTTGGTTATATTTTTTATGTTATCAAAAATTTTATTTCTTTCCATAAAAATGTATCTCATCATTTTGAAGGTCAAATAAATCAATGTCATAAAATTGTCTTCAAATAGAAGGAAAATAGTATAGGTTGTATTTTGCATGATTGGGTGTTGTTTTCATGGTGTTGAAAATTCCTTGGGATGGGATTTATAAACCTATAAAATGTTGGAACCTTTGATTTCAAATTCAAGGAATTATTTGCATCAAGTGGTATCAGAACCTAGAAAAAGGTCTAGGTTTGAGGTGAAGAAGATATAAGATTTGGAAGGTTGGAGGTCCTTTATTGAAGCCTTGGAGTTGAATTATCTTCACTTTTTTTTCCAAAGTGGTGGCTAAAAACCATAAGAATCCTAGGATGCATAAGATGTTCCTAACAAGGTTAGAGAATGAGACGTTCTATGCTTTCAAAGAGTATTTGGCCAAGGAGAAGAAGAGAGACCAAGAAAAGAAGAAAGGAGAAGAAGCCAATAAGAGAGAAGAAGAAGAAAGGTTGAAGAACTTTGAAGAAGCATTGGATAAGAACATTGAGAAGTGGAAATAGATAGAACTACTCCTTAAAAAAGTAGTAGATAATGAAGAGGAAAAATGTAGGAGATATAACTTAAGGTTGTGGATGAACCTTGTGGTAAGAAGGTTCCTAAAACTGAGTTAGAAGTACAAGAGAAAGTTGTTGGTGAATGCAACATGGAATCAAGTCTTAAGAGGCTTGAATGTGACAAAGAATTTCAAGTTGGGTTAGTGTTGTGTCATTTGATGATGGAAGAAGATGGTGATTAGGAAGATAGCATGGTTATAGGGGCAGTGGAATGACATGATTTGTTGATAGGCCTAGGTGGAGGGCATTATGGAGATCAACAAGAGATGATATTAGGTGAGGAAGAATCTAACTATGGGATCACTGGTTGAGGCTAATGATATATTCATGAATGCTAGAGAAGATATAGAATGCCTAGATGTAAGGAATGTGATCCAAGATGCAAAGGGCTTAATGAGAAGAGACTCTAAGTTTGGAAGCAATGGAGGGTTGTAGGTGGAAACAATGGTTGCGATGCATTAGACTAAGGATGAAGTGTATATTTGTGAGTAGTTGTTGGTCTACATTTTTCCCATCAAAGGAAAGACTAGAGTGATGAATGAGTACTTGATAGAGAAGCATCAAGAGAGGATTCCATGGGTCATCAATGATGATCTTTTCAAGTCGAGTGTGAAGATAAATATGTTTTATTTGCAGATATCGTTTTGTTTGTAGGTTTCCAAGGGGACATGGAAAGTTTTTAAAATTGAGGAGTATGGTGTAGGAGCACCTAAGAGCCAAGTAACACCATTAGGGTCACATGGAGGATTCATGAAGGTTATATGATCAAATTATTCCTATAATTTTGAGTTTCCTTGTGTACAACTCTCTATCTGATCTCTCCTTTTGTGTCTACAACCTATAAACCACATTTATTGTAGGAATTTTTAGGCTAGTTTATAATGGCCCTAGCCAACAGTGACCCAATTATTGATACTGCTGTTCACATTGCTACTTCAGAAAGCCATGGTGCCTCCATCAAACACACATCCTCACAAATTCATCTCGAAGGTCTTTAACGAGGTAATTCTGATATTATCCTTCCTTTGCAAGAATTTGATTCTTCTTGTGATTGGTTAGAACAACATATCTTGATAGGATATTTTGTGGGTAGGACTCCTCCTAAAGCTATGCTCTGAGGATGGGTTAACAAGAGCTGGAATCCTCATGGAGTCTACCTTGATGGTATGCAAAAGGTTAAAATCTTTGGTTTCATGCTTTCTGTTGCTTGTCACATCATTTAGCCGAATAATATTATGTTATCCTCTTAGCACAATTCTGGTAGAGTTGGTGTAGTTACTCTTCTATCACCTCATCTTAATTCTACTATTATTTTACATGGTTCTAATCCCATGCAAAAAATAATTTTTCTTTTTCTTTCTATCAAAAATTATTCTTATGGAGTAGTTAATGTTTATGCTTCCAATGATGGTGTGGAAAGATCTCAATTGTGGGGTTGGATCACTAAAAATTTACCTCCCGCTACTTGGGTTATGTGTGGTGACTTCAATATGGTTGAGCTAGCCTCTAACAAAGATTTCCACAACTAGGGAAAGGAAAGCTTGGTACTACATGCTTAATAAATTGGCCCTTTTTCTTCCCAATACTAACCACCACTAGCATAGTGGGTTCTGGCACACTTGGTCTAAATTTAAAGCTGGCGCTGACTACATTTCAAAACATCTCTATTATGCCATGATTACAACACAATCCTTTTTCTCCTTTTTTGAGGATTGAGATTTACCTGTCATTCCTTTGCTAGATGTGATGTTATCAAACCACTATCCCATTCATTTTTCCATTTTGTGGCACACTACTATCTAGTGGGTTGTTCAAACTTAATTTTTCCTCAATACATTAGTGTTGATGCATGCTTCCACTATTGCTCATATCCTACATGTCTAAAATTTGGAGCCATGTTTGTATTCTTAGATAGGGTGGATTCAGTGGTGGAATGATGTTGTTATTAGAACTACTAGATTTCTACTCATCTATGGGTGATAGTTGGTGGTTTTCAGATGATGGTCTTATGAATCCACTACCACAACTCTTAAGAAGGCTTCTGAAGCTCTCACCCTTAACCCTTTTGATGTTGATTTTCAAATTCAGCTTGCTAGCCTTTGTCATGACAAGAAGATTGTAGATAATTATACTACTCGAGAGGCCAAAATGAAAGCTCACCTCCATTGGTTGGAGGTTGGCGATAAGGCTTCAAAGGAATTCTTCCAGGCTCTTAGAGCTAGTCATACCAACCTTGGGATTAAAAAATCAAACAAGGCACTTTTGTTTTCTCTAGTTTCCTTGATATCTTGCAAGCTTTTGTTCACCATTACAAAAATGTGTTTGCTTTGTAGGGAAATTTGGTTGCTCAAGAGGAAGCCCTCAAAAAGTGTCCAAATCGCCTAGTGGTTGAGAAACATGCTTTCTGTGAGCACCTCCTCACCATCCGAGACCTCAAAGAGGAATTTTTTTTCATGGCTAATGACAAGCCCCCCGAGTGTGATGGGTTTCCTTGTGAATTGTACAAACACCTTTGGTAGTATATTGGTCTCGACCTACACAAAGTTTATCTTGAACCCTATCATTCTAAGTGTCTAAGAGCTATTATCAATAAAAGAAACATCAAATTCATACCTAAAGCTAGTGATCCTAAAGATATTTGGATTTTAGTGACCCATTACCCTGCTTAATGTGTCTTGTAAGATTATTGCTAAGGCAATTTCTCTTAAAATTTTCCATCTCCTTCCTTTATTTGTGCAGCTAGAGAAAATTGGCTTCATTAAATCTAGATATATTCTTTACAATATCATTATTATCTGGGAAAGCATGGAGTGGACTCACAAATCTAATCAGCTATTTGTGTTTTTGAAAATTGATTTTTCCAAAGCCTATGACTAGATTGAATGACCTTTCATACTGGCTATGCTCCAAGCTCTTTGTTTCGGTCCCAATTTTCTTCAATCTATGGAGATGCTTTTTGGAGATGCTAATGCTTGTATTACTATCGATCACTCTCAATCTGAAGCCTTTGGGCTCTTTCACTCCATCTGGCAGGGTTTCCCTTTGGCTCTGGCTTTATATGTTCCTGCTACTAAAGGGTTTGGTTACTTGCTAGTCCACTCCATTTCTTCTAGTTTGGTTTGTGAAATTTCCTTGCTAGATTCCTCTTCCTAATTGGTCAATGGGAACTTTGCTAATGATTCCTTTCTCACTCTTTTGGAGAATGAGGAAAACATCACTAATGCCTTGCAATGCCTAGACACTTTCTGTCAACCCTCTGGCTTGACTATTCAGTGGCACAAAATACTCTATTATAGGCAATATTTTTTGATAGCTCCACCTTGGCTTGACCAGTATGAATGGAAATGGGTCACGCATGGGGATATTTTCTACTTTTTGGGCATTCCTTTTTCCTTTCAAGATTTGCCAATTGATTTATGGAATGTTGTGCTTGTCAAGATTGCAAAGAAGCTTGACTATTGGCTTACTAAACCCCTTTCTCTTACAAGAAAGTTTCAAATTTTCTCAAAGGTCCTGGTGGGTATGCATGATTATTATTCTTCATATTGGGCACCTTCTAAATCCTCTTATCTAAAACTAGAGCAATTTCTTCATGATTTTCTTTGGGCTTCTAGTTCAAAAAATCATGGCTTTCATAGAGTTGCTTGGGATTTTTGTTATCTCCCCAAAGAGTCTAGAGGCCTTGGCCTTCTCTCCACATAGAAGAAAGGTCTCACTCTTTGTGCTAAATAGATTATATGCACTATTACTAGAGATGAAACTTGGAAAGTTTTGGTTCAACACTGCATTTCTTTTGGGTTTCCTTTTAATAGGCCTACATGGAAGGCAATTGGATTTCAAATCATTCTCATCATATGGGAACCTGTGCACATACATGGCTCTTTTTTTATTAATAGAATATGGAAATCTTTGGAAGCTATCAATCCTTGGCTTTGACGGTCTTGTGATGGGTTCCATAATGGGCTCTCTTTGAACTAGTAGAATATTTGGTGGTCTCTAATGTTTTCCATCCTGGGTATTCCTTTGGTGAAGAATCAATGTGCTAGCACTCTAAAAAATTTCAAACATGGCATCAATACTCCTAAGGAACTCTTTTCCAAGGTCTCTATGAGTCTCATATCCTGGGAAGATATGCAAGTCCAATTTCATCTTGCCCATTTAGATTGGAAAACTTTTGATCTATTGCTTTCTGCAATTCCAGATCACTTAACTCACAAGGTGGGTATTTAGTCTACTTGATCTTGGTGGATAGACTAGAAGTGGTATCTTGCCACTCCCTTTACCAGCTATAAGCCAAGGTTGGGGTATCAATGGCTTTCTCCCCATTTGCCGATGGTGGATACACTCAACTAGCATTGGCATTTCCAATCTTCCATTTCTTAGTGGAGAATGTGTTTCAACACTATTTGGAGTGTCATTACAAAGCCCAATATTGTTCACTTTTCTTGGTGCTTCATTTTTCAAGGTCTTCCCCTTGGGCCTCAATTCAATCATATTGGGGTTTCAGATCCCCAATGTCCTTTTTGCATGTAGCTAGAGACTTTTTTGCATAATTTTTGGTTTTGTAGATGTGCTCAAAATTACTACCACTAGATTCATGATTTCTTTAAGCCATTTCAACCTAAACCATTTTCTTGGCATATGGTTATTTTGGGTGACTCTCCTAGGTTCCATAGACAATTTACCTAGAACTGGCATACTTTCAGGATGGATATTTTGTTTACTCTATGGAAAGATAGAAATGTTGTTCTTTTCACTGATAGTTTTCTTGACATAAATGTTACTATGTAGACTAAAGCATTCATTTGTAACAATGTAATGATGTAGATTCAAGTACAAGACAATAAGGTGGCTCTGGCTGTGGCCCACCTTTAGGAGCTTCTCAACCATTGGGGTAATGTTCCCTATATGGTTGCTAGAGTGCCTCTGGATGCTTTGGTTGTTACTACTCTACCTGGGGGCCACCGTCAAGGGTGCAATTCTTTTGGCCACCACTCACACATACCCTACTCATAGGCTTCCCACCACCACTTTCCCAATGGTGGCAATGGTGGTTGGCATCATTGCTCGACTTTCTTGGCCCTAGGTGGCACAGGCTGGTCCTTAGTCCTAGTGATGCCCCCTTCTTATGCTCGACATGTTGTTTCTAGTAAATGGCCCTTCCACCTAGAGTTTTCTATTTCACCTCCGTAGACTAATACCAAAGATAGAGACCAGGGCCCTCACGATGCTACTGATGGCTGGACTATTCCTAGCCCACCTACTAATCCCAAGGATGATTGGAGACTTCATGGTTAGGATGAACGACCACCCTCAGCTTGCACTACATTGGCTTCCTCAAGGTTGTTTCTCATAAGTTTTTTTGATGAATAGTAGTTGATTCTGGCTATGGTTGTGTAAAATTTTGCGAGGTGATCTTGTATCCCCTTGCCCATTTTTATTTATTGTAACTAAGTATATTATCTATTAATGAAAAAGGACTATTAATCAAAAAATTATTATTCCTATAAGGTCATTTATTAATGTAATTGAGCTATTAAAGAGATTTGTAACTTATCTTGAGTTATTTTGATTCAGTTCTCAAAATGTTTCCATGTTATGCAACTAAGGCCTAATAAGGCTATGTTATAGAGGTATAGTAACTTAATAATCTTAGTAGTATCTTGGGTTATTATTTATAGTTATAAAGTTTTTAAGAAACCATGTCAATGCAATAAAATTGTTGTCATGTTTCAAGTTGGGAAAAAGTCATAAAAAGTCATTAAAATTGCCAAAATGTAATAAGTACGGCTTAGAGAAGATCAACGATAAGAGGTAGTTTTGGGTAGTTAATTAGTTGGTCAGTTGGAACAAATGATTTCTTGTATATTTATGTATTTTAATTCCAAAAAAAAGTGGTGTGGTCAAGACTTTGGAGAAAGAAGTCAATAAGTTTATAGATCAATGAAGTCATTATTTTTGTAGTTTCCATGTTTTGATAATTAAAATGGTCTCGGTGAAGAGATCATAACTTTCTAATGCACTGCTGAATTTTTCAATAATTGAAATAATTTTTGTAAAATCTAGTAACACCCCTTCTCATTGGAGAAATATTTGACATAATGTCTCCTTCAACATTTATTGGATTTAAATTAGATGTCTATCAAAACTATTTTATTTCTATGAGACTGCACGATCAAAAATTTTACAATTTGGGGTATTAATTGAAGCATAATAACTCTAGGATTTTTTTTAGTTATATTTTTCATGTTACAAAAAACTTTCTTTCTTTCTAGAAAATATACATCTCATCATCTTGAAGGTCAAATAAATCAATCTCATAAATTTGTCTTTAGATAGAAGGAAAATAACATAGGTTGTTGTTTACATGATTGGGTGTTGTTGTCATGGTGTTGAGCATTCCTTGGGATGGGATTTAGAAACCTATCAAATGTTGGAACCTTTGATTTAACATTCTAGGAATCCTCTACATCAAGTTTCCCATGGAGGATTGTGTGGGAGAGAGAATTATGAAGTCAACTCATCTTTTGAAGAGGATTAGTTAGTTATTTTACAAAGCTCTTAAATCTATTAGACTTTTCAAAAAAAATTATTTCATTTATATTTGACTTAAGGTTACTTATTTTGAAGTTAATAAAAAATCTCTAAGCTTTATATATAATTATAGACAATCAAGATATTTTATGCTTACTATATTGTGTCACAAGTATTTTGAGGTATTGGGTATGTAGATTTTGAAATATTTCTCCTCTTCAAGTCAAGCATTATTGTAGTTCCTAAATGATGCCTAAGTGGTCACTTTATACTTCTTATGTTTTGCTAAATGACTTGCCTCCTATCTATTGTGTTTGTTAACCCCTCCTAAGATTTTCTTCTTTTCCAAAGTTCAAAGTTGAAAATATAGCTAACAATGATCTCTTTTTTAAATATTAGGGCAGGAAATTGTTGTAAAAAACCCTAGTTATTAAACAAATAAATTTTGTCCTTATAATATTTTTGAACCTTTTATCTTAGGATTTTTCTTTATTGAAGGATAATCTTATTAATTTTTTTGTATCCTAAGTTTTTCGGGTTTTATGTCCCCTTAGTCACAAATTAATCATGGTAGGTGCTTCTTACATTTGAATTTCTCATTATATTTTTCCTACTATGGAGCCTTGATATAAAATGATCTTCCAACCATTAGATCAAAATTTAATTGAAGGTCATCTCTTTTTTTCTATTCAAAATTACAAAGTTTTTATGTTTTGTGACTAAATAGGGTGAAAATAGGGCCCTTTCTCAACCATAATTTTCAATAGGAATGATCCAAATTGATTAAGCACAAGAAAGTGATCAATGCACAAATGGATCATGTAATGGAAAATAAGGAGAAAGGAGGTCCAATATTCTTCCTATTTAAGAAATATGTGCTTAAATATTGAAATAGATGAAAGATAAATCCTAACCTTGAAGTACGATAAATTTGGACAATGTTGATTTCTAGTATATGTGTATAGTTTTGGGGATCTCTATAAACTATTTTGGACTAGAAATGTTGAGATGAAGAAAACCTAGAAAACTTTTGTCCTTTTGAAGGGAGGTCGACCTTGACCTTAATAGCAGGGCACAATCTTACCCTAGGCCACAATTGTACCCCAGAAAGTTTCCCTTTACCTACACTACTTTGAAGATATTTTTGTTCACAAATCCCACTAGTTAGATAAAAAGGGTATCCAAACCTGATCTTCAATTCATTGTTCCACACTTATATCTTTCTTATATTAAAATCTTTGAATCCACAATTATGGATGCTCCAAATAAATGTAGAAATGTATATAGGATGTCTCAAATTAATGGCATCAGATCTTCAACACCAATCCTAAATGTATCTTTGCATAGAAGAATGCTCGAATGAATGTAGATGGAAATATCTTTAACAAGAGAACTCCATAGAGATTGATTCCTTCAATGGCTAACAATGGACTTCCTTTATGAATTGGATGCATGAACACTTAGATGTTGGAATGCTAGTAGATATTCAAATCATAGAATAATGGATGTAGAAAGGTAATAGTTCACTCAATATCATCACGTGTCTTATGAAAAAGTAGATGTCAAAATGAAGGAAGAATGCTTCCTTATATAGAGATCTAGGGCACAAACTGCTAGAGAAGGTCGACATGGGAGCATTAAATCACAATTAAGCTTAACCCCTAGAAGTGGACCTACATGAAATATAATTTCAAAGTCTAGCATTTCGAAACCTCAAATAGTTAACTTAAAAGAGGGAAAAGAAACTTTCTAAAGCCCAATGTCCCAAAACTTCTAGAAATTGAAAAATGGACTTGGGGTTAGGGATGAGGTCAAACCTACCTAGGTCAGGGTTAAGGTCCTCCTTGACCTAGGTTAGGATTGAGGTCAATCTTGATCTAAAAGTTCATCCTCGACCCAAAAAGTAAAAGTCATTAGTTTTACAAAGAAAGTTGTCAAATTTAGGCTGGAAATAGAGAAAGAGAAGCAGAATAGGGAGAAATTAGCTAGATCCATGCAAAGATCCATTCAAGGAACTTGAAATGACCTCAAACCACTTACTTAGAGGGCTAAAAATTCTTAACATAGAAGTGCTTCTATTTTAAGACTATAAAGTGATAAAGAGAGAAAAGGACACGCTTCTAGTGGGCCCATTGAAATACAACAATTTGAACATTTGAATGAGAGCCATCATATTTAGATTAGATTTTTGTAGTCACTAAAGGAAGATGTGCTAAGTTTAACCAATGTGACATAGTGACATATAGACAAGTGGACATAGTTGGGCCAGAATGCTTGTGAGTCTCATAGGGACGGTGTAATCAAAAGTTAAAAGGTGTCAAGATTTGATTTGATCATAGCTAAGGGTAAGAAGGAATTTAAGATTTATTTTAGGGGTTGATCAAGTTGAAGATAAATGAATGTCACATTGTCAGTATAAGAAAATGTTCAATCTTTAACAAATGAAAAAACTGAGGTTATGGCATGCATCCTAGTGGACCTTACCCTATAGTAAAGGTGTTATTTTTCATACCATCAATCTTGCCTAGATCGATGATTGTTGTAATGTCACAATCACAAGATGCATGTAGTTTTAAAAAATCAAGAAAACAACATGGTGCCATGTGTCCCTGTAGGCCACACAAAGAAAGGAAAACATATTTTATCACAACTGTTAGATCAACAGATAATTCATAGTTGTATTTTTGTCACTATTGAAAAATGCAAGACCTTTAACCAATGCGACAGTGTGAAAAGATGATATATGTCCCTATGGGCCCTATTATATAAATGGTTACCAAGATGTCTCACCCATCCAATGCAAAGAAGATCAATGCATTCCACTACATCACAAAAGAGAGATGCAAGATCTTTAACCAAAGAAAAATTGCAACATGAGGATTTGTGATGAGGGTGGGCTAGTCATGAATAAAAAATGAAAGAAATAACTTTAATCTACATCATCCTATGGAGAATAGATTCACAACTCTCACTCTACTGTAAAATAAAAATGCAAGGTCATTAACCAAAGTGACAAAGAGATAAGGTACCATGTTTCTAGAGTTTCCTAATCAATACAACAAGGATGCAGATAGTTGAGGTATCCTCTAGCTGGAAAGTTATAATTGGTTTGACTACCACATTGGTATGAAGAAAGATAAGTCAGCAACAAGATTTAATTGAGCCCATCATATAAGCTAGAAATCAATGACCTACTTTCAAATTCACTTATAATGCATGTGTAACCATTCTCTATAGAATATTAATGGAAAAATAAATTTTCCTCATGTGAATTAAATTCAAAAATATAATGCACACATTAATTTATATTCTACAAATTGATAATTGATTATCAGAGTAGAGAAAAAGGAGAAAATATTTTAGTGTTAGGAGACTGTGAATTATTGTGATGAAGGTAAATTTTTGTAACCAAGAAATTGTGAAGATTTTTTAGTAAGTCCATATCCCCTCAAATAAAGAAATTTTTCTATTTTTATATTTTCATAATTTGTGAAGATAACAAATCGAAGTGATTTTTTGGGGAAGATAGATTACTAGCATAGGAATGTCCATAATGATTTTCTAGAATAATAGAATGCTTTGACTAATGAAACTTCTTAGGCTAAAGAGCTAATTCCTAAAACCCCTAGACTGAAAGTAGACAAGATTTTATATGTCAAGGGAAATCTACTTAGGGATGCATAGACATTCATGTGTGGCTTGGAATTAATTAAAAATTGGTAATCTAAAAGGAAATAGGAGACACCCCATAGCAATGTGTGGGAGTTTGATATGGGAAAACTTATTGTTCCTAGGGTTTTCATGGATGTAGATTTATTAACTATGCTTTCTAGGAGATATGACCTTATGTTATGACCATAAATATCATTCTAGAGATGGCCCTTTCAAGGTGCACTATAGGTAATTAGTGAAGTATTTATGTAAGACCCTAGAATTTCCTTGCACAAAGAGATCAATTTTTAGAAGTTGTAGGAAACTTATGATGTACAAAGGATATACCTCAGGAGTAGACCCCTTCAGGAGAATTTTTCCAAAGTGGGAAATTTGAAATTGGTTACATCATCTACCAAAAGCCTCTACTAAAAAAATTACTTCAATCCTATAGCTTTGAATTTATGTGTTTCCCTATGTAAAGTTATTGCTATAGCACAAATTTTTCAATATGGGATGAACTCTATTTTTTTTTTGCTTCTTTTTTGGCTGAGGAGATCCATAATAGAAATATTGGAACAGGCAAGAGTGAAGTTGATAAACCTTTTGGCTAGTATTCTATGCTTATGTATATGTGCCTATTTAAGGGTGTATCTATGTTTGAAACAAAAATGAAGTTGTAGAAGGAAAGAGATGGAGTAAAAATGCTAGTACAACTATGGAGTGTTGATTTGACTTGGGATGCCACAAATTCTATTTTTATCATATGTGATTGATATTTTTCTTCAAGAATGAGTGCATTTCTAGTTTAAGAGAAACCTTAGATTCCTAAACCACTATTGGAGCTAATTGGGCCCAAGGAGCATGCCACAAGGTTAAAGATACACCACAATTGGGGAGACATTATCCCTTACCCTATTTATAATGTTTTTAGAGTTTATGGTTTTCAAAGAAAACCTCATGTTTTACCTGACTAAGTTCCTCTCAGGGAAATTGTAGTTGAATTCTTATGGCAAGTTAGGGGGCTTGAAGAAAGAAAATTGATGGGAAGATCAAGAGAAATAATTTTTCCCTATTCTATATTAGCCCACCAATTCATAATAAAAAAGTGTGGTTGGAAGCACCTTGGTCAATTTTTGGATAAATATTAAATGGCTCAATCACACCCTATGTTTATAGATCCAAAAGGGTTTTATGAAATGTTCAAAGAAAGGATATGGGTATGTGCAGGATCATGGTGTGCCAAAAAGTGGCGATCTGAAAAATATGTAGTTCTGAAATATCTCAAACCATTTCAAAATTTATTCCAACTTTTTTCCCACCCACCCTAATAGTAAATGAAAACAATTAATATCTTTATAAGGTCTACTATATCTTTTGATACCAACCCTCTATGGTCAACTTTAAAAACATCCTAAAAATGTGTTTTTGGCATATTTCTTTGTGATTTTTACTTCAAACATATAGCTAACGACTTTTTTTTCACCAAAATTTGATGAAATGAAAAGAGTTTCCTAAAAATGTTCTTATCTTTCCATAAATGTAAGGGTTTTCAAATTATGAGTTTAGTAAGTAATTATTATGTATTTTTTAATGGAGTTATATATAAAGTGTTGACTGATGCTCTACTTGAAAAACAACTGTAACTTTTAAATGGTACAACATTTTTTTAATCTAAAGGATGCATCACATTCTATTTTTCTTCTACTATAAGAAAAAAAAATGAAAAATTAAATTTTGCAAAGTTTGGAATTAGTTAAGGTGGTCAGACATAAGATTTTTTTATTCCAAATATACTAAATTCTAAAATTAATTATTTATTATTTATTTAGAATAAAAATATGCAAAACTATGTGTCACATCCCAGCATGAGTCTACTAATTATATCTAGAATATTATTAAAAAAAATTATCATTTGATTTTGATTAAGGTGGGCAGACATGCATCTACTTCTTATTTTTGTTCTAAATTTTTTGTAATATTGTATTAAAATTCAAAATTTTGACCAATCAATTTTTATTTTTTGAGATAAGTACTAGTAGTTTAGAAACTAGATTCAATTTTCTATAGATTCTTTTTTCTCAACTTTTTGATATAAAATTAATAACAAGTAGAAAGTTCCACATCAAGTGGACCAAACCTAGACTTTCTAATTTTTTATTGCCACTTAAGAGCATAGTTTGGTTGACCATGATCCTGCACATACCCATATTATAAGAAATAAATTCTCCTTGTAGGAGCAAGAGGTTAAGAAATAAAAGTGGTGTGTTGAGCTAGCAAAGTCCTTGAGTTTATTAATGCTCTAGATAGGGGTTATGATCCATTGTGGGATATAAAGTTTTGAGGTGACAAGATAAATAAGTTAATGTCACATTTTTTGGGGATTATGCAAACTTTAATGAGATAAATGAGGTTTTAATTAAAATATATTGAGATTAAATGAAGTAAGTGGAGAAGAAGCTCACAATATAATTTGTCATAAATCTAGGATAGTATACCCTCTAAAGGAGAAGTGGATATATTGTGGCTAGAAACATAGATGCACATCTTGTGCCAATATACCATAGGAAATACTCTAAAAGGCCCCCCTTAGAGCCATCTCCAAAGAGATGGAAGATAGAAGTGGGAACATCATAAAGGTTTGAGGATTATTCACCACCCTAGAATGTTATGAATTTTGATAATGAACATACATTAAGGGAGAAACTAAGATAGATGGGAGGTTAGGATGATGTCTTAATAAAAACATTAGAATTAGAGGAAGGAATGCCACAAGAGCCCCCAATGCTAGTTTTAAACCTTACAATTGAGGATTTGAAGGGGATAGAGATGGATCCTATCATTGAATAGGCCTCCAAAAAAATTGTTTATAATGATGATTTTGTGAAATCTAGGGATTTTATTCAATTCTTGTGGAGAATAAATATTTAAATTTTGAGGCTAAATGCAAGAAACTGAAAGTAGAGCAACCTAATAAAGAGGACTCTACCATAGAAGAGAAAGTCAAGGAAGAGTTGATGTAAAATCTGATCAAATAACTCTAGAGGTTGGAATGCAATTTTTAAAGGATACTGGTGTTATAATGCTTCCTAAATGGGATATTTCCAATGCCATGGTATTTGATGCCATCAGAAAAAAGAAGGAAACCAAGTTCAAGATAGAGGAAGAAGTCAAAGAATCCCATAAAGGGGTGAAATATAGTGGAGACCACCAAGCATTGGTTATGTGGTAAATCCAGAAGAGGAATGAATCTAAACTCTAAGAGATTTTAGATTCAAAACATACAGGGAGCTTAATGGTGTATAGAGGGTCAAATACTGATAGTGAGAACTTAGCTTTGATGAATAAAGAATTTATTTAATTTAATTTTGATGTGGCTAGAAAGGATAAGAAATTATTCATTAATTTATATACTAGATTCAAAAAGGTCTTTGAATCCTATGATGAAAGAGGAAGAAAAATCAATGAAATGGAGAGGATTATTGCTAACATAGAGAAGTAATGGGGAAAGAGGAAGGTGGTGGAACAATTAACTCAAGCAATGATTAAAACATCACCCATTCCACCCCCTCCTACTAGACCTATTATTGATATTCTAGAAAACCCTCAACATTAGGAATATTATACCAAAGAGGAGCTAGAAAGAAGAAAAGGCTAAGCTTAGGGCTGCCCAACTGGAAGCATTATAGAAATATGAAGATAATATTAGGGACACTGTCATGTTTTTGGTTGACCATGTTAACTAACCAATGTTTCATTTTGAAATGTCTAAACTTGTAGATATGTGGGTTGAGTTTAAAAAGAATTAACTTATCTTAAGATTAATCTTGGATAAATGGGTCAGTAGGGAACATGATCTAACTTATTGGTGTGCCAATAATTTTGATAATACTAACATAGATACATTGATTGAAAAAACACACAATCAAACCACTAATCTATTAGATTTTGATGCAAAGAGGAATATTTTTCATAGAAAGATGAAGGTATGTTTTTCCAGGTATGTAAGTAAGACCTATGTTCTCTTTCTGCATGTTTTAATAAGTCTAATTAATTTCATATAAAAAGAAGTGTGGGGAAATGAATTGAAAGAAATTATGAGTTCAAGGATGAATGATATTATAAACAAGGAGGACAATATTTGGTTTTCTAGAGCAGTGGAGGAGATAATAAATGTTCAAATATTCATTGACTATTTTTGGCCTAAGTTTGAAGAACAAAAGAAGATGGGAAAGAATATCATGGCTAAAGAGAGAGAAATGCTTAATTTTAATTGGCCTAATGACTCAATTTATAATGAATGGGTGAAAAAATATACCTCAGTAGTAGAATCTTCACATATGGCAGTAGAAGACAAATCACATGGCATGGAGAGAACTGAAGAAGATTAGAAATTAGTTGGAAAGGATCTTATAATAACTATGGAAATAGAAAAGGTGGACCCACCATCTTTAGGAGATATAATAGAAGAAGAAGAATAAAATTGAAGAAGCCCCAACACCACCACAACGCATAGATAAATAGCTGCATGGAAACTAATTAACTATTTTTATGAAAGGAAGAGTAGCTATCATAATAGGATACTTTACTTGTGTGGTTCATCCAATATAGGTATACTTGCATAAAAAAATCATGAAACTACTTTCAAATCAAATGAAAGTTTCCACCTGTGCATAAATCAACCATCTTGTGGGCTAAAGATAGTAACACTTTTGTCCTTTTTGTAACTATGTTTTGTTTTGGACAATTTTAATTTTCCCTCTATATTTTGTTGCAACTAATCATATATAAATGAGTTTTCAAGGCTAGAGGGGGGTTAGATTTTTCATCTTTGAATAAGCATACACTTTCATATTTTGAGTCAGTCTAGAACTCTATAGTTGTATTTCGTTATAAATACTATTAATGGAAATAAAAGTTACATGGCTAAGTCTATTTTGAGTCGTTTTCTCATTGAAGTTGACAATGAGTTCTATATTTTCAAAGAAGATAATACAAAAGTGTTTATAGTTTGGTTACCTAGTCTAGTTGTTGTCCCTTCTTGTGTTGATTTTTATTTTTTAGAATTTGATGATAATGTCTACTGAATAATAGTTATAATTCTCTTCAAATTATATCTTAGTTCATGTTTTTATAATAATCTAATGGGTTATTTAAATGCTTGATATGAATTTGAGAGAATTGAAATTTGTCTAGAAGAAGACCATGAAAAGAATGAGATTTTAGATTGAGTATTGTTCTCCTCTTTAGATAGTGATAGGATAGATCTTGTTCTATGTGTCAAAATTCTATGAGTGATAGCCCAATGGACAAGACACTAATCATATTTTGAATTAGTAAAAATATGGATGGACTATAAGTACCAAAAATTAATCAATCAAAATCCTTAAATTTCATTATTATAGAAGAATCACAAGAATTCATCTATTATTGTGAAATTTATTGTAATAAATGATAAATATGCAAAGACTAATGAATAATCTAGTAGAGTTTAAAGAGAAGAAGACTAAAGTTTTCTTAATATTTTTTTTCTATTAATTTGTTTTAGGAATATGCATTATGGTTTTTAGCTATCTCCTATGTATCCTTTGCATTTGCAATAGGTAGTTAAAATCTTATCAAAACAAGAGCCAACAAAATGGTGACTTTCCTAGGGAACACATCACATATGCTTTGTTTCAAATAGAAATGGGTTGTATGTCAAAAAAGTGCCTTGTCTATGTGATAGAGTTTTTTTTCCCAAAGTATATTGTGATAGTAAATTCATTTGTATTTGGCCCCTATGTCAGATTTGTGTTCAAAATTCCATTCTCTTGGCAAACTCTTACTCTCAATCATAGTTAAAATTTTCCCCTTAGTGGGTGGAGACTCAGTCAAAGGTTTTAGTAGCTACTACTATTTTTAAATAATTGTTTCAAATGGTTGATAAGAGGAGAAATATGAGAGCATATATGAAAGGAAATATAGAGGTTCCTGTATACATAGAATAACCTCAAGCTGGTAGAAAGAATCTACCTAAAAATAAAGGAGATCATGGCCACACATGGAAACCATAAGACATTTTATTATCTCACTCTTAGTATCAACATGTAATAGAAAGAGAATCCTCATCTTTAAATTTTGAATCTAAGAATACTACACTTCTAGGTGAAATCTTCACTACCCCATTGCCTAGTGATAGATTATAGAAAGATAAAATTATTTCTTCCATAGGAGATACTACTTTTAGACCAAATATGTTTAAATAATTGGACCAATTCTGGAAGTATAAGAAAAACCTAGATAATAGGAAAAACTTCATGCATGTTCCATTTTTTGAGAGAAACCTTATAGATTTAAGCAATCTTGTAGATTCAAAAACCATCTCTACAAATCTTGATGACTTACTATCTAAAATTGAAGTTATGAAAATAATTGCAAAGGAGGATGTCAAATAGATATGTTTGGAAAAGAGAAGGAAGTGATCACCATGAATGACCTTATAGAAAGGGAAAGTTTTCTCAAAAGAATGGAGACCTTTAAAGAGAAAAATAGGAAGTTGGAAGAGAAATCTTCAACTCTACATTTTAGATATATTTGGAGATATGGGAGAGATGAGGTTTAAGATTCAAGATCAAGAACATGCTTTGTGATGAGGCCAAATATTTCCTTTATTTCATGATAGTTTTTAAACAATTTGTTGAGACTCTATTTTATTTTTGTCAAAACATTTGTGGACCTATGTTTATTGAAACCTATGATAAACCTATGGGTAGATACTATGCCATCATTTGCTAGTATTATATATATTATGTAGTATTTCATATAGTTATCAAAATTTGGGTTCTTCTATTTCAATTTAATTTGATAAATGTTTATTTGCAAACGTGTCTCTACATAATAACTAACCTGTTAGCAATGAAGACTGAAAGATGATTGGAAGAATTCAAAGATGAGTGCCAATAGAATTTAAGGAGAAGAGAATGCTAATGAGTAGCCGTGGTGGAAGAAAATTGTAATGGTTCTAGAAGACATGATAGCAAATATGGAGGAGCTATGAAGACTTATTGTCTTCTCTGCATTTACTCCTATGGCGAGTGGATGTTGAGACTTTATTATTCTCGCCTTAAGCCATTATTTCTTCTTCTTGCCTTGAGTTGTTATTCTCCTATTTTCTCTCCTATGGATTTAAAGCTAAGTCATTTACTTTTCTATTATGGAATAAGTGTCAATCTCTTATATATAGTAATTGACTCAATTGTGTTAGTTTATCAAGTTAGAAGAAAGAGTTTATGAGAACAGACTGTTAACTTTTATATATGTGTTTTTAGAGTTCTGTGTTATGTAATGAATTTTTGAAATGTAATGAATTAAGTTTTTGGCCTCTATCTTGTGTTTGTAGTTTAGTTGAATCCAACCAAGGGGACCCACTTGGAACGTGGATTAGATTATGATAGAATATATTTATTTCCAAGAATTCTTTGTATTGTAAGTAGAAGTTGTAGGTTCCTTCCTGTAGTATTTCACTTCATGAATGTTCCTACAACATATGTGAGAGCAGTTGTAGTGGATGAACTAAGTTGGAATATTTGTCAGTTTTTCATTTTTTTCGAGTAGTCATAGAGTTAAGTGTATTAGTTTCCTATAGCAATAGTGTAAGCTCTTTTCCTTGAATTTTTACGTTCCTACAACATAAGCTTAGTGACTCATTAAGATACCTAGTGCACATACTATACCGACCATTTCAAATATATGTCCCTAGGTTGACAAGATTAAATGCACCTCATAGTAGGAAAAATAGTCCTTAGTTTGAACATACTATTCCTAAGCTTGGCCTTGAGCATGACTATGATACACCTATTGTGAGATGAACCATTTTTGGTGCCATTGCTAGGGATGGTGTCAAGCTAGGAGCATTTTTGAGTCATAGTTTCTAGACATTTTTTTTTTTAGTTTTCAAACTTTCTTCTCCAATGTGAAGAATTCAATTGCATGCATCGAAGAGGAAGACGAATAGATGAATATGGAAGATTTCTTCCATGGGGTTCTGTTAATGTGAATGAAGAAATTGAAGAAGAATAAGTTGAGTTATCTTTTGAAGATGCAAGCCCTATTTTTCCTGCAAAATCATCTTCAAGAGAACAACCTTTAGATATAAGTGGCATTCGACCTTTCACTAAAATTTTGGCCAGTTTTCTTGATGATATTGCCTTGAATCCACCACTTGTTAATATCCTAGTACCTAATGTCCCTTTTTAGCAACAACCTCAAAATCTAATACCTGCAGTAATGGCACAACCTACTTTTCCATTTCCTCTTCCAAGACTTGTAACCAATGCTAATATTAAGAACATACCTCCCACTACTCTTCCAAAGTTCTATGGCCTTGCAACTGAAGACCCTGATACTTTCCTATTTGAGTTTTATATAATTTGTCATAGTTTTTACTACAACATTGATGCTCACAAGCTCAAATTATTTCTAGCAACATTGAAAGAGTTCTCTTTATGATGGTTCATGGGCTTAGGAGCTAATGCAATGGGAATTTGGGATGAAATGCAAGCTTTGTTTCTAGATAAGTATAAAAAATATTGCAAAGCATATGGTTCAAGAGGGGATGATATCTTCAGGATATCACAAAAGGAGGAAGAAACATTAGAAGACTATGTTTCGCATTTCTTATATAGACTGCAGAAGAACCCTCAACATACATTGTCCAAAGATTCACAAAAGCTAGTCTTTCTGAGAGGTGTGAATGATGATTGTCTAGAAGCATTGGACTTGATGGCTGGTGGTGACATATATCAAGCTTTTTGGGATGACCGCAAGAAGATCTATCAAAACTATTCAAGGTCAAAAATGAAGAAAGGTCGAGGACCCCGTTCCACAATCACTAAAGGAATCACCTAAGGCATTTCAAAGCTTGAGATATCTAATCTATTGTTAGATTTCAAACAAGACATTATCAATGGTGTTGCTACACATCTTGACATGATTACTAAAAAGAAAAAACAAGCATAAGAAGAGTTACAACTAGCTAAATACTACCCTCATTTCCAGAAGTAGAAGAAGGATTGTGAATGTAAACTGGTTGCAAGCATGGAGAACCAACATATTCCAACTAAGTACCTCAAGATAGATGGAGGTGATTAGCAAGTATTTTTTGTTGCTCAATGCCAACCATGGGCCCAATGTCAAGGTATCCCTCAGGACCCTTTGCAAAATTCAAGCTCATATGGCAATCAATGGAAAAACTATAATCCCCAAGGTCCTCCACAATATTAACCTAATTGGAACAATGCTGGGCAAAACAACCCACAATAATCCCAATGGCCTCAAAATTCCCAACCACCTTGGCCTAACCAATAGAGTAACCAATGGTAGAACCAATAGAACTACTGGAAAAAGTAGTAGAACCAATGGAAACCACCCCAAGGGAATTGGCAGTCTACAAACCAATGGAGGGGATCTCAACAATGGCCTAACCAAAATATTGGTACTCCACAATTACCACCTCTAGTTCAACAACCTGCTCTAATGCCACCACCTAAAATTCCTAGACTTTAAAAGCAAACATAATTACCTACATAACCTCAGCCAAACCCAAATAGCCAACAACCATAGCAACCCATGTATAGTGCTGATGCTCAGTAGTATCCTTCTTACACTCTAAATGTTGTTGATATATATCTAAGATCTGGTACAACTTTACCAACACTTAAACCACCTCTTATAACTGAAATATTAAACTCTCTTATAGCATCAAAACCCTCAGTTGCTAAAATAGTTGACTCAACCAATGTTACTATGTCAACCCAAGCTCAACCAGTAGTGGAACCTCCTTTTCTAGAAAAGCTAATACAAAAGAAACTTGAACAAATAGAGGAATAGCCTTTTGATATTGTTGATCAATTGAAAAACATGCATGTCCAAATACCCCTGTTTCAAGCCATTAAAGATGTTGTAGTTTATGGAAAAGCTATTAGAGAAGCTTTCTTGAAGAAGCTTGGAAGAAAGAAAACGGACCCCACCACAATCCATGTTGTGGGACAATTGGCTGACATCATGTTAGGGAAATTGATCACACCAAAATATTCTAATCTAGGAAGTCTAGTATTGAATGTCAGTATAAATGGTTGGTGTGTTAAAAATGCTTTAATAGATCTTGGAGCTACATAAATGTCATGACCAAGGATACTATGAAGAAGTTGAAAATAGAAGGATTAAGGGCTACACCAACAATTCTACAACTTGTAGATAGTTCTACTATCACCCTTGATGGGATGATAGAAAACATAGTTGTAACCTTAGATTCTCTAGAATATCCTATAGACTTCATGATCTTTCCCCCCAAAGTTAATCTATCTAGTTACCATGTCATCCTAGGTCAACCATGGTTAGCCACAACTAATGCAAATATAAGTTGTAGATAAGGGAATATGACCATACCAAATGGCCAAGCAACAAAGAAATTTGATTTGTATCCTCCAACCCAACCATTACTAGATTTGAGCACATCTATTTGGCTAGATTTAGGGGATGAAGAAGAAGCAACACCATTGATTTCTTTACCTCAAACCTTGCCTGCATCAGTAAAGATAGAACAAAATGAATTTATTAGACTACTTACAAAATCCAAGGCATCAAATTCTATCCATGAAATCTTAGTATTTTCTATTGATATTATTTAATTTCCCATCCCAACCCATACTTATTCTTGATTGTCAATTTCATCATCATCATAGTCTCAAGAGATGTAATTTAAACCAGACTAGATTTATGTAGGTAGTTAACAGAGTGAGTGAACCTATGAGAAACTCAATCCACAATTCCAAAGCACAATTATACTTAGTGGTTTTAGTTTAGAGAATCTGTTTTACAATCCCAATTGATTATATAATTCACTTGCAGGAAAAGGTTGGACAAGAGAAAGAGTTTAGAGCAGCTTTGCAAACTCTTTGAGGAAAAGATTGTGATGTTTCTACTGAGGCAACTGAAATCAAGGTCTTTGTTAATTTTTTTCTAATATATATGTAATACCAAGTTAGTTATGCTATAGAGATAGTTTAAATTTTAAGTTTTTTGTTAATTATTTCATCTATTAGAGAATAGAGATAAGCTTTGTCAATAAAAGGCCTATCCACTATTTTAAATTTAATGGTTTTTAAAAAGAAGTTGTTTGAATTGGCTACCTGCTAAAGGTCCCTAATATGAGACCACTTCATCTATAGATGTTGAATTAGAGCATATTTTTGAAGATGCTCTTGATAAAGTTTCTCAAGACATAACTATTTTTGTTGCATATCATCTTTGTGTTATGAAAGTTGTAGATGATTGGCTAAGCTCCACCTCCTAGTAGCTACATAGGTATTAAGATTCATATTTCATTATAGTTGTATGGATTTTTATTCTCAGAAATAAATTATTATTTTTATGTCAATAGAGATAAAAAAATAACACAATAACTAATTAAAGCTTTCTTCTTTTCATTTTCATTTCTAGATTTTTTAGGGAATATTTTAGATCATTGTGAATGTATCTATTATAGAAAAGAAGACAGAATAAGGAAATTAGTTTTATATGACAGAAGACAGATAGATGTATTATGATCATAAAGTAAAATAACAGTCTCTATTTTTTTATAGAGGGCCAAAATAAGAGTTCTAACCAAACACAAGTTTTCTTTTATGGAGTGTATAATATGTGCTATAGCCTATGTTCATTTCCCAGTTTGTGCATATCTAACAACCATGGCTTTTGATGACCACATTACATTCAAGCATCCTGTCAAATAGTTCACATGACTTATCTATGCTTCGATTTTGCAAGCATGTCTCCCAAGGAAAATGCTACTACTTCGTCTACACCGTTTGACAAAATCCTTTATGCTTTGATGGATGCCTATAGCTTATCCCAAAGCTCTCGTTCAGTAGTTATGAGATGATCAATCAAGAGGATACAATTAAGAGCTTAAAGTGACACAATTTTTAGATGATCATATGAGATGAAATGGGTGAGGGAGTAGAAAGAAACTAGAAATACATTGTGTATAGATGAAGGCATGAAATGGATGGTTTTGGAGCACTCAGCAAAAACATTCAGCATTTAGTACATCATCATTCAAGATCAAATGGGTGTGTGGGATTATACACATAGTGAATAATAATGGAGGGAATTGAACCCTCCTCGAGGCTCACACTTGTTGAGGTCCACTTCAGAAATGGCCCTTCACATAAAATTGATATCTAAAACCTTTCTAATGAGATAATCTATTATGAGCTCTTCATTAGTGGGATGGAACATGAATCTAGGAGGCAATTGTGCATCACCCATATCATGATTGTAACTAAAGTTAAGAGCCTCTATTATTGAATTCTCTTCCCTATTTCCCATTGCTAAGGAAATGAATATGGGTGATAGGGAAGAGAATTCAATAATAGGGGTTCTTAACTTTAGTTATAGTGATGATATGGGTGATGCACAACTACCTCCTAGATTCACATTCCATCCCATTGATGAAGAGCTCATAACACATTATCTTATTAGAAAGGTTTTAGCTAGTAATTTCACAAGAAGGGCCATTGCTGAAGTGGACCTCAACAAGTGTGAGCCTCAAAAAAAATTTGACCAAGCATTGGTAGAAATTTCAACCAATGCTTGGTAGTTTTCTACAAAACATTGGTCAAAATATTGACCATTGTTTGGAGTTTTCGACCAAGCATTGGTCACAATTTTGACCATTGTTGTGCAGTATTCTACCAGTATTGGTCAAAATTTTGACCAATGCTTGGAAGAACTTTGGCCAACATGTTTGAAATTTTTCGACCAATGTATTGGTCAAAATTTTGACAAGAAAAAATTCAACCAATGGGTTGGTCAAATTTGGTCGAACTTTGGGAAAAAATTGGGTCAAAATTTCAACCAATTTTGGTCAAAAAATGGTCTCAAATGTACTAGTGAATGAGAGTGTCAATCAGTTATTGGAATTATTAAGTTCATTACTACTAGATTAATCTACATTTCCAACAAAATAGATTCAATGTAAAAATCAAATCAGAAAGCTCATCTTGGTGTATAAGAACATCCACACATGTGTGAATGGTTGTGTATTGTTTTACAAAAATCTTAAAAATGAGACTGAGTGTCCAAGATTTCATGAAACTAGGTATAGACAAGTGTTGAAATAAGCTATGTTTCCTAGAAAGGTTCTTTGAAAATTCCCAATAATCCCATGATTACTCATAATGTATACGTGCAGAGATATAGCTGAACTTATGCAATGGTATGACAAAAATAAGAGCACTGATGGAAAACAATGACATGTGCCCAATTCTAAGACATGGATGGAATTTGATAATAGTTTGACCTATTTTTCTCAAGAACCTCATAATATAAGGTTGCGTTTGGCTCTAGATGGGGTGAACCCATTTTTAGATCAAAGTACTAAATGGTCAACTTGGCTAGTATTTCTAATTAATTATAACTTACCTCCATGGTTAGAAACTAAGAAATTTTTCTTAATGTTAACATTGATTATACCAACAAAGAAAAGAATGATTTCAAAAATAATAGATTATTATCTAGGGCCATTATATGATGAGCTAATGGAATTATGGAAAGGAACTGATGCAATTTAATCTTTAGCAAATGGTCATTCAATCATATTCACTTTAAGAGATTCCTTATCATTTACATTTCATGACCTTCTAGCCTATGGCACATTATCTAGTCTCTCTATTCATGGATACCATGGATGTCTATCTTGTAATTTTAAGGATTTTGTGAGGCACTCAAGAAGTTTGTGCAAGTGTATTTATTGTGGACATCATGCTTACCTTAAAATGGACCATCCATACCATCAACAAAAAACATGTTTCAATGGTCAAGAAGAGACTTGTGAAGCACCATTATTAATAATGAGTTATTATATTATTAAGAATGGATAGAAAAAAATGTCATTTATTGAAAATTATGAGATTATTGGAAACATGTATGATCCATGTAATAAACATGGTGTAAAATTATTATGCATATTGTACAAGTTGCCATACTTCAGGGATATCTCTATTAGGCACACTATTGACTTTATGCATACTGATAAAAATATAGCTTATGCTATTATAGAAACTCTTTTTGGTGCTCTTGAAACTATTTCATCATGTGAAGATTTTTGAGAAATAAAGATTCATTGAAATCTTTGGGTTGAGAAATGTGATTATGAAAAATATAGAAAACCTAATGCACCTTATCGTTGGATAAGAGAACAACATGCATAATTCTTACAGTTAATGTCTAAGACTCACTTTCCTATAGGATATGTATGTAGCAACATCAAAAGTCAAAATTACATTAATAACTTCAAAGCCCTCAAGACTCATGACTATCATGTCATAATTGAGAATATTTAATAGGTTATATACACATTGCCATGGGGTGTCTCTTGTTTCCTTTGAGAGAACCATTTATTAAATAATTTTAGGTCATCCATGGATGTTTGTGCATCCCAAAGTAGATTTCGATCATAATATAAATCCTCTTCTAGTTTTAGTCCAGATGTTTTAGAAATTAGTTCTTTACACATCTATTTCATTAGTCACAGCATTGAATTATTCCAAAAAATTATCATGGACATTCCTATGCTGGTAATCTATCTTCCTAGAAAAATACCTTCAAGGTAGAATCTTCAAAAATTATGAAAATTTCAACACAAAAAAATTGGTCTATTTGAAGAGATATGGACTTATTAAAAAGTCTTCACAATTTATTGGTCACAACAATTTACCTTCGTCACAATAATTTAGAGTCTCTTGGCACTAAAATCTTTGCTCCTTTTGCTTTACTCTAATAATCAATCATCAATTTGTAGAATACAAAAAAATGCATACATTATTATTTATTTTTTATTCACACGAGGAAAATTTATTTTTCCATTAATATTCTATAGAGAATAGGTATACATACATTATAAGTGAATTTGAAAGTAGGTCTTTGACTTATAGCATAGCTGATGTGCTCAACGGAATCTTATCACTAACTCATCTTTCTTCATATTGATGTGGCAGAAAAACTAAATATAACTCACTAGCTAGGGGACACCTCATCTATCTACATCCTTGTTGTACTAATCACAAAACCTTGGACACGTGGCATCTTATCACTTTGTCACTTTGGTTAATGAATTTTTGTTTTTGTTTTGCCAAAATATGAGAACCATAGATCTATTTTGCATCGGATGATGTAGATTAAAGTTATGTCTTTCATTGTTTTATTTGTGATTGGACCACCCTAGACACGTGTTCTCATGTCACATAGTTAGTTTGCTTAAAGATCTTGTATCTCTCTTTTTTGATGTAGTAACATGCATTGATCTTCTTTGCATTGGATGGTTGAGACATGTTGTTGACCTTACAGATAACTAGGCCCATAGGGACACACATCATCTCATCGTGTTGTCACAATGGTTAAAGGTCTCACATTTTTCAATAGTGACAAAATGACAACCATGGATTATCTTTTGATCTAATAGTTGTGATAAAATGCATTTTCCTTGCTTTGTATGACCCATAGGGACATGTGGCACCATGTCATTTCTCATCTTTTTAAAAATTGGATACATCTTGTGATTGTGAAATTACAAAAATCATCGATCTAGGCAAGATCGACAATATAAAAAATAACACCTTTACTATAGGGTAAGGCCCACCAAGATGCATGTCATAACTTCACTTTGTCATATTTATTAAAGATTAAGAATTTCCTCATAGTAACGATGTGACATTCATTGATTGTCAACCAAGTCAAAAACTAAAATAAATCTTAAAATCCTTCTTACCCTCAGCTATGACCAAATCAAACTATGGAATCTATTAACTTCTAATTACTCCATCCATATGAAACTTGCAAGCAATTTAGTCCCACTATGTCCACTTGTTTGTCTGTCACTATGTCTTATTGGTCAAACTTGGCACATTTTCCTTTAATGACTATATGACAACCCTCAATCTAATCTAAATATGATGGATCTCATTCAAGCATTCAAACTATTGTATTTCCATGGCCCTACTGGATGCATGTTCTTTTCTTTCTTTTTTGTAAAACATAAAAACCTTGCACTTTTGAGTAGCAACAAAAAAATGACCTTCAGTTAACTTTGGATCTGATGGTTACAAGATTATTTCATATCAAGGGTCCACCATAGGCATAATATAATGAGAAATTAAAATGGAAGGACCTGCCATGACTAATATGTGACTGAGGGGACATAAAACACAAAAATATTAGGATATAACAAAATTAATAAGATTATCCTTCAACAAAGAAAAACCCTAATATAAAAGGTTCAAAAATATAAAAAGGATAAAAATTATTTATTTAATAACTAGGTTTTCTAACAACAATTTCCTACCCTAATATTTTAAAAAGAGTTCATTATTAACCATATTTTCAAATTTAAACTTTGAAAAAGAAGAAACTCTTAGGAGGGGCTAATAACAGCTATATTTAGGGATGATGGATATTCTAAATTCATGTAAGGGCCCAAAATTTATTGTTAGAGCAAACCACAAACTTGACAAAAGTGGAGAGCACTAAAATTGAACAAAACAAACCAACAAACCAACCACAAGGAAATACACTATATATAGAATATAAAGTTGACCCACCTAACTACTATTCATGGAGAAAACAATACCTCTTAACTAAAGTACCTCTTCAAAAATTGTCCATGGATTGGAAATCTAAGAAGGTTACCAAAAGGCTCTTTCAAATCATATAAATTTTCACCCTACCTATCATGAATTAGACAGAGGCCTACCTAGATGGGATCAAATTTCCCATGTTTTCCTTTGTCTTCAAGTCTTGTATTCCATAGTAGAAACATGTCATCTATTTCAAAATTTCTTTATACAAACTTTTTATCAAACAAGTGTTTTATTTGCAACTGTAATTTATCATTTCTTGTAGCTACCTCTCTTCTATGCTAATTCTGTTGGAAATATAAGGTAGGATAAATTACTAAGAGGGGAGGGGTTAATCAAGAACCAATAAAAATTTATCTTATTTCAGCATTTAATCCTTCATATATTATTTTGATCTAATTTCATACATGAAAGAATGAAAGAAATTAAACATTCATAACACTTTGACACAAGATATGGTGACCCAAAAACCTTCCAAATAGAAAGTAAAACTAGGGTGGGGATGATACCAACAAAATTTAGTATTGCAATATAAAGTTAGCCTATTAAGTCTAACAATTGAGCACTTTTCATGATCTACTCTATTACAAGCAATAAGGACTATGAGGTCCACCTTGTTAAAGGATTTACAAACATACAATAAAGTATGCATTCTATTAGGATATTTAGCAAAAGATTGCTAAATCTACCCTACTAAACAATTTGACTGATGCACCTATTAGAATGAATCAGTGGCTGATCTCTAATCTACAACTCTAATTTTCTAAATGAGATTCCTTGTATTACAATGATCACTTGGTTATGATAGATAAATATTTGTTATCCCTTATACTTCTTGTAGCCTTCCTCAATTCAAACCCATACATTCCTTATTCTTCTTCACATTCTTATTTGGATATGATATAATGCATTAAATATATACCAATCTAATTCATTACCTTCTAGAGTTGGTTACAATACCAAATTCATCACAATTCACAAAGTTACCCATATTGCTATAACTCAGGTTTTGAAGACAAACTCGGTGATGTTTTAATACTTAGCAAAAATTATCAATGCTTGGCAAACTGCAACACTTGGTTGAAGTTGAAGCTAATTCCATACTAATTTCTCTCAAGTAGCTCAAACTCAGTCAGCATAGTGTGAGTCAATGAACACTGAGAAACTTGACAACTATTGAATCACTTGGTTGACAATGCATGACTCAGTCAATGCTAGATTCACTAAGTTAACACTATAAGCTCAATAGATACTTTAGAGCTTGGTTAACACTATAGAGATCGGTTAACATTAGAGCCTTCATTACATCCACTAGATAGCTCAGTACACATTGCTATACTCAGGCTATACTATAAACAATCTTTGATGCTCGATAGATGCTATTTAGCTTGACATGAACTAAAAACTAACTATTTATCTTGGTAGCAACTGAGACACTTCATTTACACTATTGGATGAATGATAAGCTTGATAAAAACTATAGAGCTTAGTAGCAATGTAACCATTTGACTAAGTGTTGAGTCATTGATAGTAAAATTAACCTTAATGTCAACAATCTCCCCCTTTGGCATTAGTGAAAAAAATGCTTATCAAACTATATGTCTTCAACTCCATTTTGACTTCCTATTGATGTATCTCAATAAATATTCTTTTTTTTTTTTTCTGATTTTTCAAAATTTCTTTTGTAAAGATATTTTCTTCTTATTTCTACCATGTATCTACATGTTACTATATTACTCCCCTATACATATATCTCTCTTGTATACATACATCTAGAGTATAGTGATCTTCTCCTTTTATACAAAATCTTCTCTATACATATATACACTTCTCCCCCTTTGCCAATAGTATTCTTCCCCTTTTTGAAAAAAATTCCAAAGGTGTATAGTTTCTACAAATTAATACTAAAATGTGACAATAAATTAGAATGTACCTTCAAAATTAGTACCATAGTCTTGTCTGGATTCTCTTGTAACACCTTACTTGCATGGAAGGCTATCTATAATTCTACTGACAGTTCCATCATGTGGTAAGCTATTGAGAAGTTATCATGGATAAGAGTCTTTATACTGTAGTGTGCTTTTGCACTACATCCATGTTTGGAAGAATCATTTCCTAAATTTTTGCAAGTGTGGCCCTAATTTTGGCTTCTTCCCTCAATAATTTTGCCTAAAGATTTGTCAAATATTTGATCTTTGTGAAATGTGTAGAACTATAACTTGGATCAAGTGACAGCTAGTGTGCACTTGCCTTCATATCCTCATCTAGCTTGGACAATTTATTCTTGATCTCCTTTGTGAAGATAAATGTTTCACTTAGTTTGACAAATAATGAAACAACATTATTTACAGATGTTTCTAGTGTCGCAAGAATATTAGACAATTCTACTTGATCTATAGCAACCTTTAGTTCAACTTGCTCCAACAATTTGTTTTCAAATTTTCTTTTAGCTCTCTACAAAAACTTTTCTTGTCCATTCAAATCTTCATTATACTTGTGGATAATTTTAGCTAACTAATCCACAATAGGTTGTTTTCTATTAACCTTAATACTCTGAGCATAAACAAATATATTCTTTATGTGCTCAAGAACTTGATTTTTCTTCTTCTTCTTCTTCTCTTCTGTAAGCTTCTATTTCTTATCTCTTTTCTTCAAGTGTTCTCCTCGGGTATCCATTTGACTAGGAGTGAGGATAGAGATGTCCCAATTTGGAATAACAATGTCCTCATCCATATCAATTTCTTCCTATTCTTCTTTACCCTTAACCTTTGGAATGATAGAAACAATTGTACCCTTATTGAGAGCTTCAATGCTCAGTTGAGACAGATTCTCAACTGTCATTGCACTGGCGATGGACACACTCACTATTGAAACAATTATAGAAATAGATGGAACAACAATAAATGTAGAGATAACACTAACAATAGGAATACCTTGCTATTTCTTGATCATTCCTAATGTTGGAAGAACTTGTTATTTGGAAGATGAAGTATTAACCACTTTAGTCAATGTAACACTTGGTAGTAGAGATCTAGAGATTGATTGAATTCTTGGTGATCCACTGATAACCACAACTAACTTAGTAGAAGCCTTCTCTAAGCCTAATAACACTAAGGTTTTGGGCAAAGAGTGAGGAAATGAAGTCATAACTAATGTTTCAATCTTCTCTACATCTATTTCTTCAATACTCTATATTTCTGGAAGACTTTCCTTAGTGGCTTCTTGACCTTCCTCCTCATCATAAAGATCAATATCATCTATCTCATCATCACTTATTTCTTCTTCTTTCTTTGCATCCTCATCTTCACCATCCTTTTCATCAACATGCACCACAAAGTCACTGGGTTTGTGCAACCCATAGATATTCTTCCATGTGGTAGTAGTAGACTACACCATAGATTCAATATCCTTAAGAAGTATTAGACATGTGTTGAATTTGAGAGTAATATTCTTCTCATTCTAGTTCAAGGATTCCTTCACCTCTTTCTCACTGAGACTTGACATAAGTTGTCTCAAAATTTGTTCATAGATGTCCTTAGTAGTCTTCATTACACTGTCATATCTAGGCTTATTTTTTTTCAAAAGTTCATTAGAAATTTTTTGTGAAAGCTCATAAGGTGAGTACTTCCACTTGCCCAATATTTCCATAAGGGTATTTTCAATATTATTTTTATAGTCTTCGCTCCTAGTATCATACTTAAGAGACTTAAATCATGTCATGCTTGCTCCTTCTTTTATCTTCTTTAATTTTTCTTGAAGTGTAGGTGCAGACCTTTTAAATATAATCTATTCTAATTCATCTTCACCGAACATCATCTTCTTCTAGGACTTGGTTTCTCTTCTTGTAAACACTACAGGGGAGGACTTAGTAGGTTTGGTTATAATAACTTTTTCCTTATTCTTGGAAGGCTTTTCTTTCTCAAATTTAGTTTCCTATACTTCATCCTCTTCATCTTCATCTCCTTTATCCTTAGTAATCATTAGAGGAGAGTTTGATGACTTGGAATTCTTGATTATTTTCACTATCCTCTTTCTTCCTCTATTTACTTCTTGAGGTATCTTTATCTCAAGCTCAATTCTTGCCTTTGCCTCATCATATGTTCCAAAATAAGTGTCTTTAGGATCTACAGGCTCATTAAGTAGATCTTCAATGATATCCTTAGTTTCATCAATGTTAAGTTCATAATCTAGAGGCTTAACCCATGCCACTCTAGGTGAGACTACTTGAATATAAACTTTGTCACAACCAACCATGAAACATATATCTTTCTCATAGTCTTCTACAAGCTTCCTAGGAATGCTAAATCTACTTTGCATCTTTTCATTGAATGACTCAAAGTAATTATCAATAATGTTGCTAAAAAATTTGCCTATTGCTGCTATGTATTTACATATTTGGTATAATATTGGAACATCCTTTCTCCATACTATAGACCCTTTTAAAGGGAAACATTTTGAACAAAGAGAAATAGACATCTCAAAAAAGAAACAACTCACACAAGTTGTTCTTTGACACTCTGATGCTCTCCATAATTGTATTGAATTGTATTAGTAATAAAACAACAAGGTCAAAAGACAAGTTATTCTTCACCACCTTGTATGTCAAATCAATAGTCTCACATGACACACTGTTCAACCATCTTGAGTTGTATATCTTGTGAATCCTTCAACTCCATGTTTATCACACCACTTAGCTCCATGCCTCTTTTTTACCACTCAACAAGAGTATGGTTTTTTAGTTCTACCTGACTGAAGGCTTTAGTGGTCTTATCTTTATTCAATATGGGTAATCCAACAATTTTGTGTATCATCTTCTTTGTTATCAAGATAGGGTGATCTAACCACAATTTTCTATTATGACCTTGACTCAAAATAAATCTAATCTGGTTGACTTAAAAGTCCTTCAACATATGTAGAATTTGTGTTAAGGATTTTGTTTCCAAATGATTATACTCAGGTTTGGGAGCATCTTCCACACATAACTTATTTAACACTTCACTCATTTCTAGGGTTCAAAGTTCATTGATAGAACAATGATAGAACAAAAGGATATTGTGGACAAGAAGTGCCTTGGGTAGAATTTTTTATTACAGTCCAGTGGGGTCTAATTCCTCCACAATTGCTGGACTTAGCTTGAATGTGGGAGCCTTGCAATCTCCATGAACCAATATTTATGATCCTTTCTTCACTTTACTTCTCAAAGATGCCATTGCTTGGCAGGGTTTCAAAAATGGGAGAATCTTCAACAAAAATTGCTCAAACCACTTAGAAACTCTGAATTCACTCTTCACTCCATGCTTTAAAAATTTGTGATGAAACAATGCATTTAATTTCTTCATTTTAATGAATTTCCTCTTTTTAACCACCACTAATGCTACTTATGTATACTCACTTGGTGATGGGTTGTCCTCCACTCGGTTTGGTCTTTAATGCTTAGAAGACACCTCAAACTTGTTAAGGTCCCATAAATCAATAGGAAATACCAACTCAAAGAACTTCAAAACTCAATAACATTACTACCATTTGGTCTAACCTTGGTACTCAGTAGAGTCACCAACTCAGCATCTACATTATGAAATTATATGTAACATGACCATGCTCAATAAGGTCTTGAACTTTTGTTATCACTTGGTGATCCTTTTGCATCTTGAATGCTAATATTGATCTTTCTACTTGCTAGCTAGAAATGATGTTTGATTACTTCTTCTGAATCACAATTCTAATTATCTCCATAGGGGACTAGGTTGAAATGGTTGGGCCACCTAGCTTACTGACTTGCATATCAATAATTTCATGACTTTGGTTTGCATTCTATGGAGATTTTGGTACCCATTACTGCCTCATTTATTTTTTGATAGTGTCAGCTTTGGCTTTCTTTTCGTCTTTAATTCTTCCTATGTTCATGCAATTCTTGCCAAGATGTCCAAGTTCTATACAAATAAAACATATCTTTGTAGTATCTCATTTCCTCATGTGGTGTTTCATATAGTTTGTTCCTATATGTCCAACTCACCATAGTAGTGACATATACACCATGTGATGTAATCCCATCCAAATATTTCTTTCACAATTTATTCTTTTGGGTTCCATTTCTTGGTTTTGCACTATGGAGATTTGTGTCCTTGTTTCTTGTAATTTTGACACTTTCCTTCAAAATTAGGTTTATCTATGAATTCACTTGCTCTATGTCTATACTTGTTGCAAGTGTAACACTTTCCATTGAAATTTTTCTTTACCATTGCTCCAATATTTATTGTTAGATTGCTTTTGACATATGAGTCCAATCAGTATTTCTATGTGAGGTTCACTAACTAAAGAGGTTAGAAATCTTAAGATAGAAAAAGAATTCTAATCATATTGTTATGTGAGATGGCCAAGAAGAAAAAAAAAGCTGAGGAAGACAAAGTCATGATTGAAGATAATAAAAGGATATTGACTAATAGACTTGAAAAGAAGACATCAAAGGTACAAATTATTTCTAACATGTAACTAGAAACAATGAATCAAGTGATGATTGTTAATCATGAATTGAATGGTAAGGTTATTGAGATCACAACCCTAAAATTACAGAATGAAAACATGAGAAATGAACTTAGAAGAGAAAAAATATTTGTTGAAAGTTTCAACAAACTAGTGAAGCCATCAAGTACTTTGAGAAATTGATGAGATCTCCTAGATCTAACAATGATACTACCATAGTAGTGACATATATGCCATGTGTTGTAATCCCATCCAAATATTTCTTTCATAATTTATTTTTTTGGGTTCCATTTCTTGGTTTTGCACTCTAAATATTTGTGTCCTTGTTTCTTGCAATTGTGACACTTTCCTTCAAACTTAGGTTTTTCTCTGAATTCACTTGCTCTATTTCCATGTTTTTTGCAACTATAATACTTTCCATTGAATTTTACTTTACCATTGCTCCAATAGTTGTTGTTAATCTCATATTGGTTTTTCCATATGAGTCCAATTAGTATTGCGATGTAAGGTTCCCTAACTAAAGAGGTCAAAAATCTTAAGATAGAACAAGAATCCCAATCAATACTACTATTTGAGGTGACTGAGTAGAAAAAAGAAAGTTGAAGTAGACAAAGTAATGATTGAAGATGACAATAGGATATTGACCAACAAACTTGAAGAGACAACATTAGAGGTACAAATGATTGCTAACATGCAACTAGAAACAATGAACCAAGTGATGACTACCAATCATGAATTGAATGGTAAGGATATTGAGATCACAACTCTAAAATTAAATAATGAACAACTAAGAAATGAAGTTAGAAGAGAAAAATAATTTTCAAAAAATTTCAGCAAACCTAGTGAAGCTATCAAGTGCTTTGAGAAATTGATGAGATCTCCTAGATCTAACAATGATACTATTGGATTGGGATACACCAGTACTAAGGAAGGAGAATCATCTAAAAGTGCTAAACAAAGAAACAAAAGTGGGAACTACAAACCCACTTGTCATAATTGTATAAATTTAGGTCATACATCAAATGTTTGTAGAAGCAACAATGCAAATCAAAATCCTAACAAGAAGTTCATGGGTTAGTATCATAAGTACAACAAGCAAGGAGATCAGGCACATGAATGTAGGAGCAAGACTTCAAGCACACCAAGATTTGAAGTTTATTGCAACAATTTTCATAAGTATGGACATAAAGGATATGAATGTAGATCTAATGCCAATTGGACATTTAATAAGTAGACAAAGGGACAAAATAATGGAAAACCCTACAACTGGGATTAAAATACAAGGTATAGTTGTCACTATTGTCAAGAGTATGGACATGTTGTTGAGAATTGCATTAGAACACATTTTAGAAGTGAATACATTAGATGGTTGAGTCAAACTACATGTTTTAGCTATTTGAAGACTAGTCACATAAGCATGAACTATCGAACAAGGTCAAAAGCACCAAATAGTAAATTCAACAAAGGAAAAGAGAAGATTGATGTTGAGAATGTCAAGGTGCAGATGAAAAAAACATGGAAGAAAAAGGAAGATTACAACACATCAAGATCAGTTGAGGTCACTTCATCTAATGGATTAGGTGATCACATCACCCCCAACTAGGCAATCAAAAGGTATGTAGGACTGATATTTCAATGATATATTTTACATTATTTCCAAGAATCTAAGTTTTTAAAATATTATATATGCATGATTAATATGTAATGTATTGGTTATAACCTAGAAGAAATCTATAATTTTTGTTAGTTTTCATGTTTCTACCAATCATGAAAAGTTTCATGTTGTTACCAAGTGTAAATGAAATTTTAGTTAATATTGAGCTATTAAATGTGATAGTATTGGCTAAGATCACTATGGTTTCCAAGCATGGGAGAAATTATGTGTAAGCTGAGTGAGTCAAAATTGCTATAATAGTTGAGCTTAGAACTATGTAAGCACTGAGCATTTATGACCACATTTTAGGGGTTATGGTCAATTTTCAACTCATTTGCATTCATTCAAGATATAAGAGAGCATGAAGAGCTTAATGTGAAATGAGTAAAAGTATTAAAGTATTTGTGAACTTGATTCAACTACTACTTGACACCAATCATCAGATTCATAAGGTATTTATCATGTGCCAAGTAAAGCTATCTAAATTATCACAAACCCTAGTTATTTTAAATGGCATCTAGTTCTTCTACTATCATTAAGAAGGAAGGAAATGAGGTTTGTAGTGTTCAATTGATAAGAAATGAGATTAAAAAACCACCCTTCCAAGTGATTCTTTATATTGCATGCAAAGGAGATTCAACCAGTGTATTATTAATGATACCACCATAGGTTTTGATAGTACAAGATGTAAGATGTTCTTACACTTGTAAGGTTGGAAGTATTGGAGACATGGAAATTAGAGATTTGTATTGAAAACTATGTGTAGATGGAGTGTTGAAGGAGGAAAAAAAATTGTTAATAGAAAAAGGCTAACCTATGCCCTATATTTTCCAAATGTATTCAAAATAGAATGGATTAAGATAATGTTGAGCATAATACATGATCACTTAGTATAGTTGGAAAATGGCCCTACTAAGATTGCTAAAAGGATGATTCAATGAGTGGAAAGGTATCCTACCCTAGCTAGACCCAAGGCTATGTGAAGTGATGCTAAGGAAGTAATTGAGAAGAATATAGGGGTTGTATGGAACAAAAGAGGGATAACTATTGATACAAATTTTAGATCCCCTAATTGCATTTATAGTGAGCATAATTGCTCACAAGTTCTTTCAATCTAGAAGATTAATGAATAGTATGTCTTTTATGGCTATGGATTTAGGATAAAAAATAGTGAAGAAGGATCACTTTGATGACCTTGCTGAGTTACAACTCTAGTAGTTATCAAAAAACTTGGGAGCCATAAGAAAGACAAAGAGTGCACCATGTAAATTTGGTTCTTTACTGGTTTGCATATTCTTTTATGTGAAGACTACATTTCCTTCATTTGGAAACATTTCTTCTAAGACCAATAGGAATATTGCAATTCAAATTGGAGATTTCATAGAGCAACTTGGGGACAATTCTTGATTTAGTCATGACAAGCTATTTTGAAGACTTTAAGAAGTGTATGTAGTAGAGACTGAGGATACTAGTGTGACTAGTAGAGAAATATTATGATTAGGTTTTTTTCTAGTTGATTATAATCATACTTTTGTATAAGTAGTTGTTCCTAGGGTCATGTGGCTTAGGCCATTACCTTATGAAATCAATGTCGATGAGGCATCTACAACCATCACAATTTTACTTGCAGAAGAAGTAGACAAGGGTGCAACCTCATTTGGAAATTATGAGGAAGCCAAACGAAGAATCAGAATAGATTTGAAGACAAATTATATGATGAGAAGGAAAAAAAAAGTTGTGAAGAAGTTTAAAGAAAGATTTGGTGAAGGGGGAGAAGAGGAAGAAGATGATGAAGATGATGAAGAAGAATAGCCTACTAAAGTCCCACTTACACTAACACAAGGTCAAGGAGAGGACCAAGCAGGAAGTAGAACATGGTGAAGCACCTAAACCTATAGAGAAGAAGAAAAGAAAAGCCAAGGAGCCAAAAATTAGTAAACTAAGGAAGGTTTTGAAGCCAATACAACAAAAGCTAGTAGTACCTATTACCAAGGCTAGCACAAGGGCTACTACAAACAAGACATGAGAAGCTAACAAACCCAAAGGAAAAAGAACTATTGCTACTAAAGAGTAGGGTTAGAAAGACAAGCCAAAGAGGAGAAAGTATGTAGCTCTAGATGAATTAGATGAAGAGAGGACCAAGTTAGATGAAAACAATAAATTTCAAGTGGTAAGCCATAGTCCCTCTTCTGATTTAAATAACTTATGTGATAATATCAAGAATAATGCAGATTTATCAAGGTTCACACATGTTGAATTTGAAAAACTTGGAAATGTAGAAAAGAATAAGTTGAGAAATATGTATATAAGATAATGGCCACATTTAAGACCACACCAATTGAGCTTTCCAAATATTTACCCAAAAGTCTATATGACAGAGTTGAGCAAAGGTGGCAATACAATCTAACAACCGAAAGGAATATTAGGGAGGCTACTCTAGCTAGAGTAATGCCAAATTTGGAAAAGTCATCGATGACTAAGGCCATTAACAAATACAAGGGGAAAATTTCTCCCAAATATATATCCTTTAACATTTTTTAGAATAATATTGAAGAGGTTTTCAAAAAAAGCACCAAGATATGGAAAGTTATCTATGGGTTGGAAATAGAAAAGGCAATTGAACAAGCACCTAAGGAAGTAGGTGAGGAAAAAGATGAACAAGAAGTAGTTTAGATTACCAAGGATGGATCTATAAAAGTTGGACATGAGGGAGGCACAAAGAAGGAAGCAGATATAGAGGCTACAACTGAAGAAGAGCAACAACAAGATTAAATGTACTTCAGGTACATATGCCAAGTTTCTATCCCCCTCATGTGGACCAAGGATGTAAACAAGAAACTATCAAGATAAATAATTTTTCTGATAACAAAATGAAGAACATCAATCCTTTAATAGATGATTATTTGAAGAGGATACTATAGGATTCAAATTTAGCTACTAAACTATGCATTAATCCTATATTAATTAGCACAGATTAAATTGACAAGGTATCAACAAGGGAAAATAGAGCATTGATACATCTAGTGTGCTCCCTACATCCATAGAGATAAGAGGTATAGAAGCACTACTAAGTGTCACCATTAACACTCATGTTTCAAGTCCCATTGTGGTATACCAAAGAAAGGGCACAATGACATCAAATGTTAGCACATTAGTGCCTAATACTTCAGTAAAATAAGTATTGATAGTTGAGTAGGATGGGACACAAGTCCATATAGGTCACGAAGGTAGTCCTACACCTAACTCATAGACACAAGGTGAAGAAGACAAAATAGAGAAACAAAAGGATAGGATTGAAGTGTTAATTTTAACTACGAAACTAATGGAATAGATAAAAGTTGAATACCTAACTACCAATCTCTGCATCTCCTATTCCTAATCAAACTCTTCATAGGTTAAGTGTAGATTCTACACAATTGCAATCATCAAGACCTAGTCCTAATATATCTAATTTTGGAGAAGGAACATCTTATGGAGATGTCGACTTAGATGAGCTACTTCAACTTCCAAAGTTTGATCTAGCAACAATCACTATAGAATAGATGCACATATTGCAAGAAGCTTTAGCAAGGAAGAAGAACCAAGAGTTACTTAGAATGGAACACAAGAAAAGATAAGTGCTATATGACATCAAAGAAATATGTCTTGATATATTTAGCCTGCTAACATCAAATGAAAATAAACCTATTATTGAGAAACTAGTGAATTTAGGGGATAAAATTAGTGATGGAGACCTGGACACAAACACCAAACTTTTAGAATGGTCTACGAAAAGATTTCTAACAAAGGTTGATGAAAATATTTCTAGTTTCAATGCACTCAGATAGGTTGACTTAGAAACCAAGATGGAAGATGTGCAAAAGGTGCTAGAGAATATATTTTCTCTATACACAAAGCTTTGTGATGTGAATTTGGTCACACAAGAAGCATAAAGGGTTATTGACTAGTTGTAGTGAGATTTAAAGACAATGTGTAATATTATTAAGTTATCTCCTAGTCATAGTTAGACTCATTTTCAAAGGTTATTATCTACTCAAAGTTAGCTATCTGCATTACAAGCATAAGATGCAAATACTAGGGCTACCTTGATAAATATTCAAGCCATGTTGACCCCAGACATGGAGGTGTTGCACAAGTAACTATCCTTTGCAGAAACATTGATGAAGAAAGATCCTCATCTTTCTACTCATGAAGTCCTAGTAGACCTTGTTGTTGAGACAGATGTTCAAATTCATTCTCTAGAGGTAGCATGCAACAACTAGGATTCAACACTTAAGATTATAATGGAAGTCCATCAAACATTTTTGGACAAACACACTATTCATGTACCACCCATGACATAAGTGTCAAATAAGGGGGACATTGGATAAAAGGGAGATATTGAAGAAAAGGATAAATTACACAAAGGGGGAGTAAAAGAAGAAATAGAGTAAGCTAGTAGTTGAAGCAAATTTACTCAGCAAGGGTATCAAATTTAGATACAACACAAAACAATCAACTCAGGCAGAGTTATGATGTTTTGAGGTGTGACTGATAAGTCATCAATTTTGCAAAATTTTGATATTTTGAAATTTTGTATGTGAGCCAAGTACAGATTATAGATTATCTAAGTTATGCTTAAGTTATGGTTATATATGCACGAAAAAGCTTTTTTACCACTCATGTCAAAGGGGGAGATTGTTAACCTCGGATCGGTTTTCACATATGAGTGACTACACACTTAGTCATATTCATAAAATGAATGTCAAGTAAGTAGTGTATTTTGAGCATAAGTTGTCAAATAATGCATGTCAACCAGACAGTTAGTGCCAAGTTACTCCAGTGACAAGCAAGTTATTATATATTGAGTGAACAGTGGATGTTGAGTCATTTAGAGGTCGTATTACAACATTAAAGATATAGTGGATGTTGAGCATTAGAGGCTTCAAGTGTTGAGTAAATAGTTTTTGGACAAAGTTTTTTGTGATGGCACAAACTCCTATGTAAACCATTTTTGGGCTGACTTAAGGATTCTTTTGTGATTCTAGATTATAAGAATGAATCTATATTGCGAAGCCCTATACAAGACATGCAACCAATCAAATCAAGGGATGTTCTAAGTAGCAAAATGGGTGAATCAAAATTGTTTATTCCTACCTAACCTTAGGTCACCTATGTCTTCTTAAGGAGTGCAAACCCTAAAAAATGGAAAGAGAGAAGAGAGAAGTTTTTATGTGCAGATAGAACATTCATGGTGACCAAGGAGTTTTGATGAAAGATATGAATTACATAATTAGTTAGAGAGTATAGAGGAAAGAAGAGAGAGGACAAAAGTGATACATCTAATCAGAGAGGATCAAGTATACATCAAGAAGGAGGTGCTAACTAAAGGATCAAAGATGAGACATTCTAACAAGTGAACCAGTAAAATCTCTTAACTAAGTAGTCCTAGCAAGCTTTTGTAAATCCTTTAATAGGGTGCTTACTTTATTGTAAGTTGAATTCCTTTAACTAGGCACACTTCTAATAGGGCATTGAAATCGTTTAAGAGGGTTAGAGATATCAATCTTTGTAAGCCTTTAATAGGGAAGACCTTTCAAAGGGTAGATCATAGTTTATGATTAAACATTGTAACCTTCATTGGATACACTTTACAACTACAATAGTGAAGATTTTTGGATGTCATCCCCACACCAATTTTAGCTTCTTATTGGAGGTTTTTTGGCTAACCAAATATATTGTGTCATATATATGTGGAATGTTTATTTGTTTTCATGACATGGATGAACATGCTTAGTTTGGTATTTCAGTTTACATGCAATTTGTGAGATGGATATGTAGTGAATGTTTTAATGGTTAAGGTTTTGAAGAATTGATTCACCCGCCCTTCTCTCTTAGAGTTTACTTTCACTATTGCATTTCTAACATATTTTTGATGTATGACCTAACTTACCAAAGTGATTGCAAGTAGGTCTTTTATTCTTTTGACATCCTTGATGAGATGATTCACCTTAATTTGTATATCATAATCTAGCTTTCCCTTTATGTCTATACTGACTTTTCTCATTTAATTTATTCATGCTTTCCTAATATTTCTTCATTCTTTCATTGGTTTGATATTCAATGCTAAGATCATTCGATAGTCTTTCATTCTTTGACATTAGATTGATAAGCTATCTATTCAGATCACTGAGTTGATCAATAAATTTTTCTTGCTAAAAGGGATAATTGTTGAATTTTATTTTCCTTTTCTTCTTGTTCCCTTTTCATTTTTCTAACTTATTCTTGAAGATTAGAATTATTCTCTAATAGGTCTTTGATTTTTGCATCAACTTCATCTAAATTTCTTTTTGGACATAAGTCTTCAATTGTTCTTTCAATGTATAAATTATCATCCATTTGTACTACAAGATCTTTCCTTCTTTTCAATGATTGAGAGAGTTGCTCCTTTGCTTTCTTCAGTTATCCAATGGCCAATTCTAGATCAAACTTTTCATTTTGAATAGCCTTATCTAGCCTATATACCTCCATTTACTCTGATATTATCTCAAGCTATTAAACTTCTTTTGTGAGAACCAAAAGCTCTGATACCAATTATTGGAAATATAAGGTAGGCAAGGTTACTAAGAGGGGAGGAGTGAATAAGGAACCAATAAGAATTTATAATATTTCACCAATTAAATCCTTCATATATTATTTTGATCTAATTACATGCATGAAAGAATGAAAGAAATAAAACATTCATAAGACTTTGACACAAGATATGGTGACGTAGAAACCTTTCAAATAGAAAGTAAAACTAGGGTGGGGATGATACCCAAAAGCTTTAGTACTGTAGTATAAAGGTAACCTGTTAAGGCTTACAATTGACCACTTTTGATGATCTTCCCTATTAGGAGAAATAAGGACTATGAGGTCCACCTTGTTAAAGGATTTACAAACATACAATGAAGTATGCATTTTGTTAGAAGATTTAGAAAAAGAATGTTAAGTCTATCCTATTAAAGGATTTTAAGGATGCACCTATTGGGATGAATCAATGGTTGATCTCTAATCTACAACTATGATTTTTTGAATGAGATTCCTTGTATTATAATGATCACCTAGTTATGATAGATAAATATCTGCTATCCCTTATACTTCTTGTAGCCTTCTTCAATTTTCACTCATACACTCCTTATTCTTCTTCACATTCTTATTTGGATATGATAAAATGGATTACATATATAGAATCCAACTCATTAACGTATATATTTGGCTACAATACCAAATTCATTATAATTCACAAAGTCAACCTAACTACTATAACTTAGGTTCTAAAGATAAACTCAGTGATGTTCTAACACTCAACAAACATTGTCAACACTTAGAAAGCTTTGGTACTTGGTTGAAGTTGAAGCTTAGTCCATATTGATTACTCTTGAGTAGCTCGAACTCGGTCAACACTATGTGACTCGGTGAATACTAGGAAACTCAGTTGCTACTGAATCACTTGGTTGACACTATATGACTCAGTCAACACTAGATTCACTAAGTTAACACTGTGAGCTCAATAGACATCCTAGAGCTTATGTAACACTAAAGTCTTCATCACATCCACTAGATAGCTTGATAGACACTACTATGCTTGAGATATAATGTTAATTGTCTCTGATGCTTTGTAGATGATGTGTAGCTTGGCATGAACTAAAAACTAACTGTTTAGCTCGATAGTAACTAAGACACTTGGTTTACACTACTGGATGAGTGATAAGCTTAGTAGCATTTGTAGAGCTTGGTAGAAATGCAACCATTTGACTAAGTGTTGAGTCATTGATAGATAAATTGACCTTAATGTCAACATGTTCAACCCAAGAAGTTCATCTATCCTTTCCTACATATCATCTCCAATATTCTCTTCATACTTTCAAAAAAATTTGAATAGACCCATTAGGTTGTTTTGAGGAATCTTTTCTTGAATTCCATACATAAGGTCAAATAGTGATGCTCCAGTTTCCTTCTTAACTATTACCCTATCAACCAAAACTATCATTAGTAACTTGAAATCCTAAGATTTCTTATTCTTATCAAGGATCCTTTGGATAATTTTCAATACGATCTTATATGTGGATTCTTCATGCCCATTCTCTTGAGGATGATAAAGGAAAGAGGTAGACCTGGTAATAGCATATTTGTCAGAGAATTGTATAAATTCATCAGACATAAAACACATTACATTATCTATCACAATTATTTCTACGCACCCAAATCTAGTAATTATGTTATTCAGCAAAAAAATATTTTTCTTAATTTCTTATCTAGTTGGGATAGCCTCTACCCATTTTGTAAAGTAATCGTTGGCTAAAAATATCCATGAATAACCACTGCTGGATTTATTAGCTATTTCTCCAATGAAGTCAATTACCCATTGCTAAAAGGGGCTTGAACCTCTACAAAATTCAATGGTGTGTTCCCAAAAAAATCAATTTTCTAGCAAACTTCTAACAAGTATCATGCTTCCTTACCAAACAATGAGCATCTCTAAATAAGCTTCACCACCAAAAAGTAAATCTTGTTACTAAGTGAGTTCTTTTCTTGGCTATTTAATGTCCTCCACAAATTCAAAATTGCATCTTAGTTAATACCTTAACTAACTCATCATGGTTGTCACATTTTAGTAATATTCCTTCAAGGTTCGTCCACCAGAGTTTACTATCTATAATAATATAAATTATTGCTTGTTATTTCAATGATCTTTTTTCATTATCAATCATGCTAAATGGAGTATCCAAATGTTGCAAGTAATGGACGACAATTTTGCACCATTCACATTGGTCCATATCATAGTTATGGGGGTAGTGGTCTTCATCTACAAGATTGATTTTATTAGAATCTAGATTAGATTGAATCATCTTCTTTGCCAACCCTTGGTTTCTTACTAGTTTTTTGATTTGAAATTTTTTTTTGAACTCTTGGATTCTATCTATCCACCTATATCTTCTACCAGATACCTCTTGTTGAGAGAATATGCCCTTTATAGCAATGCTTGGAACAAAAGCTATAATAGTGACACCAACCAAGTAACATCTAAAATCTTTAACTACCTTTACTAGAGCACAATTATGCTTCTCATCCTTATCATACTTTAGCTCAACAACTTGGAGTGACTTAGTAAATAATGCAATGGGTTGTTCAAAACCCTCTTCATTTTTTTGAAGCAATGCTATTGCAATTGTGTGAAAAGAGGAAAATGAAAAGATATGCATGGGCTTGGTATAATCTAGGGTCCTAAGTACATGTGCATTCTTGATTGAATTTTTTATTTCTTAAAATGCAATTGAAGGTTCTCCATCTCATTTGACTACTACTTCCTTTTTTAGCATCTTGGAGATTGGCCTACTAATCTCTACAAAAAAAATTATAAATCTCCTCAAGAAATTAACTTGGCCAAAAAATGACTGGATACCCTTGACATTCTTAGGGTTGGGGACTTTATCAATAGCTACAAATCTTTCTAGATCATTTTTCACCCCATCCTTGGATACTATGTGACCAAGAAGTTTTCCATCTATGACTCCAAATGTGCATTTCCTTAGATTCAAGGATAGTCCATACTCTATGGCTTCTATAAAAAATTCTCTAGGTGTTTACAATGATCCTCTTCCATCTTTGAATAGGCTATCAAGTAATCTTGATAAACAACCATGAACTTATCTACATAAGTCCCCCATGGTGTTGTAAAATCCATTTGATATTGTTCAACTTCATCAAATAGTACCTAATTGTAACCTAAAAATCCATCCATCAGGAGATTATCTCAGAGCTAGTAACTTGTTGAAACATAGCATCCATGTTGGATAAACCATAGTTATCATTTAACAATACAATATTGAGATTTCTAAAATCCACACATAATCTATTGTCTCCATGTTTCTTTTTTACTAGCACTAAATTGAATACCCAAGTGGAATGTCTTATAGGCTTGATGATACCCCAATCTCTAAGTTTCATTAACTCTTCTTGCATCTTTGGAGCTAATGTAGGATTAATAGGTCTTTGTTTCTTCCTAAATGGTTTGACATTTTCTTTCATTGGAATAACATGTTTGAACAAATCCTCCCTATAAGCCTTTAGATCATCATAAGACCAGGAAAATACATGTCTGAATTTTCTCAATAAATCAATCAAAGATTTTATTATAGTTGGGAATAAAGTCTTATATATTTAAACCTCCTTTGGTGATTCAATAGTTCCAATATTTATTTCTTCTAGTTCTTCTAGTTTCTTATCTTTGAATTCTGATTGAACCTTATGTTGATTGACAAGTACACTCTCCAAAGCCACTACTCCCTTAGAAACCTTGATTGTTCTCAATTGAAAAATTTCTTGACCAACAATATTATCCTTCCCATTTATATTTTCAACAAAGGCACTACAATCTAATTCCTAGTCATGATACTTATCTTCGTTCAAAAAGAATTTCAAAATATCTTTGTCATCTTCAAACACTTGCTGATTTTCTATGTTATCAAGTATAGAGGGCTTGTTTTGTACTTCAATCTTTGAGACCCCAAAAAAAGATACATCATCAAGTTTGATAACTACATTGGCAAGAAAATCAGCCATTTTATTATTTTTCCTATCCATATAATTTATCCCAAAAGCATCATATTCTTTAATTCCACCCCAAACAACATTTTATATTGTTTCAACCCTTTATTCTTGGATGCATAAGCCTTTCTAATATGAGATACTAGTAACTCAGAGTCACCAATAATGCGTCATTTCTTAATTCCATGACTAGAAGCTACCTTTAATCCAAGTAGGAGTGTTTCATACACCTCTATGTTGTTAGTGGATGTGATGTTTAGAGTGAAAGAATATCTAAATATGTTCTTTTATGGTGAAAAAAAAACCTACCATGCTCCATACCTTTCCTTAGAATTATCCCCATCAAAATACATAACCCAAAGTCTGTGTGAATCAAGACATCTAGTTGCTTCTTGTGCAATCAATGGGATCATATTCTTAGTTTCTAGAATAGTAATTTCAGCTCTAAAGGCATTTACATCAATATCAAGGAAACATTTGGCATCAATATCAATATTGTCTACAATTATATGGCTAACTCTAGGTTCCATATTGACTGACTTTAATAGATTTTTCATCTATGTGGAAAGTAACAAAGATAGGTCACATTATAAGTTTCCCCCCATTTTAGCACTTCATTTCCTTGACAATAACATACCATATTAGGGAAGAATATCAACTATTAGAAAACTCACAATAATAACAATATCAGGGTATGTAGCTAACCTATCTGGTAATGCATTAATAGTACTTATGATAGGAACCTCCCTTGCATCTATGACACAAAATCTACCTTATTTGGTATCTAATTTCAAACCAAGGGTCTCCATGATTTTAAAAGGATGGCAGTGATTGAGCCTCCTAAATCAATCATATAGTTCTTTATAGTCTTTCCATTTATAATTATACTAAGAAAAATAGGGTCAATGTTTTCTATGTATGTTACTAATGAATTATCCAAGAACATTGGGGGTATCTAAGATATTACTCCCTTATCTTCCCTTTCTTTTGGTATGATTTATACCCCTTTGTGATGATGGATCTCCCTTTATGACATTACCATTCCTGATTCTACCCAACCATGAGAGGGGTTTTCTTTTATGCTCTTCTATTCTAAACATTTCAAACATAGGAACCTTTACAATAATTTGTGACAACATAGTTATCATATCAACATGATCATAAATGAGAGATTTTCTTGAACTACCTCTAGTTTCTTGTCCTCGAGTAGTAGGATCCTCAATATTTTTGACAACATCAAGCTTTAGCTTCTTTTCTTCTTCATTGATCTTGACTTCATCTACATTTTGAATTTGCATATTCTTCTTAGGTTCCCATTTCTTAGCTTTAACATCTTTGACTTTGACAACCATTTGATCCTCTTCCTTTTTGTCATCATTCATTTTGTGGGTTATATCTTTGATGAAGATGCCAAAATATTTTCTAGTAACATTATTTACTATTCTATTTCTCAAATTATAATTACTATGAACTTGAGAAACCATCTCAGCGATTATCTTGTCAATTTCCTCCTTAGAAGGTGTTCTCAAATTCATGTGCTCCACCCCTAAAATAATTTTGCATTTTTTTTCATTAAGTTCACTTTCATCTTTTGAAAAGATCTATTGATGGTAGATCTAGTATATATATCATGAATTACTTACATTCATTTCAGATTCTTTAATATCAAACTTTTCATAGTCACCGTATGAATTGGTCATATTATAGCCTACATCATCATGAAAATTCTCTTCCTCCCCTTCATCAGATTGTGTAGGGGGACTAGAAAACCATGTACCAAGGAATTTCTTCCACCATGTTTATAAATTTCCTCTATAATGGATTTGGTTTATTCTTCTCATTTGTACCTTGTACAGGGTAACTAATGGGCTTACCATCTTTCCATTGTGTGTTGTAGGTGTAGTTCTGTAATTTGGTTTTCCTATTACAATTATTGTTGAAATGTGGTTTCTCACTAGTACTAGGCTTATTTACATTGTTTATCTAGCAAATTTAGCACCTAATCCATCTTATCTACCTTAAGGTTTTTGGTCATGATAGGATTTTCTTCTTCTTTCTTGTTACCCCTAGGATTAAACAACTTAGGATAATCTCTTCTCCCTAACTTCCAAGATACCCTCCTATTTTTGATGTGCACTGTTATCTTAAAATAATCCCTTAGTGTCTTGAGATTTTTGTTTTGAGAGTATGTAAGCCATTTTACTATCAAATGCATAAAAATAGATAGTCAAGCATACACTCTCACCTAATCTCATGACTTGAAATAACTTATACATCCCCCTTTTGGAGTTTAACATTAAAATCAAATGTAGATTCATTTTGATTCTTCTTGATATTGTTAAATTGATTCAAGACAAAGCTTGCATTAGTGTTTTCTCCATGCTGTTCCTTGAAACATTTCTCGAGATTATCCCATGAACCAATGCTATCATCAGGGAGTCTTCTGAACCAATCCCCAACATCTTCTTTAAGTGAATGCACAAATAGCTTTATAAGAACATCTTCATGTTAAACTTCATAATTATCCATCATATTAAAAAACTTTCTAAGGTCTTCTTCACTACTAATGGCATTACCTATAAAGAATTTTGTGACTTTATCCCTTCATTCATTTATGATGGGATGGAGAAAAGTAGAGATACCTACAAATGACTTTTTCTTATATCTCTTCATGTAAATAGGCCTTTTTTTGAGATCTTAAGATATTTGGAGAACCAGGTCTAGTAACTTGGGTTTGCAAAATAGGTTTTTCTTGTTGGGTTATAGTTAGCTGACTAATTGTGGTAGAAAAAGAAGATGGTACTGAATGGGACATTTCCTGACTACTTATCACATGACCACTTACTGGGATAGAGGATACACCTTGTGAAGTTTGGTTTTTTCCAACTATTAGACAACAGGTGGGTTTTAGGAATTAGATTTTCCTTTTCATTTCTACTTCTTGAGCTTCATATTCATCTTTCTTTGATTCCTTTGCTAAAACTTCTCTTTTCTTTTTAGCCCTTTCCAACTCCATATCAATTTTGGAAATACTAGTACTCTTAGGAGAAACATGAGGTTCATTGATCTGAATAATAAAAACCTTCTACTTTCATTTATCAACATTCTTAGTAGTGTGGTCTATCACATTCTATTCAAGGGTTTTATAAGGCTAGACTTGGGAAATAATAAGCACTTCTATTTTTATGTAGAGTGATCCCCCTCACAATAGGTGTATCATAGTCATGCTCCAGGCCATGCTTAGGAATAGTATATTCAAACTAAGGACTATCATTCCCACTATGAGGTGTATTTAATCTTGTCAACCTAGGGACATATACTTGAAATGGTCATCACAGTATGTGCACTAGGTATCTCAATGAGTTACTGAGCTTATGCTATAGGAAAGTAAAAATGCAACGAAAAGAATTTACACTATTGCTGTAGGAAACTGACACATTTAACTCTATGAATACTAGAAATATAATGAAAATTTGACAAATATTCCAAATTAGTTCATCAACTACATCTACTCTCACATATGCTACAGGAACATTCATGAAGTGCAATGCTATAGGAAGGAACCTACAACTTCTACTTACAATACTAAGAATGCTTAGAAACAAATCTATTCTATCCTAATCTAATCCACCTTCCAAGTGGCCCCCCTTGGTCAGATTCAACTAAACTACTAACACAAGATAGAAGCCAAAAACTTAATTCATTACATTTCAAAAATTCATTACATAATGTAGAACTATAAAAACACAACTAGAAAAGTTAAGAGTCAGTTCTCATAAACGCTTTCTTCTAACTGGCTAAACTAACACACTTGCATCGATTCCTATATATAAGAGATCACCACTTATTCCATAATAGAAAAGTAAATGACCTAGATTTAAATCTATAGGAGAGAAAATAGGAGAATAACAACTGAAGGTCGAAAGAAGAAATAACAGCTTGAGGCGAGAATAATAAAGTCTGAACATATGCTCACCATAGGAGTAAATGTAGAGAAGGCAATAAGTCTTCATAGCTCCTCCATATTTACTGCCATGTCTTTTAGAACCATTACAACTTTCCTCCAACATGGCTACTCCTTAGCATTTTCTTCTCCTTAAATTTTGTTGGCACTCATCTTTGAATTCTTCCAATTATCTTTCTGTCTTCATTGCTAATAGGCTAGTTATTATGAAAAGACATGTTTTCAAATAAACATATATCAAATTAAATTCAAATATAAGAACACACATTTTGATAACTATATGAAAAAATGCATAATATATATAATACTAGAAAAAGATGTCATAGTATCTACCCATAGGTTTATCATAGGTTTCGTAAACATAGGTCCACAAATGTTTCAACAAAAATAAAAAAGAGTATCAAAAAAGTGTTTAAAAACTATCATGAAATAAAGGCAATATTTGGCCTCATTATCTGCCCCCTGCTAAACTAATGCTTATCCTCAAGCATTGTACTTTCTTGTTAATGGCCTGAACTCTCCAATCTTAGTCGTTCCTTTCCTGCTACTCTTAAAAGTGTAGTAAAATCCTTTGGTTCTCTCCCATACTTACCTTTTTTGATCTTCTTGAAGCTTGTCAAGTCTATTGACATTAATATCATACAAAGGACATAGGAGCATTGGAAGTTGCATGGTTAGGGAACACCATAATTCTAGTCTAGCCTGCTTCCCTAACTCTAAATATTTTGTAACCCTGTGAAGTGCTACCTCCAAGTTGATGGGACTATGTGGTTCCGACTATTTAAGTGATTCAAGCAATCTGGCCCATCTACTCCTAGCACTATTCATAGCTCTCTAAAAAGAAAAGTAGGGTAAGTTTTCATAATCAAAATAAGCCTTAGCTCTAGTAGCAAAGATCCTATCCCTTACTTATGGATTCTTCTTTCCATAAGTTAATGTGAACCAATCCCTGAGAACTTCATCTGGCTTGCTACTCTCGGCTCTTAAAGGCAAGGGTTTTGTCCTTTGCTCATCCCTATAATTATTCAGCTACCTATCATAATTTTCTTCATTAGACATCCAAGACATGAGGGCTCTTAAATGTATATCACCTATGTAAAGCAAGGGATTCCATTGAGTCTCCGAAATGATAACAAAATTATGAACATATAATTCACAAAGAAAATTTTTCTGCCGGGGTGGCAGAGTCTGATATAGTCCATAAAATTCTTGTGGTGATTTGAACTTTGAATTAATATCCTTAAGATTTAACATTAACTAAAACAAAAGAAATTGTTCTTTTAAATAGAGAGCATAAACTCTTGGCGGTGGTCTACAAGAAAGTGCCTAATCAACCAGCTTGAGGGCATGATCCATCTGTTGCTTTTGACTTGCTAGTTATTCCTTTAAATCTATAATTTCTTCACCTTGAGATGCTATAACTTTATTCATATTTTTCCTCTCTTCTTCCCACAAGGCCTCAGCAAACTTATGTTGTCCAAACAATTGAAAAAGGAGTTTCTACAGTGTAACAGAACCACTATCTTCTTCATGATTTCTTTTCCTCTTTCTCTATTCTTTCCATAAGTGTTCTACAAAACCAATAATCCATGTTGATTTATGGGCAACTAGGGTAGTGTTTGGATCAGTTGGCTCAGGGACTATTTCATTCCTCCAACTTGAAGTATATGGTTGGTCTGATGGGGTATCATTTGGATTTTATTTGACTTCATCCCTACATTCCTCATTAGGATTTTTCAGAGTTCTTTTAATTTTAGGATAGGGAGGAGAGTGATCAGAGACAATCTACACAAGGGATTCCTTAGTAGATGTTTTGGACATATTAGGCTACATTTTCCTCACTAGGTTGTTCACTAGGGGCAGCTTGGGGTTGCAGGGTTTTGGCTTGTACAAATTCATCCCATGTCATGGGAGACACATCCCTAAGAAACCTTTCTATCAGTAACTTCATTAAGGAATGATGGGTGACAGAATTGTCTTTTCCTTTCTAAGCTTCTTCCACACTAATACAGAGCATATTATACAAAAAATTTGGAATGTTTGCTAACACATTATGCCTCATACAACTAAGTAATTTGTAATGATGTGCATGCAAGTATGACAATATGCCTTCACATGTAAAGTAACTAATAATGTGCATGGCTAATTCATTGTATGGCAATGGAAGTGACATTCTCTTGCAACCCTACTTTGTAATGTCCATTTGAGGATTAGTCAGTCTAGTAAATTGAGCTCTTGCTGACCTCACATCATTTGTGTTGGGGTAATGTTCTCCAATTGTAGGCAACCCAGTCACTTCAACAATGCATTCCTCTATTGCAATCACTGTTAAACCCCAAATAGAAGCTTCAGCTTCATCAAATGTCCTTGTAAATTTGGTGGCTACCTTCTCATCAAATGCATTTAAACTTAGAAAATACCCTAGCCATCCACATGCATTAAAGCTTCTTACGACATCTACATCTGAGAGCAACATGGTGTGTTCCACTAGTTCTCTCCTCTGCAACTGTCCACCCATTTTCTTAACACTTCCTTTGTTTTCTCTATTTTCCCCCTTTTTGAATTCAAGCTACCTTGTTTTTTTACAGACTCAACTCACATTTCTTTGTTTTATTAGGTAATTAATGTCATAACAAATTGTTATGCACAATAGTATGGCTTTTAATGAAGGTAAATCATGAGTATGTGTGAGAATCATCCAAAAATACGGTTTAGATCACATAAAATTTAAACACAAGTCACATCATAGCTTGAAACAAAAAAATCATTCAAAAAAAGGGGTACGACACCTCACTTGTGTACTCAATTAAATTCCATCAATGAAGGAAATATGAAGATTTGGAAAAATCTTTATGGATAATTAGAAATGCCACTAGATATTAGTGGCCTTCCCTACCCCCTGCTAAATTTGGACAAGTGTCCACACTTGTCAAACCTAGTATGGGTAAGGGACTAGCATAATGTTGCCATCATATAAACTATGTAATATTAAATATAATTAATGAAATCTGTGGACTATAAGTGAATTATAATTTGAAAATGTTATACTTGTCAACTGATCATCGCACATACCAAAAAAAGGTGGTAAAAGTGATATCAATGGCAATATCCATCAACATCTTGTGGAGTTTTATTGAAAACATGTGAAATTGATGACGTGAAAAGTGGGTGGATGGAAGATAAGGAAATGAGATGAGGTGGATGGGTGGAAAGTAAAGAAATGAGATGGAAGGAGAAAGTGAATAGAAAAGTGAACTTTATGTGAATATAAAGTCTTTATTATGAGCATGCACAAAGAAACTAATGTTGAAGAGTGATAGTTGGAAGGTTGACACCTTTGGCTATAGGAAGAGTTACTTAATTTTTATTTGAATCTAGCCACTGAAACTGCTATAGGAAATCCTCTTTTGTTTGGGGCCATTTATACAATTTCAATTTGTGACCACTAAGTAATAGTTTTAAAGGTACTAGATCAATGGTAGTTAGTTGAACAACTCCATTATCAAAGATGTGACTAATTTCATATGGTCCCAGCCATCTTGTTTGTAGCTTTCCTAGCATATCTTTAAATTTGGAATCATATAGTAGTGCCTAGTCACCAACTTGAAATTGTTTACTGATAATATGAGAGTCATGCCATTGTTTCCTTTATTTCTATATTAGTTTAGTATGTTCTAGAGCAGCTTTTCACATCTCATCCAAAGAGTTAAGATGTAGAAGACATTCTCTTTGTGCTACATGAAGCTCAATATCCAATGTCGATGTTTTCCTTAGAGTTTTATGTTCAAATTTAATTGGAAGCATTGATACCATACCATATAAGAGCTCAAATGGTGTAAATCCTATAGTAATCTTCTAGATTGTTCCATAAGCCCAAACAACTTCTTTTAATTTGCTGGTCCAATCCCTACTGTGCAAATGGACTATTTTTGTTAGGATGTTCTCCAGCATATAGTTTGTGACATCTGGTAGTCCATTAGCTTGAAGGTGATAAGGACTGGATTTATAATGTCTGATGTTATACTATTTCATCAACTCTAAGATTAGATTAGAGGTGAATTGCACACCTTGGTCAATGACTAGCTCTTTGGGTATACCATAGTGAGAAAAAATTTGTTCATATAGAAATTTAGCAACTTTTTCATCACGAGCATGCTTCATAGCCTTAACTTCAACCCATTTTGTTAGGTAATTAGTGCACACAATTATATAAGATTTCCCATTAGATGGAGGATCAATTGGACCAATGAAGTCCATGCCCCATTTGTCAAATGGTGTTAATGTCATCTAAGGATTAAAAGGTATTTCATCTGTTCTTGTTGGTCAACCCATCCTTTGACACTTGTCACACTTTCGTGTATAGTTGATTGCATCCTTGTGAAGTGTAGGCCAATAATAATCAACTGTCAAGATTTTGAAAGCTATTTATTCTTGTTGCAAAGTGTTCTCTACATGGTTCATTATGACATGCATGTAGAATGTCATATGTCTCATCCTCTCTTATACATTTTCTCATAACTTGATCAGGTCTAGTGTAAAACAAGAAATTATATATCCAAGAGAAATGAAAACTTTTCCCTACAAGTAGCTTAATTTCCTTGTAAGAAAAATGTGCTGGCATTTTATTGGTTGTAATGTAGTTAGCAATGTCTACATAACATGGAGTTTGAACAGAAATATGAAATAAATGCTCATTCAAAAATGCATTATCTACCAAAGTACTATCAGTATCATCATGATAGATTCTTGACAAATAATCAGCTATAACATTGGCTTTTTCGGGCTTATCAACAATAGTTATATCAAATTCTTATAACAATAGTAACCATCTTGCTAACCTACCTATTATAGTAGGTTTTTTCATGAGATATTTAATTGCTGCATGATCAATATGAACAAATATGGAATAGCTAGTTATGTAATGCTAAATTTTTTTGAGGGCATAAACTACTACTAGCAATTCTTTTTCAATCATAGTGTAGTTTAGCTCTTGTCCATGAAGGCTTTTGCATATGTAATATATTTAATTTTCAAGATTTTGGGATTGTTGTGCTAGGATTGCACCTATAGCATAGTCAGAGGCATCTGTATATATATGAAAAGGTAAATTCCAATCAGGGCCTTGCAAAACTGAGGCTGTAGTCAGAAGTTTTTTAAGATGTAGGAAGGCTTCATCACAATCAGATGTCCAACTAAATTCAACTTCTTTTGTAAGACTTGAAATGATTCCTATGCAATTTCAGTCAAAGAAAAATGAAAACTTCCAAACTTCTCTCAAGTCAGAACATTGGAACTTTTAGACTAGGTGGATCCAACAAAAAACATGAAACATGGTAACTTGTACCATAGAGATAGTGCAAATATAGAGAGCTATTATTCACATTCTCCTAGATATCAGATACAAAAATATTCAAACTCTATAGGTTGACATCACAAATTCTACCATGAAGTACCAGATCTGCAACTTTGCTTCAACCATTTTATTTCTACTTGATATGCCAGATGATTATTAATTATAATCAAAACTAAAAATTATTGTTTTAACCTCTATTCTAAAACTAGACATGAAACTTGCACTTTCTATGGCTTCTCAATGGCCATTAAGAGCTTAAGACAAAACTTTTGTAGAAATTCCAAGTGACGATAATCTCCATAAAGACAACTATAATTTATGGTCTGCGTCCAGGCATGCATGACCAATCCTTACTGAATAGTGGCTTGCCACCCACTCTTTTTTGGTTTTAATTTGTCTTTTGTTTATCTTTGGATTATGGCTATTATGCGTTATCAACCAATTCTCAATCTATATATAGGACTATTGGTACTGATCAAACAGCTAGAAAGAAGGAGAAAGGGCAACATAATGTCTTGTTAGGATGTCACTATCACTTTTCATTGATGATCTCAGAGGATCAGTCAACAAACAATGAACTTAACTTGCCTCTATTCAAAATTCTTTCAAGCTTAACAACACAAAATTTGGGCACACATAAACAAGGAGATGGAAGATATGGAGTGGTTGGGAACATAGGTTGAGCAGATAACTACAATAGAACTAGCACAAAATGATAATCTCCACAAAGGCACTCTGAAGAACTGGCGAACATTTATCACATGAATAATCAATCCATCTTGAACATTTATCTCTTAAAAAGACTATAAGAAATAGTTATAACTAATTTGAGACATAATAAGGTTTTAAATAATACATAAGATTTTAAAACTTTTATCTTTTTATCTTTTATGCACTAAAATTTCTTATCATTCTATTATCTATATGCTCAGACAAAATTGGTTATTATATGCTATACAAATTAGACCCAGAATATAAATGATCCCAAAACTTGAAAATTGCACAATTGACTTGTGAAATAATATTTTTGTCCAAAAATGAGTCATCATCACTTTTAATATTAACTAAATCCAATAAGTCTTAGTTGAAACATGAATAGCAATGTGTGTTGTTTCCCTATCCACAAATACAGACAATAAATTTAAAACATATATATTAAAAAGCTTCTAGAAGTCTTGGAGGTATTGCATGTAGCTACACCATTATGTCCAGTAGTTATTTTAGAATCATTGAAAATTGAAATGAAAAACCCTCAAGCTTGAGGACATTAACAATTAGACATGTGACTTGTACAAAATTATTAGATATCTTTCATGCTTTTGTATGGTAGGTCGTAATAATACTTTTAGGGGGAATAATATATGTGCTTTGAAACTTCTCTTTTTGGTGGGGTAAACTAATTCTAAACTTTCAAGCTTGGTGTTTGATTATGTTCCCTATTAAAGCTCTAAAGATGAGAAGAAATAGCAGAAACATGTAAAAGCATGCTTTAAATTTGTCTCAATAAATTCCTTTTTCTCTAGTTCACATGATTCAATGCCCATAATATCTTAGAAACATCTACTGTGTTATTCAAAACATGATCAATTAAGCCCATTACAATCTCTAGGCAAGTATTAGGGAGATTTTTAGTGGGCCACTTCTAAAATTGACAATGTAAAGATTGTTGGAATCATCAAACATTTCATATTAAGTTATAACTTTGTAATAAAGTTGAATTTTTTTAAAGAGCCTATTAGACATCAAGGTTTCGAAATGAAAACAATATGAATCTAAATTCATTCTAAATAGATTTCACAAAAAAACTCCATCAAAAAATAGTTATAACTTTGATCTTACAAGGGCAAGAAGTACCTAATGGTGATCTCTTGGATGAATAAGAGAGTGATTGTGGAATTTTGTAGCTTCCCACTCTCTAGAAGATGTTGGGCTCTCTATAAAAAGAACAAAGAACAAAGAAGAGTAAAGCCCAAAGATTAGTCATTTAAGAAGATATAGAAGCATTTGCAACTGAAGTAGGAAATGAATAATTAATTGATTGCAGAGGCATGCCAATCGAGAGCATCATGAAGGCCTTCCCCTATTTTTCTGCTACAAGTCTGGACATGCCATTTTCTAGTGGCACTTAGATTACCAAGACCAAGCCTTTTAGTCATATCGATAGATTAGATAGACATTGGAAGATCATGTTTGTTTGCCATCAATATCAGTTATTTGGTGACAAGTTTTAGAGATTTTTGTGTATTATGTGGTCTATTAGTGACAACAATTTGGCATAATTTATGGGTGTGTACATGGATGTTATACAATATAGATATCTCATACTTCCTAATATTACTAGTCTATGTACCTAGTTCTATTTTCTCTTACACTTGATTAGTTCTTGATTAGCTTTGATGAATCTATATTACTTCAAAAAACCACTTCTATGTACATTGTTGATTTTGGAATTGGCTATCTACAATGCATCAAGACATCCATATCCATACTTCATTGTCAAAAGCATGGATGTCTTGATGCATAGAAAAGATTAGGAAGACCATTACCATTAAATAGATTACCAAACAATCTTTGATTTCATTTGTACTCAAAGCTTAACAATTTTGCATATATCCATTACTTAAAATGAAAAAATAGTACTTTTAAGCCCAAGAGTAAAATCTATGAGAATGGAGTGGTTTGAGTTATACTTGAGCATTGACCATGTACTACTTCTAGAGATGCCTAATATTGTCTTGGCCACCCACATCCCATAATATGAAGCTCAAGTTTTTGAATGTCACACTCTCTATATTAAACCCTATTGTGGGTATTGTTCTCACATACTCTCCTAGCTTCAACTTGTATAAAAAGGTTGTTTTACCTTATCAAACAAACATATCCATGGCTTATTAGTTAGCTTCATATATTTTCATACTTAGAATGTACATTTCAGTCAGTATGAGTTTTTTTTACAGTTCATATATTGCTGTAGAGATTGTTTCTATTCAGAGAGTATAAGACAATTAAATCTAGAAATAAATTCTCTTTATATGACAGATTGCAAAAAACTTCTAATCTTTTGACATTCAATGATGTTTAAAACTCTAATATTCTCTGTCAAAATTTCACTCTCTTTCTCAAGATAATCTACACACAAAGCATCAAGTACTGAAAAAAATAATGCATCGACTCCATCCAAGCCAAGCATCAAAATTTGAACATCCTTAGTTCCACAAGAAACACAATTGGCAAGTGCCTTGGTAGCTATGTTGCCCATTATCTCTACTGATGGATTGCTTCTTGTCTTATTCCAAAACTCCTCTAATTGTCTATTACTACATTATTTTTCTTATATCAACTCTAATTGGGGAACAGTGCAATCTCCAAACAAAAATCCTAATTAAAGACAAAAAATTATCCCATTTAAAAGAAAATAAAATAGTTTTCATGCATGTTTGACCCTATGTTCAGGTAGTATAGAGGATCTATGGTGTCTTCCTAGGCAAGTCTGCAAGAGGTTGGAATGTAGTAAATTAGAAGAAAATCCTAGTAATATTAAAACTTGGAAGGATTGCTACCAAAGAGACAAAACTGATGCTAAAGATAACAATATGATTTTGGAAGGTGAAGTAAAAGTGATTGCAATAGATGATCTAGTACTCAATTATCAAGTATTTTCCAAGACTTCAAAAATTGTGGCAAAACATTCATGTGAGCCAGTATTTTAAAAAATAAGCCCCATTTTATACATTTGTGAAGTTCTATATTAAAAGTGTTATTCAACATTTTGACTTTTACTAGCTTTGAGGATGAGTCTCTTTAAGGAAAAGGGCATGGTGTGTGCCTATACACAAAATAAAATTATACTTGCTTTCTAGCCTATAGCCCTAGTTCCCAAAAATACATCTCTTCTTTTCAAAATGCAATAGACATAACCACCATTGTTTGAGTACTCTTTCTTTACAATCAAGAATTTGTAGTTGTAGTTTATCTTAGGAGAGCATGAACTTCCCATATTTTGTAAATATGGTGTTGTTTGATTTTTTTTGCAATTCTTTCTATGAATTTTTAAGCAACTCCTCAAAATCCACACTATGAAGGAAAGAAAACAATATTCAAAACTGAAATGAAAATCATTTATTTCATTCGTAAATAGTAGGGAACATAGTCCTCTAATGGTAGAAATCATAGCTCAAGGTGAACAAGGCTTCTAAGGAGATGCAAACAAGATGATTAAATATTTTTTTCATTCTTGATAGATACAATCATACCTCAAAAATCCATCCACAAGTTCAATGAGACGTTCCCAAAAGTCATGCTTTTCATTGTATGACCTTGTTACTAATGACAAATTTACTATTGAATTTAAGTGATCGAGTTTTCCATGTAAACTAGACATGATGCTAGTGAAATAAATGTTCAAAAATGGAACCATCTACATAGACAAATGAAAAGTGAAAACCAATGTCAAACCACTGATGGATTCCATGATTTAAAGATCATCATATAGATCAAAACTATTGAGATATAAGATTGACATAACCATTTTCATCACTAAATTGTGAGAATACATGCAAGAGAAGTGTCACATCACAACATTACTGCCCATGAAATGCTTACCATACCCCCAAAATCATCAAAAAGTGTTGTTGAAATCCTTTGTACTTGGTAATCAATCACTAAGTCATCTAGTTCATGGGAATTGGTCTGATCAGCCAGTCTTAGGGAAAACCTTCTTGGTGGCTTTTTTATTCCAATTCTTACAAGGAATGTACTAGCCTATAAATTACCTCAGTTGGTTAGATTCTAGAAAAATAAAAAAAGAATCTCAATTATCCTCTACAAAAGTGATCAAAAAATTATACCTCACTATGTAGCATCCATATGCTAAAGTCTTCTCTTGTTTGTTTAATTTTAGTTGTGTCCCAAATACTATTATTAGGGAACTGAGCTCTAGTTACTAAATCATGGAAAATACAACACAATGATTTGACTTCACCTAGTTTTGGGGGAGATTTGCTCCTAAGGTAACCAGAAGGAGATACTTTCCACACCTCTATGTTTATATATTTGTCCCATTTTATAAAGTCTAATGGTGGTTTTAAAAGAACCCCATTATTTAGGTCATGAAGAATCAAACTTTCATTTGGAGGCTCAAATCTACATTCCAGAACATTTCAATGATAGGAGAAATGTTAATAATAGCAGTTGCTTGAAGTACAAAATAAAGAAAAACATTATAGCAATTGACCTATATAGTGAAGAATTGAACATGTAAGGAAGATAGGTAAGAACCAAGATTGATGTACAATAATTTAAAAATATAGATAAAGTGTGTTTTTCCTATTGAGGTATAAGTGGCATCTGTTGTTGTTGTTGTTGTTGTTGAATGGGTGTTGGTCCAGGCTGCCTAACATTAGATCGTTGTCCTTGTTGTGGTTGAACCAAAGGAAGATAGAAATTTGGAATAGGTGTATTTCTTGGCCTAATACTAAGGACAAGCTATTGTTGATAAGTAAATCCACCAGCCTATGACAAAATTGGCATCAGATCATAAACCACCAATGAAAACAATGCTGAATGAAGAACTTGCTAAAATTTGTAATGGTTTTCCAAGCATGACATGCTAAAAGGGGAAATTTTTTCTTATATAAGAACATAACAAATAAAAGCTGATGAATGTTGAGTTTTTCATTTCAAATCGGTCACCAAACAAAAGTTGGCACATCCTTTTCTTCAAGATGAGCATAGAGCCATTTGCAAGGTATCAAAATTAACTTTGAATTAATTAGCATAGATTAACAAAATTAGCAGCAAATATATCAAAAAATATGAGTATATATCATATTTACTTGAGGTGGCATGAGTGTTGGTGGCCTTTTTCCATAGAACATTGGTTGGCTTAGACCTATACCTCTAGGAGGGTATATAGGAAGACGAGTTGGCATAGCTTGTGCCACACCAACTAGATTTCATATTTGTGAGCATTACACCTGCATAAAATAATCAAGGGATACCGAATTAGTATGGCATTTCCATTGACAGAATACTAATAATTTCAACCAACCAAATAGAATTCCCAGTCATACTAGTTACAACAATATTTTGAGTAAGTAAATACATTCCAGTAATAAACACACATTTAGGAACCCAAAAATTCCTAAATTTCTACCTAGACTTAACCATCTAACCTACTAACTATATTATTAATACCCTTCCACCCCCTATAACCTCATGAAAATTCTTTCCTACTCTTATGAGAAATAGTTCCATCAAGATAGCTCAAGTCCATACTAAATGTCTTAATTATTGAGTTTCTATATATAGTTATCTTATTTAGACTACCTGACTTTGACTTTCAGTAAGTTTGTTAAATCTTAGAGATAAATTGTAAGATATGCACAAGAATTGAATATGGATCCATATCGCTGAATTGGTTTCACAATAAACAACATGGAATCAAGTTTTTTACCATAAAATATACTCCTCAAAATAAGAATGAAAATAAGTACCTATAACCTTTATCTTCTCTCTTCTTTGCGCTGAGCCAGCACAACATAGAGTGGCTTGCTGACTACTATTTTTCCATTCATTTCTACAAGCTACACATAGAAACTTACAATCTTAAGACAAGAGATATCAGAAGACAAGTTTTAGGAGTTCAAAATATTTAATAAAAATTTACATCTGGTTAAGAAAATCCATACTTATAGCTCGAGATGCTTCATCAAGAGTTGAGAAGGCCACAAAACCGAAGCCCCAACTATAACATTCAATCAATGCAATCACATAAATTTGACTTATTGATGATAAAACTGAAGTATTAATAGTTTCTGACCTGATACATTTCCTTCAACTTTGAAGAAATAGTATTAAATCCAAGCATGAACTCATCCAACCTAAACATTAGGCAATCTAAAAATACAAAAATATAAAGAAGGTGTTGACCTGGTTATACATGAACACAAATTGAAGAGAATTTCTAGCTTGAGAATAATGACGATTAGAGTTTAGTGCATAAAATATCAATGCTAATTGTATGACCAAAAGTCATCCTTGAAGTATCATGCATGTCCATGGTTGAATTTTCCAAGTCTTCAAGCACTCACCTTTCTTTTTTTAGTTCATCATATTGTCTCTTTTGATCATCATGTTCCAAAGTTATGTTATTGAGTTCTATGACCCTTTCACTATATAAAGTAGCCTTCCTTTGATGCTTGAGAGATTATAGAACTTAATAACATTTATGTACATCAAAATCTTTGAACATCATAAGTAAATCAAAACTTAAGATTTCTTTATTTATATTTTTCCAAGTAACAATTAGGTAAAGACTTTTACTCTTGTACTAAGGGTGGACTTGGAATTTTCATTGTTGAGTTTCCAACTACCTTTCAAATTGTTCACTAAATAAAATTTCTGGACCAATAAACTACATATGGAAAAATAGATGGTACAAGAATTTACTCTTGTATGGAGTCCAAGCTTGGCTTTAACTCCTTTAATTGAGCTTGCAATAAAGCTACTTTCTCGAGTACTCTTTCAAGGTTACTCAATTAAGAAATTGTTTGTTTCCTAGTGTTGTTTGAAGCAAATTAGGATCAATGCCTTCAATTCAAATTTTGCAAGGACAATAGCACCACAAAAAATTATCAGCATATTAGTGTCTATTAAGAGATTGCTTCAAGTCCCATTCCCCACATTAGAATAAAGCATACCATAGTTTGACAGCCATTCCAATCCCCACATTGGAAGAGTGCAACTAACAACTTGGCAAGCATGCATATGCAATAACATGCCCAAAAATAGGGCTTTTGCATGCCTAGAATTGGTCAAAGTCCAATAATGTTCCCATTCACCTGTAAATCAATGAAAAAGGTAGATAAATGACTTTAGATCTATTCATAAGGTTTGACTAGGTAAGAAGAAAGGAAACCCACTGCTCAATATGTTGTTCAAGTGCTTTGCTTAGTTCTTCTAACTTTTTACAATACCCCTAGCCCTTTGCTTCCCATTCTTTAGACATCTTCTTTACATCTTCTAATTTGTATTGCACATCAACCTATAAATGAAGCATATTTTTTATTCAGTTAACAACAAAACTATTTGATCATGCATGAATTGTTTATTTCACTAAAGTCATGTAATTTTCCCATCTAGGGTTTTCAAAAACTTTATGTGAGTTTTTCATTTAAACTAAAGCAAAGACCACTTGCCTCTCCTGATCATAGCTCATCCACAACCTTTTTGAGCTCATTGTATTTGTTCTTGGCTTTCTCTACCTCTTCACTATGTGCATCTAATAGCTATACAGTCAAATAGTCAAGCCTAATAATAGATGGGAAAAGAACTCATATATGTGAATACAAGACTCAAGAATATCCTAAAGAAAACAATTCACAACATAAAAATGTTAAAACCATATGAGAAAATATCCATCTATATAAGCATGTCTATCAAATTGGGAAAGACATAAACAAAAAACTCGTAGAAATGTAAAACCTCTTGTGTCTTTTTATAGTTTTCTTGCATCACAAGTGATTTTTGTTCAATCTCTTCAAAAGTGGTTGTTTTTTCCTCTTTCTCAGTGGTAACTCTTTCTTTTTCTTTTGTTGACTCCTTGATAGCTTTTTGTAATTTTTGTATAGTTTTCTTGCCTGTGGTAATCTGAACCTTACGACAATTTATTTATGTGCTTGACTTGTTAATATCCTACTCAAATGATGTAGACAATACAAAATTTTGAAAATTAAACAAATAAATTTATTAAATTTAGTATAGCCAAAAAACACACTAATGGTACTTACACTCTGCAATTTTGCAACTTTATATTTTTGCTTCTATAACTTTTCTCCTCTTGCATTCTCCATCTATATGAAATTAGTTTTGAATTTACTAGAAATGGATTGTAAATAAGGACTACTAGCCTTCCAAATTCATGAGATCTCATGTACACTAACCCAACGTGGATTGAACAAAAATCTTGTCATGCTCATGGGCTGTGAGGTAGATAAGTGTTCCAAGGATTGATTAAGGAGGATAGTTAGCCTCCAAGGTGGGCTGAGGCATGGAATGGACTAAAGATCATACCATATTCATGGACCAGGAAGTGAATCTGTGTTCCTTGGATAGAGGGTCTTATCAAGTACGCCACACAAAGATGGATGAACAGAGAATTCACCCATGTTCTCACAATACAAAGACAACCATCCTTGAGATTTATGTTTAGAAAACATTTCCAACATATTCTTAACATTGATCACTCTTTAATTCTTACAAAAATGGCCTTGTCATTGATGCCAAAATATATTTAGACAAGTATGGCTATGATTCAAGGACATATTATTATTTGTAACATCAATTTCTCAGAATGAATTGTAGATAGTTATGTTTATATCCATCAAGGGATACCATCTAAACTAAAAAAATTTGTGAAGAATTTTTCACGTAAACATATTGGAGAAGTAAAATAATGCTCAACTCCACTAAACATAAAACATGGTCCAAAATGTCTTTCTTTTCCAATTACCTAGATCAGTCGCTCCTTGGGCTACTTTGCTAAGTATTTAAGAGAACCACAAAGCTCTAGTAGAAAGTATCCTCTATTTACAATGGTCAACCCTAGACTGCTAGCTATTTTCTCTGCAGCCAAGATCATTGATTTAGTTTTCTTTGAAACATGAGACCATTTTTGTCAGCATTCTCCCTGTGTAGACCAAAATGGGAACTACATTTTCAAAAATTAGATTTTCTGAAAACACTTCAAAAACTTTCAAGAAAATTAAATTGATATTATAAAGCCAAATTATGCAACCTTTGTTGGCATCTTCGCCCCCCATGCCAAAATGGGAGCTCTAGAGTAGGTCATGGACATCCATCAAAGTATGATGAAAATACTATTATCATCAAATAATTTTTATTGTTGGAAATGAAATGATAGATACATATGAAAAATATAGAAGAATAGACAAGGCACTTATTCTTCAAAGTGATGACATCTGATGGAAATCCATGATTGTGGGATATGCAGTAAATGGATATATTAAATATATGTTGTTCAAAGTTGAAAAATAATAGAATTGATAATGGTAGATGTTAGATACATATGAAAAATATAGAAGAATAGACAAGGCACATTATTCTTTCTTTAAAGTGATGTCATCTCATGGAAATCCATGAATGTGGGATATGCAGTAAATGGATATATTAAATACCCAATGTTCAAACTTGTAAAAAAATGGAATTGGTAATGGTAGCTGTAAGGAAACATTTCACTACTTCTTTAGCCTACTTCTAAGTTGTGGTAAAATGGCACCTTGGGAATACGGTATGGACATCAAGCAAAGCATAGAGGTTAATGGTGAAAGTCTCCCTCTTCAACCAACAAAATCCTATCAAATCTACAACTGTGCATCAAGATGGTCTAGAATGGGAAGATCTCTATAGAAAGTTGGTCCATAAAGAACCTATACTCAACTTATATTTAAACCAATATCAAGATTCTAGAACATCCCCACATAGGACAAAGTGATTCTCCACATCTCAACAAAATTAACATCTAGAATAAATTTTTAAGGTTCAACATTCACAAAACCTTGAAATATTTTGCAAAAAAAAAAGGCTATTGACTATAACAGTCTGGATCAAATTGTCCTAATTGACAACACTATAAATCTATTCCCTTCAACCACAAAAAACCCTTTAATGTGAACAATCCTAAAATACAACCTATTATACATTGTTTGGTACATTTAAATCCTAGAGGAAATCAAAATTACACACATCTTACATTGATTAAATCTTTGTCTCTTGTGCATTTTTTTCAAGCAATTTTAGCACCTTCTGTATGTTCACATTTTGATGCCTTCTAACTAAGTAGTACTTACATATTCTAATATATTCACTTTTTAATTTTAATTTGATGAACATTGATACCATGTCATAGAGCTCCCATTTGGAAAATGCACTATAAGGATGCTGCAATTATAAAGTGTGTAATGCTACACTAAGCATAAATTGAAAACTCATAAAAAAAGAACAAGAACCATAAACATAACAATTTTTTTTATTTAAATCAACTTATTACAAGAACAAATACACAGATTGAATCACTCTTAATCTGAAAACCTCAAAATGAAAGATGATATCATCCAAGTACATATTCATTATAATGCGAATACATATAAAGTTTAGTACAATAATGAAGTACAATTTCATTTCTAATCACCTACATCCAACATAGGGACTCTAAATACTATTTCAAGAAGTAAGTTCAACAGTTATCCTTAGCTACTTGCTAAACAACTTGAAGCACCTGTAAAACACCTAGAAATACAACACAACACAAAAGGGGGCTCAGTACACACTAAGTTGAAAAGCATAATCCACCTGTATACATGTTAGAATAAACATATATATATCCATAATGTAGATATCTGACCCACTTAACATAGTACAGTTCCAAAATTAATATGCAAGAAGTAAACATTTACTTAACAATGTAAAATTAAACTCGCACTAAGAATAACCCATAAATGAATCATATATATACTGAGGTGTCATCGTTATGGCACTAAGATTCTACATCCATGTATGGTATGCTCATACTCATCACATAACGGTATTCTCTATTATACTTGTCAATGACAGAATAGAGATATGCCTTGTTCTCCGTACTTAACCATATAGGTTTAAATCATAAGTAAGGCCAATTATCTTTTATATGTAATTAACCCACCCAATTCATTTTAAAGTTATCACTAAATTAATTAACTAAATAGGATAAACCAAATTCAGCCACCTCGATATACATTCATCACAGCTATTCTTAAAATACACATCAAACATATATACTAAGAATGTACATGCAACAAATATAAAATTAGTAAACAACATGATACTACATCCTCTAATCCATTTGTAACACATCTTATTCTGCCAATTTCAAAGGTAAATATAGATAATTAAAACAACAGAAAGTAAACCTATAATATCAAGATCACGTAAATACAATTGAACTATTGTCTCAGCTCAACGATACTTACAAAATCTTCATACTATACATTCAATTTCCTGCCGACCTAACCATCTACTCTTAAATTCAAAATGACCAAGATAACAAATCAAAATGCACATGCTATTCTTGCTTTAAATGATATATCATCAAACATATATCATAATCTGCCTGAATACTTGAAACGAGTTTCTATTTCAATCATGATCTGAAAACATCTTTATAACAAAAGAATTCTGTTTCAAATATCTTATGTTAGAATGATCCATAAATGCTATTAAAATATTTCATAATCAAAATTAAACATAATAAAAATTAAGTACAGCCAATACTTATCAAATGATCATTAACGAGGTTATTAAAATACAAGTGTCTATTGAAGTTTCACCTTTGTTTGACAAAAAGCCACCACTCATTTATAAATACAACAGCATATAAAAACACAATATCTAAAAATATTATAAAATGCAATTCATAGAATTTGTATTGCAACTTCATCATGCCAATAATCAAAATATTTAGGATGTAATTTTCCCTATACTATAAGATGTAAACTAGCTATTCACATAATGACTACATTGACATTGAAACAACAACATATCCCTATGTCTTTGTTTATCAAATAATGTCATATACAGTTGCAAACTATTTCACTAAACATCAGTTATATACAACCCAATTTTCCATCAAATTTTAATGGACAAATTATGCCGTCTCTATGTTGTCTCTATTAGTTTCGAGTTTCACATAAAAAGTTCACATAATGCTACCCTCGATAACTATTCACAACAGAAACCATGTCCATCCAACAACTAAACCTCAACTAAGCATACATCCATATTTTCTTATTGAAAACAATTTCAATTTTAACAATACTAAATTATGTTGTCACAACTAAATTTCTATTTGATTCGAACTCTCTCTTAACTGTCTGATATAATGTCACGACTAGTGTTAGCGATTAACTAAGTTCCAAATGTCATATGATTACCGTAACAGTTGATAAGAAATTCAAACCTCGTTACATTTCAAAAAAAAATGACAGTCAACAACATATTAATCACCAAACAACACTATAACAGAATATCGATAACTGTTGGTTCAAACATAATTTACGTTTCATGCTAATTGTTTGATGTAATGTCTACTCTTAGTTTTAAATAGTTGCTTGATAGTTTGTTTATGTTATAGGTTTCATGTAATTTGCCTACCATTTAAGACTATTTTAATACCCGTGTTTTAATACAATAATTGTGGGTCAAACATAACTTAGCACCAGTGATTGATATTTTCATAAGTCAAGCTCAGATTTTACATCCCCAACCTTATGCAAACTGAATAACAATAACAGTACCTCTATCATCAAGTAAGTTATTTGATGTTATAACTAAACTCTTAGTCCATGCTACTATATAAGATTGTAAGCACATAATGCTTATTGGTTCAACTCGGTGATACCACATATAAATTCAAACAACAATACATGAATAAATCTAAATTGTTTTACAAAAAAATTGAGCCCAAACCAAAACCATTTCATAATGTAACTATGTTCTATGTCATATGTCATCTATATGACAAAATGCCAACATCACACACGGAAGTAAAACACACAAAATAGAGCCTCAGACTTATATAATTGAACATGGAAAACCTCGCTTTAAAAAAACATCTAAATCCAAAAGCAAACACAATGCTTGTAAACATATAATACTCATAATCCAAATATGGATATATACAGAACTCGGCACTATTTGCCCAATCCTGCATACAACCATACTTGGGTATCAATATACTTTTTAAAACTACAACATTTCCTATTTCCTTCAAACCACTCAACACCCAAATAATAGTAAAGAGATAGGTTAGAGAATGCCCCCTACCTCAAATCACAGTAGGAGGAAAAGCCCTAATATAATCCAACTAGAAGCCCTCGAACTAGCTCGAGTCTAACACCAAGGCTTCTCAATACTTGACCAAAACAACAATAAACATCGATATGCAACTATGAGATATTGATTGATAGATAGAAACCCAAACTTGTTTAGCTTCATAAGCAAGGATTTCTTTCCAACTAAAACCCTTCATGATGTTGATACTCCAGTAATAGAACACAAATGTTATGTGTTCATAGAGAAATGAGGCCAAATTATCGGCATTGCTTCCTCAAAAATCCAACTAGCAAAGGTATGGCGATCAAAACCATCAGTGCCATAAAAACTCATTTATCTTGCATTGAATTCACTAGTGACACAATGCAGACTGAGTACATATGACAGTCCCATTAGCACCACCATATTTTGGCTTTCAAAACAATAAACATTTTACCTTATTCAAAGCTTTCAAGACCCATTTAGGGTTATATGTATTAAGAGATAATAAGCCCTTTTTAACAAAATAGAAAATAGAAATATTTTTGCCATCTCAACTTAGGGTATTTAAACCCTTTCAAAATCAAGCATATACATATGAAATGCCTAATGAAGTTATAAAAACAAATTAATATAAGTTATATACTCAAAACCATCTAAGGATTATATATACTTAGAAGAATTTAAATCCCTACTCAATCACCCATATGCGAATACAATGACAAGCTCCAAACACATAGAGAATTTTAACATATAATAGAAATTGCAATAAAAGTTATACATACAACTTAAAACTTTCTTTCCAATATATTTTCAACACAAAATGTAGTTTGCATCAAGTTTGAAACCTAATAAACATAATTGTTACCAAACAACACACAAATATAAATATATATAAGTATACCAGTATCAAATCTTGAATACATAAGTATCCTTCAAACTAATAGAATAGTTCTAAACCAAGTTCTACAATGAAAGACAACATATCAACTAAAATGAACTCCAAACAGTAAAGTCTTAAAATGTTGTTGAACAAAAGTAGTGGTCAGGCATGACACCCTCCCCCACTAGAATACGACTTTCTCCAGGAAGTCAGCAAACAAGTGTGAATGAGCTATTCTCATCATTTTAGTGTCCTCCCATGTAGTATATGTTTCATCATTGGGGTCCCATAGGACCTTTACCTACCTTATTTCTCTTCCTCTTAAACTCATAGTTCTGCTTCGCATGATCTACACTGGTTCCAGCATAATTTGACCATCCAAAATTTGCAAATGTTTCCAATCAAGCACGTGAGAAATGTGAGTATGCACTTACACAAAATTGAAACATGAAATAAATTATATATGCGTGAAAGATTAGATGGCAAGGCAAGTTTGTAGGAAACAGGTCCAATCCATTCCAAAATTTCAAACAGACCTACAAATCATGGTGCTAACTTGGATCTCTTACCATAGCAAATTGGACTTTTATGCAGTCTTACGCAAAGAAACACTTTATCACCAACCAAGAATTGATGGTTAATTCTATTCTTATCAGCATATGTCTTTTGTCTATCTTGCGCAGTAATAAGGTGCTCTCTAATCCTCTTAACCTGCTGCTCCAAGTCTTGCAACATAACAAGTCCTAAAAGAGTCATGTCTTCCAAATTATCCCAACTGAGAGGTGTCCTGCAAGGTCTACCATACAATGCTTGAAATGGTGCCATACCTATGGAACTGTGATATCCATTGTTATAAGAGAATTCTACCAAGTGTAGATACTCCTCCCATTTATTCTGTCTATCCATTACGTACATCCTAAGCATGCCTTCCAAAATCTAGTTGACACATTCAGTTTGTCTGTCTGTCTTTGGGCGATAAGCTGAACTAAAATTTAGCTGAGTACCTAACTCTCATTGCATGCATTTGCAAAGAGAAGTAGTAAACACTAGATCCCTATCAAAAATAATCATTTTAGGAATTCCATGTAACTTAACTATCTGCTCCATATATATTTTGGCAATAGTTGTTGCATTATAGGATGATCTAATTGGAATAAAGTGGGCAACCTTAGAAAAATGGTCCACTACCACCATAATAGCGTCATGCCTATGAGCTATAATAGGCAATCCAATAATAAAATCTAAATAAATGATGTCCCATTTCCATTCTGGAATACTATGTGGCTACAATAATCCTGCAAGGTGCTGATGTTCAGCCTTAACCCGCTAACATTCTAAGCATTGAGCCACAAAATCCACTATGTCTCTCTTCATTCTAGGCCAATAGTAATGTTGCTTAAGGTTAGCATGCATTTTCTTGACACCTAGATGAGTCAAATATGGTGCTTAGTGGGCCTCAAACATAATCAAATTTCTCAAATCACCTAACTCAGGAATGTACACACTCCCTCTATACAATAGTAAACCTTCAGGATTCACTGAATACCCCTCAAAATGCCCTTCCAAGATGCTGCCACTATCCATAACGGCCTTAACATCTTGAAACCAATGATCTATGAAAAGGTTCTACAAAATCTTATCCTTAAGATCTACCATTAAGATTAGAGAAGATAATTCATGTCGCCTTTTGCTAAGTGCATCAACAACCACATTCTCCTTCCCTTGGACAAATCTAATCTCAAAGTCGTATTCACATAGGAACTCCATCCATCTTCACTACTTAGTGTTGATGTCTGGTTGTGTGAAAAGATACTGAAGGCTTCAATGATCAGAATGTAACTCAAAATGTTGACCCAGAAGAAAATGTCGCCACTTGATCAAAGCATGCACAATCATAGGAAGTTTGAGATCATGAGTAGGATAGTTCACCTCATGACTCTTTAGCTTTCTAGACTCATAAGCAATAACACATCCATCCTACATCAACACTACCCCTATGCCACCCAAAGATGCATCAGTGCAAACCACAAACTCCTTAGTAGAATCTGGGACTGCTAGGACTGGTGCACTAGTCAAACATTCCTTAAGTTTCTGAAATGTTGCTTTGCATTCATCTATTCACACAAATTTCTTCCCTTTTCTCTGAAGAGATGTGATAGGATGCACTATTTTGGAGAATTTTGACACAAATTTGTAGTAATAGCTTGCTAAGCCCATGAAACTTCAAACTTTAGACACATTCGTAGGTGTTGGCCAATAAATAATAGCCCAAATTTTGGATGGATCTGCAGAAATTCCATCCCCAAAAATGATATGCCCTAAGTAACAAATCTCCAATCTAAAGAATTCACACTTCTCAGGATTGGCATACAGTCTGTTCCTACGAAGGCATTCCAAAACCTGCTCTAAATATTGCTCATGCTCCTCAACAGAGTTAGAATACACCAAAATATCATCTAGAAAAACCACTACGAACTTGTCTAGGTAAGTCCTAAACACACCGTTCATTAGACTCATAAAGATAGAAGGTGCATTTGTTAACCCAAAAGGTACTACTGTTAATTCGTAGTGTCCATATCTGGTGCAAAAAGTTGTTTTGAAAATATCAGATTCCTAAATTATAAGTTGATGATACTCAAATTTCAGATCAATCTTTGAAAAGACTCGAGCACCCTTGACTTGGTCAAATAAGTCATCAATTCTAGGCAAAGGATACCTATTCTTAATAGTGTCTTTGTTTAACTATCTATAATCGATACAAAGTCTTAAGGAGCCATCTTTCTTCTTGACAAAGATTACTAGAGTACCCCAAGGTGATACACTAGGATGAATCAAACCTTTCTCCAAAAGCTCCTCCAACTGAAATTTAAGTTTGACCAGCTCTTGAGCTATCATTCTGTAAGGAGTCTTGGAAATCGGTTCCATTCTTGGCACTAAATTGATTCAAAAATCAATTTCTCTTCTCAGAGGTATTCCGAGAATCTCCTCAACAAAAACATCCAAATTTTTTTGCAAGACTGGACAATCGAGAGAAGAACCTCTAACTACAAAATCTTCTAAGTTGTTTATCAAAATTGCAAACTCTAGCCTTTTTTAGCACACCTTTCCAATTGATTGGCAAAAATTGTCCGCAAAGAGATGGGTCTCTTGATTCCAGCAATAACCCTAGCTGATCCAAGATCATTTACGCAATGAATTGTCTTATACTTGCAATTCAAAATGGCTTGATGCTATTCTAACCAATCCATACCCAAAACTATGTCATACGTTCCTAAAGGTATAACCCTAAGGTTCGCTAAAGTAGTGAAAGATTTCATATGAATCTTACATTTAGAAGCAACAATATCAACGTTCACCTTGGATCCTAATGCAAACTCCACTTGCCATCTATTCCTTGCCCTAACCACAAGAATACCACTATGTGCAACTAAAGAAAAAGAAATAAATGAGTCTATAACTCTAGAGTCAAATAAGATAGATCTTTTCATACCTTGAGTATTACCCTAGGCTTCAATAACCATGTTCTGGTGTTCAGCTTGCTTTTGATCCAAGGTTACAAAAATATGGTGGTTCTTGGCAAAATCACCAATAGTCACTTCATACGTAGTTGGCTTAGGTCCAACCTTCAACTTGTCCTAGTTAGGGCACTAAGACTGGTAATGACCTAATTATCCACAATGAAAACACTCAACAGATTTCTTGAATCCCTTGTTCTGTCCAGAAGGATTAGGAGATGGCTTATTACTCTGCACACTCTAAGATGGTTGAGATGGTCTAGGCTATTCTGAACCCTTGGAATCCTTACCAAACTTCCTCCTCTTGAATTTCACACCTAAAAATCTTGATTTCAAACTACTCTGAGGAGGATTTTGACTCTTACTAACATCCAGAGTAGGTGGATTCATGCTGGTTTTATATGAAGCCCCATGATAACCAAACTTCATCTCAATCAGCTTTGCTCACTCCAAAGCTTCCTGCATAGTCAAAGGTCAGAAAGTTCTCACTTCCTCCCCAATCTTGGGCATAAGTCCTCTGATGAAATGTTGTATCATGGCCTTATCATTTTCTGCCCACCCAAAAAACTTCTTAAGCTCATAGAACCGACATTCATAAGCTTCCACTGTAGAGCCAGACTACATAATCTAAAAGAACTCCTCTGCATGGGCCTAATGCCAATATTCAGACATGAACCTCTCCTTGAAATGCTCTACAAAGAGTTCCCAAGTAACTAGGGAAATATCAATGCCAAGCTTCTCCATCTCCTATTCCCACCACAAGGAACTGAATCCCCTTAAATGCATAACTATCCATCTTACCTTCATGTTACTAAAGTAATAGTGTAAGACAAAACATCGCTCAATATTCAGCAACCAAGCTTCTGCCACTATACCCTATTCCATACCATAGAATAATGGTCCTTTCATCTTGGAAAGATCCTTGAGCTAAGCTCTTGCCACTGGATCATCCTCTACAAGAAGATTAATACCTTGCATAAGAGGTCTCCTATCATTCGCTCCCCCACCAGGAATTTGGTTGTTACTCTCAATATTATTGAGATGTTCCAATATCCTTTGAAGTACAATAGCTTGGTCTGCCTAGTTAGCCTGGTTGTTTCCAACCTCATCATTCTAATCAAACTGACCAACTCCAGCATCATTCTGGTGCCTAGGACCTCTACCATGGCCCCTGCCCCTGCGTCTGCCTCTGCCAACAAAGTTATCCTCAAGAATGCCACGTCCTTGAGTTCCTCTAGTGACGGGAGGCATGATAGCAACCTACAAACAAAAAAACTATAAATACACATCAATCACGGGTTAAACCCTATAACCCAAGAGTCCTAGTTATTCCAAACCTAGCTCTAATACTAAATGTAATGCTACACTAAGAATAAATTGAAAGATTATAAACAAAGAACAAGAACCATAAATGTAACACATTTTTTTATTTAAATCAACTTATTACAAGAAGAAATACACAGATTGAATCACTCTCAATCTGAAAACCTCAAAATGAAAGATGATATCATCCAAGTACATATCCATTATAATACGAATACATATAGAGTTTAGTAAAATAATGAAGTACAATTTCATTTCTAATCACCTACATCCAACATAGGGACTCAAAATATTGTTTCAAGAAGTAACTTCAACAGTTATCCTTAGCTACTTGCTAAACAACTTGAAGCACCTGTAAAACACACAAAAATACAACATAACACAAAAGAGGGCTCAGTACACACTGATTTGAAAAGCGTAATCCACCTAAATACATGTTAGAATAAACATCTATATATCCATAATGCAGATATCTTATCCACTTAACATAGTGTAGTTCCAAAATTAATATGCAAGAAGTAAACATTTATTTAACAATGCAAAATTAAACTCGCACTAAGAATAACCCATAAATGAATCATATATATACCGAGGTTTCATCGTTATGGCACTAAGATTTTTCATCCATGTATGGTATGCTCATACTCATCACATAACGATATTCTCTATTATACTTGTCAATGACAGAATAGAGATATGCCTTGTTCTCTGTACTTAACCATATAGATTTAAATCATAGGTAAGGCCAATTATCTTTTATATGTAATTAACCCACCCATTTCATTTTAAATTTATCATTGAATTAATTAACTGAATAGGATAAACCAGATTCCGCCACCTTGATATACATTCATCACAACTATTCTTAAAATACACATCAAATAGATATACTAAGAATGTACATGCAACAGATATAAAATCAATATACAACATGATACTACATCCTCTAATCCATTTGTAACACATCTTATTCTACCAATTTCAAAGGTAAATATAGATAATTATAGTTTATCAAGATCACGTAAATACAATTGAACTGTTGTCTCAGCTCAACGATACTTATAGAATCTTCATACTATACATTCAATTTCCTGCCAACCTAACCATCTACTCTTAACTTTGGAATGACAAAGATAACAAATCAAAATGCACATGCTATTCTTGCTTTAAATGATAGATCATCAAACATATATCATAATCTGCCTCAATACTTGAAATGAGTTTCTATTTCAATCATGATCTAAAAACATCTTTATAACAAAAGAATTCTGTTTCAAACATCTTATGTCAGAATGATCCATAAATGCTATTAAAATATTTCATAATCAAAATTAAACATAATAAAAATTAAGTACAGTCAACACTTATCAAATGATCATTAACGAGGTTATTAAAATACAAGGGTCTATTGAAGTTTCACCTTTTTTTGACAAAAAGCCACCACTCATTTATAAATACAACAACATATAAAAACACAATATCTAAAAACATTATAAAATGCGATTCATAGAATTTGCATTGCAACTTCATCATGCCAAAAATCAAAATAGTTAGGATGTAATTTTCCCTATACTATAATATGTAAACTAGATGTTCACATAATGACTACATTGACATTGAAACAACAGCATATCCCTATGTCTTTGTTTATCAAATAATGTCATATATAGTTGCAATCTATTTCACTAAACATCAATTATATACAACCTAATTTTCCATCAAATTTTAATGGAAAAATTATGCTATCTCTATGTTGTCTCTATTAGCTTCGAGTTTCACATAAAAAATTCACATAATGCTACCCTCGATAACTATTCACAACAGAAACCATGTCCATCCAACAACTAAAACTCAACTAAGCATATATCCATATTTTCTTATTGAAAACAATTTCAATTTTAATAATACTAAATTATGCTGTCACAACTAAATTTCTATTTGATTCGAACTCTCTCTTAACTGTCTGATATAATGTCACGACTGGTGTTAGCAATTAACTAAGTTCCAAATGTCATATGATTACTTTCGAACCTCGTTACATTTCAAAAAAATATCGATAGTCAACAACATATTAATCACCAAACAACACTATAACAAAATATCAATAACTGTTGGTACAAACATAATTTATGTTTCATGCTAACTGTTTGATGTAATGTCTACTCTGAGTTTTAAATAGTTTCTTGATAGTTTTTTTATGTTATAGGTTTCATGTAATTCGCCTACCATTTAAGACTGTTTTAATACCCGTGTTTTAATACAATCATTGTGGGTTGAACATAACTTAGCACCTGTGATTGATATTTTCATAAGTCAAGCTTGGATTTTACATCCCCAACCTTATGCAAACTGAGTAACAATAACAGTACCTCTATCATCAAGTAAGTTATTTGATGTTATAACTAAACTCTTAGTCCATGCTACTATATAAGATTGTAAGCACATAATGCTTATTGGTTCAACTCTGTGATACCACATATAAATTCAAACAACGATACATGAATAAATCTAAATTGTTTTACAAAAAAATTGAGCCCAAACCAAAACCATTTCATAATGTAACTATGTTCTATGTCATATCTCATCTATATGACAAAATGCCAACATCACACACGGAAGTAAAACACACAAAATAGAGCCTCAGACTTATATAATTGAACATGGAAAACCTCGCTTTAAAAAAACATCTAAATCCAAAAGCAAACACAATTCTTGTAAACATATAATACTCATAATCCAAATATGGATATATACAGAACTTGACACTATTTGCTCAATCCTGCATACAACCATACTTGGGTATCAATATACTTTTTAAAACTACAACATTTCCTATTTCCTTCAAACCACTCAACACCCAAATAATAGTAAAGAGATAGGTTAGAGAATGCCCCCTACCTCAAATCACAGTAGGAGGAAAAGCCCTAATATAATCCAACTAGAAGCCCTCGAACCATCTCGAGTCTAACACCAAGGCTTCTCAATACTTGACCAAAACAACAATAAACATCGATATGCAACTATGAGATATTGATTGATAGATAGAAACCCAAACTTGCTTAGCTTCATAAGCAAGGATTTCTTTCCAACTAAAACCCTTCATGATGTTGATACTCCAGTAATAGAACACAAATGTTATGTGTTCATAGAGAAATGAGGCCAAATTATTGGCATTGCTTCCTCAAAAATCCAACTAGCAAAGGTATGGCGATCAAAACCATCAGTGCCATAAAAACTCATTTATCTTGCATTGAATTCACTAGTGACACAATGCAGACCGAGTACATATGATAGTCCCATTACCACCACCATATTCTAGCTTTCAAAACAATAAACATTTTACCTTATTCAAAGCTTTCGAGACCCATTTAGGGTTATATGTATTAATAGATACTCTGCCCTTTTTAACAAAATAGAAAATAGAAAATATTTTTGCCACCTCAACTTAGGGTATTTAAACCCTTTCAAAAACAAGCATATACATATGCAATGCCTACAAAAGTTATAAAAACAAATTAATATAAGTTATATACTCAAAACCATCTAAGGATTATATATACTTAGAAGAATTTAAATCCCTACTCAGTCACCCATACGTGAATATAATGACAAGCTCCAAACACATAGAGCATTTTAACATACAATAGAAATTGCAATACAAGTTATACATACAACTTAAAACTTTATTTCCAATATCTTTTCAACAAAGAATGTAGTTTGCATCAAGTTTGAAACCTAATAAACATAATTGTTGCCAAACAACACACAAATATAAATATATATAAGTATACCAGTATCAAATCTTTAATACATAAGTATCCTTCAAACTAATAAAATAGTTTTGAACCAAGTTCTGCAATGAAAGACAACATATCAACTGAAATGAACTCCAAACAATAAAGTCTTAAAATGTTGTTGAACAGAAGTAGTGGTCAAGCATGAAAAAGTGGGTCAAGTATATGTATTTTTGTTCTTTCTCCACTATTTGGATTCTTGTAAGTTGAGCATTAATCCTTTTAAGTGTAATTATTTGAGGGTTTTATTTTTTATTTAGTTTTTATGTGGTCAATGATGACATTACTTTCAAATCAATGACAACTATGACTATGTGAAATGGATGGATGTAGCAATAGTAAGGCAATACTTATCTTAGTTTATGGCCCTAGTGTAAAAGTCAACTTGTTGATCACATTGTCCCAACTCTTTATAGGAAGCAAACATTAGAATTGTGAATGACATGGTTTTGGCTAATGCCTCAAATTTTGCCCGATATATCTCTTTGTATAATTTAGGCTAACTATTTTTTATTATTTGGATTTATATAAAGGAGGTTGCCTTCCCTGTCAATAAAACACACATATTCATATGTAAATACATATAAAGACATATATAATACTCATAAGTATATGTATAGATTATATACATATATAAAATAAATTGAGCTCCCTCATAATGGAAATAACATAAAATGTAGTCATTGGATGGAATTAATAAACAAAAAATGGTTGTCATGCTATGGATAGTAAACAACTGAAATATTGATAATCACAGAATTGTCTTATGCTTGCATTTTTTAATCAAATGTCAGGCCCAAAACTCATAAAATGTTATACATTGAAGATGTCTTAAATTAACTAAACAAATATGTCTACATAGTCAATTGATGGAATTAAATTTTATTTTCTTGGGAGATACATGAATAGGGCCATCGCCTATGGATTTAGGTTAAACATTAGCTGAGGTGTGACTCAAGCCTGAAACATCTCCATAAGAATGAATTTTTCTCCTCTTTTCTTCTGTAACAACATTTATAAAAAATCCTTTCAAATGCTTTACTTCTACACTAAAAAAACCTTAACAAACTTGTAAAACAATGACAAAAAATCGTTGTGGCTAGATAGAGCCATCTCCTATGGTTCAGCTTTGGGTTAAAAGGTGCCACTAGAATTGAGCTACCTGTGTGACTTAAACCCAAGGCCTCTCTTCCATGAAAAATCATCATTCATACAATTCAAATGAAACACTAACTCAAAAAAAACCCCATAACTTAGACACTATGAAAAAAAAGATGAAGGAGCAAAAAATGGAAGAAAAATGGCACCTTGATTCCTCACCTCTTCCTTGATTCCTGCCTCTTCTCCTAAATTGCTTGTGTAGCTCCCACGTGTGCTCCACAAGGGTTATTGAGCCTAACATGCCTATTAGAGATTAGATCAAAGTAGGTAATCAAAAGTTTGAAACCTTTTTTTTGATGCATCAGAAAAGGTAATTTGTTTTAGCAATAAAGTTGAAGCAAGCAAAAGGATAAATAGCAAAGGGTCAAAGACTATATGGATGATTAATGTTGATGCAACGATTGAGAAATAATAATGCATGATAATTCATCAGAGAATGCACATTAGATTAATTTTCAATATGAGGCAAGCTAGAATATGTTCACCATGCAACTATCCAAAGGTTTTAGGTTTCCTTTCAAATTTAGAGAAAATAGAAACTTATATGTTATTGAGAGAATCGCTTTGTTCTTCATGAGTGAAAAAATAGGGTATTATTATGTACATGCTAGAATATCTCTCAAGGTTACAAGAATATCAAATGCACATGTTTTATTAAGATCAACTACAACATCTTCAACAACAAAGAAAGAGTCTTTTTAGTAAAGTTTATCTATATTAGCAGACATGGGAATCATATTGAGGGTTTGAACAATGAGAAGAGACTAAAAGAAAATGATGGAAGTTTTAGTTCAAAATCAAGATAGATATGTAGTTTCAGCTATCAAATAATGGAAGGTCAAATTATCAGAACCATTGACTTTTTGCAAAATGCATCAAACATGAACCATAGAAAGATGCTACAAGAAGGATGAAGCAAGCCGAATGCTCATCTACGTCTCAATATTCTACTAATTTTCAAAATGTTTGCAAGAATACATATAGCCATCTTGGGGATTTATGAACTTTTTTGTGTGAGATAACAATATTCAGCCATGTAGATAAACATGATGCTACAATAATAAGTAATGAGAATCATGTTATTTTATCAAATATAGCCAAATGGGAAGAGATAGAATCTGAAAAGCTTTCAGTAATATTCGAATCAATGTTTTCCATCAGGTACAAGGTTTGAATCTAAAGCTACATAAATAGCAAAGATATCCATAAATCTCCATAATGTACATGTTTCAAAAGGAATTCCAAATGAAGATGGAAAAACCCTCATTAGCAGGAATGAAGTTCAAAAAAAGAAAACATGAGAACCCATAAGACATTCACTTTTTTTCACATGTATCTCATAGAATTTGAGAGCCTTCTAGCAAAAGTAAAGAAAGAGAGCAAATACCCACAAGGGTTTTTGTGAAAATGAAGTGATAATTCAGAGCCACAAGAAAGATCTAAATAATTTCTTTAATATTGGCAGCCAAGGAAAGTTCAAAAATATTAAACTCTAAATTCTAGAAAGAATTTAAAACCACATACTCATAGCCAAGTCCAAAGATTTTGTAATAAAAGTTCCTCAATACCAATCAAGATAACCCAAAAAATAAAAAATAAAATGAAGAATTTAACCCTTTAAATGAACGAGATATGTATCAGCAAAGAACCACATTTCATGGAAAAGAGAAACAAGCAACAAGAGTTTCCAAAAGTTCCCAAGTTATTATTAACTTGCAATAAAAAATTCAGATCTGGTGATGGAAAATAAAATGTTTCCAAAAAATTAAAGATAACTTACCACTGTTTGAAAACTTTGTCTCTTCATGAACGATGGCTAGAATAGTAGAAGGAAAAAAGTCTTCAGAATAAGAAAGACAAATGTCTAAGTTGAGGCCATGTTTTGTGATGGCCAAAGACTCTAGTAGGAGTTAATAATGTATTAAAAGACCAAGTGCAAAATGCTCCAATAAAACTCCAAGAGATCAGACCAATTCATGGCTATAGGTGAAGACTCCAATGTGCCAGTGAAATGCAAAAATAGGTAGGATAAACTCTAAAGAAAAAAACTCCAAATCTTCAATCCAATCAACAAAAAGAATAGAGATTCACACCTCTTAGGAAGCGTGTGCTCCATGTTAAACAAATAAAAAATTCACGAATATTTTTTATTTTATTTTAACATAATGGAGCTGATGTTAGTTGAAATTTTGACCAATGCTTATTGTTGGTCAAAATTTTGACCAACGCCAGCCTGGATTTTAAAAAAAAATGTTTTTCCTTGCATATTCTAACCAATTTGACCCCATTTTAATAAATGGTCAAAAATTTTGGTCTAAAAATGGGGTCAAATGTACTAGTGATTCATCCAACCATGAACCACTTTCAAGTTAAGAATTCGAAGGATTTTTGCCAAGTGACTTAGCTTGAAATTAGCATACATAGGCTTTAAAATATCCTCCATTGACTTAGCCCAATCATCATTTACACCCTCATCTAGCCTTCTAGCCACTTCAATCCCTTCATCAAATTTTCTTCCTCTTCATCCATGTTTGTTACCTCTTTCTATGATTTTTACCACTTTGTCTATGTTTTTTACCTCTTCATCTCTCACTCGATGCAATTCTATCATATGTTCATAGTAATTATCAGCCCAAGGGTTTATACCATTATGTAGATCCCTGATTATATGATTATAAATCATATTCCTTTTTTCTACCTTTCCACCAAGACATATTTTTCATGGACATTGTTCCCCTCATTGGCTATTCTTTCATCATATGCATGATATTGACCCATAATCAACCCTTGACATTGATCCATCTGTAATATTATGAATTCCAAAGTTAATTTAGTTTTTGATTAAATAAAAGACAAATCAATCTCTAAATAGAGATACAAAATTATTGTTGAAAGTGCTCACTTGTAGTAGACAGCTTAATAAAAAGAAGATGAAATTATGATTTTTCCTAAAGATACATCTTACATTTATTTGACATTAGCCTAATTAGAATGAAATATGCATGTTTTGGATTTCAAATTCCCTCTCAATTTTTTGTAGAGGGCCTAAATGAATTCAAATTCTTTACAAAAAACTTTGAATTCATTGTTTGTCTTTTCAAAAGTCTCCAGGTCCTATCCAAACAAGCTTTATCTCCTATGCAAGATCTTTAATACCTGTCTATGGGAATAAGAAATGCTAATAACTATGATGAGGGTAAGAATACCAAGCATTTAGAAGAAAATAATGTATAATTTATAATGCAACTAGAAATAAAATTTCTCTACCTAAAATACCATTTAGCTAAAATATGTTAAATATCTACCTAAGTTTTGTGTTGAGAAAGATTTTAGAAAAAGGTGACACTTTCATACTCAGTCAATTATAAAGAAAAAGAGATGAATTTCTATGGATATATGATGGTTGATATTCACCATTCAAATTCACAAAGTAATTCAAATCGCTACTTCTCATAGAAAAAACAAAGGCTTTCATTCTTATGTATGCAGTACTGTGCAAAACATTTTTTAGTAAATAATGGTTTCAAAGTGACAAATTTCATCCATGTAAAGAGGATTTAATAGAAATACTACACTTTTTTGTCTAGAATTTATGATATTTGATTTCCTATCTTTACCATGAGAAAAGCTAGGGATTTGTGATCCAATAGTTCCAATTCCACTAATGTCAAAATAATTCACTAAAAAAAGGGATTATGATTAAAACAAAGATATCTAACATAAAATGAGCATAGGCAGTTCTTATTAGTGTAGTATGAAGGCTACTTGTGTAGGAGTTTTTATTATGGCTGTAGCCTACTAAAAGCCTATAATTGTTTTGATTTACTAAGTAAAGCACAAATAACTAAGGAGATTTTTTACACTTGTGCTGCCCAAACATCATTCTTTTGACATTAGTGGAATTGTTTGCGATCCAAGAGTTCCAATTCCACTAAAATAGTAGCCTTAGAAGATTTGCAAGTTTGAATTTTCTATTTCATGTCTTTGATGATTTATAAGTTCATGATATTCATATGTAATTTGAAAACAAAAACAAAAAATAACATATTTCTCTAAACTAAAAAAGAGGATTAGCAGTTGGATAGAGTTGAGCCAACAGGGTGGATTACATATATCTATGTTCAAACTCAAAAAAATTCAATGAGAAGTGCATTACAGAGTAGATTCATAGATCTTTTAATTCAAATAGGTCTAAGATCAAGATATGAAATATACAGGTATACATTGTCACAATAGGACTGTTATAAAAAAATCTAGAACTGGCAGTCACTAATTTGATCATAACTTTCATAAAACATAGTGAAAATCTACCAAATCAAGTACACATGAATGAAACAACATTCCTCTATCATTCACAATCAACCTTAGACTAGTAATATTCTATAAAAATCTATAAAATGAAAATGAATAGTAGAAAACTTTTGAAAATTGTAGAAATAGAAGTATTTTTATGGCCTCAACTCCAAAAACTTCAAATCCAAATTTTGGGTTGTAAATTGGATGCCTATTTATGCCTATACCTAGTTTTATAGGACTCTGAGTTTTGGAAGGACTCTGGGAGTCTTGAGCTAAGTTAGGGCTTTAGATTTTTTTGGCCTCTAGACACTAACTTAGACAAGTCCTATAGAGTCTTGCCAAGGCTCGCAGAGACCATGGACTCTATTGACTTGGAAAACCCTATGACCAGGGCTCTGTCAAGGCCAACTGAGACATAAAGTAAAAAATGAACTTTTAAAGTTCTTTTCAATAATTTTTTTTAGCTTATATATCCATTCTCTAAGTCCTTATAAGGTCATTCCATCACTTTCAAACATCAAGACAACATATAATGAAGCATGAGGATGTTGGACTTGTAGCATCTATTAGATATCTTCTATTTGATTACTGGTCAAAAGGAACTACATATACTCAAATAAATATAAACATGTGTGTGTGTGTGTGTGTGTGTGTGTGTGTGTGTGTGTGTGTGTGTGTGTGTGTGTGTGTGTTTGTGTGGTGCATGTGTATGAGAGTATTTTAATGTACTATATTAAACTAATTTGATCTATTCAAACTCTATATATGTGCAGCAATATTACCATAGTAAGAATATGATTCCATTATTCACTATTATTATAAGCCACTTCATTGTGTTATATCACTAATTGAGATCAGAAGTTATGAATTGCTAACTACCGATCATGATCAGATTTCTTGAAGCACTGAATGTGATTGAGTATAATGGATCCTAACTAATGATTAAGGATAATAGTTAAGGGTTGTATCATATAGAGACATGACCCTACATGCCCAAACAACACATAGAGTCATGTCTCTACATGAGATGCAACACCTCAATCATATATGTGTGTATATATATATATATATATATATATATATATATATATATATATATATAAAGTGGCATGATCATTTGGAAATGCATCAATACAACACATGTTATTACTAGTGATGTACATACTTATATCCACCTATGATTAAATGAAGGAAGCATCAACATTATTCATTAAAGGATTCAAATACAAGATATCAAGATTCATTTCTTTAATGATCTAGTTATATCTTTTGTGCTAGTGTCAGAATTAGAGTAGTCAAGTATGAACATAATTCAAAGAATAAAGCTCTACCTCTGATCTCATTTTTCCTTAATAGAGTAAGAATTCTTACAATCATATGGAAGATTATTTAATATTAGTATTGGTATCATATGATGGACAATATTTTTGATGAAAGGATACATTACTATCATGATATATACACAAGGACAATAGTAGTTAGATAAAAGGATAATTAATAACACACATCCCATAAGTATGTTGTAATGAATGTTCAAAATAGATCATAAATAGAGTGCATCATAGTAGTAAATATAATTCATAACACATGAGGTAAGACATGTTAGTAACATTCCAAGGGTATGATATGCTAGTTTCATATTTCATTTCAGATTTACTAGCAACATTGTGGAATGTTGCCAATAATTTCATTTTAGATTTACTAGAAACATTCCATAAATTTCATCTACATATCTACATATGTCTAGATCAATTTCATTGACCATATTTATATTTGTCATCATATTTGAAATGTCAACAAAATTCACTACAATGATATTTCATAGGAGTCCATTCTTTTAACACACTTGATGATATGTCACTCTCGGTAGCTCAAGTATCTATCCATGTAGCTCAAGAAGATCAACTAAACAACCAAGTAGCTCAAGCACACAATAAGTAGCTCAAATAACTCAACTAGACAACCATGCAACTTACCCAAAAAAGAAAGTAGTTAATGAAGAACTAATGAATGCTTAGCAGCTTGATAAGAATTTCATTCCAATTCATCATTTATTTGAGTAATCCCTCAATGTTTAACTTTATATAATGTTGATTATCAACCTTTGATACCAATGACAAAATATTGATATTAAACAATGACTATGTTTGTGCAAAACCCTAAGAAATTCCATAGTAGGGAGATAACAGAGATGAAATGTACCTAGTAAAGCTCACCTATAGAAATCTTGTTTCTTAGTCAACCACTTCAACTTATCATGAATCAAAGAAACAACCATGTTGATGAATTAAATAAATAATGGTGGCTGGATTTTTGTGAATCATGTTGTATGAATGAGTTTTTAGCTTGGTACCAAAGAGTCTTAGCGGGTGGGAATGATTTTTGGGAATATTGATTTTTGTAGTTAATTTCTACCCAAATAAACCCTTATAGTCATCCATGATTATTGTTGATTATGGAATTAAACTCAATATAAAATAGGTCTTTGATTTCTAAATAATGTTGATTCTTAATTATTATTTTATAGTCGTGCATGATTATTGATTATGGAATTCAACTTAATATAAAATAGGTCTTTGATTTCTAGATAATATTGATTCTTAATTATTAGTCTTTTGTAAAATGGAAAGATTCTTATAAAATGATTATTTTTAATATTAGAATTTCTCTTTTTTATTATTGAATTTTAAATTATTTTATTAGAAATTTATATTTAAGAAAATTAAAATTTAAGAAAAAGAAATATCATTAAATTATAAAAGGAAAACATCAAATAAGTATAAAATGGATCCATCAAATTATAAAATAAATTTTACCAAATGATTAAAACATGTATTCAAATAAAAAAAAATTAGGTAAGTTTTTTTGGCATTGTGAATTATTGAAACCATCCATTCAAGTTTATTTCCCTATAATTAAAAATGTCGATTCAATTCTAATTTTTAAATTTCTTATTTTAAATTTTTATTAATATATTTTTTACTAATATATAGTAAATATAATCCCTTATGGTAATGACCTTGTAGTGTGATAGTGTGTCTTGATCTCGAATATATGAGGTATTATGTTCAATTCTCAGTTGTGTTTAAAATGATTAATGCTCACTGATTGGAAATTGATTAATGTTTCCCATATACATGATAGTCCTAACATACAAATGAGTAATTATTAGTGACTAATTATCCAATCACTTATTTATTTGTTTATTTGATAGCTAATTTAGTTGTTTGTTTGTAGGTGACTAATTATGTAGTCAATTATTTAGTCACCTATAGTTGTAAAGGAAAAATAAATAGTATAATATGATCACTTTCAGTCACATGAATAAATATTTTCATGGTGTGACTAAAATTTTTAGTCACATAGTCACATATTTTCCAAAATGTACTAGTGGTAACACTTCAAAAAATTCTGAAATACTTCACTAAGGGCTCATGTCCAAACTATAATTCATAGGAAGCCTTGTGTGTACCTTTTATAATCTACACTTTGTTGTTTTGTGTATTTTTTTTGTATTGACTACTTCTCTCCAAAATATCTTTGATACATCATGACTCTCACTTCTATTACAAACCTATCTCTTCTTCTAGAAATCCTTTTTTTCCCAAGAGTCTTAGGTGTTGATAGATATCTCTTAATATCACTCACTTCACAAAAGATGTTAAACTCATTTGAGGTAAATTATCGACCTCTATCTAATCTTAAACATTTAATCTTCACTCCAAATTCATTCTCAACTCTATTCTTAAACAACTCAAAATTCTCAAATACCTCACATTTTTCTTTAAGTAATTCTACCCATATCATCCTAGCAAAGTCATCAACAAAAATCATGAAATATGTTTCACCATAGAATCCTCTTGTTTGATTAGGACCACTCAAATCTGTGTGAATAATCTCCAACATTTTTGTTGTAGAGAACTTCTTGCTAGGAAAAGAAATGTTATTATGCTTACTCATAATAGATTCTTTGTACACAACATTAGTAGGCTTCACAATTTTAGGTAAATCTCTGTTAGAAAATTTACTACTAGCCTTCACAATATTATCAAGGTTTATTTTATAAAAATTTCTATGCTACAATTTTTTTTTTATCTACCTTTATAACCATACATGTAATCCATTTAGGGTTCATTTGAAAAATGTTACCTTTGGATCTTGTACCAGTGTCAATCATCTTACCATCTTTATCCTTGATAATGCATGTCTTCTTTTGAAATTGTAACTAATATCCCTTGCCAACCAACAATACAACACTCAATAGGTTATTCTTTAATCCATCAACAAAATAAACATCATTAGTATTAGTCTTTCCATCAAGAAATCTTATTCCCTTGATATGACAAGATGCATTGTTACCAATTTTGAGAATCATCCATCATGATGACTAAACTTTAAAAAAATTATTCATGTCACTAGTCATATGATGCAAAAAACCACTATATATGATTCAATAATTTTTATTTTGAACCTATGAAACTAGGGCTTTCTCTTCTCTGACTTCTTCTTTTATAGCTAAAAATACTAACTCATCATTCTTGATTAACTTTTTCTCTCTTTTAGTATACTTAGAAGAATAATGACCAAATTCATTACATGTCTAATATTTAAAGATTTTCTTATCATATGGTTCTCTCCTTATAAGAAGGGAAATTCCTTCTTAAATTCTTCTATCCTCCTCATATATGGATTTTTTTTCTTCTAGCATAGTCTCCAATAGTGCTTGCACTTCTTCACAAGGAAGTGTGGATGCTTAATGTTCTAATAATTGTTTCTACTCTTGGAAATTCTCCTATTTTTTTTAAGTTCACTTCTACTACTTCTAATATTCCAAGAAGAGTCTCTATGGTAAACTTCTTAGTGTAAGGTATCATTATCATCTGTGATGTCTACCTGAATGGTGGTGTCAAAGTTTTCAAGATCTTCAATACAATATTATATTTAGCTTTAGATCATTTTAAATACTTAATTCTTGCAAAAAATTTTGATATTCTACCTATATAACTTCCTATAGATTCGTCTTTCATCATCCTAGCATCTTGAAACAAACATATCCAATTCTGTAATCTGATTCTCTTAGTATGCACACCACATTCAAAAGTATATTCTAAAGCTTTCAAAATGTCATGAAATGTCTCTAAGGATTTTACCTGACTATATTCAATTTTAGGAAGAGCTAACAATAATTCTTCTCTAGCAATAATATTGCACATAAATAGATCTCTTTCAACTTCACTACATTCTTCAAGTTTCTTTATTCCACAATCTCCTTTTCATTATTTTTTCACAAGGAAATATCCTAGACCCATACATAGAAAATGATTCTTCATCTTCTCTTTCTAGTTTTCATAGTTAACTCCAATGAGCTTTGGGATTTCTTTTCTAAAATGACCTACCTTATATCTTCTTAAGTTTTTAAGGTTTTCCTTTAAAGACCTGATGCTCTAATACTGATTGTTAGAAAGTAATGCCCACCAAAATAACTTAGAGAGGGGAGTGAATTATTTATCTAACTATAATAACATTTATCAACCTTATTAATCCTTAGCCATGTGAACAATATAACAAGCAACCATAAGAAGATACACATACACAATAACACCAGATATGTTAACTAGGGAAATCCTTGATTAGAGGGAAAACCCTAGTGAGGATGATACCCACAAGATGACATACTAATATAAGAGTTTCTTGTAGGAGGATGGACTCTATTAAGAGACAATGAAATAAATTCAATACATTGTCATGCCCAAACTAAGAGGGCAAAAACACACACAACTTTTAAAAAAAAAAAAAAAACTAATAATTAAACATGCTCTAAGTTTGACATGATTGAGATAGAAGTTTTAGTACAGGTTCTCTACATTACATCTTAAGATTATAACATGAGAACGATCACATCGTTAAGATTTTGAAAACTTTTGTTACAAGATTGATATCGATAACTTATGATATTACTTTAATTTACAATGATATGCAATCCAAATTACTTAAATAAAAATGTACTTGAGTTCGGAATTAAAATTACTCACTTTAATGAATCAATCAAACCTACATTAAAACTTATTTAAATAGCCAATTAATCGATAAATTTAAACTATTCCATGGTTAAGGTAGTTAGAGTTTATTTAAATTAAAACTAATTAAATTAGTATTTATAAAATTAACTCCTAACTAAGTAACTAAAAATTATTAACAATTACAACAAAATTCCTTAAGCAAAACATAAAATATCTTTAAACTTTATTAAATCAACTAATTATAATATAACGATTTAAGGTATCATTTTAAACTAACTATATAACTAATTGGTTATAAGTCAACTTCACACGTAATACTAACTTAAGACTTGATTTGGTTAAACAAATTTACTCTTAAACAAATTTAAACTAAAACAACATAATTAAACAACTATCTAAAAAAATACTAAACTATCTAAATTAATACTAAATTATATTCTAAATTCTAACTACATTTAAACTGAAAAAAACAATCAAATCATACACTACTAACTAAGCCTACCTATTTACTAGCATCTAACCACTAACCCTCCTCCCCTAAGATCTTACCTACACCCTAGCCCCTAACATCCACTTGGCTACAAGTCAAGTGGATGTGACCCCTCCCTACTCCTCTCCCTAGGCCCCACGCAATCCCAAACCTGCACATCCAAGAGAAGGTACGTAGGGGGAAACAAAGACTAAAGTTTTAAAACAAGAAAAAACTTTTTAACAACAAAACCATCCCAAACTAAACCAACGTCCAATTACAATGTCATATCATTACATAGCTTTCTCTACCCCACTTGCCACGCAGCCCAAGGTAAGGAAAACGCAGCCCAAGAGGTGGCACGTGAACAGAGGAGAGCAAAGGAGGGTTAAGGAAATGAAGGTGACCATGTAAATTTCCTTTCTCAACATTAATGCCACCCTCTCCCAAACTGGCCGCTAGGAAAGAAGAGAGATGGGGATGGGACAAGGTGGCAGGATGATGTCACCCACCCATCCCATCCACTATGACATGAGGCAGACACTAAAGGCCTTTTTTAAGGCAAGCTTAAACTGACGTGCAAGGCCAAGGAGAGCAATAAGTTCATAAAGTTTTATAGGTGAAGAAAAGATATTAGATATTGACTATATTTAAAAATATACATATTTATATATTTAAAATTATGCACCCATGAGATTTACATAATATTTATTTTGTTTCTTTATTCATTTAGGAAGGAATCTGAGCAAGAATATGCTCTGTGGTTTTGGAAGCAATGAATTTTCTCTCCATGTATTTTCCAGAGAGTTTTTACTCCTGGGAGTGCATATATTTTTTTTTGAAGAATAATTTTAACAAGGCGTGGTCATGCTATTTTATGCATTTCATTTATGTTACTAAGGGTTTGAATAATTCTACTATTAACATTCTTCCTTAATACAAGTAATCCAATGCAAAGGGGTATATTACGAATAATCTCTCCATCTCTAGTTTAAACATGTATGTTTTATATTGGTTCTTCAAGGACATGGTAAGAGTTCTAAGTTCTGATTATTATTATTATTGATTTCAAGAATACAACCTCTCAGTCCAATTGATCATATTTGAAGAACTTAGAAGGTGAATGATACTATACACATAATTAAAAACAAAAAGGTGGTGGATTATCCTCATTCGAATTTGATTATAACCACCATGAAATTTATCAAGAAATGAATTATCTTTGATTTCGTAATATAGGGTTTGCTCTTGATTGAACTCATCATAATACTTATACATCATGATTGAAACTCACTATATCAATTCAACTCTTCATTATCGTAATTAAAACTTGAACATTCATAAATCAATACATTATCTATGATTCTATTCTCCCATCTATATATATACAAATTTATTTATTCTATTTTGATGAGCACTCATACAACTGAACATTATGAACAAATATTATGAGAACCAAATACACTCATCCATTACTTTATTGGCTAACCTGATTCAAAGCTCAGCCGGGAAAGAATCAGGAAGAAAACCCGGCTTCGTTGCCATATACAATAAGATTTAAAAAATACAATTTCCAATAGGATCTCAATCCCAATTACAACAATTTTATCCAATTTTCTTCATGATCATAATCAAGAATTTTGTAATGTTTTATGAATCTCATTTCAAGAGCCATGGAGGAAACCAATAACTGATCGGGTGACAACCAAGCAGAACCAAAAGAACATCAAGCATGCATAATCATACATGGTTTACACAATAGGATTCACAATGAATCAAGACTAGGGAGAGGTGGATTCTTCCAACTGGAGAAGTCAAGCGCAACACCAATTCAGATGCCCAATCGGGGCCAATAACCAAGAACTTCCATTCTTCCATTGAACTTGCCATACTCATACCAGTTTTGTGCTGACGGGTAGGGGCCCATAACACCCTACCCTTTATCCCTCTTCTCATCTTGAGAAGAGACTCTACACAGGTTGGAGTCCAACTAAGCAAACCTCTCCCAAAATTGGTCACTTCTGCCCTCTCCTAGGGTGAGTAATACCAAAACACCCATGCAAGGGAACTCAAAATTTCAAACATAACAAGAAAGGGAAACAACCAAAATGACATGGTTTACAAATCTTCCCAACATACCCACAACCATAAAACAGTGAAACAACAACAAAGTAACAAGAACATGAAACAAAACATAAAAATTGAATAAGGGAGATGGGAGTTTCCTACCTTCACAAAGAGGTAATGGTAATGAACCAGTTTGAGTAGAGTATCCCTCCTTCCTTCAAGCTTCAAGAAATCTTCTCTAATTGTAGAGATTGGGCAACCCCCAACTAGTCCAAGGAAGGCCTCTAAATAAGCCTCCAACTCAACCACCCAAAAGGAGCAATAACTATCTCCATCTACTAACAAATCTAGAAACTCCTAACTCAACCTACACCATGGTTAAACCCTAAAAGGAGGTGGGGTAAGACAACTCATGACAACCACTTGCAATTTTCTTACAAAGGCAAAAAGGGGACTTTTGAGTGGCCTTAAAAGTCAAAACAAGGGGCTTAGGGGTTGGAAAAGACCCCTAACCCATACCCATACCCTTTGGTTAGAAAAAAAACATGTTTTAAAGCCTTAGGGAAGAGGTTAGAGTCAAATAAAATCTAGAGATAAAATAGGTCTATCTAACAACTCTAACTTTCAAAACAAGCACAAATCCAAAATAGGGATGACTAACCCTAATTAAGAACCTAATAGAAAATTGACACTAACTTGAACCAACTTGAATCCAAAGGTTAAACAATTAACCCTAACTAGCATACCGAAGCACATAACATTTTACGAGTATCAAGCGACACTGAAAGAACATAATTATGAACAATAGGGTTTCCAAATTTTAGTACATGGAGATCAATTTTGTTCCTCTGTAGGGTTTCTCAGCTAAATATCTACACACTCATTGCACACATCAGTAGTCCCATAAAATCACATGTATATAAACACATATGTATCAAAAATTTTCATAAATTAAAACATACATCAATAAGAGTTTCTTCATCCTACATAATTCTTAACCATTTGAAATATCTTAAATCAAATCTCAATTTTACTGATTTCGTCAACATACATATACATGATCATTAAATGACAATCATCAAATATATCTGGAAATAACATCACACAACATGAAATAATAAAATATGTTCTAAGCATCAGATAATGTCTCGACATCTCGAGTCGCGGATAACAAAATAAGAGTAATGTATCACTATGTTACGATGGGTCGGGGCGAGGCCTCACATACATACTAGTACCCCTATTAGGAATTGTGCAAACCCTATTTGGGGTTATAGTAGGTAGAAGGACTGACTATCCAAACAACTTCATAGAAAGACCACTGAACTCATTGTCCAATTTATCTCTATATTACTCCTTGTAGAATAATAGAATGAAATAACTTAAACTCCTTCTCTATCCTCTTCACTAGACCAAACCTCTTCATATCTTAATATTAGATCTTCCAACTCACAACATGCTAATCCCTTTGATCACTTATATGCATTTACCAAATTTGCATATCCAATACAAGTTTTTTTATCTCTTTCACATTGCACACTTTACCACAAGGAAAATAACCTTCCTTATACAATATCCTCAAAATAATTCTTTTAGTCAGTCTTCAATCTTTCTCAATTGATTATAATAGAACCTCATTAAGATATTACAATTCATTACATCTTTTTACAATTACAAAACACTATCGGCTTATAGTAAATTTATAACTTCTGACACATGCTATCTTGAACCTTATGCACTCGTTGACATCATCATCAAGTTGTCTAATATCATTGTATAACTTTTATAATTGGGTAAAAGTACAAAGTTGTGTCACCTTTTAGGCTGACTTATCAAAATGACTGAATATGATTATTTCTATCTAAAAATCAATTTTGTTAAAACATACGATCTAGATAAATTTATTCTAGCTAAGTGATATATGGTCTCACACTTTTCCAATGGGAAATAGCTATTAAATGCATGTTTTATACTAATTTGTATCCAATTACTAAAGAAATAAAATTATTTCAAAAAATTGGCATTTCAAAGACTCTTACTATTTTTTATGATAATTTTTTTAATAACATATAAAAACCATTTTATAGAGCTCGGAGTAAGAATGTTCTCGTATAGAGTTTATAGTGTTTTAAATAGATATAGTATATTGTAATTAAAAAAATTCTACAAGAACATATTTTAACACTTGAATAGATCTCAGTTTTGAGAAAGAAAAAATATTAAAATCATATCAAAAAAATATTAAAATTATATGACATTCTAGAGGAGAGAATCCTCTTCTAGAATGTATAATTTTTCTCTTGGTTAGAATATATTTGTTTTGAAAAATGTGGTGGGAGATGAGAACTATCGATTTCAAGTGAGTTGAAATTTGAAGCATTATAAAAGAGAAAATGTAGGTCTAAAGCTAATTTTTATTTTTGATTGTTCTAGCAATATATGTTATCTATAACATAGTCTAAGATCAAAACGAAATAAATTTATTTCCAGGTATAGTTTTATGGTGGGAACTAGACCCCCAATTTTTCAGCATTTTTCAGTAGGTAAAAAATTGTCTTTAAAAATTAGGAAAATATATCAATTCTTATTCCAAATAATTATTACAAATTATGATCCTAAACTTCATCCATTTCTAGACATTTCATTTGTTTACTTCATTTTCAAATTCAAAATAATAATACTAATTTGATGTCATTGAAGATGAATAGTTATACTTTTATTAGCATTTTCGTTTACAAAAGGGTGACATAGGTTTGTGCTTTCATCCAATCATGATTCTATCTTTGTTAGGAGATACAATTAAAACATCAAAAACTACTTCTCAGGTCCTTTTTTTGCACAACATCCTTTTTAATTCTTGAATATCTCTCGTATATCTTCGACTCTCTGTACATGCACTTATCCACTTCATCAAGAGAAAATATAAAAAATATCATTAATTGTGCTTGACCTTATCATCAATATAGAATCCATACAACCTTTTTCTTTGTATACTACTCTTTCAATCTTTTGAGGAACAATACTATGTTGACATTAATGAAAAATACAATCATGAATGTAACATGTCAATCATGTTAATAAACTTTCCATTGGTTACAATACTCCCCCAAAGGAATACCATCACCATTCATGCTAATAGTATCTTTATTAAATACTCATATACAATAAGACAAAAGGAAAAAATCTAATGCATATTAGACAAGTGTTGTAGATGCTAAAGGATGAAAAGTTGTTAATAAACATAAAGAAGTGTTCTTTCATTTAGGAGGAGATTGTATACCTTGGTTTTTTAATCTCTACTAATGGACTTAAGATGGATCTTGGAAAGGTAAAAGCTACACTTGAGTGGCCTCCACCTAATAATTTTAGAGAAGTTAGATAATTTCATGGACTAGCAAGTTTCTATAGGAAGTTTATCAAAAAAATTATCTTAGTATGTAATGTTATGCCAAAGAAAATGAGAGGTGATAAAAGTGAATTCAGATGGACACATGGATCAAAAAAGAGCTTTTAAATATTAAAACAAAAGGTAACATAATTACTTGTTCTTTCTTTACCTAAATTACTAAATCTTTTCAAGATGATTATTATTCTAGTGGGAATGCAATTGGATCCATTTTGAGTCAAAAAGGTAAGCCTATAGCCTTATTTAGTCATAAATTGAATGATGCTAAGATGAAATATTCAATCTATGACCAAGATTTCTATTCAATTTTCCAAGCTTTGAATAAATTAAAACATTACTTAATTCTTAAGGAATTTTAATTATAGATTGATCATAGAGCTTTAAAAACTTAGGTAATCAAAATAAGTTGAATCAAAGAAATATGAAGTGGGTAGAGTACATGAAAAAAAAATCATGTTGAAGAATAAGAGTGTATGGTCAAATAAAGTATAAAATTCTTTGAGTAAAAGAAGAATCCTATGATATAGATGAGGGTTGAAGTACTTATATTTGATGATTTGAAGAGCTTGTATGCAACTAAGCCTAATTTTGTAGATCCTTACAAAGCTTATAAGAATCACATACTTGGTGAGCATAACCAATGGGTTGATAATTGGATTCAAGAAAACATGTTATTTAAAGGAATTCAATTGTGTATACCAAGAGGATCTATGAGAGATAACATCCTTAAGGAGACACATAGTGATGTATTTGTAAGAAATTTTGGCACCAGTACAAAAGTAATAATATATGACTAAATAAACTACGAAGAATTATAGATATATGACTAAATTTGATCATGTGAACATTAGTAGTTTATTGTGGGACATTTATCTAGCAAACAAATTTATGACTAATCAATTTTAATCATTTATTTGATCATTGATTTATTTATTTATTATTATTATTTGGTAGCTTATTTAGTAGTTTATTTGATCATTTAGTTGGTGGTATATTTAGTAGTTTATTTGGTAATTAATTTGATCATTGATTTGGTAGTTGATTTTTTTATTGATTTTGTAGTTTATTTATTAGTTTATTTAATCATCAATTTATTCATATTAGGGCATGATGGAATTGAACCATCATCCTTCTACATGTAAAGTATGTGCTCTTCCATTGAACTAGTACCCTCTAAATAATAATAGATAAAAATATCAAAATTGTCTTCCCAACATTAAATCTACCATGATCATGGCCATTATAACATGATATTATCTTCTCAAAAAATAAAATTTTTAGATATTATGAAAAAAAATCCAAATCTTTATCAATAGTAATTCAAAAAAAGAAATTTTTATGTTCAAGAATTTTAAAATTAGAAACACTTCCCCTATTTGGAGTATTCAAAAAAATTAAAATCATAAACATAATAAGGTTAATCAGTTCTTTCAAGTATAAATAACTATTTTTAATGTCAAATTAAAGGTGTCTAAGTCACAAGGTGGGAATCCACTAAATGAGAATCTAAAAGGGCCCCAATACTCAATTCTAATGGAAGCAATGTCAAGTGTTTTCTCACTTCTATTACATTTTTCTTTATCTCTTAATGTTTCCATTCATGGAGCGGTGGAAATTCTTTGAACATCACAATGAAACATATTAGATTGGCCTCCTACATTATCATAGCGAAACATTAACATGTGTAATTCATCAACTGATAATCAAAGGTTGTAAGAAAAGAAGAAAATAAATAAGTGCATGCTGGGAAGAAAAAGCATTATACACCCACTAGAAAATATTAAAGAAAAGGAAAATAGAAAAGTTAGATATTCAACATATCATCTCTTTATATACAATAGAAAGGCTATTAAATTCATAAAAAAATATGGTTCTTACCTTCATTGTAGAAAAGATACCTTCTGCAATACTCACATCATATTGTAAAAGGCTATGGTAAAATAATGCACATCCTGCAAAAATATGAGTATTAATAGAAATTTAAAAATAAAAATGTACATGAAAGACACACACTCACACATGCGCGCGCGCACGCACACTCACACATATATGTGTATGTATGTATGTATGTATGTATGTATGTATGTATGTATGTATGTATGACTGTATGTATGTACATATGTATGTATGTATGTATGTATGTATGTATGTACGTATGTACATATATATGTATGTATGTATGTATGTATGTATGACTTACTTCAAATAAAGTTTTCTTTTAATTGGTCTTTTCTATTTTCTTTACATATGAAATATTTTTATGGGGAAAGTAATATATAAATGCAACTTTCACTCCAATCATTAGTAAGCTAGGGGATACCCTACTATGTGTAGGGCTACAAAATAAGCCTTTTCTTTCAAGGTAAGTAATGCTTGATATAGAATCCTCTTAGTTTTATCATAAAGGTAACTAATAAAGGGACCTGCAATATGTATCATTTATAATTTGGTATAGGTTTTAGCTATTTAAAATAGAACATTCCCAACTTCTATACTTAGGCTTACAATAGGTTATTCTAAAGATGGTTCTTCAAAACAAAATATAATAAATAGAAAATAGAAAAAAAATGAAAAAAAAAAAAAATTTGAAAAGTTAATTCACTACCATAAAAAAAACCTATTTTGCAAAGCATGTAAGTCTATGGAAAATGCATGCATGCAACTCTATCCAATGACTCCTACAAAAGGTTGTTGCACCTTTAGATGTATATCTTCCAAGACTTCTAATTATGAAATTGCTTGCATATGCCCTCTCACCCATCATTAAAAAATCTCAAAAGTATTCTTTTTCAAGATAAGGATAAGACTTCCATGTGCAACCTCTCCTACATAACTGGTTGCTAATCTTTTTTCACATGAAATGTTTTTTTTTGCTCTCTTAGTTGTGCATGGATCTAGACCTTTTGTAACTTACATAGTGATTGTAGTGGGCATCTATTGATAATAATGTATATTGAGAAACTAGGTGAAAAACCTACACTCCCATTCTATAAGAGCTGGTTCACAGTTCTTCAACATAAAAGTTCCAAATAGAATATTCAAATGTCCATGATTTCTTGATTAGTTATGGATTTTCTTTTTGTTTCCATTAACTATTTTCTAAATAGAATTTTGAAAATATGCTATGACTAGAGTTCATAATAGATGCACATAATATTATCTTTAGCAAAAACATTATAATTTGACTATGTTCCATTGAATTTCTTGAGTAAAGGGAAAAAGCTATGGGGCTCTTGACCAGATTTAATTTCACATAGAGAACCATAAATTATCTTCTCTCTTTGAATATATAATTTAATTAAATCACTGAAATAGGACATTCACATGTTGGTCTAAAAATATCTATTTTATGGTAGATGTTTTGTTTGTTTTAAAATGACAATACACAATAGCTATCCTTAATAAAATAATTTCCATTAATCAAAAAGAGAAGATTGGAAACAAAATAAAAATTATAACCTTAATGCATGCACCAATCTAAATATATAGTAATGTAGTTTTTAGAATTACACAATCAATTAGTAATTGAGAAGTGGGACATACATAAGATAGACAATAAAAACCATAAACCTCAGGTATTCTTTTCAAACTTGAGCCAAGGTAGAAGCACTAGAAATGATTATTCTCTTTCCCTAGAAAACAACCATGTATAGGAAACTATAAGACCTCCACAAATAGGTCCAAGGTACATAAGAAATAACCTTCATCATTCTCACATTGGTATGATATTTGATTAGGGAATGCATATTAAGTCATTAAGAATTTTGATTTGGGTTTCAATTAGTAAAAGTGACATGAGCCCTCTTTGTAGAAATTTTCTTTTACTTTTATGCTTCTGTACTAGAATTTTCTTCCAAGCCATTTCTTTTTTCATAAATGTATTTTTGGCCTAGTAATACTATTTACAAACACCCTTTTATTTTGTTCTACTTGCTCAAAATATGAGGTTTTGATGGCACTAATTCATCCTTTTAGCTTTGGCTTAACCTAGGGCTATAGGTGCCATAAATTCAAAAATGGCCATAGCATATAAATTATGTAGAACTTGTCTTATATGTGATTGGTTTTCTAAATTCTATGCTACTTAAAAATTGCTTCAAATTGAGTATTATCTTTACCTTATATAGTAGAGATAGAGATACAATACTTGAAAGGTTGATTTATTCAAATAATTAATCTTACCTACTAATGAGTGCAATTGATATATTTATGTCTCTTAAAAGATAAGTTAGTATTCTCACTTGCTAAAACAAATTAGACAAACTTGATTTATAGATTTTTCAACAACATGTCAGGTAGTTTACAATTCAACTAATAAATTGTTAGTTTACCTAAGATATACTATTATTGCTTCAATAAAACACATAATCTAATTCATAAAGTAATGATATCAAATGACCAAACTACTACAGGAGGAACACATAACAAAATAAATTAAATTAAAATGAAAAACTTAAGGAAGAAAATAATTTTTTTTTTCATACCAATCAAGTGCACCCAAATATTTAAAGTACTTGTGATATTACAAGTAGTCATAATGGTTAAAGTGTAAGTTCATTTGAAGGGTTATTTGTTTAGTTCAAAATGGTAGCCTTAGCATAGGAATTGTCTGCAATTTTTACTTTTAGGATTTCAACACATAGAATGATTAGAGAGAACATATAATGGTAAGAAAAAGAAAAATTATCATGATGAAATTTTCTATTAATGGTGAATTTGTCAAGAAGTTGTATCACATTTGACCATATTAGACATTGGCTTCCATTGGTACAATAATTTATCTTGATTGATCATTGTTTCCTATTAGGCCTAGAATTTTTCAAAATTTCTATGGAAATACAATTATTGATTTAACTAATCTAGTTCTAGTTTTCAACTTATACTTCCTAGGTGGAGGGAATAGTTTGGCAATATTGTTATTGATTTTCTTTTGATATAGACATTGGGGCCATGATTGATTGCAGTTATGGTTTCTTTTGCAATACAAAGACACAAGATATTGCTCATAATTATTATTACTTTTATAATAATATGGGTAATGTGGCATAGTGCATATACTTTTCAATTATAGTTTCTATTATCCTACTTGTATATCAATCTGTTATTGTATTGTAGTTTACGAATTTTTTTGAATTACTTATGTCAATATTTCAGTAATAATTATTTGATTATTCTTTCAAAAAATGAAATATCCAAAATTCACATAAATTACCAACATGATATTAAAATCAAGATAAAATAGAACCCATGATATTCTCTAGGACGACTTAAGATGGATATTTAAAATTTAATCATGCCCAAACTAATAATGGATTGATCCAAGAAAAATTAATAGCTAAAATAAGATGAACATTCCAATAACATTAAAAAAATTCTAAATTTGAGCCCTAACTAACTTATGGAAAATATTGATATTAATAAATAACCAACAAACCTTATTTAGATATGGAGATAATGCTCAACGTGTCAAACACAATATACTTCTAATATACCTGCTAAAGAGTTCCAAGACTAGAAAATACTTGGTTGTTCAAATACTTTAGAATAACTGAGGGGGGGAGGGTGAATCAATTATCCAAGGTCTAGATGTATAAATAAAACTTTTCATAGCTCTAGTGAACCCATAAAACATTTATATCCATGAATACATCTATAACATTATGCAATCACTAAAACTTGTAGGTTACTGTCAAATCAACTTGCAAAAATGTAAACCATGAAACATAACAGATTCATCAACACACTTTGACACAATGATTTACATGGAAACCCAATTTGGAAAAAACCACCAGTAACATGCTACTCCTTTTCACTCTTCTGAAGTGATGTCTTGTGAAAGGCCAACCCTGTTAAAGGTTACAATACACACTGTTAAATGTGACCTGGTTAAGTGATTTCAATCACCTTATTAGAAGTGAGCCTTGTAAGAGGATTTTAGACCATTCACTTGGAATACCACCTATTTAAAAGATTTACAAATGACTGTTAGGTCAACCTTAATCCAAAGGATTTACCCTAAACTGATAAAATTGTTAGAGTAATATTAGAGATTTCATTTTATACAACTTACAACTTCTCTTGCAAATTAAAGATCTCTATTTAGTCCTTAATTCTTCTTGGCTTTCATACTTTGCAGATCTGATAGCTTGTTCACCCTTCAAGAATTCATCTCCTTAAGCCTTCTTGCTTAACATGCCATTGCAGACTATTCTCCTAGGTTACTTGATGAGGAAATGCCCTTAACTCCTTCTCTTCCATAGGTTGTTGCACATGAAAACTTTTCTTCATGACCAAACATTCCTATAAATAGGAAATTAAGATATTTTCCTACTCATTTTCCATCATCCAAATTAGGGTTTAGATGCATTAGGTAGGATACAATGTATCTAACCCATATCTCATATCTCTTCTAGAAACTTCTCCTATAATCCATTTGAATTCACCTAAAAATGGTCTACATCAAATTTTGTGCCACCAACTCATCAACCTTATCTTCCACCTAGTTCACAAAATTCAAGAAAACAAACTTTTCAGCTCAGATTTAGTGAATCTTTGATCTTTTAAACAATGTAGCAGCTCGGTATTATCAAACTTTTGATGCTTAGCACATACTACATTGCTCAACATTCTATACAACATCAGTCGACATGAACTAAAGTTTATTAATGCTCAGCATCAACTAAAATTTACTTGGCATCAACTATTTTTCTTGGCAACCACTAGAATTTTTTTTTACTCAACTCTAACTAATTTTCTGCTCGACTTGCACTAACTTTTCTCAGAACCTACTATTTACTCGATCAAGCTTGGCAGACAAACTTTTTGTAACTTGTTCTTCTAACCTTTCTTGGTGTAGCCAACATTTGTAACCTTAACTAGATTATCAATACATCATGTTATCACTATCTTAACTAATTATTGTATTTCATTACATAATCATAACTCAACCTTTCCTCTAGGAGCTTTTGTTACATCTTATTGATCAAATCCTTTTCATCAATCAACTAAGTGATAGTACTTGAATCTTGTAAGCATTTGTCTTACTAGAAAATAGTAGGTTTCACATCAATGACAAAATAATGATTGAAACATAGTCTTCTTCAACAATCTCTCTCAACAATCTCCCTCTTTAATTAACTTCTTCAATCCATTCTCAACAATCTCCCTCTTTAACATTTATGACAAACTAAATTGATCAACTAAGTCAATCAAATGATGAACATCTTGTTCAACCAAAACTAACTAGGTTAAAACAATAAGAAAATACCAAAAAAAATAATAATTCCTTATATTGAAATCACTCCTACTATTAGCAACTTCCATCTTCTGATTAGGTTACAAACTCCTTCTCATAACTCCCCCTAAGTTCCTTCTTCTATCTCTCTCTTACTAGATAGATTAGGATTTCTCCCTCTTTCTTATATTCTTCTCTATCATTTTCATCATCCGTGTGTTTTCTTCTGATCAGAAACATCAACAATTATCTCCTTCTGAGATCAACAACATTCTCTAGCTCTTTGACAAAAATCTCTTGATATCTCCCTCTGATATACTTTCTCTAGTAATGATTAGTTTAATGTTTTTTTCTCCCTTTTTGACAACAATGCCAAAGACATAGACCAAAAACTTGTCATCTTAAATATGTAGATATAAGCTTTTGCAATTTCTTCAATTTCTCCCTTTGTCACCTTGCTTGTGACTAATTTGAAGTTTCAACTCTATGATTACTTTAGGAAGCTCCTAAAGTAAAATAAAATTCATCAATTTGTAACATATGGAAATCAACTTGTTTGATGTAGGGCAATCCTCTTATTATTTAGATAGCTTTTGATAGGGGTATCACCCCTAGTTTACCTCTTAAATACTCATGAGCATCCTTAGGTAATGGTTTGGTGAAGATATCATCAATTTTATTCTTTGTGTTAATATATTCAATCTTTTCCTCTTTATCTTGAACTAACTCTCTCATATAATGATACTTGATTGCAATGTGCTTTGTCTTTATGTGCATCACTAGATTCTTTGATGTATTGATAGCACTTGTATTATTCATAGTAAAGTATCACTAGTTCTGTGATTTCTTCCTTCACTCCTTTGAGTAGCTATTTGACCCATAAAATGTTTGTGCAATTTATATCAGCAACAACTTATTTAGCTTCACTAGGAGATTGTGAAGTACAAGTTTGTTTCTTGCTAGTCCATGTAACTAGTCTCTTGCCTAAGAAGAATGCTCCTCTATGATGAAGACACAAACCACAACTAAAATGAATGCAACAAGGGAAAAGGGGAATATTATTATTAGTAAAATATGCTACTACATTTAGTACATGTAAACAGACCCAAATACTTGCACTATAGGCTTACAATGGTTAGATCCTGGAGAAAAATCCTCCTCACTATGCCTTCTCTCAAACTCCACTAAGAAATGCCTTTACAATGCCATAAATATTCTTAAATAAACCCTAATTAGGTTTAGGGTTAAGAATGAATTTAGAATATTGCATTTGGAATCCACTACTAAAATAGAAGGTTCTAGAAATCATGCTAGAAGCATGTAAAATTAGAAGAATCCAGAAATGGTAGTCTAACTTCTGGGAGGCATAACTTTTGATTCGAGACCCCAATTGACAAACCATTTACATTTTCAGAAATCCCTTGAAGTGCTCTATATCCCTATAGACAAGCTTTGCTCATCTCCCATTTTTTAGTCTTGTACAAGGTCATTCAATGCCATCAATCTGACTCAGAAGCACTCTTAGGAGGTCTCCAAGCAACTTAAAATTGTAATAACTTTCAAACTATGAAGCCTTTTGACCTAATTCTTTATCTAGAGTGTTTTAAATTAAAAATATAATCATCTCTCCAACTTACACCCTATAACACAAAATAATTATGGCTCAATTTCACCATAACCTATTTTCTACATTGACATGTATTCCAAGGTGCTCAAAAACTCTAACCTAGTAAACCAATAGTGGAACTATGAGAGTTGGAATCTTTATTTGACCCAAATGGGTATCTATAAATGAAAACACTTTAAACAAAAACTAACACTAAGCATATTTTTGGGTGCTATAGGATTACCCTTACACCACTGGATGCTTCTGCATCAGACACCCAGGTTAGATTGAAAAGTGACCCTTTCACTTTATAGCTAGTAGAGGAAAACCCAAATGGGAAACCTCCATTACAGATATCCAAGTTGAGTCTTTTATTGGTTGTCATTTCCACTTCACCAGGTATTCTTCATACTACCTATTTCTGGTACTCTAGCCCACACAACTATCCATAATATCTTCATTCTCTTCCTTCACCGAAGTAGGAATTGGACATGGCTCCAACATCAACCCCTCATTTGTACCATCATCATGATATTATATTAAGTTAGCAATATTTAAGATAGGAGAAATTTGAATCCCATCTAGCAACTCCACCTCATATGCATTTCCTGAGTCATGTTTCTTCAAAATTTTGTAGGGACTTAATTTCTTCATCTTCAACTTGTTATAGGTACCCACTGGAAAGTGTTCCTTCCTCAAGTGCTAGGATCAAACCATGGATAGAAATAACAATTACATGCAAATATAACCAATATTAGAAAATAATAAATCACATAGAAAATAACACCAGACACCAAGATTTAATGTGGTTCACCCGATCCCTGGGCTACATTCACCAAATAGAAAGTTTGATATTATTATGATCCAGTGATTACAACCTGATTACAATTTGTAATCCCTTATAGCTCAATACCACCATAAGAACCAATTTTTACATCACAACTATATAATAATCCCTAACCCTAAGCCCTTTTATACAATTATTAAACCACTTTAGGGTTATAATTAATGAAGTATGTACAATACTTTCCTAATTAGTCACCACAAACTAACAATCTCCCACTTGGGGACTGATCAGGCTCCACACTAAACAACAATCTCTCACTTGGAGACTAATCTTGTAGCTATGTTTCTACTCCACGAGGCTCCTACTGGATTAAATCACGCTGGACTCTGTTGTTCTTTTAGTCATGTTCAATCTAGAAGACCAACTAAAGCTGAGGAGGAGTTCAACTTCTCCCTTGTTACTACCTTTGTCAACATATCTATGGGGTTGTCATTTGTATGTATCTTATCCAACTTTAACTATCCATCCTCCAAAATTGACTGAATAAAATAGTACTACAACTAAATTTGTTTTGTCTTTGAATGTAGAGTTGAATTCTTTGCAAGATGAATGACACTTTAAACATTTGTAAACAAATAATTATCCTTCTGAGGATGTCCCAATTCTTCCAAGAAGAACTGAAGCCATATCATCTCCTTTTTTGCCTCTATAGTAGCAACATACTCTACCGCTTTATCCTTATGTAACCTAGAAACCTAGCTCACGACTGCTCCACCAACAACAATGACATAACCTGTAGTACTCTGCCTAGTATCAATATCCCCTACCAAATATGAGTCAACATAGCCCTATAAATTAGTAGTAGAGCCCCCAAAGTGTAAAAAATTATTGTATTTTCCTCTCAAATATCTGAGAATCCATTTAACTGCATTCCAATGCTCAATTCTTGGATAACTCATATACCTACTAACAACTCCCATTGCATGTGCAATATCTAGCTTGGTTCATATTGTGGCTTACATTAAGCTTCCTACAACTAAAGCATAGGGTACCTTGGACATCTTATCCTCCTCTTCTTGTGTCTTGGGACACATCTCCTTAGTCAACTTCAAATGATCAGGTAAAGGTGTGCTGACAAATTTAGCATTCTCCATAGAGAAACATTGCAACACTTTCTCCACATAATTAGCCTACGATAGCATCAATGTTTTGTTCTTCCTATCTCTACAAATCTTCATACCAAGGATTTATTTTTCTACCTCCAAATCCTTTGTAGCAAATGCATGTGCTAACTGGTATTTCAACCCCTTAATATGATCCATGTTAGACCCAGCTACAAGCATATCATCAATATATATACATAAAATAATGTAGTTTTCATCATCCAACCTCTTAAAATAAACACAATGATCTGAATGACACCTATTGCATCCATGCTCATGCATAAAACTATCAAATTTCAATTACCTTTTTCGACATGCTTGCTTCAAGCCATATAAACTTTTCTTCAATTTGCACACTAAGTTCTCCTTACCTTTGACCTCAAATCCCTATGGTTGATCCATATATATCTCTTCATCCAAATCACTATGAAGGAATGTTGTTTTAACATCAAGCTACTCTAAATGAAAATCTTCAGTAGCCATAGGACTTAAAATAGTACAGATAGAAGTCATCTTATCAAAAGGAGAACATATCTCATCAAAATCCATGCCCTTTTTCTATGCAAATCCTTTTACAACTAACCTATCTTTAAATATTTTCTTACCTCCTTCCTCTTCTTTCAACCTATAAACCCACTTATTCTTTAAAGCCTTTTTACTTGCAGACAACTTGCATAAATCCCAAGTCTTATTTTTCAGCAAAGAGTCCATTTCATCTTTCATGGAAGACTCCCACTAAATCTTAGTATCTACCTGCACAGCTTCATCATAAAATTTAGGTTCACCAACATTAGTAAGTAAAATTGAATACAAAGAGGGAGATAATCTTTCTAGAGGCCTAATTTTCCTTGTTAACCATCTAACATTCATTGGTGTGTGGGTTATTTTTTGTTGTAGTTGTTGCACATCATGACGAATGGCTGGAACATCAACTTTTGGAGTATCATCCAACACTACATAATCATCTTCTTTTTTCTCATATTGCTACAACAGATCTTTATACAACACTTTCTCATTGAATATGACATCCCTACTTCTTACAATTTTTTGATTTTCAAAATGCCAAAGCCTATAACCAAATTCATTAATGCCATATCCAACAAATACACATTTCTTTGACTTAGCTTCCAACTTGGTTCTATTTTCAGAATCTACAAAGCTTTTGAGAAAAGAATAACTCACCTTCTTACTAGTATATGCTTCCTCTAGAATATTACAACCTAAAGGAGTAGAGGGACCTCTATTGATCAAATATATAGTAGTATTGATAGCCTCCACCCACATGTATAAAGGAAACCCAGCATGCAACCTCATGCTCCTTGCGTGCTCCATTATAGTCATGTTCATGCGTTCAACCACTCCATTTTCTTGTGGAATCTTTGGAACAATTTTTTGTCTATGAATACCATTAGTGGAGCAATAATCTTCAAATTCATGACTATAATACTCACCACCATTATCAGATCTGAGACATTTTAATTTATTACTAATCTCATTTTCAACCAAGCATTTCCATTTCTTAAAAGTTTGAAATATATCAAATTTTTATCTGAGGAAATAAACCCATACTTTTCTAGTTGCATCATCAATAAATGTAATATAATAATGAGAGCCACCAAGGGAAGATACTTGAGCCAGTCCCTATACATTGGTATGCACAAGCCCTAATTTCTCTTTTTTTTTTTCCTTCTTAGTCTTCACAAAACTCACTCTCTTTTGTTTTCCATACAAACAACTTTCACAAAAATTCATATTAACACATCTTAGATCTGGTAAAACTTTCTTTGAATGAAGTACTTTCATACCTTTCTTACTTATGTGCCCAATTTTGTTGTACCATGACATTGTATCAGAATTTATAGCAACTATTTGTTCTCCCTACTCAATTGTAACAATTGTATCTAAACATTTATTTTTCTCTGAAACAATTAAAGTAAAAGGAACAATATGACTTGTACAAAGATATAAGGTGTGAACTTTCACACCTTTTTCTACTACAAGGGAACCTCTTGAAACCTTTCAATTTTTATCATTAAAAGTAACTACACAACCCTCATCACCAAGTTGCCCTACTGAAATTAAATTCCTACTCAGCCTTGGAACATGTCTTACCTCATGTAGTAGCCAATTATTCCCATTCTGCAATTTAATCTTAACCTTTCCCTTTCCAAAAATATAATAGGGTTCATTATCCCCCAAATAAACAAGTCCAAAATCCCCTTGGACATAATCAATGAAATAACCTCTATGAGGTGTAGCATGAAATGAAACACCAGAATCTAAAACCCATGAATCATCAACACTTTCTAAAGATAGAAGCAAAGCAAAGTATCCTCTTCAGATTTGTTACTTACCACATTTTCCTCCTTGTCTCCATCTAGTTTTTCTCCTCTATTTTTCTTTCGATTCCAACAATCTTTTTTTTTATGCCCTAGTTTCCCATAATACCAGCAGTTATTTGGTCCTCTCTATTGAGACTTCCTCCCCCTTGATTTTCCTCTTGATTTATCACAAGTTTCATAATTATTTCCTCTTTCAGTTGATCTACCTCAACTTTGTCCATTTGAAGCACTTCCTAATGTAGATACACCTGAGGTTTTTGTATGAATTTTCTCACTCAAAAAAACACTAATCACATCATCATATTTTAGGGTACTAGATCTAGGAACAAAATTACTCATAGCCATTTAGCTTTCAAGCAAAGAACACAAAATCAAGACAGCCCTAATTTCTTCATCAAAATTGATACCCATAGAAGATAACTGATTAGTAATAGTATTAAATTCATTTAAGTGGTGTACAACCGATCCACCTTCTACCATTTTTTAATATTAAATAAATAATTCATGAGAAATACCTTGTTTGAACCGGAGGGCTTTTCATACAATTTTGCTAGGGTTTGCATCAATTATTTTATCATCTTCACTTTTGTAATATTAAATGCCACTGATGGTGCTAGGCATAATTGAATGCTTCCAAGTGCCTTTCTATCTAAAAGATCCCATTCATCATTTGACATAGATCCATGAATCTTTGCTTTCCCTTCTAACAGCTTCCATAAATTCTTCTGATCAAGATAGTCTTCCATTTGCATCTTGTATAACTGAATGTTGTACCCATTAAACCTATTAACCCTTAGCTTACCCTCATCTTCCATCACTCCAACTTGACCATGAGACTCCCACTCAATGGTTAAACTTTCCTATAGAGGATAACTAAAAAAGACCTCACTCTGATACCACTTGTTAGGAATAAACCATGGATAGAAATAAAAATTCCATGCAAATATAAGCATTATTAGACAATAGTAGATCACACAGAAAAGAACACAAGATACCAAGATTTAACATGGTTCACCCAATCCCTAGGCTACATCCACCAACCAACAAGTCTGATATTATTATGATCCAATTATTACAACTTGATTACAATTCACAATCCCTTACAACTCAATACCACTGCAAGAACCAATTTTTACATCATAACCATATAAAAATCCCTAACACTAATCCCTTTTGTACAAGTATTAAATCACTTTAGGGTTATAGTTAATAATTACATGTCAACCCAAAATCTTAGAGAATTTATGAAGTATGTATAGTACTTTTTTTATCAGTCACCATAAACTAACAATCGCCCACTTGGGGACTGATCAGGCTCCACACTAAACAACATCAAGTATACCATAACTAGATCCCCTACTTGGGACTCTTTATGTCTCCTCTTTTGATCTTCCCTAACCTTATACTATTGTTTCATCTTGGTAATATGTGAATGTACCTCCTCATGTAGATTCTTGACATGTTCAACAAATTCTTCTACCTCAACACTTGTCCTCTCCCTTTGCTCCATCTTTCTCAGCTCTAGTGCAGTCCTTGGACTATTCCCCTAGATAATTTGGAATGGTGATCTACCAGTACTTCTATTTATAGAATTATCATAAGAAATTTCTACTTTTAGTAGAATTAAATCCCATCCCTTGGCCTTATCTCCCACTATAAACCTTAGTAAATTTCCCAGACTTCTATTCACCATTTTTGTTTGTCTGTCAGTCTACGGATGATGCATAGAACTAAACTTCAATTTTGTCCTCAACTTCTTCCACAAAGTCCTCTACAAATATTCCATAAATTTAGTATCTCTATCAATGAAAATACTCTTTGGGAGACCATGTTGTCTCACCACTTCTCTGAAAAATAAATGTACAATATGTACTGCATCATGAGTCTTGTGGCATGGAATGAGATGTGCCATTATGGAGAACCTATCAACCACCACAAATATTGAGTAATTACTCCTTTGTGTCCTTAGAAATCCAAGAAAAAAATCCATACTTATGTCCTCGCAAGGCTTTGATGGAATAAGAAATGGTTAATAAAGTCTAGTATTGTGACTAAATCCTTTGGTTGCTTGACATACTTGACAACTCTGCACAAACTTCTTCACATCCAGTGACAATTGTATCCAAAAATAATGTTCTCTAATAATGGCAATAGTCTTATCCCAACCAAAGTGTCTTGTCATTCCTCTACTATGTTTATCCTTGATAAATTTCTCCCTCATAGAACTCCTTGGAATACATAATTGACTACCCTTGAAAAACATACCTTCCTAAATCAAATAAGCTAGCCACCTAGTCCTATTTAGAGTAACATGTTCTTTACAAGCCTTCCACACTTCAACAAAATCAGGATCCTTAGGGTAAAAATTCTTGAGTTCGTCAAACCCAACCACTTCAACTTGGATTACCATCAACAACAACTATTTCCTACTCAATGCATCTACTACCCTATTAAACCTTCCACTTCTATGTTTCAACACAAATTATAGCTTTGCATGAACTCTACCCATTTCAAATGTATCAGATTCAATTTACCTTGGCTATTTAGGTATTACAATGCCTGATGATGAGTATACAAGAAAAGTTCTTTTGGAAATAAATAATCCCTCCATTTCTTTAAGGTTTGAACTATTACATAGAACTCTTGATCATAAATAGAATGCTTCTTCTTTGCATCATTCAATTTTTCACTAAAATAGGCAATAGGCTTACCATCTTGGCTCAATACAAATCCAATAGCACTACCACTAGCATCGCAATCCACCTAGAACACTTTATTGAAATAAAGAAGTGCCAACACAAGTTTCTCTATCACCTTCTTCTTCAATAATTCAAAACTCCATGCAACTCTTGTAGTCCACTTGAACTCTCTTCTATCCCCCTTCATTTTTTTAGTCAGGGGTGCACATATGCCACTGAAATTTCTAAAGAACCTCCTATAAAAACTAGCCAAACCATGGAATTACCTCACCTTAGTAGAAAAATTAGGAGTAGGTCATTCTAGGATGGCCTTTACCTTCTTTGGATCCATTTTGAGACCCTTAGCTAATACAATAAACCCAAAATAGACTAACTCCTTTTTGACAAAGCTACACTTCTTCAAATTAATCACCAATTTCTCTTCCCTCAACCTTTCAAGGACACTATGAATGTGCAATAAATTTTCATCCAAAGACTTGCTGAAAATTAAAATATCATCAAGATAGACAATAACAAATTTTCCCAAAAATTTATTTAGTACCTCATTCATAAGCTGCATGAAGGTGCTTGGTGCATTGGTCAGTCCAAAGGGCATGAATAACCACTCATATAGACCCTCCTTGGTCTTAAATGCAATCTACCACTCATCTCCCTCTCATATCCATATCTGGTGATAGCCACTCTTGAGATCTATCTTTGTAAAGTACTAAGCTCCACTCAAATAGTCCACAAGATCATCCATTCTTGGCAAAGGAAACTGATACTTGATGGTTATTCTATTTATAGCCCAAGATTTTGGACACATTCTCCACTCTCCATCCTTCTTTGGTGCTAGCACTGTAGGTACTACACATGTACTCAAGCTCTCCCAAATCAAAACTTTCCTCAACAACTCTTGAACTTGTCTTTTCAGCTCCTTAGTTTTAGTGGGAGTCATCCTATGAGTAGCCTTGTTAGGAAAACTAGCTCTAGGGATTAAATCTATTTGATGACTAATTTACCTTATTGGTGGCAACCCTTCTAGAAGATTATCAGAGATGACATCTCCATACTCATTTAATAGGCCTAAAACTTCAAGTGGAATTTCACTACTTCCTTTCTTATCTTTTCTAGGAATCAAAGCATAACACATATGTTGATGTTTCATGCCATCCAAAAAATTTCTTCCATCAACAAGACATACCCTAGCACTACTACATACCTTTGCACCTTCCTTTATCAAGGGCTTTAGTTTGTGGTGACTTCCATCCTTTGTTAGAGAGTATGTATTTGCATGACCATCATGTACAACATGCCTATCAAACTACCACAACCTTCCCAATAATAAATGGTAGACATCCATTGGAATGATGTCACAGAGAACCTCATCATGGCAACTCCCCATCTTGAAATTCACTAGACATTATTCACTAACCAAAACCTTATGATCATCCTTCACCCAAGCAATCTAATAGGGTTGGGGGTGTTTCTCCCTCTTGAGACTTAGCTTTGAAACCATCTCTTCAGACACCAAGTTGTTAGTGCTTCCACCATCAAAAATCACATAACAACATTTACCCTCGCACTTACACTTGGTACGAAACAAACTCCTCCTTTGTCTAGGTTCAGTCTCACCACTTAGGAAGACCCTTTCATTTACTATAACCGCTTCTCTTTCTACATCCTTTGAATGTGATGACTATGCATCCTCATCCACATGAGCAACCCTTTCTTGTCCATTAGCTCTCCTATCTATCCTACCTTAGCGTTGAGGACATTCAAAGGCACGATGAAATTCTTCATTGCAATGAAAATAGCTACCATGGAAGCCTCCTTTTCCAAAACCTTGTCCACTCCTCTATCTCTTCATCTCTAATCTCCAAAGTTTTGATCATAGGGCCGATTGAAACCCTCATTCCTTTGGTTCCAGCTAATACCCACATCTTCATTTTTCCTTTGGTTCTCATTTTGGCCTACAATTGACCTGCCACTGCCTATTCCTCCTTGATCGTGCCCTCTTTTCCTTCCATTAGACCTTTTATTTAGCTTCTCCCCAACTTGTAGGTAAAATTGGTATGCCTCATCAATACTAGTCATTCTAACCAAATTTAACTCCTCCTGAATGCTAGGTCTTAACCCACCAAGGTAACGTGCAACATTCTCCTTGTTTGCTTTTGTATGCCCTGTCCTTATAAGAGCTTGGTAAAACTCCTTTGTATATTTTTAGACAAATTTTCCTACTTTTTTTAACCCTTGCATTTTTTTGAACAAATCAAGCTCGTAATCAATGGGAATGAACTGCTTCTTTAGTTTGTCCACCATGTGATCCCATCTTGTGATTTTCTCCTTTCCTCTTCTATTTCTTTCTAGCTAAATCTCTTACCAATAGATTTTGGCATGGCCTTTCAATTTGGCCTTCACAAAATTTACCCTATTTGGGTCCCCAATATCCTCATATTGAAAATATTCCTCTAATTCATTGATCTAGTTGATCAACTTATCCAAGTTTAGACTTCTCAAAAACATACCCACGTCAATTTTAGGTATTTTTCCAAGCTTATCAATGGCCCTAAAAAGCCTCTCCTCTACCTATTTTAGGACTTCTCTATCTCCTTCCCCTTTTGGCCCAATATTTCCTTCTTCTTCATTTTCTTCCTCACTTTCATTACCTGCGGTAACATTCATCCATCTACGGATCTCCTCCTACAATGCTTGTACTTGTCTTTGGAGGGCTCTAACCTCAAGAGTAATAACTTTTGCCTTTCCACCACACTCTCTTTATGAAGCCATCTTCTTGTCTCAAACTCACAACCACACAGTCCTAGTGCAAACTACCTACTAGTCAATGTTCTATCTACACACTCAGGAAAGCCTACTCTAATACCACTTGATAAAGACACAAACCACAACCAAAATAAATACAACAGGAGAAAAGGGAAATATTATTATCAGTAAAATATGCAACTACATTTAGTACATGTAAAAAAACCCAAATATTTTCCCTATAGGCTTACAATGGTTAGATCCTAGAGAAAAATCCTCCTCACAATGCCTTCTCTCAAACTCCACCAAGAACTACCTTTACAATGCTTAGAATGTTCTTAAATAAACACCAATTAGGTTTAAAGTTAGGAATACATTCTAGAATATGTCATTTGGAATCCACCACCAAAATAGAAGGTTCTAGAAATCACGTTAGAAGCCACTGTAAAATTTGAAGAATCCAGAAATGGTAGTCCAACTTCTACGAGGCATAACTTTTGATCTAGGACTCCACTTGACAAACCGTTTACATTTCTAGAAATCTCTCAAAGTGCTCTATAGCCCTATGGATAGGTTTTTCTTTTTCTCCCTTTTTGGTCCTATATGAGGTCATTTAGTGCATCAAATCTATCTCAGAAGCACTCTTAGGAGGTCTCCAGGCAATTTAAAACTACAATAACTTTCAAACCGTAAAGCCTTTTGACCTTATTCATTTTTTGGACTTTTTTTAATTACAAATATAATCATCCCTCCAACTTATACCCTCTAACTCAACATAATTATGGCTCAATTACAAGATAACCCATTTTCTATATTGACATGTATCCTAGGGTGCTCAAAAACTCTAACCCAAAAAACTAATAGTGGAACTATGAGAGTTGGAATCTTTATTTGACCCAAATGGATATCTAGAAATGAAATCACTTTAAACAAAAACTAACACTAAGCATATTTTTGGGTGATAGAGGATTTCCCTTACACCACTAGATGCTCCTGCATCACTCTACTAGTGCTCTTTCTATCATCAATATTTTTAGCTCAATTAGCATCAATGTAGGCTCTCAATTGAAACTTTTCATTATTCTTGTAGTATAGACCAAACTCTTCTATTCCTTTCAAATACCTCATTATTCTCTTTACAGCCATTAAATGATTCTCCCTGGGATTAGCAAAAAATCTTGAAACTATCCCTAGAGATAATGCAATATCAAGTTTGCGATGTACTAAATATTACAATTTTCCAATCATAGACATGTACATTGTTTGGTTCACCTAAGCTGAATCATCATTCTTTGACAACTTGTGTCCTATCACTGTAGGTGTATTTAGTGTTTTGGAATCCTCTAATCCAAAAGTTTTCACTATTTCCTCGATATACTTTGATTGAGTGATGAATATACCATATCTCATCTAATATACTTGTAAACCCACAAAGAATTTAATCTCTCCAAACATAGAAATTTCAAATTATTGCTTCATCTAATGTGCAAAATCCTTACATAAAGCATCTTGATGTCTAAATATGATATAATCAACAAATATTTTAGATTAAAAAATACCTTTTCCTTTTTCTGTCTTTATGTACAAATTGATGTTATCATCAATCCTTTAAAATCCAATCTTCACAAGATAATTATGAAGTCTCTCATACCATGCTCTTGGTGCTTGTTTCAAACCATATAGAGCTTTGTGCAGTCTACATACAATGTTCTTATTTTTAACATCAACAAAACCTTCTCGCTATTCTATGTAGACTTCTTCTTCAAATATGCCATTTAGAAATGTAGATTTAACATCCATCTAATAAACTTTGAAACCTTTGTATGTAGCATAAGTAAGTAGAGTTCTTACTCTTTCCAATCTAGCAACAGGGGCAAATGTCTTTCCATAGTCAATTTCTTCTTCTTGTGCATATACCTTGCAAAATAATCTTGTTTTGTTTCTTGTGACTTCACCATTTTTATCTAGCTTGTTTCTGAATACCTACTTGGTACCAATCACATATTTGTCTTTTGGTATAGGAATTAGACTCCATGTTTTGTTCTTCTCTATGTGTTCAATCTCTTCTTCCATGGCTTTGTACTTGTCAACATCTTCTAGTGCATCTTTTACTATTTTGGGTTCCTTCAAGCTCAAAAAACATGTTTCACTTCTTGATCTATTTCTTGTCATTATTCTAGCATATTTATCTCCGATGATTTGAGTAGTGAGATGATGTTTGTCATGCCTGATCACTACTTTGGGTTTTTCTACAAATTAGGACCTTGTTGTTATAAGATTTCCTTCAGATGTTATGTTTGTAATTCTAAAGAACTTAATTATATTACTATCTTTGAATCACGAATTTGATACTGAATGTATCTTTTGTTTTGAACTATGTTATTAGTAGTGAATGAGATTTAGGATTTTATGATTTGGAACTGGCATATAAATGATTTCATGTTGATTAGGTATCAATTATGTTTATTATATTTCAAATTCATTGTAAATCACATTCTGTTTTATATTGTATGATTAATTTGACATTGCAAATATAGTTAAATGGTAATATGTTGTATGCATTCAATATTCATCATTGCACTTTCATATACGTGATTGTAAAGGGATTAAAAAATCTATATTGCATATAACCTTGAGATGGTTTTAATTACATAATTTATATTCATTTTATTTTTAAGGGTTTGAGAACCATAGTTGCATTGCATATATATATATATATATATATATATATATATATATATATATAGACTTTTTTTTATAAGGGTCTAACACCCTAGGTGGAGGTTGGCATAAACATTTCTATTTGTTTTAAAAGGGTTTAATTACCCCTTAAGCATTAAGAAACCCTAAATGGGCATTGATTGCCTTGAATGAGGAAACCTTGCTCATTGTGCTGAAAGCCAAATTCATGGCGGTGGACTTGGTACTGCCAAATACATGGCACTGTGATTCATGTGGTGTATTGAATGCTTGTTATGGGGGATTTATGGGCCGAATTTTTGGCCGCATTGCTCTGTTTGGTTTTACATCTATGATCTTGTGCTAAGATATCAGTATTATTATGGGTGTTGGTTGGAAGGGAAACTTTCATATTGGGTTTAGCTCGATGGAGTTACTCCTCAGAAGTTGTCTGTTGCTGTTAATGGGTTCTTCTGCTTCACCCCATTGTGAAGTCATCTGCGAGTTATGTGTGTTGGCATTGTAGAGATTGCTTACCAGTTTTGGATTCAACTTTTGGGGCTTTGGCATCAAGTTAGATTGCAGAGCAATTTTCCATCTTCAGTGTTACAAGTAGGGGGCAATTTCATACCCTACTCTTTCTCTCTTTCTATTTGCAATTACAATGTTATTTCTATTGGCATGTTGTAAATGGTTATGAGTTTTACATATTGTGTATTGACACTCAAGGATGGATACGTGTAGAGCATGGAACTGTGTGCAATTCCTAGCCCTGCATATACCCATCTTTGAATGTGGATTTATGAAGAAATTAAATTGAATGTTGTTGTATGTATAAAATTTGGCTTTTCCCTAAACATATATTTTATCTCCAAGTTTAACATGGTCAGAGCCTCATGCTTGCGACAGTTATTTAGAATGTGATTGTGTTATATGTGAGTATTCAGCTTGACAGGGCCGAGCTCTGTGAGAAACACATGGTTGCGGAAGTTAGCTTGCCAACTGTTGTGAAATTACAAATAGGTTTTGGGCTCCCGTTGGGATGAGTTCTGTGAGAACCCATATCTCAAGATCACTTGGAATTTTATAGTAAATGTGAGTGACTCGGCTTCAATGTTGAGTTTGTTTTAGATTACCAGCTCATGACCGCAGTTGAGGGTAGAGGCATTTTGTCAAATAGTTAGTATGAAACCAAAACAATATTAAATTAACATGTAAATAGCATAGTATTTTTATGGTTATTGTAATGTTTGAAAATTTCCATGTTAATAGCCAATACATTGTTTGAACATCATAGTTTAGTTCAAATTCCATTATAACAGTTGCTTGAGGTTGTGTAAACTGGAAACATGTTATGTTATGTCACATTTTGTCTGATTGTATATTGGAAATTCTAAAGAGTAAATGTGTTGTCCATGGGTCAGAACTTGCAATTTGGCAAAATAGAATGAGTTTTTTTGAACACTCAGTATCATCAATTATATTCTTTTTGTTTTAAAATAACAACAGAGCTTGGAAAATTTAGTTAACTGTATGCTATTGGGATTTGTTAGATACAATTTAATTGAATTTTTTTTGAAGCATTTTTAGATATGTCAGTAGTATTTATATTATATTTTTGAAATGAAAATTATATGTGTGCAAATTGGAATTCTATTATGTTGATGATGTTTTTCTGTCCAATATTGAATTGGAGATTGTTTTCAATGGAAAAAAATAGATTTATGATATATGTGTTTGATGATATGTTATTCAATGTGAAAATATCATATGTGTATTGTATTAATATCTTGGCCAAATTGAAGGATAAGCTTAGTTTGTTATAACAATAGAGATAAGTAGTATAGTACTATGACTGGTAAATATCATTCAACTGATATAACAGTTTAGTTATATTTACGAGATCGTAATATTATAGTATTTATTTCTGTTATTAAAATAACCTAAGTTCACTTTCAAGTTTGGTAGTAGAAGATGAGATTTTAAAAGATGAAGAATGTAAAGTCATGTGAAATCTGATTGTTATTCATTGCATGTGCATTCTTAGAATATTTGATTGATGTGTATTTTAAGGATAGCTATAATGAACATATATCAAGGTGGCTAAATATGATTTATCCTATTCAGTTAATTAATTCAGTGATAATTTAAAAGATGAATTGGGTGGGTTAATTATAATTAAAAGATAATTGGCCTTACCTATGACTTAAAGCAGTAAGGTTAAGTATGGAGAACAAGGCAAGTCTCTATTGTGTCATTTCACGAGCACTATAGAGAATCTCAATATGTGTTGTTTATGGGCTTACCATATACAGATGCAGTATCTTAGCACCATAGTGATGACACCTCAGTATATATATGGTTCATTAACTGATTATTCTTAGTGTGAGTTTAATTTTGCATTGTTAAGAAGATGTTACTTCTTGCATAATAAATTTTAGAATTGCATTATGTTATGTGGTTTAGATATCTGCATTATGGTTTTATATATGTTTATTTTGACATGTATGCAGGAGGACTATGCTTTTCAACTCAGTGTGTATTGAGCCCTCTTTGTGTTGTGTTGCATTTTGTGTATGTTTCAGGTATTCAAGTTGAATAACTAGTGCTAAGGAAGATTGTTGAAGTTACTTCTCGAAACTGAATTTGATACTTGTAAAGTCCATTTTTTGGACATAGGCATCTTTGAATGATACTATTGTCTATTATTGTACTAAACTCATTATGTATTAACATCATTATGGAAATTTATTTAGACGATATATTCTTATATTTTGAGGTCTACGAATTGAGAATGATTCAATAATTGAACTTGTTCTTGTATTATGATGTTTAAATAAATAAATAAAATGTTATAGTTCTTTATGTTTGTTCATGGTTTAGTTTTTATCTGTGTTTAGTGGAGCATTACAATGTCATTTGACATACTTAGACAATCTTGGTTCAGCTCTTGTTTCTTTATTTTGTACTTTAACTTTAGAATCATTGTGTATGTCTTTGTTAGGTATCTCAACATATCTTTAATGTATATTAATCTTAGAATTAGAATGTGCATTCACTTTATTTTTAAACTCTACATCTAAATAAATCTTGGTTCCTAAATGCAACTCAACATTCATAGGGTGTGACTCGGAAGTCACTGTAACTTGATGTTGATTTGAAATTTGATTTGCAACATCTTCTTTAGTAGGCATTCCTTCATAGAAGTATACAAATGATTTTTATTCTTCTAGCTTATTCATAGTTTCAACCCAATGTACTTCTTTATACTCATCAATGTTCACATTTGCACTTTGCACAATTTTTTTAGTGTTAGTATTCAAACACTTGTAAGCCTTACTTCTTGTGGAGTATCATAGGAATATACCTTCTTCAATTTTTTCATCAAGATTTACATTCCTAACATCTTCAAGAATGTAATAATTACTTCCAAATACCTTAAAGTATTTTACATTGGGTGGATATCCATACCATAGTTCAAAAGGTGTTGAGTGAGTACTTTTCTTGATTTGGACACAGTTCAAGGTATAGATGGCTATACTTGTAGCTTCTATCCAATATTTTAGAGCAACATTCTTCTCCATCATGATTTTTGTAGCATAGTCCATTAATGGCCTATTTCTTCTTTCAAAAATCCCATTTTGTGGAGGGGTTCTGGGAGCATATGTCTATCTTTTGATTCCTCTGTCATTATAGAACATCTCAATTCATTTGATGTAAATTCTTCTCCTCTGTCAGATCTCAAACATTTTAGACTTTTACTTGTTTCCTTTTCCACTCTTGCCAAGCACCACTTAAACATTTGAAAAGTATTAGATTTCTATTTCAAAAGCATAACTATCATCATCCTAGAATAGTTATCAATAAAAAGAATTATGTACTTATCTCCCTTTTAGCTTTGCAATTCAATTGGTCTACACAAGTCAATATGAACAATCTCTAGTATTTCTTTAGAGGTATAATTTTTACTCTTAAAACTTGATTTTTTCATTTTTCTTAACTAACATTGTTTGCACATTACATTATCAGGCTTCTTCAACTTAGGCAAACATCTAACTTTCTTCGTGGTACTGATGCTAACCAAGTTATCAAAATTAACATGACATAACCTTTTGTGCCAAAGCCATACATCATCAAATTCTACAACGAGAGAAGTAACATCCTCTATATCAAGATAGAATAGATTATTTCTGGTTTAATCACCTTTACCAATCAATTTTCCATTCGTGTCATATTTCTTAGCAATCTTGTTTTCAAATTCAACCTTGCATCCCAAATTGTTAAATTGTGATACACTTTGTGATATCCCCATCAAAATAAGAATTATATAATTAAAATATTGTTAAATAATAAATTAATAAACTAATAATAATATAAATAACAATATAGTTATGATTTGTTATAATCATACTATAATATTGCATTGTACATTACTATTAAAATATAAAAATTAAATATTATTATATTTAGATTTATAAAATATAAAGTAAATATATTACATAATACTATTAAAAATAATATTATTAATATTAAAAAGAAATATAATTTATATTATTATTAAAATTATATATGCATCATTCTTATATAGCTTCTCGTAGTTTCCACTTGTCTATTATATCTTTTTGTTTTGTGTATGGTTTAATTCATGGGAGGCTGCTACTTTTCTTACCCCTGAGATGGTATATCTTAATTTTGCGTCTTTATTTCTAACTTTTTATATTATTAGCTGGTTGGAAGTCTCTTTTAATTACCAGATTCTCCTCTTTGATGGATCTATGGCCTAAAACTATTTGAAAGCAGCTTTGGATTTCAAATGAAGATGTGGTCATTAGGGGTATAACCCTTTATCGATTATATTCTTGTACACATAATATATACATAGATTTAGTTCGCTGGGATATGCCCCTTTTGAATTGTAATAATATAGAACATTTGTCCTGGGCAAGACTGGAGGTTTTCTTCTTCGTTCTTTCCTACTAGTGCCCATTTGAATGGAGTAAGCTATTGTTATTTATTATTTTAATTAATAAAATTATCATGCCCTTGGCCATTTACCGATCAAAAATAAAAATAAAAATTTATATATGCATCTATCAAAAAAATTAATATAATATATAAGGTTAATATAATTAAATTATTAATACAATATAATTATTATTTATGAAAAGACATTACTCTTAAGAATGAAAAACTACATATAGAGAAAACTAACATTAAGAAATTATCATTCAGATATGAAGAAATATGAAAAACATACATGCAACTAGTCTACAATCAGAGAAATAAAATAAATTATGAAAGGCCCTGATAAGGGACATTACAGATATTCATTTCACTCAAGAATACCTTCATTAGGCATCCACAGATAGCCACATCTTACAAAAACCCAACTAATGCCTCTGCCTCACCTTCTACCTCCTAGTGTTGCTATATCTGCATCCATTTTTTTTCTTGTCTCAAGATCAACTAAAGAAATGGAAAAAAATTGTAAAGATAGAGTAAATGGTAGTTAAGGGTCATTACAAATGGTATCAGAGCATTGATCCTACCATCCTATTTATAGAAAATTGATATTCAAAGATTTTTGGTAATGCATTGAGAAAACATGAAAAGTGACTCCTAAGAAAATTCATAATAGGTTGTTGAGGCCATTATCTCGACACATGTTACCCAAAATTTCTTATCATGAATACCAAGAGAAAAATTCATTTTACCTTCTTTTCTGTTTATTGGTGACTGCCATTTAGTTTGTTTACAAATTCACCTTAGAATGTTCATTGACCAACTCTAATAGAAAGAAATATTTTTGGAAACTTCATATTTGATGGTACAATAGATTCCATTGCATCCAAAATACTGAAAGAGTATTCATCATTTGTTTTACCTTCATATTTGAACCCATGAATGACTATTGTTATGAATATTATATATTATTATGGATCATTATAACACTTGCACCCTTAATTTCCTAAAGAATGAAAAGAAATTGAAATCAACATTCTACAACAGTCTGCAGTCATATATAGAATAGGCTATGTGAGAGTTTTCAATAGTTAAGTCTATCTTATAGATATCATACACACTGGGAATATAACAAAGACAAGTATAACTACATCTACATAAGCTTTAAACAATAAACCATCCTAGAATTATTAAAATACATAGATAGAAGGAATAAACTATCTTTTCTTCACTACTTTGGAGATGAGAAGCAAAGACAATCGACTATATTAAGTAAATAAAAGAAAATATAGGGATCATAGTCAATGTCCAATCACAAATGGCATTTAAGATGATAAATAAATAATGATAATAGAGGATTAAATTATAATAGTCAAACTCTTTAGCAAGAATGGCAAGAGAATATAAAGTCAGAGGATTATTAAAATATGGGAAGCTTTGTGGATATATGCATATACAATGGATTAGTGATAAGGGAAGATTATGGAGGAATTACAAGGAAGCTTAAGAGGGAATTAATGTTGTTACATGAAGGCATGATGATACTCCAAAATGCTGATAAAAAAATATAGAGAATGCATGTAACTGTGCTTCCATAGAAAAATGCAAGGGATGATGCTTAGAGTGTCAAACCTGATGCATAAGGAATGAAGATTTGCACTTTCAAATTTTATCAAGCTATTTTTTATGCATATAACTAGGGTATTGTTACAATAAGTTAAATAAAGGTGATCCAACCAAGGATAGGACCAAATAATACACAATGTGGATTCCATTGAGGTATGTTATATAATGTTTTATTATTTATTTAACTTTTGAATATAAACTTTGAATAGAAAGATTATATATGAAAGCAATAAGTACCTTATAAAATTATGTTTGTATAGGGCACATTTGGATATAGTGTAGTCATTGAATAGATGTCATAAAAAAAGACAAAATTAATGATGTTTTAAAAAGGTTATTTGAAAGCTTTATGACTATAGATTTATATAAATATTTATCTTTTCTTTATGAATATGTTATTTAAGTGAATATTGAAGGATACAATATATGAGCATAGATCTAAATATACACATATTGAATATATGTGATAGCTATTCAATTTATGGAATCATATTATGGGGGAATTATTATTGAAGATAGAAGGAGTATAAATAATATTGTGTAACATATCAATATAAGTAAACTTAAGGGACAAAGAATATTAATATTTTAATGTTACTATTTAATTGGATAGGAATCCCTTGATGTTGCATTATATGATAGATAGAGAGTGTGCACAAGGGGAGTAAATTGGTCGCATTGGGGCCTAGAAATCCCAATATGTATTTGAAGATCTAAGGGAGCCCCAAGATGAGTGTGTCCAAACTTGAGCAGTAGTAAACCTTCCATCCATAATGAAATTAAACATGTTCCTAGTTAGTAGGAAATGTGCACAAGGGGAGGAGTAAATCAGTCACATTGGGGTGAGAGAATCGCAATATGGATTAAAGATATAAGGGAGCTCCAAGCTAAGTGTGTCCAACCTCGAGAAGATTAAATCTACCATCCACATCAAAATTAAGCATGTTCCTAGTGGGTAGGGAGTGTGCACAAGGGGAGGAGTAAATTAGTCACATTGGGGCAAGAGAATCCCAATATGGAATAAAGATCTAAGGGAGCCACAAGCTGAGTGTGTCCAACCTCAATCAGCAATAAATCTAACATCCAATAGGGAATTATACACCCTAATATAGCACTAGCTATAGAAAAGTTGTTTAAAATATGCATCTTCAAGAACTTTTGATTTCAAGATAGGGCAAAGGAGCATGACATTCATGATCAAAGTGGTAAAATGTTTCCTTACCTTTCTCTTATTTCAAATTGTAAGTAGGATTATAACATGTCTACTATTTGTCTTCATTGTGTCTTCATGCATTAATATGTTTGCTTCACATCTTCATGCATTAATGTGTCTACTTTGTGTCTTTATACATATGTTCTTGTACATGCTATTATATACTAACATGTTTACTTTGCAAAGTGGCTAACACATATGCAGGAAAGAGAATGAATCCAAACTATGAATTAAAGAGGATCAAATCAATTTCTTGAGGACAAGCAAATTTGAGAGGGGAGGACTATGATATCCCTGTCAAAATAAGAATCATATAATTAAAATATTGTTAAATAATGAATCAATAAACTAACAATAATATTATAAATAACAATATAGTTATGATTTGTTATAATCATACTATAATATTGCATCATATATTACTATTAAAATATGAAAATTAAATATTATTATATTTATATTAATAAAATATAAAGTAAATATATTACATAATACTATTAAAAGTAATATTATTAATATTAAAAAGAAATATAATTTATATTATTATTAAAATTATATATACATCTATCAAAAAAAACTAATATAATATACAAGGTTAATATAATTAAATTATTAATACAATATAATTATTATTTATGAAAAGACATGACTCTTAAGAATGAAAAACTACATATAGAGAAAACTAACATTAAGAAATTATCATTCAAATATGAAGAAATATGGAAAAGGATACATGCAACTAGTCTACAATTAGAGAAATTAAAATAAATAATGAAAGGTCCTGAAAAGGGACATTATAGATATTTATTTCACTCAAGAATACCTTCATTAGGCATCCACAGATAGCCACATCTTACAAAGACCCAATCGATGCCTCTGCATCACCTTCTACCTCCTAGTGTTGCTATATCTACATCCATTTTTTTGCTTGTCTCAAGATCATAGAAGAAAACAAAAAAAAACTTTAACAGATCAAGTAAATGGCAGATAAGGGTCATTACACACTCAACAAGTTATAGCTTAGTCCTTCAACATAGTAATCATTGTCACATGAAATCTTATTTGTGAGTTTGATAGAACCTTTTCCTTTTATCAAAAATGTTGCATCATTACCAAATCTTACACTATTTCCATCATAATAATTCAAGTTAATGAACTTACTTTTGTCTCCAGTCATGTGATGTGAGCACCCACTATCAATGATCCATCTATCATTTTTGTTCACACAAGTCACAAGTGCAGTTGACTCATCTTCATCAAATTGGTCCTTAATTGTAACATACACTACTTCATCATCATGTTCATCAAAATCATCTCGTGTTTCCTCTTTAGCAATGTAGCATGAATTCTTTCCTTTATCTTTGTAATCTTTTCTATCATCTTCTCTTTTGATTTTGTACTTGTCACCACCCCAGTAGTTCTTCTTCTGTGTACATCTTGTAGCAATATGACCAACCTCATTACAATTGAAACAAATGATGGGTAACTTACCTTTCAACTTTTCTTTACCTCTATAAAATCATTTTTCCATTAGTGCTTCTAGTTGTTCAACATTTTCCTCATCTGTAACACTGTCACTAGACACATATTTTATCTTTATCTTCTTCTTCTACTTCACCTCATCAGAATCTTTCAATAATAGCTTAGCTTTGAAAGAAGATTCAAGACTCTTAGGTTCATAATTATCAAAGTTAGATAGCTCAAAAGTAGTGAGTCTACCTACTAGACCTTCAAGGGTTAGGTTGTTTCCTAGAATACATCTCAATTCTTAAATTTTAGAACTCTAATAGAATAAATAGGTAGTAGTATTATCAAGACTTTTTTTAACATAGTATCATCATATATCTAATTAGTAGCTCCTTTTATTACACTAACAACTTCTTTTATTCTAGCAACATATTGAGCAATATTCTCACCTTCTTCCATTCTCATATCATTAAACCTACCTCTAAGACTCAGATTTGGCTCTTTGAATATTTTTGTCTCCTCCATAGATGGAAGCTAGGCTATCCCACATTTTCTTTTCACTATCAACACCTTTTATATCATCAAATTTGGCATAGCTTAGGGCAGAGGCAATTTCCAACATTTCTTGATTGTGTTATTTCTTCTTCTTCATATCTTTAGCAGTTAAGACTCCTATTGGATCAACATGTTCCATAGAAATGGTAGATTTCACATGATCTCCAAGTCCTCCAAAGTGTATCTTCATCAAAATCTTCCATGTAGGAAAGTTATCTGTATTGAGCTTGGGAACTTCTCCTTTTGACATCTTCATCTTTGTGCTTCTAGTACTTTCAAACTACTCCTCTTAAGTAGATGGCTCTATATGAATTATTGAAATACTTTAAAATAACTTGGCAAATAGTGGGGTGAATTAGTTAACCATGGTCTAGATGTATAAATAAAACTTTTCACAACTCTAGTGAACCCATTAAACATTCATATCCATGCATGCATCCATAAGATTATGCACTCACTAAAACTTGTAGGTTATTGTCAAATCAACTTTCAAAAATGTAAAGCATGAAACATAACAGATTCATCAACAAACTTTGACACAATGATTTATGTGAAAACCCAATTTGGGAAAAACTAATAGTAACATGCTACTCCTTTTCACTCTTTAGAAGTGATGCCCTATAAAAGGCCAACCCTATGAAAGGTTACAATACACACTATTAAATGTGACCTAGTTAAGGGATTTTAATTGCCCTATTACAAGTTGGTCTTATTAGAAGACTTTAGGCCATTCACTTGGGATGCCACTTGGTTAAAATATTTACAAAATGACTGTTAGGTCAACCTTTATCCAAAGGATTTACCCTAGACTGATTCAATTGTTGGAGAGTAACAATAGAGCTTTGATTTGATACAACTTACAACTTCTCTTGTTGATTACATATTTTTGTTTAGTCCTCAATTTTTCTTGGCTTTCATACTTTGTAGCTCTGATAGCTTGTTCACCCTTCAAGCATTCATCTCCTTAAGCCTTATTACTTAAGATGCCATTGTAGACTCTTCTTCTAGATCACTTGATGAAGAAAAACCCTTAACTCCTTCTCTTCCTTAGGTCATTACACATGAAAACTTTGCTTCATGACCAAACATTCTTATAAAAAGGATATTAAGATATTTTCTTGCTCATTTTCCATCGTCTAAATTAGTTTTTGGATGGATTAGGTTGGATACAATGTATCTACCCCATATCTCATATCTCTTCCAAAAACTTCTCATAGAATCCATTTTAATTTTTCTAAAAATGATTTACGTAAAATTTTGTGCCACCAGCTCATCAATCTTATCTTCCACCTGGTTCACAAAATTTGAGAAAAAAAACTTATCAGCTCAGATTTAGCGAATATTTGATCTTTTAAATAATGCAGCAGCTTGGCATTATCAACCTTTTTATGCTTAGCACATATAACTGCATTGCTCGACATCCTCTATAAAATGACTTGGCATCAACTATAGTTTATTGATGCTTGACATCAACTAAACTTTACTTGGCATCAATTTTTTGTCTCAGCATCCACTAGGATTTTCTTTTACTCGACGTCAACTAATTTTCTACTTGGCTTGCACTAGCTTTCCTTGACACCTATTATCCACTCAGTCAAGCTTGGTAGAAAAACTTTGTACAACTTGTTCTTCTAAGATTTCTTAGTGTAGAAAAAATTTGTAACCTTAAGTAGATTATCAATCCATCATGTTATCACTATCTTAACTAATTCTTGTACTTCATTACATAATCATAACTCAATCTTTCCTCTAGGTGCTTTTGTTACATCTTATTGATCAAATCCTCTTCATCAATCAACTAAGTGATAGTACTTGAATTTTATAAGAAATTGTCTTACCAGAAAATAACATGTTTGACATCAGTGACAAAACAATGATTGAAACACATGGTCTTCTTCAACAATATCTCTCAACAATCTTCCTAATTGATTAAGTTCTTCAGTCCATTCTCAACACTTGGCATGCAAGAAGTTGGAATAACCTAACACAACTAGAACTCTACACATTATGCAAATTTAGAATAACATTTTATTGTGTTTATTTGAATTGTTACTAAACCTTATACTGCCAAGAATGTTTTGATCATGGAAGTAAATAAAATATTCCCCATGGTATTCTCCATGTCATTGTATTAAGTGCCAAACTATTAAGATATGTGCTAAGAATCAGTATTTGAGTTCTCATGAATGATCATTTCCTTATTATTCATATACTTGTTAGTGCTCTTGCATCCTTAAAAAAAGGAGTATATTGTATTTGTGTTTTAAAGTAACAAAAAAAATGCTACTGAATGGTAAAATGGGTGATTCCGAAAAGAAATTTTATGACCGTACTGCAAATGTTCAACAAGTAATCAAGAAACTTGTTGAAGAAAAACATGCACATTTTTCCTAGTTTGATAGGCTCATGAAGCAATTGGGTCCTTTGACTTTAACTTCCTCATCTACTCTACATGGTAGCATGCTTTTGCAAGATCAAACCCTTTTAAAGATGCAAGTCAATTTTGACAAATCCAAAATTTCTTAAGTTAAGATAACTTCCTCTATTTTATGGTGTTTTCAAGATGATGATAGAGAGAAGGGGATGTCTTTGATATCCTAGAGGGTCAAACATAGGGGACTATAGGGAATAACATAAGTATGTTTACAATAGAAAAGGGTGTCATTTGTGTTAGATATTTTGATATAAACATAATTCCCCTCTATCTTGATTTTTTGAACCATATCTAGGCAACTTGGATTTCAACAAAAATAGTGGAAAAGCTAGTGCTTAGGGAAAAAATACATACCTTTTTACTGAAAATTGTGATGTTACTACCATGATATTGAGAATGGAGAGAATCATATCCTCTTGTTCACATGTCTCAAAGTTTCCAAGCCCCTCTCGAAGTCTAAGAGCAAATAGAGATATCTATTTCCCATACTTCCATTTCTATCTTTACCTATTACAATGGTCATCCACATACCACCAACAACATTAAGAGGAGACCCAACCTAATGATTAATCAAATATGACTTTCTAGACCTCTATTATTCCATGGAATATATCACCATAAGTTGGCCTTTCCAACTTCTAAGAATTGCATCATAGAAACCAAAGCTTATAGAGCTAGAAAGTGGAATGTGTCCATATAACTAACATTGAGGGGTGATTCAAATCCATATTTAAGAGATACCATTCTCTTTTTTTCTACAAAAACCATTTGTATGGAAATAGGCAAAGAAGTTTTCTAACTTGCATTCTCATTCTCAAATGTTTCTACTTCTCTGGTGCAATTGAAATTAGGAAATTATCTACATCATTAACTTCAAATTGAATATTCATACCTAATTTTTTTAATTGTTTCCAGTATTAATTTTTCTAATAAATTCTTCTAAATATTTGAGAAAACCATCACTATTGTAGTAATTTGATCTACTAGTTAGTAGTACTATTTAATATTTAATGCATTTCTTAGCACTTGGAAAAAAATTAGGCATCATTGAAAACTTGTCAAAAATGTGATAGATGTAACCCAAATATGGGCACATCCAAGGAATTTATATTTCATCTTCAAGAAATTTAATCTTATCTACTTCCTATAACTACACAACTTTATTAGCCAAAGTAGTTTTCATAACATGGAACTAATAAAATTGGGAGCATCTGTATGAATTTCAATATAATTATTAGGTCCTTGAGCTATTTCACATTATTTGATCCTTGACATAGTACTCACTTGAAGTGATTAGCATCAGTGTTTAGGGTCAACATGTTGTTGGTTTCAATTTGACAGTTTTTAATATTTTTATTATTGTAGGGTCTTGGGGCCTTGACGAAAATGTCTCATCAAATTCCTTTACCAACTCTAACAATAACTAATACAAAAAGTGTAAAGGAGGATTTTTTACAAGGACTAGTTTTTTCATACATTTTGGTTTTTAGGAATGATTTTAACCTTCTAGATCTAAAGTTAAATGATCATTTTTCAACCATTTGACATCATTTTGACTTTTATACATGGATTACATATAATGATGGATTTTTTTAATGTCTTTTAGGTATGATATTATTCCAAAGGAAAAATAATGTGTAGAGGACACTAAGTAATTAATCAAAGAAATCTACATGAACAAGTGTTGGAAAATTTATTTCAAGTATCTCAAATATATTTTGAAAAATCATTAAAAAGGTACATATAATTTTTAATAGTGGGTAAAAGTTTGATCTATTTAGGAAGTTTAGAATAAATGAAGTTTTAGAAAATAGTTCTACATATCTCATTTTATTTGGAAGTACTTTTTGAGATACTTGGGCACTTTGCAAGGTGAGAGAAAATGGCATAATTAGTTTATTATACGTTATTTTAAATGAAATTTGATTATACATGTACTTTTCATTCAATCATTTTATCATGTACATGTTTGGACAAGGAAACAATGTGATATTTACTTCATGTATTTATTCTAGGGTTATGGCTTGTAGCTTGAGATGAATGTTTGAACCTTTAAAACTACGGTAAATTAGAACTATACTATGACTTGCTACATTATTGCATGAATTGGTAAGCTTTTATAATAAAAAGATCTATAAGATCTCATTTATACAACCAAGAATTATTTTTGACGTGATGCTCATGATAGTGCAACATTTGATATCAAGTTTTGGGAGGGGTTGAGTTATGGCAAGGGTTGAGTTGTGGGAGGGGTTAAACTATGCAAGCTCATTCTTGAAGGATTTATTTTTTTAAATGGAATTTTGAGTCATTATTATTGTTTTTCCTTTGTATACATTTTGGTGGGTTTTGTATTCATAGATTGGTCTATGTGTTTTACCACAAAAAATTGGGTGGTTGTGAGCACCAAATTTTCTCCAAGGAAAATTAAAAATATGTAAATGTGAAATAGTAGTACTTGAACACATTATTCACATCCTCTATATTTTTTATGCTAAATGTTTTGTAACTTGTGGTTACAAATTTCAGCATGTTTAGCTAAAATTGGCGGAGTTATAGAGGTTTAAAGATAAGGTATAAGTGTTGGAATTCTTTAGAATAACTAAGAGCGGGGTGAATTAGTTATCCAAGGTTGAGATGTATAGTTAAAATTTTTCACAACTTAGTAAGCCCTTATCCATAAATCATTTTCATCATGCATGCATCCATTAGATTATGCAATCACTTAAACTTGTAGGTTGATGTTAAATCAACTTTGGAGAAAAGTAAGCATCAAACATAATAGATTTGATAACACATTTGACACGATGATTTTACATGGAAACTCAATTTGGGAAAAACCACTAGTAACATGCTACTCATTCTCACTCTTCCAAAGAGATTCCCTATGAAAGGCCAACCCTATTAAAGGTTACAATGCACACTATTAAATTTGACCCTGTTAAAGGATTTCAATCACCCTGTTAGGAGTGAGCCTTGTTAGAGGACTTTAGATCATTCATTTTGAATGTCACCTAGTTAAAGGATTTAAAAATTACTATTAGGTCAACCTTAATCCAAAGGATTTACCCTAGACTAGTACAATGATTAGAAAGTAATAATGAGGCTTGATCAAATAACAACTTACAACACACTTGCAAATTACAGATCTCTATTTCAGCTGTCCTCCATTCTTCTTGGCTTTCACACATTTCAACTCTGATAGCTTGTTCACCCTTCAAGCATCCATACCCTTAAGCCTTCTTTCTTTTCTTGCCAATGTAGTCTCTTCTCTCAGGTCACTGAATGAAGCAATACCCTAGACTCCTTATCTTCCTTAGGTTCTCACACATGACAACCTTTTCTTTTGACTAGGCCATCTTTATAAATAGAAAATTAAGATATTTTTCCATTTATCCTGCATCATACATTTTAGGGTTAGGTTGGATTAGGTAGGATTTAATAAATCTACCAATCATTTCATCTCATTCCTTTCTAGGAAATTCTCCTTTAATCTTCTTTGAATTTTCCTCAAAATGGTTTATCTTGAATTTTGTGCCACCAACTCATCAAGATTATCTTCCACATCGTTCACACAATCCAAGAAATCAAACTTGTTAGATTAGATTCATTGAATTCATGATCGTTCTCATAATGTTAACACTCAACATTAACTTTCTTTTGGTGCTTGACACATACTATGTTGCTCAACATCCATTATCAGAACACTCAATATGAACTAAAGTTTACTGGTACTCAGCATCAGCTAAACTTTAGTTAGCTTACACTATATCACTTGGCTTACATTGAAATTGACTTTTCTTAGCTCCAACTAATTTTTTTCTTAGCATACACGAACTTTTCTAGACAACTATTGTGTAGATTGTTAAGCTTGGCAGACATACTTTGTTTGACTTGTTCTTCTAAACTTAATCAGTGTATCCAACCTTTGCAACCTTATATATATTATAAATGTACTATAATATTATTGTCTTAATTGATTCTTGTACTCCTTTTCCATATCATAACTCAACCTTTCCTCTAGGTGCTATTGTTACCAAATTTGATCAAATCCTCTTCATTAATCAAACAAACAATAGTACTCAAATCATCTAAGAAACTATCTTACCGGTAAGTATAGGTTTTACATTAGTTACAAAATAATGATTGAAACACATATGCATGCTTGTATTGATCTATTTTCAACAATATCCCTCTTTGGCATTGATAGCAAACCAAAATGACCAAACTTAATTGGTAGAATCAACAAAACACCAAAAAGAAAATAATTATTTGTATTGAAATCTCTCCCTTTATCAGCAACTTTTCATCTTTTGAATAGGTTACAAAATTCTATTCTGAACAATAGATAATCAATCAACTCATCCTTATGATTCCCTCTAGATCACTTCTATCTCCTTTGACATTAACTCCCTCTTACTAGGTATACCATGTTTCTTCTATGTTTACTTTCATCTCCCTCTTGGACAACAATATCTCATATATCCCTCAGCAGTCAAGATTTCTCCCTCTTTGATAACAATGCCAAAGACTTGTCATCTTAATATGTAGATATAAACATTTTTAGTTTCTCCATCAGTCACCTAGCTTGTGATTGAGTAATGAGCATACTCATGATACCTCTTAGATACTCTTTTCTCTTTTGTGTTAACAAATTCCATCTTCACCTCTATATCTTGAACTAACTCTCTCAAGTAATGATACTTAATTGCAATGTGCTTAGTTTTTGTATGCATCATAGAATTCTTTGATATATTTATAGCACTTATATTATTACGATAAATTATCATAGGTTTAGTCATTTCCTCTTTTATACCTTTGATTAGTTGTTTGATACATATAATATTTGTAGAATTTGATGTAGCAACAATATATTTAGCTTCTGTAGTAGATTGAGAGATGCAGTTTATTTCTTGCTAGTTCATGTGACCAACCTTTTTCCTAAGAAAAATACTCCTCCACTAGTCCTCTTTCTATCATCAATATTTCCAACCCAATTAACATCAGTATAGGCTCTCAATTCAAATTTCTCATTTTTCTTGTAGTATAGACCATAGCCTTTTGTTCCTTTCAGATATCTCACAATTCTCTTAACAACCATCAAATGATTCTCCCTAGGATTAGTAGAGAATCTTACAAATATCCCAATATATAATGCAATATCAGGCTTTTTGTGTACTATAAATTGTAATTTTCCAATCATAAACTGATATACTATTTGATTCACCTCAACTAAATCATCATTCTTTGACAATTTATGACCTATCACCATAGGTATTCTTACTAGTTTCAAATCTTTCAATAAAAAGAAATTCAATATATCCTTTACATATTTTGACTAAGTGATGTATATACCATATTTCATCTAATGTACTTGCAAACCCAAAAAGAACTTGATCTCTCCAAACATAGAGATCTCAAATCCTTTCTTCATTTCATTTGCAAAAGATTTACACAAAGTATCTTGACCTCCAAATATGGTATCATTAACAAAAATTTTAGATATTAAAATACCTTTTCCTTTCTCTATCTTCAAGTATAGATTATTATTATCATTAGTCCTCTCAAATGTAATCTTCACAAGATAATTATGAAGCCTTTCATACTATGCTCTTGGAGACCATATAAATCTTTGTGCAGTCTACATGCCATGTTTTTGTTGTTAGCATCAACAAATCCTTCTAACAATTCTATCTAAAACTCTTCCTCCAATATACTATTCATAAATGAATACTTAATATCCATTTGGTAAACTTTGAAATCTTTGTATGTAGAGTAAGCAAGAAGAGTTTTTACTCCTAATCTTGCAACAAAAGAAAATGTTTCTCCGTAGTATATCCCTACTTCTTGTGCATATCCCTTTCAAACTAATCTTTCCTTATTCCTTGTGACTTCACCATTTTCATCTAACATGTTTTTGTATACCCACTTGGTGTCAATCACATTCTTATCTTCTAGTCTAGGAATTAGAGTCCATGTCTTTATTTTCTCAATTTGTTGAATCTCTTCTTTCATGGCTTTACTCCAGTCCATATCTTCTAAGGAATCTTTCAATATTTTAAGTTCTTTCATTCTTAGCAAACATGTATCATTTCTCAATGTATTCCTTCTCATTAGTCTAGCACTTTTATCTCCAATGATTTTTGTAATAAGGTGATGTCTCTTGACATACTTTGACAATCTTGGTTCTCCTTTGTTTTCCTCATTTAGTCTCTCAACTTTTGAATTACTATGTACATCTTTTCTAGGTAATTCAATGGATCTTTCATGTACCCTAATATTAGCATCAGAATGTGCATCAACGTCATTCTATAACTCAGCACCTAAATGTAGCTTGATTCTTGAATGGAACTCAACATTCATAGTATGTGACTTGGTAGTCACTAAAACTTGTTATTGATTTGCAACTTGATTTACAACATCTTCATCAGTGGACATACCTTCATAAAAGTATACAAATGATTTGAATTCCTCTAGTTCCTCCATAGGTTCAGCCTCATATACTTTTGTATATTCATCAAATTTCACATTTGCACTTTTCACAACTTTGTTAGTATTAGTATTTAAACACTTATAAGCTTTACTTCTTGTAGAATAGCCAAAGAATATACCTTCTTCACTTTTTTCATCTAATTTACCATTTCTAAAATCTTTGAGAATATATCACTTGCTTCCAAATACCTTAAAGTATTTTACATTGGATGAGTATCCATACCATAGTTCAAAAGGTGTTGAATGAGTACCTTTCTTGACTTGTACATGTTTCAAGGTATAGACAAGTGTACTTGCAACTTCTCTTTAGTATTTCAAAGAAACATTTTTCTCCATAATGAGTGTCTTAGCATAGTCCATTATAGATTTTTTCCTCCTATCATAAATTCTATTTTGTGGAGGGGTCCTAGGAGCAAATGTCTATCTTTTGATTCCTCTGTCATTACAATATATCTCAAACTCAATTGATGTAAATTCTCCTTGATGAAGCGTACTCCCCTTAATACCATAAACACATAATAGAAACAAAGAAAAAGAAACAAATGTGAGAACAAAGTATGGACTTCTTATTTGAGTTATAAATGTGGAATTATAGAATTCACAAGTACAATATGCTAACCCACATGGGCACCTTCATTATAGTAATTTGCAAGACAAAGCTACAAACTACAACCTAGAGTTATTCTAGACAATGTTTGGGTCTTTCTTAAATAGGTAGTTTTATGTTGCCTAGGAAGGTTCTAGACATTGAAACTTAATGCCTACACCTGACAAGCCCTAACAATATATATAGAGATGACCAAATACATTTTTGACATTATTTTAGATATTTTGGGTAGCCCAAATTTGAAAGGCCATAACTCACAAACTATTTCTCTAATTGGTTATTATAACCACTTTTTAGAAATGCCAATTGATCTATAGGCTCAGAACTGCATAAGCACCCTTTTGCCAAGTTTTTAGATCTCATTTGAGCACTCTAAGGCCTCCAACAGTGAGCTTGAAGATTTTTCTACAAATTTTTGCACCAAAAATACGTAATAACTTCTCTCATACTTAAGCTAGAGCAATGAGTTTTTCATGGTAGGATTATAAGTCTAAAATGAACCTTCATTTACAAATGAGAACATATTGAGCTCATTTTTAAAAATTACTAAAAATAGCAAGTTCCCATAAATAGTATCTATCATGTCTACTGGTCCATTAAAATAGAAAAGACTGAAAAAAATATTTTTGGGTAATGAAAGATTGCACTTACACGGAAGATACTTTTGCATCAAACACCTAGAGTAATTTGAGAAGTGACTTCATTATGTTTTAGGTGTTCAGAGGAAAATCAAGATGGTGAACCTCCTCTCTTGCTAGCTATGATGAATCCTCTATTGGCCTCCCTTTGCATTTGGCCAAGTATTCCTCATAAGTTTTATTCCTTGTATGTTTTCTTACATGACTATCCAATATTTCCTCAATCTCCTTTGTAGCTAAACTAGCTACTAAAATACTCCATTGCACTTCTCCAACTTCATCTCCAACACCTCCTTCATAATACTCTATTGAATCTAAAATATTCAATTTACTAGGCAACTCCACTTCATAAGCGTTTATAAAATCATGCCTCCTCACTATCTTGCATGGTCCAAACTTCTTCATCTTCAACTTATTATCTATACCCACTAGAAAATGCTCCTTTCTCAAATGAACCATGACTTTATTTCTAATCTAAAATTTGTTATACCTCCTTTACACATATAATTTAGCCTTATACTATGTTTTCATCTTTATATGTGCTTCCTCACCACTTCATGGATGTTCTTCAAATGTTCAACAAATTCTTCTGCTTCAACACTACTTATCTCTTCTTTATCCAACTATCTTAATTTAGAAGAATTTCTAGGACTACTCCCGTATACAATCTGGAATGGTGATTTACCAGTACTTATATTGATAGAATTATTAAATAAAAATTTTGTTTATGGTAAAACCATATCCCATCCTTTCGGCTTGTCTCCAACCAAACATCTTACCAAGTTTCCCAATTTGTGATTCACAACTTCTGTCTATCCATCAATCTATGGATGATGCAGTGAACTAAACTTCAAATCTGTCTTCAACTTCTTCCATAATGTACGCTAGAAATACCCAATAAATTTGGTATCTCTATCTAAAACTATGTACTCTTTAACAAACCATGTAGTCTCACCACTTCTCTAAAAAATAACTCTACCACATGAACAACATCACTAGTCTTCTTGCAATGAATAAAATGTGTCATCTTTGAAAACATGTCAACCACCACAAAAATAGAAGCATGCCCTCAATATATCCTTGGTAATCAAAGAAAAAAATCAATACTAACATCCTTCCATGGCTGCTTTGGTATAAGTAATGGTTGATACAACCCTATATTTTTCTTTACTCCTTTTTGTTATCTGATATACTCTATAACTCTATACAAACTTCTTTGTATCTTGCTGCAACTATTGCCACTAATAATTCTCAGCAACTAAAGTTATGGTTTTATCTCTACCAAAGGATCTAGCCAATCCTCCACTATGCTACTCCTTGATGAGATTCTCTCTCATTAAACTTCTAGGAATTCACAATTGGCTTCCTTTGAACAACATACTATCTTGGATCATGAAAATTAACCACTTTTTCCTCTCAAGTATGACAAGTTATGTACAAGTCTTCCACACTTCACTAAAATTAGGTTCATCTAGATATAAAGTATTAAGTTCCTTGAACCCAACCATCTCTATCTATATTTATGTTAGTAAAAGTTGTCTTCTGCTACGAGCATCTGTAACTTTGTTAGACTTCCCACTCTTATGTTTCAAAACATATGTATAACTCTACAAAATCTCAACCCACTACAAATGTCTTTGGTTCAATTTTTCTTGACTATTCAAATAGTACAAAGGTTGATGATTAGTATTTAGGAAGAAGATGGTGTTCAAATAGATTGAAAAGATCATTGTTGAGAGAGATTGATGAACTAGATTAAAAGAGGAAGATTGTTGAAGAAGACTATGTGTTTCAATTTTTTTTGTCACCAATGTCAAACCTACTATTTGTTAGTAAGACAACTGCTTATAAGATTCAAGTACTATCACTTATTTGCTTAGTGAAAAGGATTTGATGAAAAGATGTAACATTAGCACCTAGAGGAAAGGTTGAGTTATGATTATGTAATGAAGTACAAAGATCAGTTAAGACAATGATGACATGATGTATTGATAATCTACTTAAGGTTATAAAGGTTGGTTACACTAAGAAATTTTAGAAAAATAGGTTACACAAATTTTGTTTGCTAAGCTTGATCGAATGGATAGTAGGTGCTGAGCAAAGACAAAGCAAGCCAAGAAAAAAATTAGTTCGAGCCAAGTAAAACTTCATTCTAGTGTATGCCACATAGAACAGTGGATGCCAAGTAAAGTTTAGTTGATGTCAAGCACTAGTAAACTTTAGTTCATGTTGAGAAATTTCACAATGGATTCAATAAATCCGAGCCAAAAAAAAAAAATTATTGGATTGTGTGAACCAAGTGGAAGATAAGTTTGATGATCTAGTGGCATATAATTCAAGCTAAAACATTTTAAGATGAATTCAAAGTGGATTCTAGGAGAAGTTTCTAGAAGAGATATGAGATATGGGGTAGATATATTATATCTTACTTAATCCATCCAAACCCTAAATTGGACAATGGAAAATGAGTGGAAAAATATCTTAATTTCCTCTTTATAGGAATGGATGGTCATGAAGCAAGGTTTTCATGTGTGAGAACCTAAGGTAGACAAGGAGACAAGGGTCTTGCTTCATCAAGTGACCTAAGAGAAGAGTTTGTAGTGGCATGTTAAGCAAGAAGGCTCAAGGAGATGAATGCTTAAAGGGTAAACAACCTATCAAAGCTATAAAGTATGAAGGCTAAGTAGAATTAAGGACTAAATAAAGATCTATAATCTACAAATGAAGTTGTAAGTTGTATTAGATCAAATTTTTACTGTTACTCTCTAACAATTGTATCAATCTAGGGTAAATCATTTGGATTAAAGTTGACCTACTAGTCATTTGTAAATCTTTTAACTCAGTGAAAATCCAAGCAAATGGTCTAAAGTCCTCTAACAAGGCTCACTTGTAATGCAGTGATTGAAATCCTTTAATAGGGTCACATTTAATAGTGTGTATTGTAACCTTTAATAGGGTTGGCCTTTCATAGGGCATCACTTTGGAAGAGTGAAAAGAGTAACATGTTACTGGTGGCTTTTTCAAAATTGGGTTTCAACATTAATCATTGTCTCAAATGTGTTAATGAATCTATTATGTTTTATGCTTTACATTTTTGCAAGTTGATTTGATAGTAACCTACAAGTTTTTAAGTGATTGCATAATCTTAAGGATGTATGCATGAGTGTAAATGTTTTATGGGTTCTCTATGATGGGAAATATTTTATTTATACATCTGGACCTTGGATAACTAATTCTCCCCCCCCCCCCTCCCCCTCCCCCTCCCCCTCCCCCACCCTTTCGGTTATTTTAAAGTATTCCAAAAATTGGTATCAGAGCCATTTAATTAAGAGGACTAGTTTAGAGGTACTAGAAGCACAAAAATCAAGATGTTAGAAAGAGAAGTACCCAAGCTCAATAGAGATAACTTTACTACATGGAAAAGTTTTATGAAGCTACACCTTGAAGGACTTGGAGATCATGCACAATATACCATTTTTGTGGAGCATGTTGATCCTATTGGTGCCCCAACTACTAAGGCTATGAAGAATAAGAAAGAACACAACCAAGCAATGTTGGAGATTGCCTCTACCCTAAGTTATGTTGAATTTGATAATATCAGGTCTTGATAGTGCAAAGAAAATTTGGGATGCCCTAGCCACTATTTATGGAGGAGATGAAAATGTCCTAAGAGCCAATGCCAAAATTCTTAGAGGTAAGTTTGATGATATGACAATGGATGAAGGTGAGAATAATGCTTAATATTTTGAAAGGATAAAAGGAGTTGTCAATGAAATAAGAGGAGCTACTACTAATATGGATGATGATACTATACTAAGTAAAGTTTTATGAACATTATTGCCTATATATGCTATTAGAGTTTGTGAAATTCAAAAACTAATATGTATTCCAAGGAATAAGCTATCACTTGAAGGTCTGGTAGGTAGACTCATTGCTTTTGAGCTATCTAACTTTGATAATTACAAGCCCAAAAAGTTTGATTTTGCTTTCAAATATAAGGTATCATTAAATGAACATGATGAGAAGAAGAAGAAGAAAAAGAAAAAGTATGTGACCAATGATAGTGATACAAATGAGGAGGATGTTAGACAACTTGAAGCACTACTGACAAGAAGATTCTACAAAGGTAAAGGCAAGTTCAAAGGTAAGTTTCCCATCATTTGTTTCAATTGCAATGAGGTTGGTCATATTGCTGCTAGATGTTTAGAAAAGAAAAAATATAGAGGTGGTGACAAGTACAAAGATAAAAGAAATGAAGACAACAATGATTACAAATACAAAGGTAACAAGTCTTGCTACATTGATGAAGATGAAACAAAGGATAAATCTAATGAACATGATGATGAGGTGGTGTATGTTGCAATGAAGGATGAATTTGATGAAGATGAGGCAACTCCAATTATGAATTGTATGAAAAAGAATGATAGATGGATCATTGATAGTGAATGTTCACATCACATGATTGAAGAAAAAAGTAAGTTCATTACCCTAAATTTTTATGATGGAAATTTAAATTTGGTAATGATGCACCATGTTTGATAAAAGGAAAAGGTTATATCAAACTCACAGATAATATTTTATATGACAACTAAATAATTTGGGATGTAAGGTTGAGTTTGAAAACAAGATTTCTAGGATATATGATACATGTGAAACTGATTGGAAAAGGGTGATCAAACTAGAAGTAATCTATTCTATCTTGATATAGAGTATGCTACGTGTCTTGTTGTAAAATTTGATGATGTATGGGTATAGCACAAGAGGTTATGTCATGTTAATTTTGATAACTTAGTTAGTATTAGTAACATGAAGAAAGTTAGATTTTTTTTTAAGTTGAAGAAGCCTGATAATGTAATGTGCAAACAATATCAATTAGGCAAAATGACAAAATAAAGTTTTAAGAGTTAAAGTTATACCTCTAAAGGAATACTAGAGATTGTTCATATTGACTTGTGTGGACCAATTGATGACTATTCTAGGATGATGATGATTATGTTTCTAGAATAGAAATTTGATGCTTACCAAATGTTTAAGTGGTACTGAGCAAGAGTTGAAAAGGAAATAGGTAAAAGTCTAAAGTGTTTAATTTAGAAGTTGTGAAAACCAACTTCACAAATTGTCAAGATCACCTGCATGCAAATAACCTACTGAAGAGAAACTGAAAAAAGAAGGAAAAAGAAGAGCTTGGAAAATCTCAACAAGATGAGAGAAAAATTTTATTCCTAGATTAATTAAATGAATTCTTGAAAAAATAATTACAAGAGTTCAACCTTAAAGGTGAATAAAAGCCCTAAGGCCTAAAAAGCTAGGTTGCACAATATAATTAATAAAATATTAATTATATGCATCTACAAGATAGCTTAAGCAAGCTAGAGTAATAGGCAACTTAATTAATTAAATCAAAGTGGTTTAATTAATAAGTGTGAACAAATAATTACTCTAGCACCCCCTCTTTAAGTAAAGTTTAGGAGGTAAGCTAACCTAGCACAACTATGAAAGCAAAAAAGTGGGTCTTGGCAACAAGGCTTGATTAGGTACCCAATACAAGGAAATCTCTGTAAACCAGAGACAAAGGAGAAAACTTAGTTGGAAAAAACCCTCTCCAAAAAGAGATAGAAAAGAATGCTCTAGAAGATAGGAATAAGAGAAGATCATGAAGAAAACCACTAAAGTAGAAGAAGCCACAAACTCTGTCAGAAAGAAACTGCTGATCTAAAGATCCTCCATGGAAATAGAAGGAACAAATCGAGAGTGTCTATATGGTAGGTGATCCATCTCACCAAAATGCATAAGTAGCTAGCCACTACAATCATCTAGTATATAGGATCAAAATACTGAATACATAGCTCACTCTAATGAACCATCAAACCAAGGAAGCATTAGAAATAATAGAATAACCGCCCCCTTAATGTAGATGGGGTGAGGTGACAGACAACTAAAGAGATGGGCCAAATCCTCTGCAGAAAGAACCAAGAACAATGAGAGAGAGTAAAAGATACAAACACCTATAAAGGCACGTGTCACAGACACTACATGGGGAAAAAAAAAAGAGGGCACAAAAGTGGCAAACAACTATCCCCCCCCCCCCCCATGGCACTTTATAAAATAGTGCGAGTACAACTGTCTCAAAACAACATTCATGAACTTGAAATGCAAGAGTGGCACTTTATCTCAGAGTGTTTGCATAAAGATGCTTACAAATGATATCAAGAAGATCAAAAAGGGAAAAAAGCTAATACAAAAGATAGTACAGCCCAAAAGAAGAGATCCCATGCCAAGAAAACAATCCCTGGACCTAAAATACCCAAGATATCCATCATAGAGAAAAAATGCCAAAAACATGATAGAAAGAGCATGGGGTAGAATTTGGAAGAAATTACATCATTTATAAAAATTAGATAGAACCATCTTTCCAAAAATATCACATTTTAAAAAAATAGAGATGGGACGCACAAGAAATGCTCGCCAGAGCAAAAAATGGAACTTTAGACTTCAACTACAAAAATAGGAAACTAGACTACATCAAAATTTAAAAAACTCCTACACCATTGTCTCCATCTCAAAACTAGCTTTTTGACACTTCTTTTGGATCAGAAAAATACCTCTGTATGCTCAAGATATGGCCAAAAAATTACGAGTAGGTCAAAAAAGGAACTAGAGTGCTCGCGGGGGCGCTAATGCAGGATGATGTCATGCTAATGTCAGCAAAACCCTACCTTAAATTTCACAGCCTAGGGGCCATTGCAGCCAAAATGAAGGTCATCCACGTGGTAGGAGGTTGGCGTGGTGGGTGACGTGGTAGGGTCCATGTGGCAAACTACCAATATGGCACCCCTGCCACATGTCCCCTGTAGAGACTGGGCCAAAATTCCATGTGGGCTACTGAATAGGTGGTGGCTGTAGGAGGGTAGTAGCTCTTGGTAGTGGTGGTTGTAGTGGTGGCTAGATCTGGAGGTGCCGCCTAGAGGGTGAAGGGCTGACGACGCAGTGGCTTGGCCACGGTGGCGCGCTGACAGTAGTTGTGGGCGGGCTGGGCACAGGTGGTCCACTAGTGGCGCGTGGGTGGCCGTCAGGTGACCACTGGGTGGAGCGGCCCAGAAGAATTTTTTTTCTTTTTAAAATATTTTTTCACAATAAATCTATCCGTACGACCTCCTAGGGAGGCTAAAAATAATTCCTAAATGCCTGAAAGCCAAAAAAGATAAATTTTATATGGATCCTGACTATAAACAGCCTTTTGGATCCAATGGCAGCATCCATTTAGGCCCAAAGTGTCCTAAAAAGTTTCTCTTCCTCTCGATTGAAGAAGAAAACCTCAAGAAGGTTGGGGTTTCTAACTCCAAATCGCGACTTCAAAAATGTTTCGAACAAGAAGTAGTAGGATGGCTCTGATACCATGTAGAAGTTGTGAAAACCAACTTCACAAATTGCTAAGATCACCTACATGCAAATAACCTGCTAAAGAAAAACTAAAAAAGCATAGCTTGGAAAATCTCAACAAGATGAGAGAAAAACTATATTTTCAGATTAATTGAATGAATGCTTGAAAAAAGAATTAGAAGAGTTCAACCTTAAAGGTGAACGAAAGCCCTAAAGCCTAATAAGCTAGGTTGCACAATATAATTAATAAAATATTAATTATATGAACCTACAAGATAGCTTAAGAAAGCTAGAGTAATAAGCAACTTAATTAATTAAATCAAAGTTATTTAGTTAATAAGTGTGAACAAATAATTACTCTAACATTTTTTATTTGATAGAGGAGAATTCACATCAAATGAGTTTGAGATGTTTTGTAATGATAGAGGAATCAAAATATAGACATTTGCCCCTAGAACACCTCCACAAAATGGAATAGCTAAGAGGATGAACATATCTATAATGGACTATGCTAGAACACTCATGATGGAGAAGAATGTTGCTTTGAAATACTAGAGAGAAGTTGTAAGTATAGCTGTCTATACCATGAACCATGTGTAAATCAAGAAAGGTACTCATTGAACACCTCTTGAACTATGGTATGGATACTCACCTAATTTAAAATAATTTAAGTTATTTGGAAGTAATGTTACATTCTTAAAGATGTTAGGAATGGTAAACTTGGAGCAAAAAGTGAAGAAGGTATATTTGTTGGATACTCCACAAGAAATAAATCTTATAAGTGTTTGAACACTAACATTGCCAAAATTGTGGAAAGTGCAAATGTTAACTTTGATGAATATACATAAGTTTATGTAACTAAACCTATGAAAGAACTAGAAGAATACAAATAATTTATATAATTTTATGAAGTTATGCCTTTTAAAGAAGATTTTGGAAATCAAGCTACAAATCAATAGAAAGTTTCATCGACTGCCAAATCACACCCTATAAATGTTGAGTTGCATTCAAGAATCAAGCTACATTCAGATGTCAAGTTATAGAATGAAGTGGATGCACATTCTAATTTTGAGATTAGTGAACATGAAAGAGATGCTAAGCTACATGATAAAGATATACATAGTGATTTTGAAGTTGAAAGAAAAAATGAAGAAACAAGAGCTGAACTAAGATTATCCAAATATGTCAAAAAACATCATCTTGCTGCTCAAATTATTGGAGATAAAGATGTTAAACCAATGACAATAAATATATTGATAAAAGATACATGTTTGTTGAGCATGAAGGAACCCAAATCAGTGAGAGATGCATTAGAAGATGTTGACTGGAGTAAAGCCATGTGAGAAGAGATTGAACAAATTAAGAAGAGAAAAACATGGAGTCTAGTTTGTAGACCAGAAGACAAAAATGTGATTGGTACCAAGTGCATATTAAGGAACAAGCTAGATGAAAATGGTGAAGTCACAAGGAACAAAGCAAGATTATTTTTCAAGAGATATATACAAGAAGAAGGAATTGACTATGAAGAGACATTTTCCTATTTTACTAGATTGGAAAGAGTAAGAACTCTACTTTCTTATTCTATATAGAAAGGTTTCAAAGTCTATCAAATGGATGTTAGATCTGCATTTCTAAATGGTATACTAGAGGAGGAAGTTTACATAGAAAAACTAGAAGGTTTTGTTGATGTTAACAATAAGAATGGGGTATGTAGGCTACACAATGCTCTATATGGTTTGAAACAAGCACCAAGAGCATGGTATGAGAGACTTCATAATTATCTTATGAAGATTGGATTTGAATGGACTGATGATAACAACAATCTATACATGAAGATAGAAAAAAGAAAAAGATATTTTTTTATCTAAAATATTTTTTGATTATATCATATTTGGAGGTCAAGATGCTTTATGTAAGGATTTTGCAAATCAGATGAAACAAGAATTTGAAATGTCTAGGTTTGGAGAGATCAAATTTTTTTGTGGGTTTGCAAGTATATTAGATGAAATATGGTATATACAACACTTAGTCAAAATATGTCAAGGAAATATTGAAATTTTTTGGAGTGGAGGATTCCAAACCAGTAAGTACACCTATGGTGATAGGATACAAGTTATCAAAGAATGATGATTCAGCTGAGGTGAATCAAACATTGTATAGGTCTGTGATTAGAAAATTGCAATATGTAGTATATAGTAGACCTGATATTATATTATCTATAGGGATAGTTGCAAGATTCACTGCTAATCCCAGGAAGAATCATTTAATGGCTGTGAAGAGAATAATGAAATATCTAAAAGGAACAAAAGATTTTGGTCTATACTACAAGAAGAATGAAAAAAATGAATTAAGAACCTACACTGATGTTGATTGGGTTGAAAACATTGATAACAAAAAGAGCACCAGTGGAGGAGCATTTTTCTTAAGAAAGAGACTAGTTACATGGACTAGCTAGAAAACAAATTGCACTTCATAATCTATTGTGAAGCTAAATATGTTGTTGCTACTATAAATTGCACAAACATTGTATGGATCAAACAACTACTCAAATGTATGAAGGAAGAGATCATAGTGTATATGAGCAATGTTAGTATGCTAATAGAAACCAAATTTAAATAAAGCTTCTACAAACTAATCAAAATTCATAAACTTTAAGATAGACTAAGATGAACTCTCAATTGAGAATATGAGCCATTAATGGACTCTCTCAATGAGAAGCTCTCTTGTTGAGTGGCCTTGTCTAAATATATAGGATCTTTGCTCAAATTTATGCTTCAAAAAGGGCTTCAAATGGAGTTGGAATTTGGGTGTGAGTGTATGGTTTTGATGTAAAATGGCTTCTTAAAATGGCATTATGACTTTACTTCATGGATTGTGTTGTTTTTCAAAGGGGAAGGATCCAATTTATAGGCAAGAGGCTTGAGGGATTGAGGGCTAAGATGCAAGGATAGGAAAAAGCTCATGGAGGGCTCAGATTGCATGAGAGGAGAGCACATGGATTGTGCTTCCTTACAGCCAATCAGAGAGTGACACATGTCACAAGGTGAGAGGATGGAGGAAAGGGGAAGGATGAGTCAAAAAATGAGGCTCAAGGGATAAAATCTTCATAAAGACCCTCATAATGGCTTGTAAGAGCAATAAAAGGGCTTTGGAAGAGTCATTTATGGCTTAGTGGGCTTCATAAATTTTTATGGTTGGGATATTTTGAGGGAGATGAGAGGAATTTCGACTTGGGCTTGATTAGGAAGTTTTTAAGATTTCTTAGGCTTGTACAAATGATTAGAGGATGGATTAGGATGGTTTAGGATTAGCTTAGGGATAGGCAAGTGGATGGCATTTAATGAGGGTGGGTGAAGGAGGAGATATTTGTTAACTTTGGCTTGGGTTGATAAGTCTTAACCCATGTTTAGAGAATGTGACAAGGTTAGGAGGGGATTACGATTAGGTTTAAAGACATCTTCTAGAAGAGTCTAGACTTTGGATGAGGATAAAGACTTTCTAGAATAGTCTAGAATTTCCTAGGATGAGGATGAAGACTTTCTAGAAGAGTCTAGAACTTCTTAGGATGAGGATAAATTAGATTTTTAGGAAATAAATAAATTTTTATTTATTTCAAGGGTTTGGGTTGAGGAGATATTTATTAAAACCCTTTTAATAAACATGAGGATTAATATTTAATCTTAATTAAATATTTTGAGTTGGGATTAGGGGTAGGAAATGATGGGATTAGCCTTTAATCAAAATTAAAGAAGGATTAAAAGATTTTGGAAGAGGTTAGTGCTCTTAAGGAAATTGGCCAAGGTTTGGGCAAAAAATAAATTTGTTATTTATTTTGGGTTTTCTTGTCAATTTATTAATTAAATAATTAATAATTAAGGAAATAATGTTTAAATAAGATTTAAACATTTTTGGGAGGGATTCTTAATTAAATATTTTAAATTAAGATAAAGGGATTTAATGGCATAAAAATAAATTAATTAATTAAATAAATAATTAATTAATAAACAATGATGTCATCAGGACTTTTTTAGAAAATAAAAATACTTTATTTTCTAAAGGTTTTTAGGTGTCTACATTTTGCCTCTCTTTGATGTGATGCCGCAAGAGGCATGGCATCAAAGATAAGAAAATAAGATGCCCAAGGCTAGAGCAGAAGAGAAGAGAATGGACTGCAAGATGCCCCCTCAAGAAGGCGGCGGGGAGAGAAAGCGAGGCTTGACAACTTCTTGAAAAGTACAAGAATCCAAGATGAGCAAGAAGACTCAGATTGGCTTAAGAGAAGAGGTTTAGTTAGCTTAAACTCTCACTACAGGAGAATGATAAAGGGAGAATCAGAGACACAAGAGGAAGCAAGCTTAAGATCTTAGGGATGGCAGAGGATGAAGGAGCAGAGTGCTATAAAAGGAATCCAGGATGGGGAGATGGATGAGGGGATTAAAAAGCTGATGCAACAAGATTTCAAAGAGTCAAATTGGTGGAAGATGGGTTTCGGAGATCCCTAGGACTAGGATTGTGGATCTCGAAAGATGAGGCTTGGTGGATTGATTTGGATTGGTGGATCCCTAAGACTAGGATTGTGGATCCCTAAAGGTAAAGGTGAGGAGTGAGTCAAAGAGATACTGATGAATAAGCTGGGGTAGGAGAGATGGATGCTAGATATTGATGGGGGATAATGGAGATAAAGGAAAACCATTGAAGCTTTTTGAGCGGGGGGATACTTCAAAGAGAAGTACCACCATGTAGTTGAGCACTAGATTTGCTATAGGACTATTGGTTAATTGCCAAGGTTACTAAGAACATCAAGGCCTTTTCACCAATTGTCCAGAGGACTAACAGACTAACTCAAAACAAACACACAAGGATTTCCCCAGCATCGCACATGAATTCCAAAGGAAGCAGTGTGGAAATGACACTAGGTAACCCACAAGTAGAAAAGAAAAAAAGCAAAAGACATGATCAAGACCTTACGCTCTGATTGCCCCATTCGCAATATACCATGATATGGAAGATCGTGGCAACCTTGAGGAGGGAACAAGGAGATTGCTTGGAAAAGATATTTCAAGACCCAACAGGGAAGAGTCCAAATCAAAAGAAAGCAAAAATCCAAAAGAGAACCGTTTGCCAACAAGATGGGTAGGACGAGGTACTAACGGACCAAGATCAGACATGAGGAAAGCTATATCCTACAAGGACCTATCGGAGAGCACCTAAGCTGGTGGATTTGGATGAGTGATGTGTCTGGCAAGTTGAACTAAGAAAGATAACACTTTGGTGACAAGAAATCTAGCTAAAGGATGCATTGGAATAGCTAACCAAGATGTGTGATGGGTGCAAGATGCTGATCAAGGACGAACTGACATGAATGCTAGATAGATACAATGGTACTAAGCTAAAGAGGATGTACAAGCTGATGGACCAAGATATGTTACAAATGTACAAGTTTGTTCATGTTTTGGAATTTGTGAGATGGAAATGTTTGTGAAGGATGGGATGTCTATAATAGGTGATAGGTGGATAGGTAGATGGTTTGCGAAAAGCTTAAGTAAAAATGGGGTTTTGTGTGTGCATGTGATAGTATACAAGCTAGGATACAAGATTATTTACATGATAGAATATGGTAAAAACTTTGGACAAGATTCGGATATACAAGGTATGGTACAAGATTTGCAAGGTATCATACAAGCTTTGGTACAAGATTTTACAAGCTGTACAGGAGGTATTTACAAGCTCCATTAGATTTTGGATATTTGGTTGGAACACAAAGGGCACAAGCAGGTGTTTTAAGGGATGGTGGGTGAATGGATGAGGGATAGGATAGTGATAGATAATGGATTAGTCTTAGCACACAAGGCACCTGAATTAACAAGTTTTCCCCAAGGTACCTATCCAAGGTGCTTGAATTGCCAAGTTTTCACCATTGGATGCTTATTTCTCTTTACTATTTTTTTTGTATTTTTCAAAAGCTGGGTATACCAAGGATCTTCAAGAATAGAACTTCTTGAGATGAATGATGTCAGTAGGATCATTCAAGAGTTCTCCTTTCAGTGTAGATAGCTGATAGGCTCTAGAGCCAAAAGAAGCAGTGACAACATAAGGACCAAGCCATGTAGGTTCAAACTTGCCTTTCTTTTCTCGATCTGCTTGGACTTTCATGCTTTCTTTTGAGGACCATGTCACCTGGCTAAAAGTTTCATGGAAGCACCTTCTTGTTGAAATTCCTTTTGAGATGAGTTTGATAGACTGTGAGATGATCATAGGCTTGTTTTCGCTTCTCGTCTAAGAGATCTAGCTGGGTGAGCCAAGCTACTCTGTATTCTTCATCTAATATTTGCCCTTGCAAAGATATGCGCAAGGAGGGAAGTTCAACCTCTATAGGTAGTACCGCTTTGGCATCATAGACTAGGGAGTATGGAGTTGTGCCTATGGATGTATGAAAGGAAGTTTAATAGGCCCATAGGGCTAGATTTATTTGTAGGTACCAATCACGGTCGAAATCATTGATAACTTTCTTTAGGATTTTGAGGAGGGTTTTGTTAGTTGCCTCTGCCTAGCCATTACCTTGTGGGAAATATGGGTTAGAAAAGTGATGATGGATGCAGAGGGAAGTGCATAATTCTTCCATGTTGAGATTTTCAAAGTTACCTCCGTGGTCGGTGAAGATGGTGGATGGGATGCCAAAGTGACAAACAATGTGGTACAAGATGAACTTGGAGACCTGAACTCCTGTAGCTAAGACTAGGGGGACTACTTCCACCCATTTAGTGAAATAGTTTGTAGCTGTTATTATCCATTTATGTCCATCAGATGAGAGGGGTGTGATAGTTCTAACTAGATCAAGGCCCAAACAAGTGAAAGGCCAAGGTGGTGCAATAGGCTGTAGATCCTGTACTGGAGTGTGTACAAGATTTGCATGCTGCTGACATGGGAGACACTTTCTGACAAAGTCACAGGAGTCTTCTTCAATGGTAGGCCAATAGTAGCCTACTCTAAGGATTTTTCGTGCTAGGAAAATACCACTTGTTTGGGCACCACAAAGTCTAGAGTGTACTTCCTTTAACACCATTGTGGCCTCGTTTTGGTCTAAACATCGAGAGAGAGAGTTTCGTGATAACCTCAACGATATAGGGTATTGGCTATGATAACATAGCGGGATGATTTTTGGATGAGGTTCTGGAGTTGGGTACATGTGAGGTGAGGGGATATGATACCATCGTTAAGCTAAGCATGAATCTCATGGTACTAAGGGGATTGGGGACCAACCAAGATACAAACACGGTTTGAATCCTCATTTGCATAGGCAAGTGTGAGGAGCTACTCCACTAAAAACTCATACTGTGTAGCTCCTTGGGGAATTTCCAAGAGTGAGCCTATAGTAGCCATAGCATCTGCTTCTTTGTTCTGTATTCGAGGCACTTGTGTAAATTGAAGCCTTGTAAAATGCTGGGTTAGCTTATCAACTAGCTCTTTGTAGGGTAATAGCTTTTCATCTTTGGTTTGATATTCATTTAGGGCTTGCTTGATGATGAGTTGAGAATTGCCAAATATTTGTAGCTCAGCAATGTTCCATTTTGCAGCTATCTTTAATCCTACTATGAGGACCTCATATTCAGCTATATTGTTGGTGCTAGGGAATCGTAGCTTGAAGGCTTTTGGAATGTAATCTCCTTGAGGTGTGACCAACAATATTCCTACCCCTAATCCATGAGATTTGTATGAGCCATCAAAATAAAGTTTCCATGGAGGTTGTTCTTCAATTAGACAGATATGCTCATCTGGAAATTCTATGATCAACGGATAAGCATCTATTAGACGTGCATCATCTAGGTGATCTGCTATAGCTTGCCCTTTGATTGCCTTTCTGTCCACATACTAGATGTCAAATTCGCTAAGGAGCATAACCCATTTGGCCAAACAGCCTATAAGTGTTGTTCTGGAGAGCATATACTTGAGAGGGTCAATCTTGGAGACTAGTTGGATGGTATGACTTAGCATGTAATGGTGAAGCTTTTGAGTTGAGAAAAAAACTACCAAACAAGCTTTTTCCATAGGAGTGTAATTGAGTTCATAACCAACTAGGGTTCTACTGATGTAGTAGATGGCTCTTTCTCTGTCGTAGTCATTGAGCTATGCTAGAAGTGCCCCTAGAGTAGTAGGCATTGCTGATATGTACAAAATTAGGGGATGACCAGGAACTGGTGGAACCAAGATAGGGGGATTGGTGAGATATTTCTTGAGTTGATCAAAGTTGCGCTGACATAAAGGATCGCACTTGAAGTTCTCATCCTTCTTTAGTAAATGTGAAAATGGTGTACACTTATCTGCAAGCTAGGAGATGAAGCACCAAATGGATTGAAGCTTTCCCTGAAGAGAGCAAAGTTGTCGCAGTGTCTGGGGAGGAGGCATGTCTAAGATAGCCTTGACCTTCTTGTAGTCAATCTCTATACCTCGTTTAGACACTATAAATCCTAGAAGCTTGCCAAATGTGGCCCCAAAGACACACTTCTTGGGATTAAGCATGAGATGATATTTGGCTAACCTATCAAAGACTTTCTGCAGGTTAGCAAGATGATCCATGAAGGTATGAGATTTTACCAAGATATCATCCACATAATCTTCCAAAATGCTATGGATGAGATCATGAAAGATGGTTTTCATAGCTCTTTGATAGGTAGCCCCAGCATTCTTTAGGCCAAAAGGCATCATGTTGTAGCAAAAGGTTCCCCAAGGGGTAGTGAATATTGTCTTATGTTGATCCTCTTCTGCAATCTTGATTTGATTATACCTAGAAAATCCATCCATGAGGGAAAAAAATTCATGTCCAGCTATAAGATCTACAATCATATCTATGTTGGGCAAGGGAAAATCATCTTTTGGACAAGCTTTGTTAAGATCTCTAAAATCAGTGCAGATTTTGATGTCACCAAAAGGCTTAGTGATGGGGACCATGTTGGAGATCCACTCTGAATAGTCGATAGGTTGGATAACCTTAGCAGCTAACATTCTTTCTAACTCAGCTTTGACCAATAATGCCACCTTGGGGTGCATTTTTCTAAGCTTTTGTCTAACGGGCTTGATCTATGGATTGACTGCAAGATGATGAACTACAAGCTTTGGATCAAGCCATGGCATGTCCTGATATGACCATGCAAATTATCCAATGTTCTCTCTTAAGACCTCAAAGAGGAGATCAGCTTGGTCTTGTGATAGGGATGCAACAATGTGAACAAGCCTAGGGATCTCTGAAGAACCGATGTTGACTTCCCTAGTATCCTCAATTAGAATAGAAGATATCTCTGGTCAATTATCTTGAGGAGGTAATGCTAAATCCTCATGTTTTGCTTGTGGCTCTGGATGTTCTTGCTGAGGGGTTCTATTTGCTGCCTTAGCTAGTCTCAGATTCACCTTAGTTCCAGTTTTGGGTGTATCAGAACTAGGTTGGGGATTTTCTCCAAAATACCCCTTGGGATCTAGCTTGTAGATATAGGCAGAATCTGGCTTTGTTTTCTTGTGAGGTGTTTTAGCTCCCATGAATCTCAAAAGTGCTTCCTCTGATGTGAACTCATCAATGTGTATGACGCTTGGTTGGTCCCAATCTATGAGTTGTGGATGGGCGAGTGGTAGGTAAACGAGGTGGATGAATAGTTCTTGGAGAACAAAGTCTTCGAGGGAGATTTTTTTTGGGATATCATCGTAGGCTCTCTTTTCAACTTCCTTAGGAATGTCTTCAATTTTGACAAGGTCACGATGAATGTTCAAAAAAGTGTGACCATCCGTATTGGTGCCCCTAGTTGTGGGTATGCCAAAGCCAAGACCTAAATTTGATGAATGTTCAAAAAAGTGTGACCATCCGTATTGGTGCCCCCAGTTGTGGGTATGCCAAAGCCAAGACCTGACTTTGATTCCCACTTGTGTGCATTGATGGGGCACTGCATGCCTCTTTCTTCTGGTCCTAGACCACCACCTTGATAGTTCCATTTGTTAGTGATGAGCTTATGTTCTTGGGGATACTTCTGGCTGAAGTGATCAAGGCATGCTTGATTTCTTTGAGATGCATCCTTATGTAACCAATTGTTGATATCTAGATTGAGCTCCTCATGAAGAGGGATTTTTGAGGATACAAAGGTTGTTGGGCCAAACTGCTTGTATGGAGGAATTGGAATCTCCTTAGCTTTGTGATATGTCAGTCGTCCATGGGCATGTGGATCAAGTGGGAGTGCCCCAATAGAAAATGCATCTAACAGACTATACTCTCCACAACCTTTGTTATTGATCTTCACGGTAGACAGGGTAGAGGCGAGGATGGTTTCTGGGTCATTACAAGTGTGGGATGAGCTGGCAATGGATGTGTCGATATCAATTCCAAGGAAATGGTTTGTATATGAATCTTCAACTGAATTGCAGTAAGCAAAGGGTTTTGGATCGGCATGGATGGTTACCTCAGTGCCTTGATGCAAAAATTTGATGCACTGATGGTAAGTGGATGGAATGGCTTTCATCGCATGAATCCATGGGCGACCGAGGAGGATGTTGAATGGTAGGTTTAGATCAATAACACAGCAGAGTGTTTCTTGGATGACTGGCCCAACCTTGATTGGTAGAAAAATAGTTCCTTCTATGGTTCTTTCCAAGTTGTCATAAGCTTTGATGGTGATAACCTCACTAATGATATCTGCCTCAGTATACCCAGCTTGTTTTATGAATTTTAGGGTGCAAATATTCAAGGCTGATCCATTATCTATCATTACTCTTTTCACAGAAAAATTGGATACCATGATGGCTATGCGAAGCGGAAGGGTGTGATCTGGCTCGACCACAGGTATGTCGGTGGGTTTGAACGATAGGGCACATGAGGATGAAAGGTGTCCAACAAGATTAGAAAATCAGTAGCATTAATATCAGAAGGGACACAAGATTCTATGAGAGCACTGTCAAGGATGTTCTTGTACACAGGACTAGTGTGAAGAAGGTCTAAAATGGAGATTTGGGCTGGCATGTTCCCAAGGTGTTCCAAGATATTGTACTGGATTTTTGATGGAGCTGATGGTGCTGGTGAAACGGGTGGGCCTGCGATGTTAAATTGGGCTCTTCGAGTGGTGACTGCACACTCATTGTTTGGTCCTTGGATATTGATAACATTGACAGAAGGCTCTTTCTCGGATATACAACCTATAAGGCTACCATTGTCTATATAGGATGAAGTGTGGTCATTGTTCTTCCCATGCTATTGGTTTGGATGACGATTGTTGGTGTTGTTGTTGTTGGTTTGGATAGGTGCTTTTCTAGGATTTTGATTGTTGTGAGGAGGAAAAGCATTTTGATAGATCTGTAAGCCTGCATTGGGAGAGGTTTGGGCACCAACAGTGATTTCCTTCCTATCAATGAGGTCTTGCACATAGTCTTTCAGTTTCATGCATCTAAGGGTAGTGTGACCTTTTACCCTATGAAATTTTTAGTACTCATTGTCTTTGTACCATGCAGCTTTGGATTGGCTTGGGTCAATTTGCTCAGTAGGAGGAAATTTGATGAGGTTTTCCTTGACTAATTTCTCAAAAATGACATCCAATGGCTCACCAAGGGGTGTATAGTTTCTAGGTGTAGGTTGGAATCTGGGCTTTTGTCCTGCAGCTACATTGATGGCATTAGCTTGATTGCTAGACCCTTGAAAGTTTGGTCTTGGATTGTGGTTTTGATAGCTGTGGTTATTTTTCTATTGGTAGTTGATAGCTTGCTGATTGTTTGGTTGATAGGGTGGGTTGAACTAGTTGTGAGAAGGACCAACAATATTCACATGTCTGGTGTCAGTGATGCCATCTATTGCAACATGCTTTTTTTTGTTCCAATACCTAGACTTTTCATTGGAATGTGATTGATTTTGGTTGGCTTCCTTGTAAATCTTGACCACACCATCTTTAATGAGTCCTTGCTCAAGGATCATTCCTTTCTCTTTGATATCTTTGTAGGTCTGCAAACAGTTCATGGTCATGTGGTGAGCCAAGCTAGGATGGGCATTATCAATAAACATTTTCACCAAATGGCACTCTGGCAAGGTGCAAGATATATGGGTGGTAAGGGTTTTCCATCTTTGCAGATATTTGGGAAGGCTTTCTCCACCTTTTTTCTTGGTGTGGACAAGATCAACTACTGATAGCTCTGTTTCAACAAGATGGGCATATTGGGCTACAAATGCCTCAGAAAATTCAAAAAAAATTTTAATTATGCCATAGGGGATTCTATAAAACCATTCAAGAGCTGGTCCAGCCAAGCTTTTGGGAAAGAGACACAAGAGGAAGATGTCATCGTATGCCACTTCTTGGCAGTGCATGTAAAATTCTTTGATATGTGTGATAGGGTCTCCTTTTCCTCTGAATTTGTCAAACTTGGGTGTCTCAAAATGCTTGGGAAATGGTATCATGGTAATGGGTCTATTAAATGGGTAAGGACACACATTCTCAAACTTGAAGGTTTTTGGACCATTTCCCTCTTGGATGTTCTTCAAAGATGTTTTCATGGCTTCCCATTCTAAATTAATGGGTGACATCTGGGGTGTCCCTAATGTAGGAGTGCCCTAAGGTAGGTATGTGCTAGATGGGGCAATGGAATATGGATGGCTTTGAGGTATGGGATGGTAGGGATTGTACATAGCTTGGGCAACTAAATGGTGGATGATGTGTTGCTGAGGTGGAGGTGGCACATATTGCTGCATATGTTGCAAGGCTTGCTATTGATATTGGATTTGAGGTTCGGATTGAGGAACATAAGTTGGATGTGGGATAAATGGATTGCTTTGTGGAGGTAAGGTATAAGATGGGTGTGAAGCTTGGGGAAAGGATCAGGGAGCTTGTGGAACTTGACTTTGGATTTGAGGAGTTTGACCAATATATGTGGGTTGTGCCCCTATTTGGGAAGGTGTCTACATGGAAAAAGAGGCCAAGTAATTGGTGGTTGGTGGTGGTGGATTTCCTCCTAGAAGTGGCATAGAAAAATAGTTGGTAATAGGAGGTAATGGATTGGTTGGTGGTGGAGGTGGTGGGAATTGAAAGCTTGGGAATGGAACTGATGGGGTTTGATAGCTTGGTGGCTGGATTTAAAAGCTTGATAAAGTGGTGGCAAGAGCTTGGGTCACTTGAGAGCTTGGCAAAACATTGGTAGTAGCTTGTGGGGTGTGATAGCTTTGTAGAGTGAAGGTATTAGCTTGTGGATTTGTGGCTGATGGCACTAAGCTCTAAGGACCTAGTGGAAATGATGGAATTGTGCTCTGAGTGGAGGTAAACAGGTTGGGGGTGATAAAAGGTTGATTACTTGGCCCCATGGGTGGCATCCCAATTGTATATTGTTGCGGTTTGCCAAAGATGCTAGCACTGATTTGGGAGATGGGTGGATTTGGAAGGCTAGGTTGGGGGGCAGCAACAACAATAGTGAAGGGAGTGAATGATGAGGTTTTTTGGGTGAAGGGGGTTTGGGATGAAGTGGTATGGACCAATGGTGGAGTGGTGGTGACTGGATTGGCTTGTGGAAGGGAGATTTCAACTTGAGTGGAGGCTGGTATGTTTGGGTCTGTTGGATCATATGGGGTGGGTTGAGGCTCTTCTTTTGGCACATATTGAGGATAATTTGAATCATAAGAGCCTATGGGTGGTGGCAGCTACCCAAACAACAAGTGAGATGGATCTGATAATGGAGGGGGTCTTCCAAAGTCAAAGGTTCCTACATTGTCCCTTCGAAAATTAGCCATGATTGTCTCTTTGTTCTTGTCTATAATGGCGTTTACCAATACTGCATTTCTTGGTTGGTTCATGAAAGCTTCAATGTCAGTAGATGATGGCATAGCTTTCTCTAGGCTAAAGGATGGTTGAGTGCTCAAGGGGGTTGAGGCTATTCGATCCAAATGATAGGGCTCCATTGTTTCTTTCTTCTTGGCTAAGCGAGTGATGGGTGGCATGAAAAATGCTCCTAGGGATGAGATGCAACAAATGCTGGTGGATGCAAAAGGGAGGAAGGATTTTCTATGAAAATGATTTCCTAGGTTCAGGCAAAGCTATATCACAAAACCTAAGGAGTATTGGGTTGGGCATTCTAACTTCAAAGATATGTTGCCAAAGCACAAAAGGTCTTCTTTCCTATGTGCAAGCTTGGTGGTGATTGTGTCAACTTAAGGATAGACTGATGATCCTTTAGGAAGAACACGAGATTGACCACTTGTGGATCCCAACCTTTAGCTCAAAGTGATGAGGGATAACAAGTGGCAAAGCTAGATTACCCTAGACAAAGCTTTTTCAAAGGGATAACCTTGGTGATATTGGTGGTTTTGAAAGATTTTAGGAATGGCAAACTTTTAGCAAGGTGACAACAATTTTTGAAGGCTTGAATGTGAAGATTTTGGATTGTTGGCTAGATGGTTTGGTCCTAAATGAGATGGATCAGCTAATAATGCTGAAGGGGATAACCTAAGATGGCTAAATTTTCTAAAAAGATGACTCTAAGGTGAAGCTTATCCAAGAAGGTGTGGAGAAACAAGGGTGTCTAATCATAGAAATCATGCCTAGTTGGTAAGGCATAAGTAGGATTAACTCCTAGATGTTGGCTAAATTTGATGGTGCGCTCTAACCAAGTCTCTTGAAGTGCTTCATTGGTAGCTTTATCCTCTACTTTGTGGAGTTTGGCAATTCGAGGACTTGGTGTTAGTTCCTTTCTCTTGGCTGAAAGTTCTTGGTATGCCTAAGATGGTTTGAGTTTAACTTTTTGGAACTTCTGTTTGGGTTTGGGTTGCTCTGACATCAATTCTTGAATCTGCTTGGCTTTGAGAGACCTCGATTATTTTTCTTCAACTTGTTCAACTTTTGAAATAGGTAGTGACTACACTGAGGAGTGTGTATGTTTTACAAATGTTTCGATCAATCACTTCAAACACATTAACACTCTAGATGGTTGTCTACAAGGCTAACATTTGGTTTAGCTAGGGAGTCCTCGATATACCCAAAGGTACGTGAGGCCTAAATCTGTAGATGAAACCAAAAAGATGTCACATAGCTGAGAGGAGTGGTAACCCACTTCTCCTCTTTCACGTCTCAAGGGTATAAAGTTCCTTAAGCCTTAGCCCGAGTGAAAAAAATCTTGATTCCAAGAGAGGTGTCTTTTGGTTCACCTCTTGATTCTTATACTCTGCCAGAACGCTGGAGTTGAGGTCATCCAAGGGGTGATGAAATCCCCAAGCAGGCCTCCTAAAAAGAAACAAGGTTTTGGATCCTAATCTTATCCACCCAAGATGGCCTCGAAAGACGACAAGGGGAGAGAAGACTTGGATGACCTTGGGCTCAAAAAAAAAATACACACTTGTTCTTTTACCAACTGACTCTTATGTGTGCTAATCTAGACTTTGCAAGCACTCATGTTTAAGAGACAATGTTCAATTCCAACTTGAAGTGCCAACAAAAGTAAATCGATCAAAGAATGCAAACAAGAAGAAGAGTTAGGGTCAACAAAAGAAAACTCGCGCACCCGGAGGCCCTCTACGTCAAGTATCGATTAATTTCCTTTAAAGCATTCAAGAGTTGGTGTGATTTTGTTTTAAGCCCAAAGCAAAGATGTGTGAGACTCGATTTGTCAAGCGTGCACTCGGAGGCCCTCCATGTCAATAGTTGTTCAATTTTAGTGCCCAAACTTGAAGTGTGATCAATTTAATCTAGAGTTTCGGTCATTTAAAATTTTTGATAAAGTTAAATAAAATGTTCAAAGACCAAGTGAGTGAGTTAGATTGTGGAACATTTAACACCTTTTTCAAGTAGACCCATCCCCATAAATGGCACTGAGATTGCAACCAATGGTTGAATTGATGGGTGATTAGAAAAGAGGTGAGTCCAAGGAACTACTCAAATTGATTTTTGCAAATTTTTATTTAACTTAACAAAGTTTCTTAAATGTCCAAAAATCAAACTTTACCTAAATTGCATGTGGAAAAGAGATTTGTTTTGTTCAATTTTAGAAGCTCCAAATGAAGTGTTTGATATTGCAATGGTTAATTGATCCTTGGCATTCAAGATTGGATTTGTTGTTTTAATCATGCATTCAAGGAAAATTTGATTTTAATCCATGGCATTCAAGAGTGTGTTTAGCAACATGCATCCAAATACAAGTGATTAAACATTCAAGTTTTTTCCTTTGAGCATTCAAGATTGAGATTTTGTGTGTTGTTTTAAGAACTTTGAAGTGTTTTGTTTTAACCTTAGATCATTCAAGATTGTTTTGGACTCAAAAGTGAAAATGACTCTTTGAACTTTGGTTTTCATTCAAGATTTTGTGTTCTAGTTTGCATATTTTAAGCCCAAAAATGATATTCCTAGATTGTTTTGATGCATGGAAAACCTAAGAAACATTCAAGATTTTGCAACAAGACATTTGTTTGGAACAAATAACAAAGCTTTTAGGAAAATTTTTGGCAACCATTTGGGACTCTTAGTTTTCATGAGATTTTTAAAAGAACTTTAAAATATTTGCAAATGAGGTTCATTTTATCCTTGATTGATGCTTTGAGTTTGATTTAGATTTTAGTGTGCACTTAGTGTTGATTTTGAACCTTTTGAAATGGAAACTTGAAGTTCTTTTTAAATTTCAAAAAATGAAGTGTTCCTAACTTTGCATGAATGCATCTAAAACCTTGATGTTGCAAGGATGCAAATGATTGAATTGGTTTAGTTCCACTTGTTAAAAGGCTTTTTTTTTTTTGAAAATTTTTAGTTTTTAATGGATTTAAGTATGATTTAGGGGTTCATTTTAAGCACTAAAAAGAAGTGTGTATGATTTTGCTTCCTTCAAAAAAAATGGCCAACATCTCCCACAAGAAGAAGAAGAAGAAGTAGATGGAATAAGAAGAATATAGACAAGAAGAGGAAGAAGAATTCCAACTGCTTTGTCCACCTATAAGCTTGAAAAATCTGCAAACACTATGAGATAGACTATGAGTTCCTTTGTCTTCTTCATACTCATGTGGACCTACAAAACCAATTTATACAATCCTACCAATCACAAAGACAAGTAAAATTAGCCAAAATTAGCAAATGACATACAAAACTTGACTAAAAAAGCTAATGAAGATTACCCATGCAAGGTCCCACCAGGCATGCCAAAATGTATATGAGCAATGTTAGTATGCTAATAGAAACCAAATTTAAATAAAGCTTCTACAAACTAAACAAAATTCATAAACTTCAAGATAGAATAAGATGAACTCTCAATTGAGAATATGAGCCATTAATGGACTCTCTCAATGAGAAGCTCTCTTTTTGAATGGCTTTGTCTAAATAGATAGGATGTATGCTCAAACTTATGCTTCAAAAAGGGCTTCAAATGGAGTTGGAATTTGGGTGTGAGTGTATGGTTTTGATGTAAAATGGCTTCTTAAAATGGCATTATGACTTTACTTCATAGATTGTGTTGTTTTGCAAAGGGGAAGGATCCAATTTATAGGAAAGAGGCTTGAGGGATTGAGGGCTAAGATGCAAGGATGGGAAAAACCTCATGAAGGGCTCAGATTGCATGAGAGGAGAGCACATGGATTGTGCTTCCTTACAGCCAATTAAGGAGTGACACATGTCACAAGGTGAGAGGATGGAGGAAAGGGGAAGGATGAGTCAAAAAAGGAGGCTCAAGGGATAAAATTTTCATTAAGACCCTCATAATGGCTTTTAAGAGCAATAAAAGGGCTTTGGAAGAGTCATTTATGGCCTAGTGGGCTTCATAAAGTTTTATGGTTGGGATATTTTGAGGGAGATGAGAGGAATTTTGACTTGGGCTTGATTAGGAAGGTTTTAAGCTTTCTTAGGCTTGTGCAAATGATTAGAGGATGGATTAGGATGGTTTAGGATTAGCTTAGGGATAGGCAAGTGGATGACATTTAATGAGGGTGGGTGAAGGAGGAGATATTTGTTAACTTTGGCTTGGGTTAGTAAGTCTTAACCCATGTTTAGAGAATGTGACAAGGTTAGGAGGGGATTAGGATTAGGTTTAAAGACATCTTCTAGAAGAGTCTAGACTTTGGATGAGGATAAAGACTTTCTAGAATAGTCTAAAATTTCCTAGGATGAGGATGAAGACTTTCTAGAAGAGTCTAGAACTTCTTAGGATGAGGATAAATTAGATTTTTAGGAAATAAATAAAGTTTTATTTATTTCAAGGGTTTGGGTTGAGGAGATATTTATTAAAACCCTTTTAATAAACATGAGGATTAATATTTAATCTTAATTAAATATTTTGAGTTGGGATTAGGGGTAGGAAATGATGGGATTAGCCTTTAGTCAAAATTAAAGAAGGATTAGAAGATTTTGGAAGAGGTTAGTGGTCTTAAGGAAATTGGCCAAGTTTTGGGCAAAAAATAAATTTTTTATTTATTTTGGTTTTTTTGGTCAATTTATTAATTAAATAATTAATAAATAAGGAAATAATATTTAAATAAGATTTAAACATTTTTGGGAGGGATTCCTTAATTAAATTATTTTAATTAAGATAAAGGGATTTAATGGCATGAAAATAAATAAATTAATTAATAAATGATGATGTCATCATGACTTTTTCAAAAAATAAAAATACTTTATTTTTTAAAGGTTTTTAGGTGTCTGCACATAGAACTAGTGATACTTTATTGTGATAATAATAGTGCTATCAATATATCAAAAAATTTAGTGATGCACACAAAGACAAAGCACATTGCAATCAAGTATCATTACTTGAGAGAGTTAGTTCAATATAAAGAGGTGAAGATGGAATATGTCAACACAAAGGAACAAATTATTGATATCTTCACAAAAGCATTACCTAAGGATGCTCATGAGTATCTAAGAGATAAATTAGGGGCAATGCCCCTATCAAAAGCTATCTAAGTAACAAGAGGAATGCCTTGCATCAAGTAAGTCGATGTTCATATATTATACATTGATGCAGAGGATCTTACATTAGGACCTACCTAATGTAATCAAAGAGCTAAAACTTCAAATCAGTCAGAAGTAAGGTGACAAAGGGAGATATTGAAGAAATTGAAAAGTTTTATCTATCATGTTAAAGATGACAAGTCCTTGACATTTTTTTCAAAGAAGGGAATAATCTATTGATCAAACTAGTACAAATGCTAAGGAAGAGTTTATTTTTACTTAGAGGGAGATAATTGTTGAAGGAGACAATTGTTAATCAAGAGAGCAAAGTGATCAGGAAAGAAAAGAAAGAGAAATCTTAATATTTACCTAGTTAGAGGGAGATATTGTAAGGGAGAGTTATAAGAAAGAAGTTCGTAATCTAATCAGAAGATGGAAGTTGCTGATAGAGGGAGAGATTTCAATACAAGTTTTCTTTTTGGTATTGTCTTATTGTTTTAACCTAGTCAGTTTGGTTGAGCAAAGGTGTTTACCATTTGGTTGATTTGGTTGATTAGTTTGGTTTTTCATCAATGCCAGAGAGGGAGATTGTTGAAAAAAATTGAAGAGATAATTTTTGAGAGAGATTGTTGAACTAGATTGAAAGAGAGAGATTGTTGAAGAAGACTATCTGTTTCAATCATTGTTTTTTCAATGATGTCAAACCTATTATTTGATGGTAAGAAAACTACTTATAAGATTCAAGTACTATCACTTATTTGATGGATGAGGAGGATTTGATCAAAAGATGTAACAATAGCACCTAAAGGAAAGGTTGAGTTATACTTATGTAATGAAGTATAAAGATCAATTAAGATAGCAATAACATGATGTATTGATAATCTACTTAAGGTTATAAAGGTTGGTTAAACTAAGAAAGTTTAGAAGAACAAGTTACACAAAGTTTTTCTACCAAGCTTGACCGAGTGGATAGTAGGTGTTGAGAAAAAAAAAGAAAGCTAAGCAAAATATTAGTTGGAGCTGAGTAAAAGTTCATTCTAGTGTATGCTAAGAAGAATAGTGGATGCCGAGTAAAGTTTAGTTGATGCTGAGCACTAGTAAACTTTAGTTCATTTTGAGTAATTTCATAGTGGATGTTGAGCAATGTAGTATGTGTTGAGCATCACAAGTTTGATAATGTTGAGCTACTGCATTATTTAAAAGATCATGGATTTGAAGAATCTGAGCTAATAATTTTGTTTTCTTAAATTTTGTGAACCAAGTGGAAGATAAGGTTGATGAGCTAGTGGCATAGAATTCAAGGTAAACCATTTTTAGGCAAATCCAAAGTGGATTCTAAGAGAAGTTTTAGAAGAGATATCAGACATGGGGTAGATACATTGCATCCTACCTAAATTGGACAATGGAAAATGAGTGGTAAAATATCTTAATTTCCTATTTATAGGAATGGTTGGTCATGAAGCAAGGTTGTCATGTGCGAGAACCTAAGGGAGACAAGGAGTCAAGGGTTTTTCTTCATTAAGTGACCTAAAAGAAGAGTCTACAGTGGCATGTTAAGCAAGAAGGCTTAAGGAGATGAATACTTGAAGGGTGAACAAGCTATTAGAGTTGTAAAGTATGAAGGCCAAGCAAAATTGAGGACTAAATAGAGATTTGTAATCTACAAATGAAGTTGTAAGTTGTATCATATCAAAGCCTTATTATTAATCTCTAACAATTGTATCATTCTAGAGTAAATCCTTTATGTTAAGGTTGACATAACAGTCATTTGTAAATACGTAAACTAGGTGACATTCCAAGTGAATGGTCTAAAGTTCTCTAACAAGGCTCACTTCTAATAGGGTGATTGAAATCCTTTAATAGGGTTGCATTTAAAAATGTGTATTGTAACTTTAACAAGGTTGGCCTTTCATAGGGCATCACTTCAAAAGAGTGAAAATAGTAGCATGTTATTGATGGTTTTTCTCAAATTGGGTTTCTACGTAAATCATTGTGTCAAATGTGTTGATGAATATGTTATGTTTCATGCTTTACATTTCTACAAATTGATTTGACACTAAGCTACAAGTTTTAAGTGATTGCATAATCTTAAGGAAGTATGCATGAGTATAAATCTTTTATGGGTTTACTAAGCTATGAAAAGTTTTATTTATACATATGGACTTTGGATAACTAATTCACCCCCCCAGTTATTCTAAAGTATTCCAATAGATAGTGTCTCCACTTCTTAAATGCTTGAACTATAGCATAAAATTCCTAATCATGAACAAAATATTTTCTTTTTGCATAACTTAATTTCTCACTAAAATAAGAATAAGGTCTAACTTCTTAGCTGATAACAACTCCTATTACAATACCAGTAGCATCATAATCTACTTGAAACACATTGATAAAATCATGAAGTGCTAAAATAGGCTACTCAGTAACTTTCTATTTAAAAAAATTAAAACTCTTATCTAATCCTATAGCCCATTTAAAATTCTTTCCTATCCCCTCACATTTTTTCAGTCAAGGGTCTACAAATACTGTTAAAACCTCTTGTGAACTTTCTGTAAAAACTAGTCATTCCATCAAAAGATCTTACCTCTGTCACACTCCTTGGGGTAGGTCATTCAAGGATAACTTTTACTTTCTCTAGGTCCATATTTAGACCTTCTTCTATAACTAAAAATCCTAGGTACACCAACTTCTTTACAAAACTGCACTTCTTTAAGTTTATCAGCAACTTTTCTTCCCTCAATTTATCAAACACCTTGTAAATATTGATCAAGTGGTCCTCCAATGTGTTACTAAAGATCAAAATATCATCTAGGTAAAGAATGAAAATTTTACCTAGAAACTCTTTCAGTACCTTGTTCATGAGCTGCATGAAAGTGCTCTTGGCATTCGTTAGCCCAAAAAGTATGACTAACAACTTGTATAGTCCTTCTTTGGTCTTAAAAGTAATCTTTCACTCATCACTTTCTCTGATAGGAATCTGATGGTACCCTCTCTTCAGATCTATCTTTGTGAAATACTCAACCCCACTCAAATAGTCCATTATATCATCCATCATTGGAAATGAAAATTTTTACTTGATTGTGATCTTGTTGATGGGGGGATAATCTATGCACATCCTCCATTCTCCATTCTTCTTTGGTGCTAATACTATTAGTACAACACATGGACTCAAACATTCTCAAATCAACCCCTTTTTTATCAAGTAGTGAATTTTTCTATTCAACTCTTCACATTCTACTGGTGTCTTTCTATGTGCTTCCTTATTTGGAAAACTAGCTCCTAGAACCAAATCTATTTGGTAGCTGGTCTTCCTCAATGGGGGCAATCCATTAGGTACATTATCTAATACAATATTAGAAAACTCTCTTTGAAACTTCTATAGGTACTTCCTCTACTTCTTTTTTAATATCTTTTGGAATTATATCAAAACACATATGCTCACACTTCATACCTTTGAGAAACTCTTTTCCATCAAAAGAACATATTCTAACAGCACAACATACCTTTTCTTCTTTCTCCTTCAATGGCTTCAACTTATGCTTCACTCTATCCTTGGTCAAAGTGTAGGTATTTTCTCACCCATCATGTACATAATGTATATCAAACTACAATGGCCTACCTAGAAAAATATGACATATGTCCATAAGTATGATATCATAGAGTACCTCATTCTGGTAGGTTCCATTCTTGAACTTCACTGAGCACTCCTCATTGACCATGACCTTGTCATCATCTTGCACCCAAGAAATATGATATGGATGAAAATGTTTTTTTCTCTTTAGGTTAAACTTTGTGACCATCATTTTTTATATTAGATTGTTAGTACGCACACCATCAATCATCACATCACAACACTTTTCTTCACATCTACACCTTGTGTGGAAAAAACTCATTCTTTAATCAAGTTCATTCTCACCACTCAACATGACTCTTCTACTAACTAGGACTTCTCCTCTTTCAGCATCTTTAGAATGTGAGGATCTAGTATCTTCATCAACATGTGCAACTCTAGCCTAGCCTACTATTCTTTGATTTGTCCTTCCTTGGCATAGGGAACATTCAAATGCTCTATGTCATTCTTCTCCATAGTGAAAACATTTCCCATGGAAGCCTCCTCTTCTATATCCTTTTTCTTTACCTCTTCCTCTTTGATATCTATAGTTCTAATCATGGAAATGATTGTAATTTTTTCCCCTCTAGTTCTAATTACTACTTCCAGCCTCATCCTTATACTTTTGATAATCATTATAGCCTCCAAAAGATCATCCACCAAATCTTCCACCATGATGTCTTCTGCTATTCTTGTTGTCATACTTCTTTCTTAGTTTCTCCTACACTCTTAGGGAAAACTACTATGCCTCCTTAATACTAGTCATTCGAACGAAACCCAACTCATCATGAATACTTGGCCTTAACCCATTAAGATAATGGGCCACTTTCTCCTTATCAGCTTTTGTATGGCTAGTTCTAATGAGAACTCAATTCTAGTGAGAATAGATTTTATCGCTTGCTTCAAACATTAAATCTTCTTCAACAGATCAAGCTCATAATCCATGAGAATGAATTATCACTTCAATTTAGCTATCATATGTTCCAATCTAGTGATTTTTCCTTTCCCTTTTGATTTCACTCCAACTAAACCTCCTACTACTAGATCTTCTCATGTCATTTTAGTTTTGCCTTCACAAACTTGACCCTATCAAGATCCTTAATATCTCCATACTTAAAGTACTCCTCCATTTCATTGATCCAATCAATCAACTCCTCTAGGTTAAGATTTCTCAAAAATATGGGAACCTCAAACTTAGGTCTTTTTCTAATATTGGAGATGTCCCTAAAGAGCATCTCTTTTTATGGGCTTAGAACTGCCTCTACTTTGGCATTTTCTTCTACTTCGTTCCCATCCTTGCATTCATCTCATATAGGAATATTTATTCCTCTATGCATTTTTTGTTCCAATGCTTGCATTTTTATTTAGAGGGCTTAGAAACCCTCAAGTGTAATATGTACAACTCTTTTGTCATGCTTTGTTTGTAGAGGCATTTTCATGTTTTTGCTGAAACCTTAGTGCGAACTACCTCACAATCAACAATCTATCTACACACTTAGCCCAAACGATGATCCTAGTGTGAATTGACTCATAGTTAGTGATTTTTCCCTACACTCAAGAACTCTGGCTTTGAAACCACTTGATGAAGGGTGCTCCCCTTAATACCATAATCACATAATAGAAACAAAGAAACAACATCAAATATGAGAACAAAATATGGAGTTCATATTTGTACCAAAAATGTGGAATTATAGAATTCACAAGTACAATATGCTAACCCATATGGGTGCCTTCATTATAGTAATTTGCAAGACAAAGCTATGAACTACCACCCAGACTTTTTCTAGACAATGTTCAAGCCTTTCTTAAATAGACAATTTTATGCCATCTAGGAAGGTTCTAGACATTGAAACTTAATACCTAGGGCTGATAAAGCCTAACAATACAAATAGAGTTGGCCAAATACATCTTTGATAACTATTTTAGATATTTCAAGAAGTCCAACTTTGAGAGGCCATAACTCAAGAAGTGTTGCTATGATTTGCTATTATAACCACTTTTCAAAAATGTTAGCTCTTGATCTACAAGCTTGAAACTATGCAAGTGCCCTTCCATTGAGTTGTCATACCTCATCTAGACAATATAAGGCCTCCAACATTGAGCCTAAAGATTTTTTTGCAAAGTTTTCTACCAAAAATTCACAATAAATTCTCTGATACTTAAGCTAGAGAAATGCAATTATTATGGTAGTCAAGTATAATTTTAAAATAAACCTTCATGTATAAAATGAGAACATTCTAAGCTCATATGAAAAAATTATTATAAATAGCAAGTTCCCATAAATATTACCCACCCTGTCTACTAGTCCTTACTAAAATAGAAAATACTCAAAAGAAAATATTTTTGGGTGATGCAATATTGCACTTACACCAAGGATGAACTTGCATCACTCCTCCTTTGTTAGATCTCAAACATTTTAGGGATTTACATATTTCCTTTTCAACTCTTGCTAAGTACCACTTAAACATTTGGAAAGCATCATATTTCTATTTCAAAAACATAACTGTCATCATCCTAGAATAATCATCAATAAATAACATTATGTACTTATCTCCTTTGTACCTTTGCACATCAATTGGTCCACACAAGTCAGTATGTTCAATCTCTAATATTCCTTAAGAGGTATGAGTCTTACCTTTAAAACTTGACTTTTTCATTTTGCCTAACTAACATTGTTTGCAAATTATATTGTCAGGTTTCTTCAACTTAGGCAAACCTCTCACTCTTCTCATGTTACTGATACTAACCAAGTTATCAAAATTAACATGGCATAACCTCTTGTGCCATAGCCACACATCATCAAATTTGACAACTAAACATGTAGCATCCTCTATATCAAGGTAGAACATATTACCTCTAGTTTGATGATCTTTTTCCAATTTGTTTTCCATCAGTATCATATATCTTAGCAATCTTGTTCTCAAACTCAAACTTACAACCTGAATTATTCATTTGTGACACACTTAACAAGTTATAGTTAAGTGCTTCAACATAATAAGAATTATCACATAATATCTTTTTTGTGAGTTTGATAGAACCTTTTCCTTTTACCATACAGGGTGTATCATTACCAAATCTTACACTATTTCCATCATAATAATTCAAGGTAATGAACTTACTTTTATCTGTAGCCATGTGATGTGAACACCCACTATCAATGATCCATCTATCATTCTTGTTTTCACAAGACACCAATGTAGTTTCCTTATCCTCATTAGATGCATCCTTCATTACAACATACACCACTTCATCATCATGATCATCAGATCCATCTTTTGTTTCCTCTTGAGAAATGTAACAAGACTTCTTGCTTTTGTCTTTGTAATCATTGTTGTCTTCATCTCTTCTACTTTTATACTTGTCTCCACCTCTATAATTCTTCTTCTCTGGACATCCAACATCAATATGACCAACCACATTACAATGTAAACACAAGTTAGGTAGTTTACCTTTGAATTTTTCTTTTCCTTTATAAAATATTCTTGTTAGTAGTACTTCAAGTTGTTCTACATCCTCCTCATTATATCACTATCACTGGACACATATTTTACCTTTTTTTGTTCTTGTCATTAAGTTCCTTCAATGATAGCTTGGCTTTTAAAGAAAATTCAACATTTTCAAGTTTGAAATTATCAAAATTAGATAGCTCAAAAGTGATGAGCCTACCTACCAGACCTTCAAGAGTCATATTAGAACCTGACATACCTCCTAGTTCTTGTATTGTAGAAGCTCTAATATTATAAATAGATAGAACTATTCTCAAAAAATTTCTTAGTATAGTCTCATCATCTAGTATACCATTGGATCCCCTTATTTCATTAACAATATCCAAGTTATCCTAGAGCAATATTAAGAAATATTCTCAACTTCTTGCATTTTCATATCATCAAACTTACCTCTAAAACTTTCAGATTTGGCTCTTAGAACATTTGTATCTCCTCCATAGATAGTGAGAAGAGAATCACACGTTTTCTTTGGACTATCACAACCCTTAATATCATCAATCTCAGCATAACTTAGGGCAGAGGCAATTTCCAACATTGCCTGATTGTGTTCTTTCTTCTTTTTCAAATCTTTAGTAGTTAGAGCTCTAGCAGGATCAACACACTCTGTGGTGATGGTAGATTGTGCATGATCCCCAAGACCTCCTAGGTGTAGCTTCATCAAACTTTTCCATGCAAGAAAGTTATCTCTATTAAGCTTGGGTACCTCTCTTTTTGACATCTTGATCATTTTGCTTCTAGTACCTTCAAACTAGTCCTCTTAAGCAAATTGCTCTGATACCAATTTTTGGAATACTTTAGAATAATTGGGGTGGGGTGGTAATCAATTATCTAAGGTCTAGATGTACATTTAAAAATTTTCACAACTTAGTGAACCCATATCCATAAATTATTTTCATCATGCATGCATCCATTAGATTATGTAATCACTTAAACTTGTAGGTTGTTTTTAAATAATCTTTACAAAAATGTAAGCATGAAACATAATAGATTTAGTAACACATTTGACACAATAATTTTATGTGGAAACCCAATTTGGGAAAAACCACCAATAACATTTTACTCATTCTCACTCTTCTAAAGTGATGTCTTGTGAAAGGCCAACCCTCTTAAAAGTTACAATGCACATTGTTAAATGTGACCTGGTTAAAGGATTTCAATCGCCCTATTAGGAGTGAGCCTTGTTAGAGGACTTTAAATTTTTCACTTGGAATATCACCCAGTTAAAGGATTAACAAATGACTCTTAGGTCAATCTTTATCCAAAGGATTTACCCTAGACTATTACATGATTAGAAAGCAATAGTAAGGCTTGATCTAATAACAACTTACAACACACTTGCAAATTATAGATCTCTATTTCAGTCCTCCATTCTACTTGTCTTTCACACACTTCAACTCTGATAGTTTGCTCACCCTTCAAGAATGCATGCCCTTAAGCTTTCTTTCTTTGCTTGCTAATGTAGTCTCTTCTCTTAGGTCATTGAATGAAGCAATGCCCTAGACTATTTGTATCTCTTAGGTTCTCTCACATGACAACCTTTCCTTCTTACCAACCATTTCTATAAATAGAAAATTAAGATCTTTTTCTATTCTTCCTCCATCATACATTTTAGGGTTAGGTTGGATTAGGTAGGATTAGGGTAAACTTTAAGAAAGCCGCCTCCAAACAAAGATATAAAATATTGGCGAATCTTTCATTATTTTTGAAAAGCAAAATTATTTATATTGGCAAAACTCTCAATTTTTTTATTCTGAATATGATTAATTTTGGCAATTATTTTTGAATCATAATTTTTTTTGTATAAAATATTGATGAATCTCAATAATAATAGGAAGTTCATTAATCACCATGGAATATTACAAATCAAAATTGAGCATTTTTTTACCTTGTGGAATGTTATGAGAATCATTACATATACTTTAAATCAATAGTGAATAATAAATATTGGTGATATATCCCTAAATTAACTAATAATTATGATAATTATTGGTCAGTTCAATTTAATTTCTCCAATAATATATTATATTTAGGTAACTCAAATCTATTCATGTAACAAATATTGTGGCAAATATTTGAGTTTAAATTTTTCAATAAAATAAATTATTGAGCGATTTTAAATATTCTAGAACTGAATTTTATAAAACTATGGCGATTTAGGTTGTATCAAATCTTAAATTATTAGCTGATTACGAGCCAAAAAAAATTGAAATTAGCCAATTTACGAATATTAGCCACTAAATTATACCCTAGGTAAGATTCAATGAATCTACCCATCATTTCACTTCATTCCCTTCTAGAAACTTCTCCTTCAATCTTCTTTGAATTTGCCTCAAAATGGTTTATCTTGAATTCTGTTGCACTAGCTCATCAAGCTTATCTTCCACACAATTCACAAAAGCCAAGAAATCAAACTTGTTGGTTCAGATTCATTGAAGTCATGATCTTTCTCATAATGTCAAAACTCGACATTAATTTTCTTCTTATGCTTAGGACATACTTCATTGCTTGACATCTATTATCAAAATACTTAACACAAACTAAAGTTTACTAGTGCTCAGCATCAACATAAATTTACTCGGCTTACACTGTATCACTTGGTTTCAACTGATTTTCTACTTTTCTTACACAAACTTTTCTCTCCACCTACTATGCAGATTGTTAAGCTTGGCAGACATACTTCATTTGACTTGTTCTTCTAAATTTAATCAGTGTTTTCAACCTTTGCAACCTTAAGTAGATTATCAATGCACTATAATATCATTGTCTTAACTAATTCTTGTAGTCCTTTTCTATATCATAACTCAACCTTTCCTCTAGGTGCTATTTTTAACTCATTTGATCAAATCATCTTCATCAATCAAACAAATGATAGTACTCAAATCATCTATGCAATTGTCTTAGCAGCAAGTAGCAGGTTTGACATCAGTGACAAAACAATGATTGAAACACATAGTCATGCTTGTATCCATATTTTTTCAATAATAACTGTACTAATTCAAACTTTTAAGGCTTCAGGTGTAGTGTTTCATTTTTGAAGTTATTTAAATGTAAAGGTGACTAAATCATAAAATGTAGAGAGAAAGAGCTGATAAATTATACAAAACATATTGATCATTTTATTCATATACAAAAGACTTTACAAGGGTATATTTCCAATGCAATCTTTTGAAAATTCAATACCTTTCATTACATTTATAAATGGAAAAGTATAGTATAGGATTTTGCAAACTCGTGGATAGCTTAATAGAATAGACCTATGTAATAAAACATACAAATATAGAAGTCAAGAAAGAGAGAGTGACAAAAGATCTAGCAATGCCTAGCTTGAATAGTGAATGATCGTAGTTGAGACGCTCAGTTGAATGGTTGAGCCTTAGAGATGGTGTCAGTCACATGCATCACTATGAAATGATGAATCTATAGTACTCCTTCTAATTGGCTGCTACATGCATGCATTGTACTAAAAATGTCATTTCTATTAAATAAAGAAACCAAGAAAAAATAGAATCTAGTACTAATATAAGTGAGGTACAATTCATACATTTAAACATATCAGATAATGGAAGAGAGAAGAAGGAGAATTATTTTGATGTCCAAGTACATTCAATCGCTTGAAATAAAAAAAATAGGACTTTTAGGAGAATACCAAAATGGCAAAGCATAAATCAAAGGATGACACATTTTTTCAAAAAACTAATTTGTTTTCTTCTTGCATTGATAAAATTGATTATAGTCCTGAATTTCAATATAAAAGTTACAAGTGGGTTTGTGGTTATGTGTAGGATCATGGTGTGCCAAAAAGTGGTGATCCAAAAAATATGTAGTTCTAAAATACCTCAAAATATTTGAAAAGCTATTCCAACTTTTTTTCCACCCATCTTGACACAAAAGCAAACAATTAATACCTTTATAAGCCCTAGTACATCTTTGGATACCAACCCTACATCGTCAACTTTAAAAACATCCCAAAAAATGTGTTTTTGGCATGTTCTTGTGTGTGTTTTACTTCAAACATGTATATGATGATTCTTTTTCCACCCAAATTTGATGAAATAAAAATGATTTCTCAAGAATTTTTTTAGCTTTCCATAAATGTAATGCCTATCAAATTATGTGTTCAATAAGAAATTATTACTTATTTTCTAATGGAGTTAAATATAGAGTGTTGATTGACACATTGATTGAAAAATAACTAAAACTTTCAAATGGTACAACATTTTTGAAATCCAAAATATGCATCACATTCTATACTTGTTCTACTAAATGTTAAAAAAAGAAAAATTAAATCTTATAGAGTTTTGAATTAGTTAAGGTGGTCAGACACGAGAGTTTTTTAATTCCAAAAATACTATAGTAGAAAATTCATAATCAATTACTTATTTAGAAGAAAAATAAACAAAAATATGGGTTAGATCTAGGCATGAGTCTACTTCTTATATCTATAATCTTATTAAAAAATATTATCATTTGATTTTGATTAAGGTGGTCAGACATACATATACTTCTTATTTTTTCCTGAATGTTTATTGCATTAAAATTAAAATTTAGACCAATCAATTTTAATTTTTTTCAAATAAGACCTAGTAGTTTAGAAACTAAATTCAATTTCCTAGAGATTCTTTTATCTCAACTTTTTGATAGAAAGTTCATAACAAGCTAAAAATTGCACATCAAGTTGACATAATCTTGATTTTTTAATTTTTCATTGCCACTTAAGGGTATAGTTTGGTTGACCATGATCTTGCACATACCCTTTAGCTTTGCCAATATATTGAGAGATAAATATGACATAGCCATATCAGAACCTATGTGCAAAAATTTAAGTAATTTTTAGCTCATTGATATGGTGTCTCAGTAAAAGATATAATTATCTTTTCAACCATGGTAAAATTAAAAGATAAGAATATCAACCTCTAGCGTGCTCAAACAAATGTTCACAATTTAATTTTGAGGTAGCATTAGATATTCATCAAGTATGGCTAAGTTTGAAATTAAAAGTTTTACACATTATTACGGTACTAAGTACACGTACCTATTTTTAATGAGAGAATTGGTTTATGAAGATACATTTCCAAAAGAGTAGACTTAAGGGTTGCCCATCAATTAATAAAAATAATATTGAATTGTAGATCAATCTCAAGGCTCATAATGAAAATTGGATCAAAATTAATATAGAAAATAGCTTTAAGTATTATCAATGGCTATAAAGAACAATACAACAAATGAAGAGTAAAGTATTAGATTATATAGTAAGCATGTACAATTTGGTGGAAGTATAACCAAAAAAGGCCAAAATCCAAGCATAGTATCCATTATTGGGTAAGGTACCTCATAAGGATGCAAATAATCAAGGAATATTGCGAAGAATAGAAGAATAGTCATGATATGCTACATAATACAGACACTTATTTGCACTTCATATTTTAACTTGTACAATAAAGATACAATCAACAAGGGTTGCAAAAGGAGATTATCAATATTGTTGAGAGCTTCAATCAACACAAAAGCCTTAAATATTTGATGCAACCATAATGTTACTGATAATAATAAAAACAATGATGCATTTATTCTTCTACATAGAGCATAAATACTACAGGAAGATGACAGAATTTATTTATCAAGATCTTATTATACAAAACATCACAATTACATTGATAGGAGAAATAGGCATGGAAGGAGGAACCATAAAAATAGTGCAACATAGAATTGACAGCCAATCATATTTTTTGTGTTTCTCCCAAAATATAAACAAGGTTTGTGTGAAATTTTAACTCTAGAGTTAGAAACTGGAAAGCAAAAAAACACATTAAATTTTGGGAAAACCCAATTTGTTTTGAGAGTGATGAATTTTTGTGTGCAACATTTTTTTTTAAATAGAAATTGAAATGTTGATTGGTGACTAGAGTAAAATAATAGAACATAATAAATCAGCTGGGTATGTAAGCCACACAAAAAAACATGGAATTGCCTTAATATAAATAGTGAAAAACAAAATTATTGAGTAAGGCCCAAGTGTAGATTTGTATACAACATATTTAAATTCAACATAGGTCTCACAGAGCACCATTTTCTTAGTAAAACATTACATAAGTTTTAGAAAAAAAAAAAAAGGCAATGAAAGCCCTCAAGACTGCATAATAGGCCATATCAAAGCTACAACAAGAGGACCATACACAATACCAACAGAGAATTAAAATGATATATTGGTGGAAGATTATGAAATAGTATGTTTGAGACCATTGTTTCTTTTAATGAAGAGATGAGAATTTTAATTACAAAAAATATAATAATTGCGATATCATTACTAACTTCTATGGAAACATCAAAGAAATGAGTTTCATTATAACAAATCCCTTGATGCATTCAAAGGGAACAACAAAAAAATATAGATGAAAAATAAATTCATGAGATTGGTCATATAGAGATAAAGCATTAAAAAAAATAGAGATATCATTATCAGTCTAATGACTTGTTGTAGCTATGTAGTGATATAAGGATCAAAGATTTTAAAATTTTAGACATACAATGTGATGCCTACCAATGAAAATGAAAGATCCCATATTCAAATCCTCAACTCTCAGTAATATCTATAGCAACACAAAAAATACCCATTCTATAAAAGAAGCTACAATAAAAATATAGAGATGTGACACCAGCAATAAATAAGGCTAACCGAAGTAGTAGAAGTGCTCAATCTCAAAGAACAACAAGAACAATAAAAGTTAAACCTAATAAGTCATTGGATTCCTAGGCTTTAAATCAAGAAAATAAAGTTGTTGAGGTCAAGGAGAAAGTAGCTATTACATCTAAACATAGAGAATATGCCTGTAAAAAGCTTGCCATCAAGTGTAGTTAAACAGAGCAAGGTTTTGGAGAAACCACTCTTTTAGATAAAAAATATAACCCTTGAATCATGAGATAAACAACATGAAGATACATCAAGTTTAAATGAGGCCCTTAATGTTAAGAGATAGGACATAGCATGGAACTCTTCAAAAGTAAAAAGTACCTCATTTTAGCATAAATGCCTACTGGACGAATTATTTAGAGTATAGAAAACCACAATATCGGGAACACATGTAGCATAAGTGTATATGGAAAAAAAACATTTTAAAAATTAATGTATAGATATTTCCAGCCATGTCATCAAATTTGGAGAGACACCATTATAAAATTATAGGAATTGTACTTCAGCATGGAGGCCCAATACCCAATTAATAGTGCAAACATGATTAAGAAAAAATGGAAAAGGAAATGCCAAGTCACATTCTTCTTCTGCATAAATAAAAGAGTCCATAAGGGAAAAATATAGAAAAGAATTGTGAGTCAAAGAATAAACTCTTGGTCAGATTTAAACATAAATTATAGAAAGGAGTGTATTTTTTAAGAAAAGCCCTCATGCAATCTCCTTGCTAAAGCACATTTTACAAAGAAACCCTCAAAATATTAAAACTTACAATAGTTACAAAGTCATCCATGTTACACCAGCCAAGAATGACATATTAGAGATATAAAATCCTTATTGGAGAGAACAAATGCAAATCAAGTTTAAACCCTCACTAGAGAAAAATAGAATAGCCACAATAGAGATCCATAGGAAACATATAAGTCACACTAGCAAAATGTAAAACTAAGACATTTCCATTCAATGGTTGTAAAATTGTAAGACCTCAAAGATATACAACCAAAAAAGGAGAAGATTGAGAGAAACAATATACTTAAAAAGAATAGGTGAAATAATTGCAAAGAAATGTCAAATAAATAAGCTCTATTATGTGGTCAAACTTGAGAAACCCTAAGAGCATGGCAGCTTGGAGAAAAAATTATAATTGGAAAAATGATAATATGAAGATAGGTTGAATTTTTAATTGGATGTTAAATGGGAGCCATAAATCTATGAGATAGGGTCATGTGTTAGGTTCTTGATGGTTGTTTTGCATTTGAATCTTTCATGAGATTCATGAATAGAGCCAGGGCTTGTTGATTCATTATAATTAAGTTAAAAAAATATTACTTAGCCTTTCTAAATACTATTTCATATATTTAATTTAATTGAATTATAAATATATTAACATTTTATTTTATATATCACTTCATATATATTTAGCATATGTAGAAAAAGGAATGTTTTAGTATTATCAAGCCAGATAGGTGTTCATCATCAATGGCTAACCCTAATAGTGGCTACAAGGATGGTTCTTGTTTTATGAGTGGATATGATTTCTTTGTAGATCCTAAATATGTAGAGATTGAAGAATAATTTTTAATGGTCATAATTTTTTCAAGATTTTTGACACTAGAAGTAGAATGATGAATGCTCAATCTAAATTGTAAATATGTTATTTTTGTATCCTCATTGAGGTTACTTTTTGTAAGTTCTAATGTTTCAAACTTTTGTATTTAGCAACGATTCTAGGTTTTCTTGCTACTCATTTCCCAGTTGAGCTTTTGAATTAGTCTTTTTTTATAAATATATCAATATATTTAGTGCCTTGCCCACTTTTGCCAATAAATAAATAAATAATATTTTAGTATTATCTCCATATTTACTAAATATATTATAGATCAAATAAAATATTATTTATGATTGTTGTAAGATATGAATGATGTATTAAATTATAAATAATAATAGCTATTTTTTATTTTTAAAAGATAGTTATTTATTAACTATTTTTCATGCAAATATTGGAGACATACTTTTAAACTCAAAGTCAGTTTTGAAGAGGAGTTTTACTAAGTGTATTTTTCTCATATGAGGGGATTAAGGCTTTTCCTTGTAAGGATGCATATGCTCTTGCATGCATGGTTAGAATGACTATTTGTGGAGACATAAAGTGACATTTTCAATAGATAGAGGCTTTTATTTTCTCACTCATGCAAAGATTATTATAGGAGGAGTTTTTATTTTTCTTCATATTTAGTGGATATTCAAAGTGTTCCTTTTTCTAGTTTCTTAGTTAGTTATTCAAAAGTTTGAGGTCTATCAATAGACAAGGGTTTCTCATTTGTTTGACTTTAGTTAGTGATTAAGTAGGTTTTCCTTTTGTATACTAGTTCATTAAATTTATGAACAATTCTTCAATATTTTGGGTAGTTATGAGTAGTTTTACATGATTTTGAGATGTGATCTAGGAACAACTTTTTTATTATAATATGTTAATATGATAAAAAAATCCATTGATCATTTATTTAGACATTTGTCTAGATGACTAGTTATTAGTAACCAATTATTTAGACATTTATTTAGTCATTTATCTTTATCTAATATTGTGATTTTACTTGATGACCAAATTAGTCATTTATATAGTCACTTATAAATTTAAAAACATTAGTAGAATTTGATCACTTTTAGTAACAAGACTAAAAAATTTAGTCTTGTGACTAACTACTTTAGTCATGCAGTCATTTATTTTCCAAAATCCTACTACTGTGGGATTGATAAGATAGTGAAGTTCATTTTTGAAAGATATTTTTGGCCACATGTGTATAAGGATGTTCAGAAGATGGTGAAAAGTTGCATAATTTTTCAAGTTACTAAAGGAACTAGTTAAAATTTGGGGTTGTATACACCTATTCTTATTCCTAATAAACCTTGGGAGGACATCAGTATTGATTTTTTTTTTCTTGGATTACCTAGAACTTAGAGAAGAAATGATTTTATTTTTGTGGTAGATGGTCATTTTTTCTAATATGGCACATTTTATACCTTGTAGGAAGACATCAGATGTAGTTCACATAAAACATTTATTTTTAAGAGAAATTGTGAGATTGCATAGATTACTTAAGACCATTATTTTAGACAAAGATACTAAGTTCATAAGCTACTTTTGGAGGACACTTTGGAAGGATTTGAATACTGATCTTAAGTTTAGTTCTACATTTTATTTTCAGACAGATGGACAAGCTAAAGTTGAAAACAAAATTTTGGGTAACTTACTAAGATCATTGAGTGGGGAAAAACCTACTAATTGGGATTTTATTTTGTCATGAGAAGAATTTTCATATAATAATTTAGTGAATAGAATTACTAAAAAGACCCCTCTTAAGATTTTGAATGGTATGCATCCTCGTGGTACTACTTAGTACATAAATTTCAATGTTGAAATGAATAAGAATATTGAAATAGATGAATTTATGGAGTTTAGACAGAATTTCCATAAGGAAATGAAAATAAATCTAAATAAAAACAATCAAGAATATAGGGGGAGAGTAGATAAGAAGAGAATAAATAAAAATATTTAGGTTGGAGATTAAGAGATTATATACTTGAAGAAAAATACATTTATGGCTAGGACATATAGAAAGCCAAAAATTAAGAAATTTGGTCCTTATAAGATCTTAAGGAACTGTGATAGTGGAAATGCTTTTGAAGTATAATTACCAAAAGAAGTGGACATTTCACCTATTTTAAAAATTTCAAACATCTATGAATATTTTGAATCTAATAAATAAATAAATGACAATCTTGATTATCCTAAGAAGAAGAGAGAGGGAATTGAATGAATTTTTGATACCAAAGTGAGTAAGAGGACAAGAGGAAAAGACTACAAAGAATATCTAGTTAAGTGGCATAATAGACTTGCTGAAGACAATTTTTAGATATCTCAATTTGAGTTAGACCTTTATAATTCTTCTTATAATATTAGGGCTTCCTAAAGTGGACATCATTCCTTATTTAACTCAAGTGTTTGATCCAATAGGATCTTGGGTTCTTTGGGAATCTTGCATCAACCAAAAATATTTTTAGTTTCCTATTCCAATATGCATTTTATGTAGGAGACCTTGTTATCTATGTTATCTCTTCCTACAAAGTTAATTAACTAATTTTGACCTATCATAGATCATTCCTTTATGTTTTCCTAACACACTTGCATCTCTTTGAAGAGTTGTCCTTCTCTATGTTCAAGGCATGTTTTTTTTTTGGATATTGACTAACATGTGGCATCTGACTACTATGAGGTTTTTGTGATCTCAAGGATTTTTATAGCCTTAGGAAAATATTCTTGAATCATGTATAGAACTATCTTTGTTCCCACAAATGTTAGTTTTCTTAATTCTATGGTTTCTAATTTTACTTTGGGGCTAGACCTATATTTTGTAATAATTTTATTTTCTAGGTTGACTTGTGGTCTTAATAGCTATATGTTTCTAGTCTAGGACTAGAGTAAGTAGTGATCAAGATAGTAGAAGATATATAACATACTTTTTTTCTATGTAAGACTAAGATTCTAATATTCCTATTGTAATTAAATTATATATGGATGCAACTAGGTTGACCTTATGCCTGACACATTGTAAATAAATTTTCCACTCTCATCATATATAAATTGGAATCAATACAAGTTGTTGTTTCTTTCATATTGGTAATGTATTTCATGTGTAACTCTAGTAAGGTATTTTGTAAGCTCCTCTTGAAGCTATAATTTACCCTTCACCCATTATGTCATGTTCCAAATAAAGGTTCCTAGTTTAAATCCTTCTTTGTAATGAAATCATGCATATAAAAATTCTAGTCAACTACCATTTTACTTCAATGAAAACATAACCATTCAATATCTACAAATTCATTTACTAATTTTTCTTCTTATATTATATTTTCTTTTATTATAAAAGTAAGATATTTTATTTCCTTCTTGATGTAGAGAGTGTCGTCATTGATTAGCAACTAGCTAGTTAAAGATGGGGATTTTTCAAGCTAGTAAAAGTGCTAGTAGAAAATTGTACTAGTTAATATATGTATGTTGATATAGTCAAAGTCACAATAGGGAATAGGTAAAGCATATGATTAATCAAGGATAGTTAGCAATGATGTGAACAAAATATAGGTCAAAGTGACAAAAGGATAAAAAGAAAAGGACTATATAGACTCATAGAAGGACTAATAGGGCTACCAATCTAGACCTTAGTAGTAGGTGTTCAAACATTTTAAAGTGTATAAAGGAACTCAAACTTTATTGTTGAAATTCTTATTTTCATTATGAGTACAAGTGATTCAAGTAGATAAAATTTGTAGAGAAGGGAGACTAGTAGTAGACTAGCTATTGATAACAACAAGGCAAAAGTGAATGAGGAAAGTTCATAAGGCAAGTAAGAGAAATAAATAAGATCAAAGAATCTTCAAGGAGATGTTACATAGATCTACAAAGAAAGGTATTATCATTCTTAGATCATTCACTTATATTTCTTTCTCACCATTGCATCTATTGGTAAGATTGTAATAGAGAAAGCTTTAGTATTAAGCTTTATAAATCCTATAACAAGGTACCTCCTATAAGGAGTGTGTAAATCCTCTAACTAGGTAGGTTTGACAAGATTTTTTAATCCTCATAGGTTTAGAACAATCCTAACAGGACATGTTCTCAGAAGGAATAGTTATGGCTTTTAACATGGTAAACCTTTAAATGAATTATAAGGGTTAGTGGGCATATTACTTCCATTGTGGTTTTCATCCTCTCATTGAGGGTTCCTACATACAAAATATTTTTTTAATTGATGTATTCATTTTTGTGTGATTTTTTATGCTTTTGTTTCTCTACCTTTAGAACTTTGTTACTATTAAAGAAACTAGTGTGTAGAATATTTGATGTGTCAGATCAACTTATCAGTAAGAAAGTTCATATTCACCCCCCTCTTAGTACCAGTTCATACCAACAAATATGGAAGATGAGGAGTGGTATATTTTGGATATAAAGGTGTGTGAAAGTAATAAATAATTTCTAACACAATTTGTGTCATTTAATATGATGAAAATGAAGACAACTAAAGAGTTAACAGAAACCCTAGAAAAGGTGTGTGAAAAGCCTTCTACTTCAAATGATGTATTTTTTAGTAACCATTTATTTAATATTCAAATATTGTAGAGGGTGGGTGATTTTTTATCATTTGAGTGAGTCTCATACTATTAATAGTCATTTGTCTTCTTTACATGTCAATTTTGATGAAAAAATTAGGGCTCTCTTGATTCTATCTTCTTTTCCTGAAAGCTAGAATGGTTCAATAATATCAATGGGTACCTCCAGTTATGGTTCAAATACCCAAAAAATTGATAATTTTACTCATGTTATTCATGTTTAGGAGTAAAATTTATATGCTTTAATAAGATGTAGACCTCTACTTTACAACACTAAAGCATTCAAATGGGGTGTGTGAAGGGAAAGAGATAATCCCCAAATATGATACCTCTTTATAATATATTTTAGATTGACAAGGACCCAAAAAAGAAATAGAACCAATTATAAATTTGAAACATAAAGGAGGATGTATTATAAGGAAATGCACTCTTTTTCATTTGTGTGATAAGGCAAAATTAAACTAATTGATTGAATAATGTACATCTAGGTACTAAGTGTACACAATCGACCCAATTAAAATATAGACCTAAGCTTAAGATATGAAGGGAAATAAAGTATGAAAGGATCACCTTAAAATAAGTAGCAATAGATGTATTTTAGCTCAAAAATTCAAAAATTTGATCCTATTTCTAAATATTTTATTATGGATTCCTAAATAAAATGACGAAAGGGATGAAGCCCAAAAATTATTTTTTATAGAAAAGCATAAAGGCCAAGGTTGACTCGACTGATTAAATTCCTACAAGGTCACTATGTACCATGGGAACTATAAAAAAGTTGAACCAAATTCTCCAAAATCTCTTAGGGATTAATTTCTATATCTGTGTTTGCAATTTTTCTACCATGGTCCTACACATACAAAATGAAGGGGTTTCATTGTTTAGTGGGTGAGGGCTTTCCTAGGTCAAGACCTAGATTGAGGAAGAAACATTAAATTGAAATATAATTGATAAAGGAAATTATTTCATGCATTAAGATTGAATTATATGTAATGAAAGATACAAATACCATCATATAGCCAGTGAGCATTTGATATGTGATCAATTATGTAAGTTTAATAGCCTTAACTCAAACAAACCATAAGAAATCAAAGAAGCAAAAACCTCATGTATGGAAATGTATGTGGCATGCCATGATGAATAATAGAAGATCTTGAATGGATTGGAATGATAAATCTTATCTTTCAATCCAAACTCCACTACCACCTTGAAGGAAGAAGCTTGATGCAAGAAGGAGACACCAACACTTGAATGCTTGAAAATGCTTGTTTGAAGAAGAATGTCTTGATTTCTTTCTAAAAGATTTGATAGCTTATATAGATGATGAATTAAAAATAATCCCCAAGCCTCATTTTATACTATTTTTTCAAGTTGGAAAATAATTTAGCATGACTCAAGAAAAAAATAAATCAATTGACAAACTTGAGGCTTTTCGGGCTTTGAACCCTGCAATCACTAGGGACAAGGTTGACTTGGTCAAACTTGACCTAGGAAAGGTTCATATAGGCCAAACTTTAATATAATAGGTAAAAATAGATTGATTTATTCTTAGAGGAGGAAGAAAAAGTGCCTCAGAATGGCTCAGAAGGATTTGTATATGGAACAAGAAAACACTAGACCTATTGGGAGTTGTGATGAACAAGTGACAAAGCTACACCAAGAAGACCATTTCATAAAGTGACAAATGATGAAGAATCATAAAATGAATGGAAGAAGATGGAAAGGAGACTAAAATCACACTAACGAGGGATAAATCTCAAAATTAAATGTGTCCACTTGAAGATGGTACATTTAAACCCTATTTTAGTGGGAGTATGAGGTAGGTCATGCTCTTGGTAAAGGAAGTGGAGAGGACATATAATATCACAGTGAGATATAACATCACTATGATCAAGGGCATAATCATGAAAACATAGGATTCTAACTCCATTCACATGTAAAAGAGCATGGAAACAAAGAAAACAAAAGCAAAAGAAAACAAAAAGGGAACAAAAACCGAGCCCAAAAGACTCAAAAGGGGTTGGTACTAAGGCCTAAATTAATTACTAAAAGAGGCCTTATCTAAGAAATTTATTTACCACCAATATCATATTTAGAATAATATTACAAAGTATAATAGATCACATAGGAAAGGAAAGAGCACCACAAACAACTACATCCCTCATGCTACATCATGCTAACATGAAAGCACTAAAAGAAAATGGTAGCGATCAGCTATCCCAGTAAGGTTTTTCCCTTACTATGAATCATATAAGGTAAGGATTAAATGGTTGAGGAGGTTTGAGTGCATGATAGTCAATCCTAAAAAAAGATAAATGAGGATCGAATGGTCTGATGGGTTTTTAGTCAATCTTGTGCACCCATAACAAACTTAGGTATGCATGTTTATGTATGTATGTGTCCACCTATGGATCAATTTCCTAGTATAACCATGGAATGTGTGTGTATTTCCTTGTGATGGAGAAGTATCACTTATACCCATTTAGGATTTATCAAAAATAGAAAAGTAGAAAGGTACATTTTCTCGAGATGGAGAGATGTCATTGATACCAATTGAGGATTTAGAAAATGTATATGCATTATCCATATATGATTTTTTAAATATTTTCTTGTGTATACAAAAGGAACATGAAGAAAAAGTGCATAGATTTGAGGATGGTATAGAAATCATACCAATTAAATAAGGATAAAGTACTTTATTCTAAACCATGCTCAAAATCTGTATTTTCTACCCCATGGTTGTCAACAAAATTTAAGAAGGGAATATATATGCACCCCTCCTTATGATTTCTATGAATCTCTAGACATCATAAGGAAGAGAAACTCAAATAACTACTTATATCAACAAGGTGATATCCCTTACAAAAATGAATACCATAAATATATCAAGAGTCTTGGTTAATTAAATATTCATTAATTACACTTACTTAAGCTTACTTAGAATAATGCATTGCATAGTAGTTTGAGGCACTTATGAGTTTACACCTTAATCAAACACATGGTGTAGGAGAATTCCACTCTAGGTGGTCATAGTTGTTATCTCATTCCACCTTTAGTGCACTTATCACATTATCATCCTCATCATTGCACATACTTCATTGCATAATGGAGGATGATCCAGCTTTGGTGGACATGTATTTCCACATTGTGTGGGTGATAGCTTTTCCTTATCATTGTCTCTTATCTTGTCTCCTATATAAAGGGGCCTATTATGTACTTTTTAAAATGAAATCCATTCTATGTCAATCAAGTCCATTATCAATAATAGTATTCTTGCATCTTCATGCAATTGTCTTGTCAATCTCTTGTGGAAATTTTCTTGGTCTTTCATTTAATCCTAGGGGTGTTGCAGAGTCACCTAAAACTCTAACATGGTATCAGAGCTTTTATGGTGTGAAGAACTCTTTTCAAGAAGTGCAATCTTGGCTTGAGTCATTGTTGGTGTAGCATTTGATAATTTGGACATCACAATTTGGAGGACCTTTTGGGATTCATATTTTGTGACTTTCTACTACAGGTGAAAATTAGAGCTTGCTAGTGCAAATCAAAATTTTACATCATATAGAGGAGGTCAAAAAACCCCTAAATTAAATTTTGTTTTATGCAGATCAGACATATGAGGCCAAATCTACACCCATTTAAACTTTGTAAGTGCGGCGATGGTGATTCAAAAAATAATAATTCAGAGGCAATTTTCAAACATCAATATCTCCCTCATATAGACTCCTTTTTTTGAGAATTTTTTTTTTTGTTTTGGGGTAGAATTTCACAATCTACATAGTGGTGTAGGTAATTTTGGATCTCTATCTCTGAAGTTTTTTGAAAATCACAAATCCCATTTTTCACAACTTATAAGGCTCTATTTGGGCACATCTAATAACTTTTTCAGGTGCAATTTTTTTTCTTTTGATTTTGCATAGTTTTTCCTCTAATTTCTAGATTTGTAATTAGATTTTAGTTATTTGGAGTGGACATAGCACTTTTAGAAATAGATCTTTTTTGGCTATATTTGCACTTGGTGAATACTTGGATTTCAATTTTCTTAATTGAATCTATAATTTGAAGGAGTTATCAATTTATTTCAATCATCATTTGATATCATTATGGATTTTTCGAAAGATCCATTACTCACTCCCTATAACTATCATAAATGGAAACAAGTAGTTTCTAATGAAATGATGAGTATTAGATTGCTTAGAATGATTCTTGGATAGGATCTAGAACTAGCTCAAGGTGTTGTAGAAAGAATGAAATGGTTTGAAAGAAGGGATAAAACACTTGGCTCTATTAGATCAACCATCTCTCATGATTTACTATATCATATTACATTCTGCACACATCCTCATGATTCCTAACAACATTGGAAGAAATATTTGGTAAACCTAATAGACCAAGAAATTTCAAATTGGAGAATGAACTTATAGGTCTAAGTCCATGTGATTTTAACAATATTCAAGACTTTTTCTCTAAGTTCAATTCAATTATACTGGAGCTTTCTAATTGTGGCATTACTAAAGATGATGAGCAATTGATATTGTCTATTCTTCCCAAGCTAGGTCTTGAATATTCAATCTTTGTTGGATGCTCTTGGTAGTGCATACAAAATTTCTTCTCTTGATGAATTTTCAGCTCAACTCACAAGGGAAAGAGAAAATTTAGCACACATGGGTCAATTGAAGCCTTCCAAGTATCAAGTGTTGGTTGCAAATGACTCCTCTCCAAAGGTTCCCAAAGAAAAGGGAAAAAAACAACACAAGGATCCTAAGCAACATGACAAAGTTGATGACTCTCCTTCACAACATAATATTGAATCCAAGTTCTCTTCAAGAGAGGAATCATCTAGAAGAGAGAGAGATAAATGTGCTTATTGCACAAAGTTAAGACATTATATGCATAAATGTTTCCATAAGAAGATTGATGAGCTCACTCATATTCTTCAAAATAACAATATCTAGCTACCCTCATTAGTGTCTGCTCCTTCTTCTACACATCAGTTAGCTTCTACATCTATATCATCATCCAAAGGCAAAGGATAAGCACTCATTACTTCCACACATCAGGAGAAAGGTATATGGCTTATTGATTTAGGTGCATCACATCACATGACATCTTCTGTAGATATGTTTTCTTCTATTGAGCCTTGTACTTCTCCACCTATATTGATGGGTAATAATACATACATGAAGGTTTGTGGGAAAGGTTATATTCCTATGGGAGAGGGTACATTTAATGATGTTCATTTTGTATCATATTTGACCACTAATATCCTTTCCATTTACCAAATTACTCATGGGGCACAAGGTAAAATTGTTGAGTTCACTCCTAATTATGTCTATATTAGGGACATGGAGACTAGAAATGTCATAGCTATGGGAATTTTTTATCATACATTATGCTTGTATTCTTTTGCAAATTTTGTTGATAATTATGATGATATTCATGATGCACCTAATCCTTTTATCAAGGATGAATAATTCATCTGAGGATAACATTAGACACTTGAATCACTTTGTTCTTTAGACAAGTCTTGAAATTCCTACTCCTCCACCTCCTACTTCTTTAGACATGAGCTCTACTATTTAGTGGGATGATCTTTATGCTTTAGATCTTATTGTATGGGATCAATTTATGGATGCTCTTTTAGATGAGTCTCATAATGCAGATTTGGTTTATACATCTGAGGGGGTTTCTCTTCAAGACACTTGTTCACATTCTTTGGAGATTGGATTTCCCAAATCTTCATGTTCTCTTTTTTTTTCACATTTCATAGGTTAGCTTGATGGTGTGGTAGAATCTTTGATCTTGGAGACTCCTATTCAGCCTTCAGAGATGCATACATGGAGACCTTCTTCCTCCTTCCTCACTTTTTACATGGAGTGGCTTCTTCATCATTTTATGTATTTATCTCTTCCTGAGAGGAGACATGTTTCTTGTATGCATTGGACTATATTTTTCTTGCAGATACTCTTCATCTACATTGGAGCTTCTTCATTATAGGGGGGGAGCAGGATATCATATCTCCTTATTTCCTTCCTATGGAGGGGGGGTCATTCTTTGTATATACATGATGTATGCAATTTTTGGGGGAGGTCTTGAGTACTTCATCCATCCATGCATCTTGTTTTCATCTCTCTTTTTGGAGGATGGCTTTTCCCATGAGGTTTTCTCTCTTTCTCCACTTTATGAAAGATTACATTTCATGTATTGCATTGCATATTGTACATGGGTACCTAAAATGGTCTAGTAGCCAGGACCCATCTTGCATTATGAGTTTAATTTCATTCTCCTAAGTTGCATTTAAGGGGGGGTGTTGGTGTAGCTAAATATTCACTAATTACACTTACTTAAGATTACTTAGGATAATGCATTGCATAGTAGTTTTTGATTGAGAAACTTAGAAATTTGCACCTCAATTAAACACAGTGTGTAGGATAATTCCACTCTAGGTGGTCATAGTTGTTATCTCATTCCACCTCTAGAGCACTTATCACATTATCATCCTCATCATTACACATGCTTCATTGCATAATGGAGGATGATCCACCTTTGGTGGACATGTGATTCCACCTTGTGTGGGTGATAGCTTATCTTCTCCTTATCATTGTCTCGTATTGCCTCTCCTATATAAGGAGACCTGTTATTTACATTTTAAAATGAAATCAATTGGATTTCAATCAATAGCATTCTTTCATCTTCATGCAATTGCCTTGTCAATATTTTGTGGAAATTTTTTTAGTCTTCTATTTGATCCTGGAGGTGTTGTAGAGTCGCCTAAAACTCTAATAAAGAGAATTCACTCTTATAAGATAATAGATAATGTATAAAAGGATATGTCACTTATTATAATATACCCTTGAAAGGAAGGGATCTTGTGTACAAGACATCTACCTTCAAGAGGAGGGTTGTGAGCACAAATACAGCTTCAAGACAATGAGAGGAAAAAGAACAAGAATGTACCTATTTATCCTCCTATGTGGAGGTGAAATAGGGATCCCTTGAAGAGGATGAAAACCTTCAAATCACATAGTAATGGTAAATGATAAATATGAACATTTATTTGCAAATAAAGAAAGGGTGATGATCAAGGACATGCACCTCTTGTATATAAGAGAGAGTCATGATTAAGACACCATTGACACCATTCCTCATAAGGAAAGAATGTCACCTAATAAAAAAATACCACTATAATAAGGAAAGTTGATACTTAGAAAAAGAGAGAGAAATAATGTACAAAAGGCCTTGGCCCCTCAAGATTGGGATAAGAAATAAATCCTATGGTAAGATTATGACACAATATCTCTTAATGACTCATAGGCAACAATAGACAGCTATACACAAAACATCCTATATCCAATCAAGAAATATTATAGAATAATGTCACACCATAGAGAGACAAAAAAGAAACACCATAAGATAAACAACCCTAAACATCATAAGATTCTAAGATAGATCTATCACATATTATGTAAACTATAGATGATTATTAAATGAGAAATATTAAAATCCAAGATATAATAAGATATTTTCTAGGCAAAAGACACATGATCATGCATGTAAAAAAAATACTTTCATAACCAAAGATTAAAAAAATGTAGCATAAGATAATAAAATCTATGAAGAAATAAGTGAAAATAAGATTCATTCTATACCTATAATAAGAGATAACATGAAGAAACAATCTAGAAGTGACGTAGGAGCATCCTGGGTGCCGAGCTCCTGTCACACCCTTTAGGTGTCAAGTTCCTATCGCACTCTTCAAGTGCCGAGCTCCTGTTGCACAGGTGCTGAGTTCCTATTGCACTCTTCAAGTGCTAAGCTCCTATCACACCCTTCAGGTGCCGAGTTCTTGTCGCACTCTTCAAGTGTCGAGCACCTGTTGCACCCTTCAGGTGTTGAGTTCCTATCACAATCTTCAAGTTCTGAGCTCCTGTCGCACCCTTTAGTTGTTGAGTTCCTGTCACACCCTTCAAGTGCCGAGCTCCTATCACACCATTCAGGTGTCATGTTCCTGTCGCACTCTTCAAGTGCTAAGCTCCTGTTGCACCCTTTAGGTGTCGAGTTCCTATCGTACTCTTCAAGTGCCAAGCTCTTGTTGCCCTCTTCAAGTGCTGAGTTACTATAGCACTCTTCAAGTGTCGAGTTACCTAGTGTATGTCGAGTGTCAGTATTTGGATGTAATTTTTGTGAGTTGACTTGCAAGAATTATTTCATTTATGACATTTAATTTAAGATATTTTCTTGGGATGAGTCCATACCATTGTTGGGTCGGCCCTCCTCTTATGTAATGTTCTAGAATTTTTTGTAAGCTATTTTGGCAAGTATAAATAGAGAGTTTAGGCTTAGACTTAGGTAAGTTTTAGAAGAAGGAAGTTTTTAGTAGAGAAGAAGTTTTGAGAGAGCAAACTGAAAGTGCAAATTTGTTGTTGGATCTTTAAATGTGAATGTATAGTAATTGGTCGTAACTCAAAAGGCCTCATAGCTGGGCATGTGTGAAGATATCTTAATGAATCAATAGAAGTATTTTCCTTTTCTCCTCCTTTGGTTGTTGTCCACTTGTGTTTGCTTTTGTTGTGTTAACTCTTTCCGGATGGTTTGGATAGCTAGGTGAGCCTTTGGCCCTAGTTATTCATCCTTTTGCCTACATCAGTTGGTATCAGAGCTTGAGGTTCATCCTTGTGAAGATTGGATCATGTAGAAACCTAATTTGGATTTGGTTGTAGGGTGGAAGATCTATGGATTTGACCTATAACTTGCAGAGGGTTACGATCTTGCAGGAACCTGATTTGTAAAGATGGTTTGTGGTAGAGGAAATAATGTGATAATGCTATATTGGATCAGTTGAGACAAATTGCAGCCAGATTAGATGCTATGGAGATAGCCCAGAGGAGAGGAGCATATCTTGATGATGTAAGTGATGATGAAGCAGTAGCACCAAACCATAATCTAGAACCTGAAGAAGACCTAGATGAAGTAAGATTGTTGAGAGTATTGTCTAGAGCGAATTCAAAGCCTGCTGTAGAAGTTGTTCCTTATGATAGAAAATTGGATACCAATGCTGTGTTGGATTGGATCTCTAATATGGAGAAGTTCTTTGAGTATGAAAATACTCCTGATAATAGAAAGGTGAAGATAGTAGCCACTAGGCTGAAAGGTCATGCATCTCTATGGTGGGAGCACTTGCAAACTGATAGACAAAGGAGAGGAAAGGAGAAGATCAGAACTTGGCCAAAGATGGTGAACAAGATAAAGAACAAATTCCTTCTTGCTGATTACCAAGTTAGCTTGTTAAGAAAAATGCAAAATTTGAATAAAAAAGACATGACTATGAAAGAGTATACTGAGGAATTCTATAGATTGGACATCAGATTTGGACATGTGGATGATGATGTTGAGATAATTGCAAGGTAAATTAATGGATTGAGATCTAGAATACAAGATGAAATAAGTTTTGTGAAGTTGGAAAGTGTAGAAGAAGCATATCAATATGCCTTGAAAGCCGAGGAGATCTTGATAAAGAAGCATGAATAAAGACATAGAGGTAGAGGTGGTAGATTCTAGAGAGGTAGAGGTAGATCTTATGGAGAAAGTGGTAGATCTGAAAGTTCTGTACAGGATAAAGGCAAATCTGAATGGAAGAATGATGACAAAGGCAAGACTAAATGGAAAAGTGGTAATTCTTACCAAGGAGGCACTAATTCTTATGGAGGAAGAGGTAATTCTTATTCTAGAGGTGGATTTCATGGTAATTGTTTTAGATGTGGCAAAGAAGGGCATTGATCCTTTGAATGTAGATCTTCTGAAGGTGGGTAGAATAATAGAAATGCTATGATTCAAGAAGATAATGAGGGTTCACCAAGTGGACCTGAGGCTAGAGAAAATTTGATGGTGAGAAGAACCTTATGCAATAAGGGAAGTGATGAGGAACCTATTTTAAGGAGAAGTCTTTTCAAGACAAGATGTAAGATGGCTGGAAAATGCTATAAAGTGATCATTGATAGTGGAAGTTCTACAAATCTAGAATTAGAAGAGCTGGTTACAAAGTTGCAGTTGTAGAGGCTAAAACATCCCAAAACTTATCATGTTTCATGGATCAAAGATGAGCATAAGATATTGATAAGTGAGCAATGCCTTGTGAAATTCAAAATCAGACATTATGTTGATGAAGTTTTGTGTGATATTATGCCCGTGGATTGTTGTCATATTTTGTTGGGTAGACCTTGGAAATATGATAGATATGTTATACATGATGGAAGATTGAATCAATATACTCTTTGGGTAAATGGGAAGAAGCAAACATTATTGCCTTTGATTGAAGTTCCAGATGAGGTTAATTGTACTGCTATAAAAATTTGCATGGTTAATGGGAAACAATTTGAAAAAGAAGTGAAAAAGAATCAAGTTCATTTTGCTATAATTCTAAGAAAATCAAGCTTTGTCAATGGAGACCGAGTGCCAAAAAATAATGTTAACCGAGTGCCAGTCAGTGATGACCGAGTGACAAATGGTAGTATTGACAAAGTGCCAAGAGAAATTGCAGAGTTGTTGAATGAGTATAAAGGAATTATTGCTGAAGATATTCCTAATGGTTTACCTCTAGTAAGAAGTATAAGTCATTGTATGGACCTGATCCCTGGAGCTAGTTTTCCAAACAAAGCATCATATAGATTGACACCTGCAAAGAATGAAGAACTTAACAAAAAAGTGCATGAACTGTTGCAGAAAGGTTTGATTAGAGAAATCTTGAGTCCATGTGCTATACCTCCTATATTAGCACCTAAAAAGAATGGAGAATGGAGAATGTGTACTGATTCTAGAGGCATTAACAAGATAACAGTGAAATATAGGTTTCCTATGCCAAGAATGGATTACATAATGGATTGTTTGAGTGGAGAAAAGTATTTTACCAATATTGATTTGAAGAATGGCTATCATCAGATTAGAATCAGAGAAGGTGATGAATGGAAGACTGCTTTCAAGACAAAAGATGATTTGTATGAATGGTTGGTTATGCATTTTGGTCTGACTAATGCACCTAGTACTTTCATGAGGTTGATGAATGAAGTTCTGAAAAGATTCTTGGGTAAGTTTGTAATTTTTTCTTTGGATGATATTCTAATATTCAGCAAGACTAAGGAAGAACATCTTGAGCATATTAGGAAAGTATTGTAGAGGTTGAAAGAGAAAAAATTATTAATTAATCTAAAAAAGTGTTCTTTTATGCAAGAAGAGATTGTGTATTTGGGGTTTGTGATTTCAGCTAATGGTTTGAAGATGGATCCTGAAAAGGTTAAAGCAATTTTAGAATGGCCTACACCTAAGAATGTGAGTGAGGTAAGATCATTTCATGGTTTGGCTAGTTTTTATAGAAAGTTTATAAAGAATTTCAGTGTTGTTTGTAATGCTATGACTGAAATAATGAGGGGAGATAAAAATGAATTCAAGTGGACGCATGGAGCTGATAAGATTTTTGAGACTTTCAAACAAAAGGTTGGTGAATTACCTATATTGGCTTTACCTGATTTCAAAAAAATATTTCAAGTTGAATGTGATACAAGTGGTAATGCAATAGGAGCTGTATTAAGTCAATAAGTTAAGCCTGTTGCTTTCTTTAGTGAAAAGTTGAATGATGCTAAAAGGAAATATTCTGTGTATGATCAAGAATTCTATGCCATTGTTCAAGCATTGAAGAAATGGAGACATTATTTGATGCCTAAGGAGTTTGTGTTGTACACTGATCATAAAGCTTTACAATACTTGGGAAGTCAACATAAATTGAATCAAAGACATATGAAGTGGGTTGAGTATTTGCAAAGTTTTACATTTGTGATCAAGCATAAGAGTGGACTTACTAACAAAGTTGCTAATGCATTGAGTAGAAGACATTCTTTGTTGACTGAAATGAAGGTTGAAGTTCTTGGTTTTGATGAGATGAATGAATTATATGATGCTGATCCTAATTTTTCTGAGGCATGGATAGAGTTCAAAGCACCAAATCTGACAGATCACATAAGTAGGTATGATGAGTATTTCATTCAAGAAGGTATGTTGTTCAAAGTTATTCAGTTGTGTATTCCTAGAAGTCCTATGAGGTTGAATTTGATTAAGGAAAAGCATAGTGGTGGATTAGCTAGATATTTTGGAATTGATAAGACATTGAGTTTGCTGAAAGAGAAATATTATTAGCCACAAATGTATAAGGATGTTCAAAAATTTGTAAAGAGCTGTGGATTTTGTCAAGTTGCAAAGGGAGTGAGTCAAAATATGGGTTTGTATACACCTATTACTGTTCCTAAGAAACCATGGACTAATATCAGTATGGATTTTGTTCTTGGATTGCCTAAAACGATGAAGGGATATGATTCCATATTTGTTGTAGTGGATATATTTTCTAAGATGGCTCATTTCATACCACGTAAGAAGACATAAAATGAAGAGCATGTTGCTAAACTTTTGTTTAAAGAGATTGTGAGATTGCATGGATTACCAAGAAGCATTATTTCAGATAGAGACAGTAAGTTTGTTGGTTTTTTTTGGAAGACTTTTTGGAAGAAGATGGGTACTAAATTGAAGTTTAGTTCTACATTCCATCCACAAATAGATGGATAGATAGAGGTTGTGAATAGAATCTTGGGTAATTTTCTAAGATGTTTAGTTGGGAATAAGCCAAGTAATTAGGAGATGGTATTGGCACAAGCTGAATTTACATATAACAACTCTGTGAATAGGAGTACAGGGAAGACACCTTTTGAGATTATTACTGGAATGCATCCTAGAGGTATATCAAATTTGAGATATGTTGTTGATGAAGAGAAGAAAAGCATTGTAGAAGAAGAATTTGCTGACTTTATGGAGTCCTTGCATAAAGAAGTGAAGTTGAGGTTGGAACAAAGTAATCAGAAGTATAAGGAGAATGTTGATCAGTCTAGAAGACACCATGATTTTTAAGTTGGTGATGAGGTGATGGTTCATCTAAAGAAAGGAAGATTCCCAGTTGGAACATATAGCAAGTTGAAGATGAAGAAATTTGGACCTTGTAAGATCTTGAAGAAGTTTGATAGTGGTAATGCTTATGAAGTTGAGTTACCTGATGACATGGACATATCTCCTATATTTACCATTCATAACATTCACGGAAGCAATAGCAAAAATTCAAGTAAACATAACATACATAAAAAATTACATTCTTTTAAGATCTCTTAATGTTGAATTACATCTAAAACAACCATTCATCTAACATCACGTCCTTATGAAATAACAATGATATATCCAACATTCTTAAACCATATACAAGTGTCCTTTTGTAACTACATTTTAGTTTAGCTCAATCATCCACTGTACATGTTACAAGGTATGAAAGGCTTAAAAGAATAAACATCTATGCAAATAAAGTACATCAACATCCAATATTAATCTATGATGCAATTAAAGTAAATGAAACCACATGTCATACATGATACATCATCACAAAAGATATAAACATCCATCATAAAAGATAACCATACATCACAAACATAAATAACTAAGTGCATGGTTCCTCCCAACTGCAAATAGCATCATTAGACCATCATTAGATCCTAGCCATCCCTCCGTGCGTAACATTCCCAAATCACCGAAGAGATCATTGGTATTAACATAGTAGGAATGTCACTCCTAAAACATCCTACATCATATGCAGAAAGTAATCTAACATGCAAAGTAAAGCATAAGATAACATCATCTAACATATGCAAATCATCAATATAAGAAACATACCAGTAAATACATCCATCTTAGGGTATATCATCTATCAAAATGCTCCAAGAATAGAATGAAGATAAACACCAATCAAGATTGCATCAACCACAGTGTCTCAGACAGATCTCAAATGATAAGAGTGGAAAAACACTACCACCTGACCGTGTGGAACCTAAGTGGTCCACTCCCACCGTGCTAAGGAGATAATATCAAGTCCCAAATAGACTATCCAAAACACATAGCACAAATTTCTATAAGTCCAGGAATCCTAAAAGTATACTAACTCAAAGGTTTCATCACAAAACTGACATCTAATTCACAAAGGCACACAATAATTACACCACCAAAGGTACACAAAATCTATAGAGGAGATTTAGGCTACATATTAGGGAGTGTCATCACATGGCTACTTGAGTTACCTTGGACTGGTCTCTCATTAGACCCCGGACCCTCAAGTGTTGAGTTACCCTAGACTGGTTACTTTGAACTTCAGACCCTCAACGTGGCACATGTGGAAACCAAGAAGCCCTCTCAAGAAGATGAGGCACTTCTCCCATCCTTAGTCTATACAAGCACTCAAGGCATGGGTAGTTCAAATATCTCTAACTTATTTTTTAAGTGTGTTTCCCCCCATAAATTTTAATTACTAGATTATCACTTATTACATAACTTGCATTAGGTTACCCACTGACCACTTTAGGCCGCAGACCCCTATGCAAGCCACTCCCATAGTCATGTACCTAGACAACCTCTCCTAGGCACATAAATCCATAGTTGTGTCCCATACCACAACACTCATAAAGATCAAACTCGGTTCCTTAACAGGAAACTTGATAATAAGATGGTTCTCCCATCCAAGAACACATAAGAGCTCCACAAAATAAACCTCATAAATATATAATCTCCAATATGAATCACAATATCCATTGGTTCTTAACAAGCAACCAAAAGGTATCTCAAAGTAATACCAATCGAAGACTCCAAAATGGTTGAGTCAAAACATATCACAACATGACATCATAAATCAACATTTTAGTCCCACCATGGCGACTGGAAAGTAATCCAAGGATAACTAATCGATGACTCAAAAATGGTTAAGTCAAGTGTCTTAGATACACATGACTTAGCTTCACTTAAGAAGACTGATGAGCAATAACAATCAGTAATACAATCATCTCATAGAGCATACCATCACATAACTATGGTTGGGTTTATAAAGATTAGAATTAAGACATCATCATGACATCACAATCATAACCCCCAAGCCTTTGGTAGACGTCCTATAACTGGTCAACAGTAGTCAACCCAAAACCCAAAACAAGAAGCATACACAATGCAAACACATGTTTTGGTTTACTAAAATCACATAGCAAATAATGTGTAGAGTTTCAGTTTCTATTTACCAATATACTTCAAGTATATAAGATTTATCATTTGACCTATAAGTCAACCTGTTTGTTTCCCGATAGCATTATCCTTCCATTACTTAAAAATAATATTCTAAGAATAACTTAAGGGTAAATACTTTACTCATTAAACTGATCATTGACCCTTAATTAAATTGTTCTCTTTATTTAACTAAGATTCATATTCTTCTTGATTAACTCTTCTTTAATGTTACTTCAACTTACAACATAAATCAAGGATCATTAATCGTTATATTATAAGAGAGCCAATTACTAGTCTTCGAATAAGAAGATTATAACTTTATTAAAATGATCAATCAGTTAACATAGGTACACCATCCATGACCTATTAACATTCTAATAGTTTTTAGTTCAGTATTGCTAAGTCTCACCATTAAAATATTTAAGGTCATTATTCAAGTCATGAGAGTACGACTTGTCAACTTCGATGTAATTACTTTGCAACTTTCCTAAAAGAATCATATCAGTTAAAAACTTTATTATATAACTTAATTATTAATTAAATCTAATTAAATCTAATTAATTGATTTAATTAATAATTACATAACCATATCAATGACCCAATGAATATCAGTTGATTAATAACTAACTATAATTTGTAAGTTATAAGTCAACTACTATTTTCAAATTTAAAGTATTTTCTAGTTAGAAGAGATTCTTGATTCCACCCATTTTTATATTTAAATGATAGGTGCAATTACTCGTAGTAATTGATTATTTTAAACTATCAAAATAATGCTTATCAATTTTCAATTAATCAATCCATTGCATAACTTAATTGATAACTCTATGATTATTATCAAGCAAGAAGACTTCCTTTAACCCTATAGTTATCCTGTTTAAATAGTATAATCCTCGTAATGTTTTGAAATCAACCTTTCTAAACTCAGCTAAGGGTAAATGTTTGAATCATTATAATTTAATGTTCTCTCAAGAGATGATTCCGATTTAATCATAATATAATGAATTTCCTTTCCTTTATCTCCACCAATTAGTCTCGTTAAAACTATTTATACCATCACTCATTAATAATCTTATCCATTAAATAATGATCTCATTAATAATTTAATTATTTAATTCCACTTACTAATATCTATTTTCTTTTAATTTTCCCTCATTTAAAAATCCATTTACTTAAATTGACTAATAATTAATTACACTTCTTCTACTATTAACTAATCTTAATTAAATTTGATTTAATTAGATTAGATAATAAATAATATAAAACTAATGCATATTTATAAGATTCTACTAAGGGAAGATTGCAATAATATCTTTAATTCATTTCATGCTTTAATATATTATTTTTTTTTGTGAAGTTTAAGCATAAAGAACTCTTGGTTATGGAAAATGGAGAAATATCTGTCCTTGAATAAAACAATTCCAGTACGAGGGCCATATCTCCCTAATAAACTGTTGGAGAGGGCCAAGTTGCGCCAATTTTGACTGGAGCGATCGAATAAATTCGATCATGATAAAAAGTTATGAATGACTGAGTTTGGGTCTATCCAAGGGGTAGCGACAGGGAAATTTGTGATGAATTAAGAATTTCTCCTAAAAGGTAATTGTTCTCTAAATTTACCCATTCATCCATCTAATAGGTTTGTCCGTATGCATCTGAAAATATAATTGATAGAAATATTACATCTAACCATTCAAATTTTCAACTTAGAATTTCTATTTTAATTTCAAATCTTGTCTATCTAATTTCACAATATAAATTTGAAGCCAAACCCAATTCAGATCTAATTTCTTTCTTAAATTGAAGCTAGGGTTTTCCAATGAGTTCTCTATTGATTTCTTCACACAAGGAGAGAATCAAGATGCAAATCTGAATTAAACATTCATCACAAGAATTATCCAAGCAGACATCTAGCAGACACGATGAAGATAGGAAGATAAAGAGTGCAAATAGAATAAGTGAAAATCATGAGTGCACCTGGACACTGATGCTAATTTTCCATCCCTCAGAAGTCCATAGAAAATTCCTTCCTTCTCCAACATTCAGAATTCCTCCAAGATCCAAGCCAACCAAAATTCCCATGTGACTAGAAGTGCTTGAAGAAGCATAGAAGCATGTAGAAACATATGAGCATGTAGAAGCATATGAGCTTCTCAAATGCATGTAAGTTTTGAAGCTTGATGCTTGTCCAAACACACTAGGAGAGCCTCTATTTAAAAGCCTCTAAGATGCATCTAGAGTGTCTCTAGAAACAACTAGAAGATAAGCATGACAACCAAGCATGAGTCTTCTCCAACCTTCTAGATGAGTCATAAGGTTGTAGACACCATGTGCTCAAATAAAATACTAACTCCTAAGTGTAGACAACTTGTGCATACTTAGAGTGCAAACTTTTGTGTTGTCTACATGACAACTCTCAAGAATTTGCAAACTCCTATGTGAGCAAATATTAAAATAATGCACATTAATTAATATAATATTTACTTTACTCTTTCCAATTTTAATTTATTTATTTATTAAATCTCATGCACTAACTTTAATATCCCACTTGTTCTAATCTTAATATATTTATATTTTAATCACATGAAATCTAAAATCTTTTAATAATTTTAAATATATTTTCCACTTTTACATTTATTTCCGAAACTTAATTGCTAAAATATTTATTAGCTTTAATAATAATATTATTTAGTCATTTATTTAAAAATGAGCTCCAAATATATTATTATTAAAATAAATATTGTCACATTCCTAATTTAAACTTGTATCTTTTATTTTCAAATTTAATTATTTTATTTAATTAATTTCCTAATTAATTAAATAAAATAAATATTAAAATATCATATTAATTTTTCCATTAAATTAAACCATTAATTAAATCTTTTAATTAGGCTTAATTAATAGAAAATACATCAAAGACTCATAGAATAAAATACGAAAAACCCATCATAGCCAAAATATATACAAAATCAAATCAAGGGTTTATATCATGAATTACGTCATCTGACGTATTCGGAGGGTACTCAACTCGGATACTTGTCCTAATTTCCAATTAGAACAAATGGCTTAAAGGGTTGGGATTTGGACTTGAGAATTTATCTCCCCTCTCTTATCATTGAGATAATGTGATAGGGTACGCTCATCCTGGCAATTCAAGGAAGTCAATACTCGATACCTACAACTTACATAAAAACCATGCATCTAAAACCACAATATATGCTAAACTAAATAGGCAATGGCAGGAAGTGGTGCATCATGTAGATCCCGACTAGCAGGTGACTACGACTCCCTTCCTTAACCACATCAGACACACCACTACAAAAGCAAACATGCACAGCATACACATGCAAGTATGGGGTAAGTATCCATAAGAAAACACATATAATAAACCATCTAACCAATCATCATCAATAATTGAAATCATAATATATACATGAAATGTAAAGTCTAAGTGTTCTCATCACATATCAACTGAATCCATAGCATAATATCTTATAGTTTCAAAACAATGTTGCTAACCATCAACATAAAACTAACCCTAAAAGAGTTTGACAATGATAACAAAATTGCAACCTAGGGGTAGGCACTACAATACTAGATGATTATCCTAAGAAACAGATTGAGGAAGTTGAATAGATATTGGATTAGAGAGTTGGCAAGAGTACGAGAGGAAAAGATTACTATGAATATTTGGTGAAGTGGAAGAATAGACCTATTGAAGATGCTTCATGGATTTCTCAATTTGATTTGGATTCAGCTCAAGTTGGGACATCTCAATGATTCAGGAGAATCATTTCTTCTAACCTCGGTTGTCTGATGTAGGAGCATCCTGGGTGCCGAGCTCCTATCACACCCTTCAAGTGCCAAGTTCTTGTTGCACTCTTCAAGTGCCAAGCTCCTGTTGCACAGGTGCTGAGTTTCTGTCACACTCTTCAAGTGCCAAGCTCCTGTCACACCCTTTAGGTGCTGAGTTCTTGTCGCACCCTTTAGGTGCTGAGCTCCTGTCACACCCTTCAGATTTCGAGTTTCTGTCGCACTCTTCAAGTGCTGAGCTCCTGTCGCACCCTTTAGGTGCTGAGTTCCTATTGCACTCTTCAAGTGTCGAGCTCCTATTGCCCTCTTCAGGTACCGAGTTATTGTAGCACTCTTCAGGTGTCGAGTTATTGTGGTATTCCTTCAGGTGTTGAGTTACCTAGTGTATGCTGAGTGCTAGTATTTGGACGTGATTTTTGTGAGCCAACTTGCGGGAATTATTTCATTTGTGAAATTTAATTTAAGATCTTTTCTTGGGATGAGTCCAGACCATTGTTGGGTCGGCCCTCCTCTTATGTAATATTCTAGAATGCTCTACAAGCCATTTTGGCAAGTATAAATAGAGATTTTAGGCTTAGAGCTAGGTAAGTTTTAGAAGAAGGAATTTTTTAGTAGAGAAGAAGCTTTTGGAGAGAAGAAGTTTTGAGAGAGTAGACTGAAAGTGCGAATTTGCTATTGGATCTTTGAATGTGAATGTATAGTAATTGGCTGTAACCCAGAAGGCCTCACAGCTGGGCATGTATGAAGATATCTTAATGAATCAATAGAAGTATTTTCCTCTTCTCCTCCTTTGGTTGTTGTCCACTTTTGTTTGCTTCTGTAGTGTTAACTCTTGCAAGATTGTTTGCTTCTATAGTGTTAACTCTTGCAGGATGGTTTGGATCGCTGGTGAGCCTTTGGCCCTAGTTATTCATCCTTTTGCCTGCATCAAGAAGCTAAATCCTTATAATATGTATAATAGAAAGATTGAGTTTCACATAATGATGTAATACAACCAATAAATGTAGACATATTAAAATAATATCTAGCTAAAAAGGATAAAAATGATAAGGGGTAACATAAGAGTCTATTTCAATACCAAATATATTCTTTTCAAGAAAGGATATTGAAATAGGAAGTAGCCAAAATAGATCCCAAGAAAGGATGATCATGTACTCCTAGTGAAGGTGAACAAGAGGAAATGCCTACTATACTTGTCCTAAACATATCATGTAAAATAATAGGGAGCGATGACAATAGAACCTAGAAATTATAAGTATTTTTATGAAGAAGAGATTAAATATCTTGTGTGTAAGAAAGTTTACCATTTTCACATATATCATAAATATAGACAATAAATTCTATATTATAACAAAGAGAATGTTCATCAGTATAGAAAGAAGGACATTTAAATATAGAAACATCATTGGAATTTATGGTTGATGTTGTAAGGTAGGAGCTTGACAAAGGTCATGGTAAACCCTTAAAGCCAAAGCTCCCCTACTATTAGTAAGAGAAAAATGTGGAGTTAGAAGAAGGTGTGTAGGAGGTCAAGGTGTAGGAGAGTAAGAAGAAGGATTATTACAGGGAGATAGATGACCAAGGCCTCTCTTATGGTGTTGTGTAGGAGGGTTAATAGGGTTCTTAATACCATGTTCATTAATATCTAGACCTAAAGTTGTATAATCTTGTCAAGTGCAATGTTATAACTCATAGCATAAGTAAAACTAAGGGTAGAAGGAGATAATGTAATGTTACAAGAGTTATGAGAAAATTTAGTATAAGGATGAATAAAAAGAGATGTAGTATGAATAGAGATTGAGAGGTAGGTGGAGGTGATAGAGGAGATGGTTCATTTTAAAAATGAGAAATACTAGGGTCATGCACAATACCTTGGATTTGTTGGAATGTAGAAAGGGTTTGATCATAAGGAAGAGAAGGCATAGAATTAGGAGGATCAATAATGAAATATCTAATGTTGTCTAAATATAAATGAGAAATCCACATGAAAATCTAATGATACTATTAGAATATGCCTAATCCAAAAGCATTGTGTTAGTTAATCCTAAAATAATATATCCAAGAAAAACATGTAAAATACATGAATAACATAAAGTGATAGAAACTTGCATAAACATTAAAGCATGAAACAAAAATGCAAGAAGGATAGTAACCATAAAAAAAATGATATAACATAAAATCTTAGAGAATGCCATATGTCAAAATAAGAAGAAACCAAGCTCAAAAAGATTATATCTAAATCCAAAAGAAAAGAGACCAGGTTCAAAGGAAGAAGGTAAATGCCTAATGGGAATGAGAGAGATCTAACTCCAAAAATTGAAAAGAAAAGGAAAGAAGGTAAGAACTTAAAATAAAATAATCTAATTAAAAAAATATAAGGGGACTCTTTGGGTTCACCAAAATGTTTAAGGGTAAAATGGAGATGCTTTAATAAGATGTATACCTCCACTTTATGTAACTAAGCCATTCAAATATATATGTGAGGGAAAGAGGAAACATCCTAATATGGTTCCTTTTTTAATCTAGATTATATTAGAAAGGTCCAAAGGAGAAAGGATCTTAATGCTTAATTATAATTATAAGAAGTAATAATGTAAGAAAATCCACTCTATCACATGGGTGTGATAAAGAAAAATTGAGCTAATTAATTGAATAATGTAGATCTAGGTGCTAAGTGTGCATACTCAACCTAATTAGAATATTATATATCTAATATGATTATATGAAAGGAAATAAAGTATGAAAGGCTCACCTTGAGATATGTAGTAGAAGATGTATTTTATCTCCAAAAATGGAGGATTTGAGCCTATCCCCAAATATCTCACTATGGATTGCCAAATAAAATGATGAAAGTGATGAAACCTTGAAATCATTTTTCTAGAAAGGTAAAAAGGTGCACTTCGACCTAGCTATGGGATTCTTGTGAGGTCACCATAGACTAGGGCCATTGTAACAAAGTTGAACCAACTTCTCCAAATATCTCTTGGCTTATAATTTTGAGATCCATGTTCCCAATTCTTCTATCACATTCCTAAACATAGAAAATGAAGGGTGTTTGTTGATTGGTGGGTAAAGGCTTTACTTGGTCAAGCTTTCAATTGAGGAATTAACCTTGAATTGAAATATAATCAATAAAGGAAATTCTTGCATATAGTGAGATTAAATAACATCAAATGAAAGATAAAGCAACCTTCACAGATGTAATTGCATTTCTAATGTGATCAAATATGTAAGTGTAATAGCCCTGACTCAAAGAAACCATAAATGAATCAAAGAAGCGAAAACCTCACATATGGAAATGTATGTGACATTCCATGATGAATAATAGAACACTTTGAATGGATTAGAATGATAGATCTTCTCCTTAGAGCTAAACTCCACTACCACCTTGAAGGAAGAAGCTTGATGGAAGAAGAAGATATGAAAACATAAATGCTTGAAGAAGAATTCCTTGATTTCTTGCTAAAATATATGATAGATTATGTAGACGATATATGAAAATGAAGCCCCTAGGCCTCCTTTATACTATTTTTTGGGTGGGAAAATAATTCAAACTTACTAGGGAACAAAATAAATCAATTGAAAAATTCATAGATTTTCAAGCCCCAAACCCCTCAATCATCAGAGACAAGGTTGAATTTGTCAACCTTCACCTGCACAAGTTTGACTTTGTTCAACCTTGACTAGACTAGGTTGACCTAGGTCAACCTAGTCCTAGAGGATGGAGAAATTGGGCCTTAGAAAGGCTCACAAGAATGTGCAGATGGAATTGGAAAATACCAAGCTTATCGAGAGTTGTGACCAAAAAGGTGGTAAAGCCACACCTATAAGATCATGTCAAAAGGTGAGAGATGATGAAGAAGCATGAAATTGAAGGATTAAGGACAAAAAAAGAATGAAACCACACTAAGGCGGGCTAAAATATCTCAAAATGAAATGCACCCATTTTGAAATGGTACAACTTTAAATGAGGATACTTGTAGGAAAATATCAAGTGGATTTATATCAAGAAGTTTCTTGAATGTATAAAGCAGAGGCAAAATGAATGAGAGAGTAAAAAAAAATTTGAAATTTTAGAAAATCTTGAGGAAACACAAAGTGAAAGAGGTCTTAATCTAGAGGACCAAGAGATTCTTGGTACTATAGGAAACTAGATCATAAGAAGTAAGATTGTTTGTCTTTAAAGAACATTAATAAATGAGACAAATAGGAAGGAAATAATGAGGCAAACATAGTAATTAATAAAATTAAAGAGGATTATTTTCTTCTCTCGTTAGAAAATGTTGTTGATTGATGATTTTTAGTTTCTAGAGCTTAATTTCATGTTACAACCCATTGGAGTTTTTTTTTTTAAATCTCCAAGCAAATTTTGGGCTAGTTCAATCGGGAGATTAAAAAAACCTTGTTAAATTGTTAGAAATGGGAAAAAAAAAAAAAGATGAATTATGGGAATCATTGGTTACTACAAGATGTAAGCCATGTTCCAGGGATGATTAGCAATTCAATTTTAGAAAGGTAGCTAGGTGATGAGGGTTATACAATTACTTTTAATTACAAAATTTGGAATTTTTCAAAAGGTTCCTTATGAGTAGAAAAAGGTGTGAAAGTAGGCACCTTATATCTATGTATAGTTCATATTGTTCCTTCTACTTCAATTATTTTAGAGAAAAATTAGTATTCATAAACAATTGTTGCATGGGAACAAGATGAATATCAAATAGTTGTTGTAGATTCTAAAATAATACTACGGCCTTATAGACTTTGGCAAGTGAGTGAAAATGAATGAAATTAATTCATTCAAATAATTATTTTACTAGGTGTAAGATGTGGCAATATACATTTCTATAAAAAAGTGTGTATAGAAAGAAAAACAGAGTTAGTTTTCTAAAGAGTGGGAAAGAAAAGGAAAATGAGAAACTAGAGATTGTGCATACTAATGTATAGAGACCAGCTAAGGTATCTTTGGTGGCTCTCTATATTATGTTACATTCCTTGATGATGAGACTATGAAATTATGGATTTATTTCCTTATAAATAAATCTGGTGTATTTGAAACTTTTAAGACAGAGAAAATTTTGGTTGAGAATGAGACGAGTAAAGACTAAAATAAATCAGATTTGATAATGGTGGTGAGTACTGCAAAAACTATTTTGAAGGTTTTTGTTCCACTAATGCTATTCATATGCATAAAATAATTCCAAGGACTCCACAAGAAAATGGAATGGTTCAATGCATGAACATGAGAATAATAGAGCATGCAAGAAGCATGAGGTTGCATGTTGGGCTAGGCTTAAACATGTGGGATGAGGTTGCTAAAACTATTCTATATTTAATCAATATAGGTTCTTCTACTACTTTGGATTGTGTTATTTTAGATAAACATAGAACAATATGAAGGTGAATTATTTCTTTCTTAAAACCTTTGGCATAAACATTTTCATTTATAGATTCTAAAAATTGAATAAAGTTGGAACCTAAATCAAATAAATGTTTTTTTGGATATGGAATTGATGAATTTGTCTATGGAGTTTGAAATTTTAAAAATAATTAAAGTAGAGATGTCATATTCATTGAGAAAGTGTTGTACAAAGATTGGTTGCAATAGTATGAGAAGAAATATAAAAAATTATGTAGTACTAGATGATACTCAAAAATATGATGTTCCACTTATCCCTCATGCTCTACAACGAGAGGAATAACAAATACCACAAACCCTTATGAATGCTAGGTGCTCAACAAGACTAAGTAAACCTCTAGAAATATTTTCTTACTCTTTATATTATATTTTATTAACAAATGCAAGTGAACCAAAATGTTATGATGTAGCTATGTTGTTAGATGCCAAGGTTTAGATGGAGTGTGAAATGAAAGAAGAAATGAAATCCTTGTAGAGAAATAAAACATGCTATTATTGTAAATTTACTATATAGAACAAATGAGTTTTACAAAATAAATGGGTTTATAGGTTGAAAGAAAAGGATGGAGTTACCCAAAGATTTAAAGTTAGTTTAGTTGTAAATGGATTTTCATAGAAAAAGGGTATTGATTTTGATGAAATATTTTATCTAGATATTTAAATGGCTTCTATTAATATTTTTCTAAGTATTGTCACTACTAAATATTTGCATTTGGAATATCTTGATATTAAGATATTTTTTCTGCATGGTGATTTGGATGAAGGAATATATATGGAAAAGACACAAGGATTTGAGTTCAAAGGTAACGAGAACTTAGAGTGTGGATTGGACAAAAATTCATATGGCTTGAAGAAGGAACCTCAACAATAATATATTAAATTTGAGAAGTTTATGAATGAGCATGGATAGACTCTGTGTCATTTCAACCATTATATTGATTTTAAGAGGTTGGATGATGACAACTACATTATTTTATGTTTATATGTTGATGATATGATTTTAGATGGTCTAAAATGAATCACATCAAGGGATTTAAATAATAGTTAGCACATTCATTTTCTATGAAGGATTTGAGGGAAGAAAAACAAATCCTTTGTAGAAAGATTTACAAAAATAGGAAAACTAGAGCATTGACATTATCTTAAGTTGATTATATTGAAAAGGTGTTGTAGTATTTCTATATAGAGAATGCGAACACAAATTTGTCTAGTCATTTGAAATTGACTAAGGAGATGTGTGCAAAGATAAGAGGAGGATAGAATGTCTAAGTTATGTTATGCTTCAAAAGTAGGAAGTTTAATATATGTCATGGTATGCATTAGGCCAAATATAACCCATGTTTTGTAAGTTATTAGTAGGTATACAAGTAATCCTAGGATTGAGCATTATAATGCAATCAAATTGATTACTAGATGCATGTGAGATACATCCAATAAATGTTTACACTTTGGAGGCTCTACTACTAATTTGCAAGGCTAATTTGTCTCAAATTTGGCAAGAGATCTAGATACCAGGAGGAGTACTATACAAGATATGTATTTACTATTGTGGGATAACAATGGGTTATAATTTTTGGTCACAAAAGCTAAATGATTTATCTAATAGAGCGGCACTATATGTTTATGTTACAAACACAACCAAGGAGATGACATGGCTTCATTTTTTTATGAAAGAGTTGTGGCACTCACAAACTAGAAATTATCTATGTATAGATAGTCAGAGTATCATTCATCTTTCCAAGAATCTTTCTTTACATTAAAAAAAAAAAAGCATTTATAGATGTGGTACCATTCCATTTGGTCAGTTTTGGATGATGGAAAATTAAAGTTAGAAAACATACATGTAGATGAAGACTTAGTACATATATTTACAAAGATAGTGCCAAGGAATAAGTTTAACTTATCTTCAAATTTAGTTGGTCTTCAAGACTTAACATAATAAAAGAAAAATAGAGTCCTAGTTGCATCAATCTAGTGGTAGTTTGAAGGGTAATGTTGTGGCTACATCTCAGTCTCTAAGTGGGAGGTGGTTTAGTATGGAGTCTGATCAATCCCCAAGTGGGAGATTGTTGATTTTGTGGTGATTGATCAAGAAATTATTGTACACTTTTGTAAAAATTTCATAATCTATAGAGTCCAAGGCATTTAACAACCCCCCCCCCCAACCACCACCACCCAAATAAATAAATAAATAAATCAGTTAGCACATCAATAATTTTTTACTTGACTTTTTGACCATTTCACAAGGTTGACTTATCAAGTATGTTTATGGTTAACCTTTTAAACTAACATAAGTCATGTAATATTAACTTAGGGTTATGATTTCTCTTAATTTAAATATATATCTTCTTGCAGTAATATTGATTTTTAGGGGATGTTGAAGGTTGTGACAAGTTAATGTTACTAGATAATAATATTGGACTCATTGTTTAGTGAATGTAGCTCATGGATTAGGTGAACCATGTCATGCCAAAAATATGAGGGCCAAAACACACAATTTTTTTTAAAGTTTATAATTAAGTTCACTAAGTTTGATAAGTTTAAATCAACAAAGACATAGGTACATGAAAAAAAAACAACACAGTTCTCCTAACAGTGTCCTGACATTTCCATACAAGTTTATAATCAACGGGTATGACTAGATTGTCAAACTTAAACTTTTATAGTCTAATCGATTTATTAATTTAAACACTCCAATTTCAATTTATAAGGTAATTTATCACATTATTACTTTTATATACTTTTAAAAACATTAATGAACAATGCAATTAAATCATTCAGATAACATTAGTTATTAAAATATTAATTAAACAAATTATTAAATAACGATATAATTGGTTCATTCAATAATTATAAGTCTAATTATTTTTAAATATTTAAAATAAAAAGAACTTCTAATTAATATAACATTACCTCCTTAATTAAACTTCATTTAAAATTTAACTCAAATCAAAATTAATTTAAATCTATCAATTATTAGAAAATAAACATTCCTAATAAAATAACAATATAAATTAAACTAATTATGATTAATTAATAAAGCAAAACAAAATAACATTATCTATCGATATATACTACACTAATATTATAACACTAAATTAGTCTACATTATCACTAACTACAATAAAAAATAAATTACAATTTAAATTATACTAATACTAAAAAAAAATGAATTAATTAAATTACTAATAAAATAAAAACTAATTAATATTTAAATTAAAACTAACTTTAAATTATTAACTAAAACTAATCCTAAATAACATATACTAAACTAATTACTTTTTAACAAACTTAATAACACAATTTTAAAAAGTACTAACATAATTTAAATCCACCTTCAATATACTAATTTACTAACTAAAAGAAAACCTAAACTACCCTACAACTAACTTAGCCACCCCCCAAACCCCACTAACATCTTCCCACAACCCCACATCACACCCTACCCACGTGGCCTAGGGTCTAGCAGAATAAGCAAGCCCAAGAAAGGGTTAGGTATGCTGCCCTAAACTTGCCTTACATAGGTCTTGCTCGCTCTCCCACGTACATACACGAGCCCCAAAACTAGGCGATGGAAAAGGTATGGAAAAGGGGTTAAAATAAAGTTTTATGCATTGGTTTAAATGCCCTCCTCAAAACATACACTTTCCCTTGCCAAGTCACATGGCCAAATAGAGGCTATGAATTCTATGGATGGGTACATGGGGTAAATCTCGATTAATAGCATTTTGACTTTGGTTTTTAAAACTCAAACCTTCCCTTCTCCCATTGGTTCTTAGTACCAATTGCGAAGCCATCATTAGGGGGTACATGGGGTACTTTTAGTGAAGATTTTGGAACTCCTCTTTCCAATGCTAGACAAGGGTATAAAACATGAGGGGAGAACAAATGGGACTAAAATGGGAATGGGTATTAATAACAAAGTTTATTTGGTAGGCTTATTTTGATAGGATAGAATAGTTATTTCATAAATATTTGTTGTTAGGTTAGGATATTTGAAAATATATTTCTTTTTCTTTTCTTTTTTTTTGAATTTAAGATATAAAGTAGGGTATCTATAAAGAATATTCTATGTTGCTATATGAGAATAAAACATTTTGCCATACAAAATCTAGAGACTTTTTCCTCTAGGATGCATTTTTTTTTTTCTAAGTCTATTTTGTTTAAGTGTAGATTTGTTTTTGCAAATTATTTCTAAGTATAGATTTTGTTTCCAAGCAATGTGCTTTTATAACAAGGAAGTTATATATTTTTTTCTTTCTAATAGAATTTGCTAAATACCTAGTTAAAATAAGGAATTGGATAAATCATTTTAACTACAATGCAAGATTGATTTTATTTCCCAATAATCATGAAAATGAATCAAAGTTCCAAACATAACATAATTTTTGCCTTAACATATTTGAACTTGAAATTATCATAATTGAACATCATCATCTTATCTCATTTTTGATACACATACATATAACTGAAAATACAAAAATCTCATAAGCAATGATATTACTCAATCATTATTTTATTGTCCACCTAATTCAAAGGCTCTACAAGGAAAGAACCAGGAAGAAAACCTGACATCATTGCCACTTCAACAATAAGTTTAAATACATTTTACATAGGATTTCAATCCCGAGGAGAAATCTCCTTAGCAAAACTGAACTTCAATAACAAGTTAAATTTCCTTCTTGGCCCTTCACAAGGGATCCATTTCAAACTCTGCAATACATCACGGTGATCATGGAGAGAACAAGAACTAACTAGGAGACAACCAAACATAACATGAAGACAAAATCAGACATTCACTCCCATATCAGGTTTTCACAATAGGTTCAACATTGAACCAAACTAGGGAGAAGGTGGATTTTTCCAACAAGAGATGTCAGACACAACACCAAAATAGGTGCCCTATCAAGGCTATAAACTCAAGAACTTACATTCTTATATGCCAAAACTCATATGTGGTTTGTGCTGACGAGTAGGGGCCCATAACACCCTACACTCTCTCCCTCTTCTCATCATGAGAAGAGACTCTACGTTGTTGGAGTCCAACTGAAGACCTCCCCCCATACATAGCCACTTCTTCCCTATTCACGGGTGGGTAATGCCAATACACCCATATAATCCTTTCAAAAATTTAAAACAAAACGCAAAGGAAAGACATCTAAGAAAAATAGCTTCCCATCCCTCCCAACACACTCCACACACACACATACATACATATGTAATAAAACTGAAATATGAAACACAACATGAAAAAAATGAGGTGAAGTATTCCTACCTTCAAAAATTAGGTTATGGCAAATGAACAAGTTTGAGATGAGCTTGCTTTCCTCTCCTTCTCCTTCAATTCTGAAAATCCCTCTAAAACTAGAGGTTGGGTGAACACCCAAAACCCTCTCAAAATTGCCTCTAAATAAGATCCTAAACTCAACCACCTCTAAAAGAAATAACCTCCTAACTTGCCCAAAAGTTCTAGAGGCTTCTAACACAACTAGACGTAAGGTTAACCTCAATGTGGAGTTACAGTTATTCAACTCATGATGAAACTATCAATTTTCGCAATAAAGCAAAAATTGAGTTTTTGAGTGACCATAAAAGTCAACAAAAGGGGTTGGGGGGTGGAAAATGCCCCCAACCCATACCCATACCCCTTGGGTATTTAGATTTCATGATTTTAGGCCTCTAGGATAAATTAGGGACCTAACAAATGCTAAGAAAATTTAGGACTATCAAACAACCTTCAAAATGTAGATTAAACACTAATTTTAGGGGTGAAAAAAATCTTGATTATAAGCTGATTAGCATAAAGGTCACTAACTTAATCTAACTTAGATTTTTAGGTTACTCAGTTAACCCTAACTATCATGCTAGAATGCATATGCAATTCACAAGTGTCAAGTGACACTATAAAAACACTGTTACGAAACATTAACATTTACTAATTATAGAATGATACATTCATACATCTCATGATACAAATAAAATACAAACAATAGAGTTTCCACAAATGGTACATAGGGTTTAGTTTCATTTCTCCATTAGGTTTCTTAGCTAAGATATCATGTACATTCATTGCACACATCAGTAGCTCAAGAAAATCACATGCACATATGTATATAACATATTAGGTAAATCTCATAAATTAAAACATTCATCTTTCAAATAATTAGTTGTTTATCTCATTCTACTCATATTACCAATCATTAAAATTGCATAATCAAAGTGTTAATTATGCATTCACTTACTTCATCAAAATACATGTTCATAAAACATTAAATGATGAAATCAAATATCTGAAAGTAAACATCACACAACATGAAATAACATAATATGTTCAGTGTATCCGATAGTGTCTCGACATATCGAGTCATGAGAATCAAAATAATAATGTATCAACTATGCTACGATGGGTCAAGGTGAGGCCTCACAAACCACATTAAATATTTTTGTCTCCTACTCATTTATGTGTATATTATTACTTTACCATATTGGTTATATTAGCATTATACTATATTTTTTGTCTATTTAATCTTAATAATTCATTCAAAGATGTACTCTACATGGTTGTTTGAATGACTATCATGGGGCCCTTCCATAAAACACCCCAATTCATTCCAAAGTGTCAAAAAAATTGAATCTCAATTTTTCTTCATAGAAAGAAGTGTGAACCACTTTTTTGATCTTACTTAGGATTCAAAAGTATTGGTCTAGGGTTTACGACATTTAATTTACTACTAACTTGACTTGAATCCCTAGATCCATCAATGTTAAATGTAGAATCATTCTTATGCAATTTTTTGTCATATCTTTTGAGAGACAAAATAATGGACTTACATTGAATCATTAATGGAATTAAAGGATTTGGATAATAATTTTCATGCTAATTGAAAGAGATTATATTAGTGCTAGTTGTGAATTAGGGTTTTGAACTTGAGATGGTTATTAGCTATATGCCTTTGTTGTGACCCATTTACCAATTATGTTTTTTTTGGTTTCAAGAATACTTCCCTTGTTGATCATGCATAGTAAGCCACTCATTCAATTTTTCCTTAAAGCTTCGTCAAGATTTTTAGATATAGGGATATCCTACCACCAAAATCTTCCATTATTGGCATGTTCGAGGCTTTGAATATCATAGCATTCCCTTTTTTTCTTGAATGGAAAGGGTGTTAATTGTATTTGATTGCTATTATTTACAAGAGCCAGTTTTGATATTGTGTGATTTGTTGTGATGCATTCCCTATTCCTTACATTGCTTGCATCCTTTAATAGAATCTTTTTTGTACCAATTATAAGGGAGAAAAAATAGCCAAAATGCTAAATCTATTGGCACAAGTGCCCTATTTATGTTGGGACAGAGTATTTCCACTCTTTCTAGAGTACCCACCATAAGATTTTCTTCTTCTTTGCACATTTCTCAAAATTCACTTAACAATCATTTTTCCACTCACATGTCAAATTCATTGTCATAAATTAAAAAATATATATTATAATCAAAATTAATAATTATTTAATACTTATTTATAAATAGAATGATAAATACTTTTAGAAAATAAATAGTATTTGAATCCTAATTCAAATCTTAAACCTAAGATTTATTATTGTACAATAATAGTAATTAGCCAATAGGCTATTATATGTGGGAATTTCACTTCAAACTTGTCCCATGCTAAAGAAAAAATGTTTAGTTATTTGATGATTTTTAGTTATCTGCAAAATATTTTTTGTCATCAAAAGAATCATTAATTTGATCAAAGTAAATCTTATTTGTATCATATCTTTAGATCAAATGTGGTCTAATAAAAAATTTCATAGATACAAATAGGGTGAAACATGAAATATGAAATCAAATCAAGTCTTTCATGGACACAAATAGGGAGAAATAGGAACTTTCAGTACATAAGCTCATTCCTTTTTGATGTGATTTATAAAGGAGGGTTTTGATGGTCACAAAGAGGAATTTGTTTATATCATGTATGTGCCTATTATCTACCAGTATAGTCAGGATATCTTTCTCACTCAAGAGGAGCCATAGGAGACAAAAGAGGGATAGGTGGAAGAGGAAGAATAAGGATAAGATGAATTTTAAATAGTGTTGTTGACATTAAAATATTAGCAGTAGACAACACTCGACTACATTAGTAAACCAAGGTAACTATAAAATTGGATGATCATTGGTGTTTTCTTCCTATTTGTGTCTTTATCCAATTTCCTTATATTTATATGCTCAAATGTAATTTATTGATCTTTCTTTTTCTTTTTTCTTTTTTCTTCTAGATTGTTTTATACCATAAAACAATATTGATTGCAAACAATGTTTTGATGATGCATTATTCAATTAGGCATACTATTCAGGAAAAATGATAAGAATAAAATAATATTTATGGCAGATTTATGACTCATAAATCTCTTTTTTGGTCTTTGTTTTTCATATCAAAGTAGATTGAATATCTTTACTATGGGTAGAAGGAAGAAGTTGGGTCTCAATTCTGCAGAAGTCCGTGGATTGAGATAATGCTCTTTTAGAAATGGGTACTCATTTTTAAAAAATGGGCACCCATTTTTTTAAAAATTGGGTGCCCTTTTTTTATTTTAAAAAAATGGGTAACAATTTTTGAAAAAAAATAATTAGAAACAAGTACCCATTTTGTAAAAGTTAAAAATGGGTGCCCATTTTCCAAAAATTGGCTACCCATTTTCTACTTTTAAAAAATGGGTACCCATTTCTTAAAATATCAATTTTTTTAATTTTCAATGCATTTTAAATGTTGATTTTAATTTTTTGAAACGAGCACTGATTTTTTGAATTTCAAATAATGGGTGCCCATATCTTACAACATGGGGTATGATTTTTTTTTCTTGCCTTGGATTTTGGCCTGGGATAGGCTTGGTCAAACAAAGCCTATGCCTTGACCTCTTAAGATTTAGCTAAGGCATTGAATTGACAAATTCATGCCTTGCCATAATTTTTAGAAGGTCTTCCTGATCAAATTTTTTTTATGAAACAAAAACCCATTAGAGTTATCACTATCTTGGTTTCAAAAACATAAATTTTATAGTGTTATGATTTTATTTACTATTTTTACATTATTTTTTAATTAAAGGTGGTAGCTAAAAGTAAAATAGCAAGGTTCATTAAAACTTTAATAACTTTTTTATTTTATGATTTTTTCAATTAATTTATATGTCATTGATCTACATACAATTCTTTTGAAGTTTAAAATAATTTTTTTTGACAAAAGTGAAATTTTGATCAAATTATGGTGTCCATACATGAGAGGTTTTAAAATTTAGCTTTATAGCCAATTAAAAAATAATAATAACAAAACTATTCAATAAAAAATTAATGAGAAATATTATCATCATGGTGTATTAGGTAACCTCATTTAAAAGGATTTACAAAAATTCAAATATTTGTGTCAAATTATGGTGTTCGTACATGAGTGTGGTATGGTCTTGAAATAGGCATTTTGAAAAACTGGTTTTTAAAGATCCATATCAAAAAAAAAAACTATCATATGCGTACAAAAATAAATTACATATGCAAAAATTAGATTCCGAACACTACAACTTTAATTACTAAATTTTTTTAATATTAAATCTCTAAATGCATCAAATTTTGACATCAATTGACAAGAAATTTCAAAAATAGGAAAAACACTTCCACTTTATGCCCAAAAGTGATACCCAACTTCTTGCACTTACTTGTATTTGGATGATGTTTTGATGATAGAAGGTTACATCTTATTTTCCTATTGAAAATAGATTTTTGAATGACCCTTTTCCCATATTGGAAGATATATTATTATTTCCTTATTTGTCTAAGTTATGATGACACTAGAACAAGAATTGCAGACATAATAAAAAACAGTAAATTGACTATGAAAATACCATTTTCAGACTTTAGAGTCCTAGCCCAAAATAATTAGCACATTCCAACCAACAACAAAATCCATTTGATTATTTGTGGATATATTGATAGGTTTAGAGAAAATATGTTTTAGTGAGGCACAAACTTATGTGTATCTATAGTGAGAAATTAGAATAAATGTATTTTGTGTTTTGGAATTATTCTAAAATTCAAATAATCTATTATTTTAAGATTGTTGCAAGATTTCTTCATACCCTTCAACTAAAAGGGATTGACTCTAGAGTGATAAGAGAATATGGGCATGGCTACAAAACTATGGAACAAGGGAGAATAATATTCTTGAAATAGATGCAATTTGATAGTTTTAACAAGGCAACTTGGGACAATGATATTCTCTATAAAAAACCCATTATTCTTTTGATTCCCCAATTTATGGATTAAATAGAGTAATGAAATTATTGTGCAAATGGAACTTGGTAGTGAGGGGCTCTCATCCTGATCCCTAAGGGTCACAACATTATGGAAGCATTACCATTTCTAGAAATATTGAGCTTGCAACATCAAGCCCCTTCATCAATGAGAAATAATTCTATATAGTAGATGGTATTTTCTTTGTACAACTCAATACATCATTGAAGCTTACTGGATTACTATAGCATAGGCAGTAAGTTCACCTTAGGTGACATCCTTGATAACTCATATGGAAGATGTCCTTACCTAGGGACTATTGTTATCTCTAGGGCATAAAGCTTGTGCTTCTTGTATTTGGAAACTATAAAAACACATTTCAAGCATGGTATTTGGATGGGTACTCTTTCTTTGTAGTAGGTTAAGTTGTAAATCTTGAACTTGATAATATTTTTTATGTTCTCTTATTTTTATTATATTTCTGAAAACACCTATGTATTTTAAATTAACCAACTGTCTAGATAGAATGGACACCGGGAAGCATGAAGAGCTACAATATGTTCTATATAGTTTCTCTATGCATAACCTAAGCTTGTCACAAAATTAATCATGTTCTAGTACACATGAAACAGTATTTCCCATTAACATTCACAAACACACATGAGAATCAGAATATATATATATATATATATATATATATATATATAGAGAGAGAGAGAGAGAGAGAGAGAGAGAGAGAGAGCATAGACACCTCATTCAAATTCTTCTATTCATTGTGGTAATGTATTTTTTTTTTATTAGTCTATTAGGTAAAGAGTATAACCCTCTATTCATGTAAGCTTGGAAAATTTAGGAATTTTGAACCTAAGGTCCAAGATATGGAAAAAAGATTACAAAAAATCCTTAATTTTTTGACAAGGTACATTGTAAATTTTAGGTCACATGTTGCACAGAGTTATCTACAAATAGACTATAATATATTTAGCTATACATCAAGTCATCCAAGTAATATATGTAGAATTTTCTTACCTACACTAGCTCCATGAACATGTTGTGCCAACATTACTCAGTTTTGAAGTGAGGGTAACATATTAGTGGAAGAAGGTGAGAGCAAGAACTAATGGTGAACAAGATGTGACCTAGATATTAGCTCTCATTTTTTTCTCTATTCTCTATTGAACCAAATTCTTGTACTCGCTGAAGCTAACCTTTTTAAATTACGTGTAGCATGAATGAATACTATTTTCTAGCATATTATGCCTTCATAGTAGGTGACCTTTGATTGAGAATAGAGATAATAAATGTATCTACTTTGATATTCATCTTTACTTTTCATTACAAGTACAAAGACTTCATATATATATATATATATATATAGGTATCAAAAAAATTAAAGTTTTATTTTGTTAAGAAATTATTGAAAAACTTTCCCTTTTCTCTTTTATTCAAATGTCTAAAGTGAAGATACAATATTTTTTTTCCTCTAACATGTGTATTGATAATGACAAGAAAAATGTTGGATTGAACTAGAATTGTTTATATCATTAAAGTAATGGAATTTAAAGAAAGTTGGCATTGATAGTGGTGATACTAGTTGCATTTTTTGTTGGTTATTTATGAAACTATCTTCTTATTTATTTTCTTAAAATATTGAATGTCTTTTTGGAAATAAATTCTCACTAGAGAAAACATGCAGTAGTGTCCAAATGCTAATTGATCCAAGCTGTGATATGTCTTTTTTTTGTTGAGTTGCCAAAAGCAGCTTGTAGCATTTTTGTGTTTTTTTGGCAAATATAAATTGTGTCCCCTTTGAGATGTTTTGAATGTGGTAGTTTGTAGAGCTAAAAAGTTTCCTAGACATTATTAAAGATACATAAATTTCTAAAATGGAAAATTCTTTATAAATTTGATAAAACTATTTTGATGTTTGATTTGATATAATAGGTAAGGATATAAATATTTAGAAGTATTAGTAAGTTCAAATATATAAAATCTTGTTAAAGGAATTAATTTAAATTTTTAAATATGATCAAGATAGTTACATTGTAAGCTTGTAAGTGGTATGTAAGATTAAAGAAAATAGAGATCTAGTAATGAAAAAAATGTAAGATTCCCCTAAGTACTACTATTATTCTTGTTTGACATTGAGATTTCTTTAGGCTAGCTTCATTCTTTGGAGGTTCAAGGGGTTATCGTTTTACTTTAATTTATTGTAAATCATTTAAATTTATGTGTTTTTGAGAATTATAAGGATTATTATTTTAGTCAAGTGCTCTTATGAATTTTATTTGTGGTCTATCATTTCATTTTCTAATATCCATGTATATATAATGATGGTCTCAAAACTAAGTAAATAAATATAGAAAATAAAACAATTAATTAAAAAAAATTAATAAGTTCACAAAATTGGCAATTGGTAGGGAAAATGCCTAACCTGCTATTTCTACTCCCCTCCCCCCAAACATAGACATTTTACACTCACTTGAATATTGTAGAATTGTTTCTTGACTTCATGTGACCTCCTTTGCCTTATCTGTCAAATCTCCTTTCTATAGAACCCCAACCAAACACCCAAAAAAGATACAAAGTATGTGATTTCAGTGACTAGTCAGTACACTATTTCTTTAATGGAACTCCCCACATTTCAATAAACATAGTGAAAAATACAAATTGATAAACAATTATCCACAAGATAACCCTTTTTCTTGGGAAAAAGGAAAGATTAATTATGTGTATATATTTCTCACAAAAAATATTGTAGATTATTTGAATTTTGTGATGGGAATATTAGGCCCTAACTCACAATAATTTGAGTCAAAGATGAATGTTATAGAACAACAATATTAATGCACATATTCCTAAATAACTATTAAATAGGTTATTGTATTTTTTGTTGAGTTACAATTTGTTTTAAATAGTAAAATAATTATCTTTCAAACTCAAAAAATATAATAAAAAACAAAGTAGTTTTGATAAGTGAGTTAAATATAAACATTTTTTAGAAATTATAAAAATTATTTTCTTTAACTTAGCTTTGTGAGTGACTTGTAAACTTTTAATCCATATGTACATGAAGTAATGAATTGTTGATGTTTTACTTTAAATTTAACTGTCACACTCTACGTCTACTATTGAGTTTTAATGTTATGCAAGTATGACTAGAGAGAGGAAACATTTACACTTTAAGTCATGAGATTGAAAGAAGAAATTCAGAGCATTGATTGTGGATTCTATATGAATAATTTTGCTTGCATATAATGAATATTTTCATAATAACATATGTATGCTATGTAGGTATTTATGTGAATAATCAAATTTGAATGGGATTTTCTATTATTTAATTAATAAAATGCATACATAACCAAAGTTTAGTAACTTTCTTTTAAACGAGGCACTTCATTAATACTACATCTATGGCATCACATAGTTAAAATATAGATAAGGCATGTCGCTTTCTATACTAATACAATATTCATTTGAACACATGCATCTATATTCTAGAACATATTCACCATATATTTATGTTCCTTTGAAGAATCATTTAAATACAAATCTTCGTAAGGAAGGGGAAAATTTTATTTTTTATGATTGGTAATGCAATGATTACCCTTTATGACCATTTATAAAATAATCATAGTCAAGTCTCTAATGATTAACAATCTCTATAAATAATCCTTGGATGTTGAACATATGTGTATGCAAGCATCACAATCCTTATCAACAAGTTGGTATATATTTAGGGATGAAGAAAAAAATATACAATGATGTTCTCTTTATTTTTCAATACACAATTTTGGAGTAGGTTTTACAAAGGAGAACAAAGATATTATAATATTTTTCAATTTTAAATCTACATGATGTATATTTCTAGCCCCTTACAAAGGTAGATTATTCAAATATAGGAGAAAATTTTCCATACCAAAATTTTATGTCATCCAAAATAAAAATGTGATGATTATATATCTTTAAACTTCTTTTGACATTATACCTTATTATTATTGTTGATATTATCTATAATGAAAACTCTTATTCTATTTAGTGATAGATTAATTTTATTCATATCCCAAGGATAGAGGCTACAAAAAACAACAATTGATATTGGTAAAACTACACGATGAGGTTTGACTTGTATAACTCTACCAAGAGTTGCATCACTGGACAACCTTCATATAGAACCACTATTCTCCTTTGATCAATAGTCAAGAATGAGAAAGAATTCATATACAATTATCATAAAAAAATGAAAGGTCTCAATTACAACAATTCTCACTATAGTGTGGAAGGGTAGACAATCTTGTACTTTCCATTTTATACATCAAGTTTTATTTATTAGCTAATAGGTCAATTAGTCTTTTCAATGAGTTAGCACACTTCTATACCATTGCTCTATTGTATTGTGTGTGTACACACATGCGTGCGCATGCCCGCGTGCACACACACACACACACACACACACACAACTTCAACTGATAAAACTTAAACTTAAATATACAACACTAATGGCTACATACAATGATGCCTAGAGAAATCACTTCTTCATAGGACACATCAATATGAACTTACAAAATGACAAGGAATTCAACATGTGCTACTGTAAACATAGAGAGTTAACCTTGTTCCTATCCTTTGGTCTTTGTTCTAAATATTCTTCATTTGCTCTTCTCTCTAGTCTCTCTTAGTCTCTTTGTTACCCATGAAATGCATTAGATCCATTCCTTTTATTTCACACCAAACCATTTCCCTCTCATTTTGGATTTCAAACTCACCTACCAAGTTGAATGCTATTAGGCATGTAGGTGGGTGTTTGGATCCTAACAAACCCAACCAACCACATTAAATTTATGACACTCCCCCTTTGTACTAAGCCAAACAAAACAAAGATCACTCTTGATCCAAATCAACTACACCAAGACTCTTTCTTAGGTGCAGAAAAGTTCTAATGCCCAAAGGCTTAGTAAAAATGTCTACTAGCTATTGCTTGGACTTGAAAATTTTCATCATGATATCTCCATTCTCCACAAAATCTCTAATGAAGTGATATCTGATCTCAATGTGCTTGCTTCTCCCATGGAAGATTGGATTCTTAGAGAGCACAATTGAGGAGATGTTGTCACAAAAGATTGTGGTTCCATCCTCTTGTATTTCATTCAAATTTGTCAAGATTTGTCTTAACCAAATAGCTTGACATGCTACTGCATTCGTTGCTATGTATGTTACTATAGATTGAGCATTAATAGGTTACTTCTTTGATGCCCATGAAATTGCACCCAATCCCATATGAAACATGTATCTGGAAGTGCTCTTCCTATCATCTAGACTTTCAGTTCAATTACTATTCATATAATCAACCAACTTAAAATCATTATCTTCAATATATAAAATTCCAAATCCCTTGGTACCATTCACATACCTTAAGATCCTCTTTCCCACTTGACAATGAGAATTATTTGGTGCTTCCATAAATCTAGAAATCAAACTTACTACATGCAACATGTTAGGTCTAGTTTCTTTCAAATATATCAAACTTCCAATTGGATACTCTTGTATAGTGTTGGATTCATTCTTGTATTGTAGTTTTCCTTGCTTAACTTCAGACCTATTACTATTGCTATTCTGGTTGCCTCACTATTTTGAATTTTTAATCTCTTCAAGATCTATCTTGCATATTTTTCTTGAGAGATGAAGATTCCATCATGAATTTTTTTTACTTCTATGCCTAGAAATTACTTCAAGAGACCTAGAGCTATCATCTCAAATTCATTCCTCATCACCTCTTTGAACTCGTCAAATAGGAAATTCTCAAATCTAGTGAAGATTAAGTCATCAACATATAAGAAAACAATCAAAACATTACCATTTTCTACCTTGATGTAGAGAGTGGGCTCATCATCAGTTTTTCTAAAGCCATTGCTCATCAAATATGAGTCAATCCTATTGTACCATGCCCATGGAGCTTGCATGAGCCCATATAGAGCTCTCTCCAATTTATACACCTTGTGTTCTTCACCTAAAACTTCATAACTAAGTGGTTGTTCCACATATACTTCTTCTTTCAATACACCATTCAAGAAGGAAAACTTCACATCCATTTGATATACCTTCCATCTATGTTGGGTTACAATTGCTATGATAACACACACAATTTTCATTCTTGAAATTGGGGCATATGTCTCATCATAAACTCTACCACAAATGCTTCTTGTAACCCTTGACCACTAATCATTCATTATGCCTATCTATTTTTCCTTCAGCATTGCACTTGGTCCTGTAACCCCATTTCACTCCAATTACTTGCTTCTTAGGAGGCAATGTAGTTAACTCCCACATCTCATTTCTTTCAATAGCATATATTTCCTCATTCATGGAATTAGACCATTCCCGTCCTTCATAGCTTCTTCAAAATAAATTGGATCACTATGAGAAAATAATGCAAAATTGACACTCTCATCATAATATTCTTCATACCTTTCATCTTGGTATATCTCCCTTAGACTTTCAGTCTTTCTTGGCAATAGGCATTATTTTAAATAATTAATTATTATTAGAATTTACTTAAGTTTACTTAGGTTAAATTGATTATTTTATTTTTTTATCATATAGACACCTAAGAGTATGCATAGTTATATGAGTTGTATTGTTGACAACATGGGAGTTTTCATATTCAACTAAGTTTTCATGTAGACAACATAGTTGTTCACACTCTAATTGAGCACATGGTGTCTACAATATCTTTTTATGAGATACACCCATTTAAGCGTATCCTCTCATCAACACACAAACTCCTATGCTTAATGGAGGATAATCCACTCTTGTTGGACATGTTCTTAGTTGTGAGGCTTATCACTTTGCTAACTCCTAGTCATACTAGAGGCCTTTATATATAGGAACTTCTAGTGTACATGTACATCATTATTCATTCTCATATTGTTATTATGATCATACATCATTTGGTCCATATTGTTCTTTGTCCTTGAGCTTCTTGATCTTGGTGTCATTTTTCCCTAAGAATGTTTTTTACATGGTATTAGAGCCATAAGAGTGTCATTTCATAGCCATTGGAGACCATTTTTTTCTTCATCTCTTGGAGGACCACAGTTCAAAACCAGAGTATCTATAGTCATTAGGAGGATCTAGAGCCAAAGTGGACCTCACCATTTCCTCTGAAGCATTGATTTAGTTAATTTTGACTATAAATTTTCCTACCCTAGGCCATAGTCAAATTTGAGGAATTTTTTTTTGCAAAGTGACACCTGAAGGCTCGATTTCTAGAATTGGTATGATTAGTTCAGATTTGTACATTTGATTTTTGGATCTATATTTTTTTATTTATTTCCATCTTTTCATTTTTTTGATTTTTAATTTATTTTTTCCAATTTTTTTTGGCTTATTAGGCCTATAGAGAGCATTTTTTTTACGCAACTGAGCAATCAATTCCTCATGCTCGCAACTAGATTTTCCACATAATCTGACACACATAAAAAACTTGGCAAAATATTCCAACTAAACTGGTGAATTCAACAACACATGGAAAATTAAATAACATGAGGCCTTAAGTCATCTCTATCATCTTGTGGCTCCAACTTTTATACACCTTGTTATTCACCCTATGATGAATGTGGGACTAAAGTCCCATAGCCACCCATTAGGTACAACTCTCCTACTACTGAGTAGAAGCTTCCTAGTGTCAATCTTCCATCACCCACCACCATTTTGGCAATTGTGAACTCACCACCAACAACTTTCCAATGTCAATGGTCTATACATTCCAACAACCTTTGGCAACCTCTACCAGCCATCCACATGGCTAACACAATAGCTACTCCCTTATCGCCACATCATAGCATCAAACCTAGTTAGTGGTTGACACATCAACACCTATGTATGCATAGTTAGCTCAAACACATTAGCACTTAGACACATCATCAAACACATCACTCCTTCATATGCAAACTCAGCCCACGGTGACTTGTTAGCATATGTACCTACCACATCATCATCTGTATTGCCAAGTCAACTGAAGGGCTTTTTTGCTGACATCATCCATATACTATCTTAAATTTGATAGTCATTTGATCATCACCAATAGGCTAGATTGTACTACCACAAAGGCAGTTTGGATGTCAAATTTAACCTCATAGTTTTCTAACATCATCAAGATTGACCCCTCACCATATGTAGTTTTGATTTGATAGTCCAACTTCGAGAGGCCATATCTTAGTCATCCAAACTCCAAATCAGGTGTAATTTTTTTTGTTGGACACATGTTCAGGTTCCATTTCTTTTGAAAGTGTATAATTTTTTTATCTATGTTCCAAATATACAATCATATTGTAGGCTTGTGTGGACATAAATACTACTATTAGAAATAGGTCCTTTTTGGCATTATATTACTTTGATCAAACTTCAAAATTGTTATATATCTAAGCTACATGGCTGAAGTACCAAATTTGAACTCCAAGAGGAGGTTGTAAATAGAAAAATTAAAAGTCCACTTAGGCTTAAATTGGCAAGTAGCTATTGTAATCACACTAAGTATAAAGTACCAAAATCATTCATGTTGGGGGGGGGGGGGGGGGGGTTGATTGAGTGAAAAGGGGGGATGTCTCTTGGTGTTGTGTTCCTCTTTATTGTTGTTATCTTTCTTTCCTTGCATTATGGGAAATCTTAAGATTCCAAAATTAACACCACATAACTATGCCACATGGTTAGTTAACAAATGGTGTGAATTAATGAATGAAGAAGTTTCTCAATATACAAATGACTCTTTTCCAAAACTAACAAGTGATCAAGTATCTTAAAATGAAATTCATGCTTGGGAAACAACAGATAGGAAAGCCCTAAGTCTCATTAGGTTAGGGGTTGATGACAAGATCCTTTATCAGATCATAAAATATAATACATTCAAGGAAACTTGGGATGCCCTTTAAAAACCTATATGAAAAAATGGCTGAGGAGGATGTCTACAAAATTGAAGATGAGCTTATCTCTCTAGATCCTAAGAGCTTTGACTCTATCTAGGATTTTATCATTAAGATGAATGAGTTGAGAAAAAAACTTAATGATTGTGGTAGTCTCATTAAGGATGATAGGTTGATTTATCTAATACACGATAAGCTACCATCTAAATACTCCACATTTGTCTCTTCTTTCAACACCACAAAGACTATCTTAGGGGATTTCTATAAGAAAATCACTTTTGATAACTATGCTCAATTTTTAGAGGATGAACAAGCTAAGTTGATAACAATGGGGATTCTCAAGTCTTCAAAGTCTAAGGCATTGATAGCTAACAATGAGAGTTTTAAAAATTTAGCTAGTGAAAGTTCAAACAAAGGAAAGGGCAAAAAAAAGAAGTGGAAAGATAAAAAACAAGGGGACACAAAAAAGCCAACATCAAATGAACAACAAGGAAAGTCTTCTCCTAATACCAAAAAAATGGGGACACTAATCAAGAAAAGAAGAAGTGTGCCTATTGTAAAAGAACTGGTCATGAAAAACATCAGTGTTATCACAAGAAAATTGATGAATTGAAAAACATCATGAAGAAGCACAATGTTCCATTGCCTAATGCTTACAAGGAAAAGGGGTCTTCATCTTTAAATTCTAAGAGAAAAGCTTGCACTTTTCTCACAAACACTATTAGTTAGGAAGAAAGGATTATTGACTCAGGTACCACACATCACATGGGTACTTCAAAGAGAGATTTTTCTTCCATGACACATTCAGAGGTACCTCACATCTTTTTAGGGGATGATACTAAAGCAAAAGTTGAAGGAAAATGTGAAGCTAAGATGGAAAGTGGAGTATTCAAGGATGTTCTCTATGTTCATAATCTCACCCCCAACATTCTTTTAGTCTACCAAATCACTCACTATGGACGTGGAAATAAGGTTGAATTTCTTCTAGATTCGGTGGTAGTGAAAAACATCAAGAATGACTCTATGGTTGCAATAGGTGAATCTAATCATGATTCAAGGCTTTACACTTTCTCTTCCTTTGTGCCTAAATCTAATGCACAAGCCTTGTTAATGCATTCAAATATAGAAAGAAAACTATAGCATGAGAGGTTTGGACATCTCAACTACAAGTATCCTCAATAGCTTAGCAGCAAGAACATGGTTCATGGTCTACCTAAAGTCCAATTTTTAAATGGTTTTTGTTGAGGTTGCACACTTGGCAAGCACCCAGAAAAAATGTTTGACAAGGGGAATTCTTGGAGAGAAAAATGTGTTCTTGAACTAGTTCATAGTAATATGGTAGGCCCATTTCTACTGCCATCATTTGGAAAGTCTTGCTATGCACTCACTTTCATTGATGACTACTCTTACTATACTTGGGTATTCTTCATGGCTCATAAAAGTGAAGTGTTTGAATGATTTCTCAGCTTCAAGGCTCAAGTGGAAAAATAGTCAGAGAAAGCCAGCAAGGTTCTTCAAATAGATAATGGAGGGGAGTATGTGAGCTCAAGACTGATAGACTTTTGTACTCAAGAGGGAATTGACCTTCAACATTTAGTACCATACATGCCATAGTAGAATGGTGTTGCTAAAAGGAAAAAATAGAACCCTCAAGGAGATGACCACTTGCATGCTACCACATAAGTCTCTTGATCAAGTCTTTTGGGATGAAGCAATGAATTGTGTGAACAACATTCAAAATAGGACTATTCATAAAGCTTTGGATGGAATAACCCCTTTGAAACTTGGACTAGAAGGAAATCTTCTCTAAAACACTTTAGAGTCTTTGGTTATCTAGCTTGGGCACGAATACCTCTACAAAAATGCAAGTTTTGGAACCTAAAAGGAAACCTTGCGTCTTTTTTGGTTATGCAAACTCTCATAAAACCTACAAGTTTATGGATCTAGAGTCACATGAAATTTTCTATGAGAGGAGTGTGTTGGAATTAGCAAGTGGGAAGTATACTTCTAACCCTCCAATAAGAAGGTAGAATTGGGGTGGGGATGACGCCCACAACTCTTCACTGCTACAACAATAAAGTTCATCTGTTGAGGATACATATTTTGACCATTCTCATGATCTACCCTATGAAAGGCCTACCCTATTAAAGGCTTACAAGTATTATTAGAACCTAACCTATTAAAGGATTTTTAACACCCTGTTAGAAGTATGTCTATCTAAAGGACATTAGAGCACTCACTTGGAATGTGACCCTATTAAAGGCTTTATACACTAGCTGTTAGACCAACCTAAGTCCATAGGATTTCATTATGCTATAACAATTTTTAGAGAGTATAATAGAATGATTGATCTAACACACTTATAGTCTAATATTGCTAATTTTAGATCCCAATTTAATTCATCTTGATTCTCTTTGATCTAATATGAAAATGGTACAATCTTGATTCTTTGTTCTGCTAACTTATTCTGCAATTCTGTCCTTCTTCTAAGTCACCTTCAACTTGATCAATTCACCCCTTTTACTTCCTTCAAATATTTGCTAGCATTATATACTCACATGCATTCTTTCTCACACACTCTATAAATTATGGGGCTTCATCTCCTTAAAAAGATTCCATGACTGAGGGTTAGGTATGAATCTACAATTGAGATTCATCAAACTTTCCCACTCAAAACCTTCCATTTTTCTCATTGGTTGCATGCTGATTGCATAGGGAACTCAAATAGATTCGATCTTATCTCTAAGCTTTGAGATCTATCCATATGTTAGCTCAAAAATGGTTTACATCTTAGTTTGTGAAGGCACAAACTCTTATGTTGATTTTGTGTTGCTTGGCAGTTACTAATTAATGATGTTCAACACATACTGAAATTTTGTTTGGCTTGGCACTTGAACTTGCTTGACATCTATTGTTCACTTAGCACTTGAAACTTGCTCAACACTGTCTATTTTCTTGGCATCTCAATAACTCAAGATTTGTTTAATTTTTGGCTTGGTACATATTGCAACTTGGCATCAACTTAGAAAATTTCTTAAGTGTGTTGACACTCAATTGTCAAAACTAATCTGAGATCAACAATCTCCTCCTTTGACATGAGTGGTAAAAACACTTAACTACACATAATGAAACTAATCTCCTCGAGTATAATATACATCATGTTTGGCATATACACAAAACTTTAAAACTGTTCAAAATTTTGTGAAGCCCTATATACCTCAAAATTTTGTGTCTCCCCCTGAGTTGATGTGCCTTTTCTATATCCAAAATCTTTGAGTAGATTGATTTGCCTTTTTTGATACTCCTTGTCTTTATTTCGAATTATGATACTCTTTATCTAATGTAACCTATTATGCCCTCTTTCCTATTTTTTTGCTCTATTTGCTCTTCTCCTTTCTTCTCTCTATTTATAACTCCCCTTTTCATTTTGGCTCATTTTGGCTCCCCCATTCACATGTCTCCCCTTGTAGATTAAGTGTCCTTCTAGCCTTTTATTCATCTCTTCCTTTTTACAATTTCTCCCCCTTGTTGACACTTATGTAAAAGGGCCTATAAATTGACTAAATATTTTTCCAAGAAGGTTTTGTTTACTTCCATTATAATTCTCAGAGCAGTATCCCAGTTTTGTATTGCAACTTCTAGGGATTTTATTTGTATTGTTGTCTCTGCTACAAGGTGAACTAAGCCATCTAATGTTCAAAGATTAGGATCTTTCTTCAATATAGTTTCTACATAGGCTAGCTCCTTTTGTAGAATCTTCATGTGAGGGGTTAGGGAGGCTTCTATTTGAACTAATTTGGCTCTTGTATTAGCCTCTTCTGCAGTCAATATAGCTAGTTCCTTTTGTGTGTGAAGCATTGCATGGAAATGCTTCTCACTTTCAGATGGATCTTTAGGTAGTTTCATGCTTGATATCTTTAAATTTCTTTCTAAGATTATTATTCTCTAGTTGGTTTCCTATGTGAAGATTGATGGATCACATAATTTTGTGTATAATGAGAATATGTTCTCAAGTGTTGTCTTCACCTTTTCAATTTTTTTAGCTAGTTTTACATGTGAAAGTGTTATTTCACTAGATATTCTCTCATTCTTCCTTGGGATTTTTTCTCAAACCATTCCATGAGTTTTACATTTGTCTCCTAGTCTTCATTGGTCACCTATTCAACTATTTATTATAGTTGTTCCAATATTGGCTTTGTTTCATCAGGTATCTACAAGCTAAATGCATCTAGAAAGATGTCTTTTATTTCAATTAGTGATTGCCTTTGTTTGTACTCATTTCTAAGTATCTCCTACTTCTTCTTCCTTTCTAGTGCCTCTTCCACTTTATTTATATGATCAATGTTCATGGTTGCACAGTCATACTTTGGAATGACTATTTCTTCATCTAGTATAGGGTCTCCATAGTGAAGTACCCTTGTAACTTTTGTAGAGCTTGAGTCTGGTGCTGAAATTTGAAGTGATATTGCTTCAGTACTCAGCTTTTGAGGTATTCTTATAGAATTCCCAGTGGTTGGTAGATTTACCAAAGTTTGAATTGCTTCTTGCTCCTTTTCTTTTGGAATCTCCTTCTCCTTCTCCTCTAATCTTCCTTGGCCAATCACTATTATTTTTGGTGGTGTACCTTGTACTTGTGTAGTAGAAACAAAAGTATCCATCAATTCTATTTGTTCCATTGTTAAATCCTCAATAGTTGTAGTGACTTTTGTTGTGGTATCATCCTTGGCTGATGTATCTTGTGAAGCTTTCTCTTTAGGTTGTCCACTTGTAGCTAAAGGGATGATAGAAGATGTTTCTTATATTTCCATCTTTTCCCTAGTCAAGTCTATTATTACTTTTTGCAACTCATCTACATTGACCAATACACGATTACTTCATAATATAGCTTGTAGAGTTGATTAGTCAAGGAGGCTTTTAAGATCTTCTCTACACAATGGATTGATTTTCTCACAAAATTTATTAGGAACATCCTTCACTTTTATTGTGTTTTTAGGTGTAGAGGACTTGGAAGTTGCAATTATGTGTCTTGCACACTCTATTTACTTTGCTGCTCTCCAACAATTGCCATATCATCTTTTTGAGGTTCCTTCACCACTATATCATTTGCCTTTTCTTTCTCACCTTTACCGTCCTTATCATTGTCATCTTCTTCTCCATTATTTCTTCCCTCAAAGGGATCTTCTTCTCCTTCTTTGACTGTTGTTAGCCCATATATTAACTTCCACATTTGAATGGACTTCTTGACAACATCTTCAATCTTATTTTGAAGAATGTTGAATGCTCTATACTTGGGTGCAAATTTTCTCCCATGCTTCTTATTAGCCTTAGTTATTTTCCCTTTTGTGAGCTCTAGAATTACTTGATTCAATGTAGAATCCCTTATTTCCTTTTCCATGTTAAGGAAATAATATCATTTATTTTCAACAATAGAATATAACTCTTTGGGCATTGAATTGTCAAGTTCAAGTGGAGTGTTCTTGAACATGGTCATCATGGTATAGACTAATTCTTCAACCATGTTTTTTTCTTCCCTATTGAACTTATTAAAATCAATGCTCTTTAAGCCAATTAAGTTTGCATTATCTTTAATATTATCACATATATTTTCTAAGTCAGACTTGGTGGTGTGATTTACCACTCTAAATTGGTTGTTGTCATCTGATTCAATCCTTTCTTCATCAAATTCAAGAGGTGCAATATTTTTTTTTCTTAGCTTCTTCTTAGCCGGACCTTGTTGTTTAGTAACCTTCTTTTTTTATTGCTCCTTAGCCTCCTTAGTTGTGGCTCATATACTTGCCCTTATAGTAGGCTTAGCTAGGCTTCACTTGGCATCCTTCTTACCCTTGGGCTAAGTTGTAGGCTATTTCTAAGTTTTTTCCTTTCTTAGGCTCTAGATTAGTAGGTGCTTCCTCATCTTTCTCTTCTTCAGCACCTTCTTCCTCTTTAGCATCTTCTCCCATGCCTTGTGTCAAGGCAAGTGGCTCTTGGCCATGTTCTTCTTCTTCTTCTTCATCTTCATCATCTTCTTCTTCTACTTTTTCTATCCCTTCACCAAATTTGGCCTTAAGTTTCTTGACCAATTTTTCCTTTTTCTTTTGAGTTGAAGCAATTTTCAACTCTATTTCTACCTTAGACTTTGCAACATCAAAAGTGCCAAAAGGTTTTGCACTTTTATCAATCTCTTCTACAAGCAATGTTATGATTGCTACTGATGCCTCATCAATGTTAATCTCATATCCTAATGGCCTTAGCCATCTCACCCTTGGTACTGCTACTTGGATATAAGTGTAGTCAATTTCAACTAAGAAAAAAATGTCATTGATATTCTAATCCACCAGGGAGACTAGAATCCTTAGTCTTTGCTTCATGGACTTCTTGAAGTTCTCAAAATAGCTTATCATTATGGTTTCAAAATTTGCTCCCATATGCTCTATATACTCATTTACTTGTACTACTATAGACTTATTGGTTTTCCAACTTATCTTACCAAAAGAGGTAAATTCATTCTAAATATAGAAAAATATGCATATCAGAATTGATCCAAACTTACACTAAGCACTCTTTGATATCCTTATTACTCCTAGGTTCTCCATAATCTACTACAATTTTAGTTTTGCTAGATCATATGTATGATCCTTCTTATCAAGTTTGTATCCCACATCAACTACAATGCATGATACACTATTCAGTTAGCTTAACTGATAGAATTTGTGAGATATAACCCTAACAACAAATTCTACACATGGATCTATGATTGTGTCAATAGTCATGCCTCTTTTATTCCACTTTTCCCCAGTGTTCTTCTCAATGGCTTCTTTTAAGTCACTCCTCAGGGTCTTTGGCCATTCTAGGGTTGGGTATCCTATTACCCTATGTATGATTCTCTTTGAAAACTTAATAGGTCCACCTTCCAACCATACTCATCCATCATGAATCCTACTTAAGACTATTCTTATCCACTCCGTCTTGAAAATTGTAGGGAAATCTAGGGCACATGTTAAGCCCTTTCGTTCAACAATTTGAAATTCCTCCTTCAATACCCCATTTTCATATAGTTTTTCATAGGCTTGCCAAATATCCATATCACCAATTGCTCTAACCTTACAATTTTAGCATTTTCTGACATCTTGCACCATTATGACTTTAGGTGGAATTATGGATAGTGCACCAGCAGGGTTGCTCTTGTACGTGACTTTAAGAATTGGCCTAAAATTTGGTTGTTTAACTTCAATACTGACCAATTAAACCTAAAATGGCTCCTTATCCTTGGGATTCCTAGAGCTAGAGGCCATTTCTAAAAATAGGGGTTTCAAGATGTAAAAATTACATAACTGCGGCACTTGAGAAATGCCTTAGATCGATGAAATAGTGTTGAATCTTTGCTGGAATCTTTGCAAGAGCTTCAATCTCTACTTGGAAATTGCTTATGTGCTCTTCTTGCTCTTGTTCTATGTTTGCAATGATGAGAAATGATCAAAAAATTAACCTTATACCCTTTATTGCATAGCTTTTAATGCTTAGTACATCTACAGCTATATACTTGGCTCCTTATGCAATTCTACTTTACTCATCTTCCATTGATTTTTCATCATTCGACATACTCTAGAGTTACCCTTACTTGGCTTCAATAGGAATTTCATTTTACTTAGCAACCACTACTAACTTGGGTTTAACTGACTTTGGCAAACAACTCAGCATATACTTCAGATTTTACTTGGCATGTAAAGGAAAATTTCCTTACTTGGAAACAATGTGAAAACTTTGAAGATTTAACCTTGTATCTTTATTCATGATGATCTATCATTTTGAGTACTAACTTATTTAGGAACTGATGTATGATAGAGAATTTAAATATTAGTCCCACATAGCTTTTTTCTTAGTTTGATGAAATGCGACCACTTGACCCTTTAGGTGAAGTGATCCCTCTATTTGATGTGTTGCATCCATCTTTCTTCTTCCATTTTTTATTCATCTCTCCTCTAATGTGCTCAACATCTACCTTGCCTTTTCCTTTGTTTGACTCAAAGTTGCATGCCCTTGTCCTTGTTGGATAGTGCTTGCTGATATGACCAGTCTTCAAACAACTAAAGCATGTAGTTTGACTTAACCATCTATTGTAGCTTCCACTAAAATGTGTTCTTATGCAATTCTTAAGGATGTGTCCATAGTCTTGAGAGTAGTGACAGCTATGTCTTGTATTGTAGTCCCAATTGTAGGAATTTTCATGGCTTCTTCTCTTGTTTGATGACCATGTGGTCTTGGATCTGCACTCAAAGGCTTTGTGTCCAAATTTCTAACAATTGTAGCAAAGTTCATCAAATCTTTATGTAGGCATGGTCCTTTACTTGCATTCATGTGCCTAATGACTTTGTTTGTTTCACTTGTAACAATGGATCATATTCCTTGGCTTGGCATTCTAACTAGCATTCTTGCTCCTGTAAACATTAGCTATATGTCCTTTCTTTTCACAATGATGACAAGTAGGTTTAGAATTCTTACCCTTATCATTCCTTTGTATAGCAGTCTTGGCTGACTCTCCTTCTTCAATACTTGTATAGCCCAATCTTGTTGTGTCTTTTTTGGATATAGGGGATTTCAATAATTGTTCAAAGTACTTAAAAGCTTCATTTGGCTTGTTGAAACTTTTAACAAACTCCTTCTCTCTATTTAGGTCATCCTTCATTTGTTCATTCTATAGTTTCAATGTAGTTATCTCAATGTCCTTGACATTCAACTCATGATGGGCATTCATCATTTGGCTTAGGGTATCCAACTACATGTTTGAGGTCCTAGACAACTCTGCTGATTTTTCATCCAATCTATTTGACAAGATTATTTTGTCTTCTTCAATCATGACCTTGTCCTTTATGGCTTTCTTCTTTTATTCAGTCACCTCACATAGCAATGTAGATTGTGATTCTTGCTCCTACTTGATATTTCTGATCTCCTTAGCTTGTGCTCTATTCTTGTCCATGAGATCTACAATTGCTACATCAAACTCACAAGAGTTACCATCTACAAATAACTTTGTAGTGTCAATCTCCTTGTATTGAGTGTCATTTTCAGCTATGGCAATTTCTTTCCTTCTCTTTAGCAAACCCCCCAAGGTATCTTTGGCTTCATCCAATTGTTGTAGTAAGAGGTGTATCTCAATCTCCTGATTCTGAATGGTCTTCCCCAACTTGTAGACTTCCATCTCAAGATCTCTTCTCCAAGCTATAAGGCTTCTCCTGATGAGAACTTAGCTTTGATATCAATTGTTGGAATTAGCAAGTGGGAAGTATGCTTATAAGGGGGGGGGGGGGGTCGGGTCAGGTGAATTAGAAGTACTAAAATTTAACCAATAAAACTTCTAACTTTAAAACATTGCATGTATAAACATATTGAAATAACATGTAAAGTTTATGCATCCACATAAACACTTGACACTAGATATGATTACCTAGAAACCCTCCAATAAGAAGGTAAAATTGGGATGGGGATGACACCCACAACTCTTCACTACTACAAAAATAAAGTTCACCTATTGAGGTTACATATTTTGACCATTCTTGTGATCTACCTTTTGAAAGGCCTATCTTGTTAAAGGATTACAGGGATTGTTAGATCCTACCCTCTTAGAAGTGTGCCTGGCTTAAGGACTTTAGAACACTCACTTGAAATGTCACCCTATTAAAAGTTTTATACAATGGTTGTTAGACCAACCTAAGTCCATAGGATTTCATTTTTCTGTAACAATTGTTATAAAGTACAATAGAATGTTTGATCTAATACACTTACAATCTGATAATTTTGATTTCCAATCCCAATTCAGTTCATCTTGATTCTCTTTGATTGGATATGAAAATGTTGCATTCTTTATTCTTCGTTCTACTAACTTATTCTACAATTTTTTCCTTCCTCTAAGTCACCTTCAACTTGATCAATTCACCCCTTTTACTTCCTTCAAATCTTTTCTAGCATTATCTCCTCACATGCATTTTTTCTCACACACTTTATAAATCATGGGGCTTCATCTCTTTAAAAAAGATTCTATGACTTGGGGTTAGGTATGAATCTACAATTGAGATTCATCCAACTTTCCCACTCAAAACCTTCCATTTTTCTCATTGGTTGCATGCTAATTGCAAAGGGAATCCAAATAGATTTGATCTTCTCTCTAAGCTTTAAGATCTATCCATATGTCAACTCAAAATAGGTTTACATTTTAGTTTGTGAAGGCACAAACTCTTATCTTAATTATGGGTTGGTCGGCACGTATTGATTATTAATGCTCGACACATACTAAAATTTTGTCTGGCTCAGCACTTGAACTTTCTTGGCATCTATTATTCACTTGGCACTGTTTATTTTCTCAACATCTAAATAACTTGGCACTTGTTAAATTTGTAGCTCGACACATATTTCAACTTGACATCTATATTATACTCAGCATCAACTTAGAAAATCTCTTAAGTGTGTTGACACTCAATTATCAAAACTAATCTAAGATCAACAAAGTGTACACTTTGAAGAAAGTTGTCCCTATTTTATTTCTTCAACACCTCCCTCCTTCATTGAAGAGAGTGACAATAATGAAAATGACTAGGAATATATTCATCCATGACCCAAATAGAGGCATTAGATAGATTAGGTTGAGGATATTCCTTCTACTTCTACATCTTCATCCATAAGACCTAAATGGACTCAGCAAACATTGGATGTAGCAAGAGCATTATCAAGGAATACTTCAGATACTAGAAGGACAAGATCACAATAGAAATCACTCCCTCATACTTATATTGTAGTTGCTTCCGATCCACAATCTTTCAAAGAAGCTTTGGGAATTCTAGAATTGGATAAAGAGATGGAGGAAGAATATAATTCTCTTATGAGAAATGACACATGGGATAGTCTCTCTTCCTAAGAGAAGAAACTTGGTTTTGTGTAAGTGGATCTATTGGATAAGGTTTTTAGCTAATGGAAGTGTGGATAAACATAAGGCTAGACTTGTTGCAAAAGGTTGCTCTTAGGTACCTAGCATTGACTACATTAAGACCTTTGCACCAATTGCAAAAATGAACTCCATTTGTTTGCACTAGCAATAACAACAACTCAAAAATGGGTTATTCATTAGATGGATGTGAAAAACACATCCTTGAATGGTGATCTTTATGATGAGATTCATATGAAGCAGCCACAAAGATTCACTCAGGATTCTACCTTGGTTTGCAAATTGAAAAAGTCTATATATAGACTCAAACAAGCTATAAGAGCTTGGTATGCCAAGATGGATTCTTTCCTTCTCCTAGTATGGTTCACCAGATGTCATTCTAATTTGAATGTCTACTTTCTTTAGAGGGATGATTCTCACTTGCTACTTGTGCTTTATGTTGATGACTTGATCATTAAAGGGAGTACATCATCCATCATTGATAGTGTCAAGGTTACTTTGCAGGATATATTTTTGATAATAGACTTGGGTCTACTTCATTATTTCTTTGGTATTGAGATACATCAGTCTTCATTAAGGATCACATTATCATAGCCCAAGTATGCTGTTGATCTAATTAATCAATTTCACATGAGTGACTGCAAGATTGCATCTACTCCATTTCTTTCAAGTGTTAAGTTAGAAGCAAAGTGTTCCACTCTACTTGTTAATGCTACTTTGTATAGATGGTTGGAAGTCTCATGTGCTTGACACATACATGCCCTAACATATCCTTTGTAGTTGACATGGTTTCTAGCTTCATGCAAGAGCCACATGAACTTCACTAGAAGGTAGCCAAATGCATCCTACACTATATCCATGGTACACATACATATGGGATATGTTATAAAATTAGTACTAGACTACAATTAGTGGGTTATACAGACTTGGACTATGTGGGAGGTCTTAACTCTCGCAAGTCTACTTTAGGATACATGTTTAATCTTCATTCTGACCCCATTTGTTGGTAGAGTAAAAAGCATAACACTATTACTCTTTCATTGATTGAGGTTGAGTATTGAGGAGCCATCAATGTAGTATAGAGGCTATTTTGTTATAGAAAATTCTTAAGGAGTTTGGTTTTGACATACCTAGACCCATAGTAATACATTTTGATAATTAGAGTGTCATTGAAATATCAAATCATCCAGTCCAACATCAGTGGAAAAAACATATTGAGGTTCACATGTACTACATTAGAGAGCTAATTCATAAGCAGGCCATTACATTGTAGTATTTTCTTATAAAGTAGCAGATTGCTAACATCTTCACCAAGCCCTTCACTAAGGTCAAGTATCTTCATTTACAAGATCTCTTAGCAGTGTAGGATATTTCACCGGGGGGTCACATGACTCTTCTCTTCTTTATTGTACCTATCTGTCTTTTTGGTGGAGGGTTTTTCCCATGAGGTTTTCACTCTTTTTTCATTTCCAAAGAGATTGCATTGCATTTTCACAGGGGTACCTAACATGGCCTAGTAGTCGGGACCCATCATAGCTTTTTTAAGCTTAAGTGAATTCTCCTAATTTGCACTTAAGGGAGGGTGTTAGTGTAAATAATTATTTATTATTACACTTTACTTAATTTTACTTAAGTTAAATGCATTAATTTATTATTTATCATATAGACACCTAGGAGTATGCATAGTTATATGAATTGTCTTGTTGACAACATAGGAGTTTGCATATTCGAATGAGTCATCATGTAGAAAACACAATCGTTCACACTTTAATTGAGCACATGGTGTCTAGGACATCTTTTTATGAGATACACCCATGTAAGATTATCCTCTCATCATCACACAAACTCCTATGCTCAATGGAGGATAATCCACTCTTGGTGGACATGTGCTTAGTTGTGAGGCTTATCACTTTGCTAACTCATAGTCATACTAGAGGCCTTTATATATAGGCACTTCTAGTGTACATATACATCATTATTCATTCTCATATTAGTATTATGATCATACATCATTTGGTCCATATTGTGATTTTTTCTTGAGCTTCTTGATCTTGGTGTCATTTTTCCTAAGGAAAATTCTTACAATAAGGAGGCAAGAGTGGGATTTGAATTCTTAGTATTGCTACTGCTATTATTTTGTATACTAGCTCGAGGTTTTCTTGAACTACTTGGAGCTGTCACTTAGCATGTTAGGGGTTGCTTACCTTTCTTCCTTTGTCTATAATTTTTGTTTGCTGCTCCATCATCCTACTCATCACCAATTTCTTCCTCTTTCTCATTAATACTTGACACTTTTCTTGAAGTGCTTGAAGATACATCAACTAAGCCATCCCATGACTGATTTTCAAGAAACTCCACATCTCTTGAAATGATGATCTTCTTGGTGATTGGATCATCCAATCCATAAGCCCTTGATTTTGAGCTTTAACCTATGAAGATACACTTGACACCTTTTTCATCTCACTTTTTCCTTTGTTGCTTAGGCACATGGGTATAAGCTACACATCCAACACTCTCAAGTGTTCAACTATCCATATGTTCCTTGACCAAGCCTCAATAGGAATCTTGTCACCAACTAACTTTGTAAGAAACCTATTGATCAAATATATTATTATTCCTCCAACTTCTCCCCAATATTAATTTGGGGGTCCTTTTTCTTTCATCATGCTTCTTGCCATTTCAACAATGGTCCCATTCTTTCTCTTAGCCACTCTATTTTACTACAAAGTATAACTACTTGTGAGCTCTTTCTTGATGTCATTCTTCATGCAAATTTTTTTAAACATATTGGATGTATACTCCCCTCCTCTATCTACTATAAGTACCTTAACATAGTGTCCACATTCCTTTTCAGCTATGGCTTTAAATTCAACAAATTGTCAAATGCTTTAGATTTTTTCTTCAAAAAATACACCCATGTTCTATGACTAAAATAATCTATGAATATCATAAAATAAGTACTCCCCCTAATAGAAGTAGTTTGCATAGGGCCTACTAAATCAGACTACAACAATTCAAATGGTGCTCTAGCCCTTCTAGAATTTCCAAAATTAAAGGAAAGCCTATATTTCTTACCCAACATGAAAGTCTCACACTTGTCATATGAATCTACTATGCTTGGAAAACTATCCACCACTCTTTTCTTGAACAACAAATTTAAACCAGCAAGGCCAAGATGTCCATAGTTGAGATGACAAAGCTTGGAGGGGTTTTCAATCATGCTCCTAAGAATTGATTGCTGATGTAATTGCGTACATGCATGCTTGGGAGGTGCAACATTAACTTGAGAAGAGAAACATGTCTCTATCCTCAAAGGAAACATTGGGTTCTTTTTTCGTTTGGATTGCTACAAGTAATCTATTACTCCCATCCTTCTCATGAATGACACAATTGTCATTTTCCATCAACACCTTGTATCCATTTTGAATGAGCTTTCCAACACTCGTCAAGTTGTGCTTCATATTGGGCACAAAATATACATTCTATATCTCATTCTTATGATGTTGCTTCATGCAAATCATGATAGATCTTTATCCAACTATAGGAATGGTTCTGTTATTTCCCATCTTAATTTTAGACTTAAAAGTCTTATCAACGAAAGAGAAAAAAATTTCATTACCATGCACATGGTTGCTACAAGTATTCTTTATGTACCATACCTTAGGGCTTCCTTCTTAACCAATGTTGCACATGATGAAGGCTATGGGATTGTTTGCAGTTCCCATGTTCAAATCAGCCACATTAGCATTCTACTTTGACTGATCATCCTTCTTCTTCCAAAAATTACTAGCATAATGCCCATACTTATGATAGTAGTAGCATTCAAAATTTCTCTTATTGGAGATTTAATTATTCTTACCTCCTCTAGAGATGTTTTGAGAGGTGCTTGATCCCTCTTGGTTTCTTGCTCATCCTAAGCTTTCTGCACCAGTATTCCTTTAACCATTCCTTCCACAACCTCCACTTCATGAGCCTCTATTAGAGCCATTTCTTCCTCTCCCCATTCCTCTTGAATTCTCTTAAGCCTTGAAAGACTACTCTTGGGAAGTTGTTGCACATTTTTTGATCTGGTGCTCATGGGTTTGAAGAGTTCCAATCAACTCATCCAGGTTGAATGTGGTGAGGTCCTCTTCTTCCTCAATGGTCATCACAAGGTTGTTATATTTTTTATGTAAACACCTCAATATCTTTTACACAATCCTCTACTCTCTGTAATATTATGCATTTGATTTGAGTTGGTTTATTAAAGTGGAGATTTGTGAGCTAAACTCTATAATAGGTTCATTTTCCTTCATCTAAAGGTTCTCAAAATCCCTTTTGATCATCTATAGCTTCACTAATTTGACCTTATCAATCCCCTTGAAATTTGTCTCAAGGATATCCCATACTTCCTTTGAATAATTTGCTGCTACAATCTTGGGAAATATTGTTTCTATCATTGTTGCCTCAATCAAACTTAATGCCTTCACGTCCTTTCTCCTTGACTCCTTTAACTAAGTATTTTATGGGTTTTTGAGGGTAGCATACAGTGCCTGGATGGTTACATGATCAAAAACTCCCACAAGTCATTAGCTACCATTATGGATTTCATCTTCTTTGTCCATGTATCATAATTTTGTTCATTTAAGGATAGTGGCTACTACAATATCTTTCCTGCATCTCCTACCATGTCAAATATACTCAAAATAAATTGACCTAACTCACTATGGATGTGGGACCTCAAAGGTCTGAGAACATGTAAAGAATTCAAATTCACAACATAAAAATTTTGCTTGGCACAAGAGGGTGCTGAGTGACAGTTTGCTCTGCATGCAGTGGATCTTGAGTGATAGCCAGATGGTGTCAAGTGATTCGATGCACAAAGAAGATGAGTAAGCTCAACACTAAAGGAAACTTGACACAAGAGGATGTCAAGTGAGCTCAGTCACTAAAAGGAAGGTGGAGCTTGACATAGTGGTTTTTGAGTGAACTTGGTCTCCAAAAGAAGGTGGAGTTTGACAAGCTCAACACCCAACCAACACTTAGACTAAGAGAATTCAGTCAACAAAGATATTGAGTGAACTTGGTAGGAACAATAAAAGAGAGACCTCAATTAAAGAGTGAATTGAGTTAGCTACTTAACAAACTTAAAATATAAGCATTTCCACCATTAAAACATAGAGTGGATAACATCAAAAATTGCAAGTATGAATGTCTCAAGTGCAAAAACATGTAATATCAAATAGAAGGGAGACAAAAATAAGCCAGTTATGTCTTCTTTCTTTCTTTCTATTCAACTAGGTTAAACTATTACAAAATCTAGGAGCATTTGACTTCAACCATTAAGAAAACTAAACTTCAACTGATAAAGCTTAAACTTAAACTTACAACACTAATGGCTACATACAATGATGCCTAGAGAAATCACTACTTCATAGGAAAAATCAATATGAACTTAAAAAATGATAAGGAGATTCAACATGTCCTACATCAAATGCAAAGAGTGAACCTTCTTTTTGTTCTCTATTCTTTGTTCTAAATATTCTTCCTCTACTCTGATCTATTGATCTTCTTCTTTCCTCTACACTCTAATATACTCTTCTCTCCAATCTCTCTTACTCTCTATCTTACCCCTCAAATGAATCAGATTCATTTCTTTTTCTCACACCAAAATGTTTCCCTCTCATTTCAGATTTTAAATTCACCTATTGAATTGATTTCTGTTAGGCAGGTAGGTGGGTGTTTTGCTCCAAGGGCAACTGACAACCACATTAAATTTTTGACACTTCTCTCACTAAAAGATTTCAACTTGTTGGCTTGCTTTAATTTAAAAATATTGCCTTCAAACATTGGGGAGCTTCCATGTTTAGCACAACTGGATTTAAGGCAATGTAACAATTTAAAAGAAGGTCCAAAATCTTCCACTCTAAGAACAACCATTTGGCTTTCAGACCACTTAAGGCACAGATAGCTCCCTTCTAATCAAAATTCTTAATTGTTCTAAGTGTTGATGTTGTCTTTATGCTCTATCAAAAAGCTAGAAATGTGGACATATATAATATCTGCCTATATCTTTAATATAATGTATGTCTATATCTTTTAGCCAATAGGCTATTTATGGGAGCTTTGTTCCTAGAAATTGATTTTTTGACGAAAAAGTTGTCAACTAGCTGAAAAAGTTGTCAGTTGGTTGGAAAAGTTATTAGTTTGGCTAGAAAATTGTAAATCATTCTCATTAATTATTTATGGGTCAATTTTTATCTCACTCCACTTTTAACTCTTGCTTTGATATTTATTAGTTATTCTCTCCAGATTTATCTATTATTATTTTTATCTTTGAAAAATAAAAAAACTTACTTGTGATTTCCACATTAGCTCATGTTGTGATCTCTATTTATTTAACTTTTGATTTTTAAAATTGATTTAGATTTTAGTTTACAAATTTTTTTAATTTTTTTTGTACATTAGTTTAGTTTTTCTTTAAATATTTTTTTTTTCAGTTTTGATAATTTACTTAGTGAATAGAATATTTGTTAGAGATGTTGCTATTTTTCATATTATTAATTTTAATCTATACTTTCAACTATTATTGTTTTTCCTATTTATTTAAAAAATAATTACTTGTGATCTCCACATTAGCTCATGTGGTGATCTCTATTATTCAACTTTTGTTTTTTAAAATTGATTTAAGTTTTAGTTTTTAAATTATTTTAATTAAATTTGTATATTAGTTTAGTTTTATCTTTAAATTTTTTTTTTTAGTTTCTATAATTTATTTAATCAATAGAATGTTTGTTGAAGACATTATTTTTTGATATTATTATTTTTTGTTTCTCTTATTAATTTTTCATACTAGATTTCTTGATGGGATTTTTTTAAATGTTTTTTTTCATATTTGATAAATTGAATTTAAATAAATAATATTTATGAATCTATTTAAAAGATTTAAGTAAATATTACATTATTCAAATTTAAAATTATTAATAATCTAATTTATTCAAAAAAGTATATATTTTTAAAAATAATTTTATTATTGAGCACCTATCAGCTTATCGTTGCAAGCACAAAAGTATGCAACTACTAGTTAATGTATATTTCTATGTTCCTTGATGTCATTGGTGGGGGCTCCTTTGGACTTAGAATTTGTTTTGTTTGTTTCATGCTATATTTTCTTGTTTTTGACCACATGATGATTTTGAAGGAAATGTTATTCTTTTATTGACTAATTTGGGCATGATATTATAGTTGGGAAAGTATTTTATTATTATTATTAAGAGGTTCAATAATTGTAATTTTTTTATAGTAATAATTCTCAATTATTATTAAAAGAGTATTAATAGTTAATAACATGTATTAGTAGTTGATCATTTTTAACTTTTTGGGTTTGTGATCGGCCTATTTGTGATTTTCTATTAGGACATTTCATAAAGACTATTAGAACATTTGGCCACAAGTAGTGGTATTTTTAGAGAATGACTATTGCTACAAGAACATAGCAGCTATCAACTAACACTTTGAATATGTTATTTTTTACCTCTTGGAATTTGACAATTTCTAGATAGATATGGTGAATACCTAGAAGCAAAAATATTGGCTTTAAGTTTTTAACTCACATATAGAGACACATAGGAAAAGTTGTTGAAATTTGATTGGCAGTTTACAAGTTCTAGGTGCGTAAAGTTAGCATGGGTGGGTACTTAGTACTTTACCCTAGACTTTTAATTAAGGGAGAGGGAGCAATCATGTTAATATTGTTTATGGTATATGTATTACATGAAATGTTATAGAAATTTATTTTTCTAGAAATATAAAATACATATTTATTTATCAATAATTAAGTCTAGGAGGTACAAATCACCATAGGATTCATAAAAATAGCATGTATAATGCAAAGTGACAAAAAATGGTCATTTAAATATTTGATTAAACTTAATCTTCAAATCCCTAGTAATTATCCAAAATAGTAGCATTTTCATATATTAAGATAACTTGAATTTTGAAAGAGTGCAAAACATTTCACATTAGAAACAATAAAGCATCAAACACAACAGAAGAACAAAAATCTATCTAAGAAAAAAAACAAGACCACTAAGGACAACAAACAAAAGACCAACCACCCAAAATAGAACTAGAAATTCACAAGCACAAGAAAACCTTGACCTACTTGTAAGGGTTTGAAAAAGTAGTCCAAATATGTTTGGTTAACCCTAGCATCCTTTTCTACAAAATTCTTCAAATAGGATAAAATCCCAAATTTTCCATTAGAAATCATAAGATTCAGCATATGAGACTCCACCCTTGCTTTGGTTTTTGAACTTTTCATCTTTTTGTGTGAGAGGAAGAGCTTATCCCAACCCTTCTAGATGCCTCATTTTATTCATCAAACCATCACAATAGTGTATAGGATCAGGAAAGGAATATAGACTTTCCCCCAAAACATTATTTTTATCAGTAGATTAATATCTTTTTAATTTCAAGTGTAACTCAAAAAATAACCATTTCATGACTTGTTTCCTATTAGAGGTTCTTCCAACTTTCTAGATGCTTCCATTTATCTTTTGTTCCAATCCCTTGTGTGTTTCCCTTCCACTTGCAATGACCCTTTCTGTCATGGCCCTGATAGTTCTACATTTGACACCTTGGATTTTGAAATTAATGTTACTTTCTAGATAGTTCGGTACTTGTTGAAGTTAATTTAATTTTGGAAACATTATGTTAACATTATGAGAATTCAAACGTTACTAAAATCTGATTCTCAGAATAGATGTTTTAATGCTTTCAGTACTGTGTTATATTCAGAATTTTATTATCTGAATCAATTTTGATTCAAGAATGAAATTTTAAAATAAAGCAATATTAGTATGGTTTCAATTTTACTTTTGTCTGATTCATATTTTTCAGACTTATATTGAGGTGGCATTAAATTTTACCAGCACCTTGTATCTGTTATTGCCGGATTTAAGTATATATATATGTATATATATAAATATAAGTGTATTAGTATAAAATAATTATATGTGTGTGTGTGTGTGTGTGTGTGTGTGTGTGTGTGTGTGTGTGTGTAGTTGATTGTATATTAGTGTGCTTGTATATATATATACAAGCACACTAATATACAAACAACTACACACACACACACACACACACACACACACACACACATATATATATATACTTATCAATTAGTAACGATTGTTATGTTAGTGGAATTAATATTAACTAGTATTGATGTTAATGTTAATATTGATAGTAATATTAACTAGTATTAATATTAATATATATGTTGATGTATTAATATTAATATTAGCTAGTATTAATATTAATATATATATGTTGATGTTAATACTAATATTAGTTAGTACTAATGTTAATGTTAATATATACCTATTACTATCTAAGTTAGTGCCTAAAACTAACCTATTGAATGGATTTTAACTAAGTCTAAACTTAAACTTGAAGCATGGCCTAAGTTTAACAATACAAGACTTAAATTTGGCATTGGTTGGACTGGGCACTGGTGGTTGAGTTAGTGGGTTTTAATGGTGGCAGGTTTATTGAACTGTGAGCAGGTACTCCTGTTGCCAAGTGTTGAAGGAGACTCAAAAAATGGGTTTAAGGGATAAGCTCGCATTTATGAGAATTTCTTTGCATGGTAGTCAGTCATTTTGGCTGGGTGTTGGTTAAAAAAAAAATTTTGAGTTCAATCTACCATTGATGTATACCAGTTGGAGTATCATGGAAACCCTATTGAATAGGTTTCTCAACACAAACATATGGAAACTATTACCCTTGAAGGAGACTTTTGAATTAATCTAGCTCTATTTATGTTTACGAATTAGTTCTTTTCTTGGTTTCTATCTTGTGGTGCTTTCATTTTCTTTGATACCGCTTTCAAAAGGATTTCATTGTATTTCTATGACACGGCTTATAGAAGTTGGAAGCTTGGGGTTCGAGTTTGAAGAAAGGGCTTTCCACACAGTTTTTCTTGAGTATCAACCCACACTTACATAGGCAGGGGGCTTTTCCTTAACTCTATTCTATAGTTAATGTTATGTTTCATTTAAATTTGTGAATATTGTATATCAAAATTTGTATGTAGATAAGCCCAGAATTGGGTGTGTGAATATGGGAATACTCTTTACTTGTGTTGTAATGAGTTTATAATATGTATAGGGGGATAGCAAAACTATATGTTATATAGAATAGTTTAAATAGGGGTTTTATGTTTCTTGTAAAATGTATATGTGGGTATCGGTCTATCAAGATAAATGCATTCTTTATGGTACCTATCGTTTGCTTTATGATTGTTATTTAAAAGAGCCATTAAAAATAGAGGGTGGTCATTTAGTTATACAGTTGTCGTTAAATATTTTACAATGTTATAAATTATGTTTTGGTATTGGTTTTAGATAGCATTTTGGTGAACAAAAATTTCTTGGAGGATAACACAATTTCTATCTATCATCAATATTTTTATGTGATTAGGGTCTGAGGATATAGGCTCATGATTTTTGCATTGGTCGCTGTTGTGGGTTTCAAATTTTTGTGTGTTTCATGTCTTAGTGTTCATCACTCTTAGTCGAATGCGACTCAGCCACAATCACGAGTTCGCAGTGATTTGCAAGTCACATCTATGAACTAAAAGCAAAGACATGAGTTGGGGTTTGAATTCATTCTCGGTTATGATTGAGGGTTTTTGGTGTCGACCATTAGCATGATTTTGGGGTTTTGGGTTTTGCAGTGCACAACCAATCTTAAAATTGTATGAAGGGCACTGTGTGTTTGTCACAATTTTAATCAGTAAGATGTTGATTTTGAGTTAGAAAATTGTAGTTATTTAGCAACAACAAATTATAAAATTAACAATGGAAAAGATTATTCATCTATTTTAACTCTGACTTTAAATTAATAAGGCTATATATATGTATTGGTATATGTAAGTGAGTACGTATAAGTATATGTATAAATAATGCCGTGTATATATATGCATAAGTATTTATTTATATGTATCAACATATATGTATTTCCTTACGAATTGAATTGTTAGAGTTATCTTAGATATGTAATTTGAGATTATTGTGATTACTGATTTGGAAATGGAAATTGATTAAATTTTTATATTCTGATGTAAGTTAGAAATAGTATATGTGGATAGTTTTGTTATTGATATTTTAAAATGAGGTGTAAATATAGTGAATCTTAGAAAAGTCTATTCCTTACTTTTAATTTAAATATAGTTGTTTTGTAGTTTGAAAAGTTTGGTTAATTGTGAAAGTTAAAAAACAAGGTTGTTTTTGGTAATATGAATTGTGAAGGGTATGAAAGGATACAAATGTGGTTTCATTTGGTTTCATATGATATTTATGTTTGCTGATTAAATTGTTAAATTGAAGCAAATGAAATAAATGTATTAGTTGAAATTGGAAAATTAATCTATGTTTTCTTCCAATTAGTATAACCAGAATTAATATGTGTGTTAGATTATGCAAGTGTGATCCTTTAGATTGGGTGGCTGTCATAAAGCGAGTAACTTGAGGTGATAAAAATATGTTGTCGGATGCCCTCCGACACTAGTCTAGATCCTTATGGGAAAGTTTATGATAGTTATTTAATCAAGTGGTAATTTTTAAAATTTCATGGGTTGGTATCATATAATAAGATAAAAACATTATGGTTTCACCTGACATATTGAGTTCTATGATTGGCTGAACGTAGATTCTTATGTTGACACCCATGGACTACTGGATCATTACCTTGTTGTATTCTATGCGAGTTTATTTCTGCATATCTGCATGTGAGAAATTATGTACTTGCATTATATTTGATTGTGAAAAGGGAATTGTATTTTTAGTATATCTGTTATTTGAATTAATGAATTAAGTATTGTCATAAAATCTAACATGCAGGTTTACTGGAGATCTTATCGATTTAATTACTATTACTAAGCAATGTTTGGTGTGTTGTGGTTGTGCTATTTTGTATTTCAGGTTCGAGATAGGGTTGGTTATGGACCTAGAAGAAATTATTGTTTACTTTTAGAACTAGTGTAGAATCGAATGTATTTAAGTTGTTGTGCTTCTAATAAAAGAGTATAGATATGTAATATACTCTGATGTAATCTTTTGAAATGATACATTGCTATTATAAGTACTTTACTGTACTTGATTTTTTTTAAAAAAATTATTGATGGTTTTTAATCTTTTAATTATGTGTGGATTTTTGTCTTATGGTTATCTCTTTTGGTTATGTGATGGTTAGGGTATTACACTTTCAATGTTTTTGAATTATTAAATAGTATCCAAAAAGACAGGGTTTGACCCCAAAGTACAAAAAGGTCAAAAAGAAAGCTAGAGGTTACCTCCCAATCATCTAACCAATACAAACTTTAAACTTCAAAAACATATAATATCCATAGAAAAATTAATAGTATCATCAGTTCTGAAACTTGCAAAAAGAACAAAACTAAAAAAAAACAACACTCAAATAACTTGTTGCTATCAGTCTCACATATCAACATAAGCATATAATGTAAAACCCCATAAGGTAACTAGTTCATAGTAATCAACAACATTAAAAAAAAAAGAAAAAAACTAGATCCATGGCTACCTACCTTCCTTCTTTCCAAGATTCTCATCCTTCTTCTCCTCAAACACTTCCTTGTTCATGTTCTCCACCTCCACCTTGATAGGTTTTTCTGGGATTATCTTCAACTAGTCCTCTACTAGGAACCCATAAATGGATCAAGTTGTCTCACTCTCCTTGCTCAAGTCCTTCTAATCTTTAATCACCTACAAAAAGTAAAGGGTGGTGGCCAAAAAATGCTTGACCTTGGTGGATGATTGCACCAAAATTTCAAATTTCTAGTAGATACCAATGTGATTGTCTGTCAGATCCCTCATTGACTACTTGAAACTATCTAGTCTAGCCTTGTTGTTTCTTTGTTCATGGCTATGCTTTCTTTTTACCCCCACTTTTAAGAGTATCTTTCTTGGGGGACGTGATGTCTTCCCCCTACTTCTAGCTGAGTTGCTTCAAGGGTTTTAGAAATGTGAGAGGGACTAAGGGGGCTAAGGATAGGCATAATTTCCTAAGGCAATCTCTTCTTTTTCATAGGTTTAACATCACTTTTGGTAGATTCAGAGCTGAAATCATGCTTGAGAGGGGACTTGAATTTTTTGAACTAGATGCATTTGTTGGTTCTCCTAGCATTATTCTTACCCTTCCTAATGTCTCTATTTGAATCAATGAGGTTAATTTTGATCTCAGGGCCAGGGGTTTTCCTAGGATTTTTGTGGTTGGGACCAAGGCCACAATCTAAAGAGACTTGGAGGTGATAGAAGCTAGAGGGTTGACCAAGAGCAGCAAGGTTTGGGTAAGATGGTTGGTATACAATTTTTAAGATGGTTGGGCAAGATGGTTGGTATACAATTCTTCATAATTTTCTGACATAGCCCTGTTGTAGGTTTGGCAGTTACTGCATATTAAATAAAAAGCATCTAAGATTAAAAGGAAAAGAAAGTGAATAACCATCATAAGTCTGCAAGGTTTCCCAAAAATTGAAAAAACTATCATCAACAACATATGTTAGCAGTCCCTTTTCATCGATAAATGGTTGTCGCCATCTATAGTTAGAGTGAGAATTTGACAACTTTTATTTTTTATCATTAATTTCAATCTTTTTACAGCTTGGAAAATCCACCCTCTACATCTTTTTTTGGCAAAACCTAAAGCTCACAGCAATCGAATCATTAATGTGAATTGTCCTACAATCTTTCCAAACGATCCCTTTATGAAGAGCCTTGTCCTCCCACCCACATGGATAATTGAAGTCCTACTACCTGTTGTGATCATTCAAATGGCATTATTGTAAGTGTGTTCCCTTTCAATAATAGGGTATGTGCAAGATTATGGTCAACCAAACTACACTCGTAAGTGGTAATAAAAAATTAGTAAATTAGAGTTATATCAACTTGACATGTAATTTCCTACTTCTTATAAAATTTATATCAAAAAGTTGAGAGAAAAGAATCTCTAGAAAATTGAATTTAATTTCTAAACTACTATACCTTATATGAAAATAAAATAAAATAAAATAATTGATTAGTCAAAATTTTGAAATTTAATGCAATACTACAAAAAATTTAGGACAAAAATAAGAAGTAGATGTATGTCTAACCACCTTAATCAAAATAAAATGATAATATTTTTAAATAATATTATAGATAGAAGAAGTAGACTCATGCCTAAGTGATGTGACACATATTTTTGTGTATTTTTATTCTAAATAAATAATTAATTATTAGTTTTCTACTTTATTATTTTTGGGATTAAAAAAATCTCATGTTGGACTATCTTAACTATTTAAAACTCTATAAATTTTTATTTTTATTATTTTTCCTTATAGAAGAAGAAGCATATAATGTGATGTATCTTTTGGATTTCAAAAATGTTATTCCATTTGGAAATTATAGTTGTTTTTCAAGCAGTGTGTCAATCAACACGTTATACATAACTCCATTAGAAAATAAGTAATAATTACTTATTGGACTTGTAATTTGAAAACCTTACATTTATCAAAAGCTAAGAACATGATTAAGAAACCCTTTTCATTTCATCAAATTTTGGTGAATAAAAAGCTATCAACTACATGTTTGATATAAAAAACACACAAGAATAGGCCAAAAGCACATTTTCTAGATGTTTTTAAAGTTGACCATATAGGTTTGGTATCAAAAGATATAGTAGGCCTTCTAAAGGTATTAATTATTTTCATTCAGTATAAGGATGGGTGGGAAAGAAGTTGGAACAGATTTTGAAATGGTTTGAGGCATTTTAGGACTCCATAATTTCCAGATTGCCACTTTTTGGCCCACCATGATCCTACACATACCTCATAACTTGAGTTGATGATGGAAATTGTCTAACATCCTCCCATTTAATTAACCACATGACACTATGGCCAAATTTTTCTATATCATCCAGTACATGATTTCCTTCATGATATATGTGATATACATGGATCTCATCGAATTTTTTCATCAACCTTCAAATTTCATCAATTACTATTTTGATCGACTAGCTACTCCAGTACTCTCACTTAGAAACATTAATAATTAACATTTAGTCCCACTCAATGGAAATCTTGTTAAATCCATGTGCTCTCACAATTCACAAACCACACAGAAGCTCCAAGGCTTCTACTTCATTGTTTGAGCCCCCTCCATAGTTTCCAATATAGGCAATCACTAGATTTCCCATACTATTGTGAAGACACCTCCCACCGCAGTGCTTCTCATCATGGTTGAACCATCAAAATTGAGTTTTATCTAGGAATTAGGGGGAGGGTGCCACACCATCTTCTTTTTATCCATGGCTTTGGAATTGTCAAATTGTACCACTGTTGGGCCTACATCCCAAGTAGAAACCCATTTCATATCAAGTCTACTTGGGGGGTTCAAGGGGGAGGGGGCTTCCACTGCTAGATCCCACTACATTCATTTTGAATTCTAATAACCTATTGGGACACCCTTGAACTAGTAGTGACTTTTTCATTGAAAATTCTATTGTTCTATTCCTTCCATATTTTTCATAAAATATATAGGTGAATTATAGACCATAAGTTTTTGAGATAAGGATGGGCAGACAAACTATCCTAATGAAAAAATTGTTGTAACTCTCCATCAACACACCAGTGGACCTTGCATAAGGCAAGGACATCACTCCACACTTCTATGGAAAAAGAATAGTGGATAAGAAGGCATAGAATATATTCTACATCTTGGAGACATAAATGTAGTAGTTAGCTAGTTGACACCATCTTCTTTAGAGGCCACGATGAGGATAGACCCATGCAAATGTGTCCACTAGAAGAAGTTTTGTCTTTGGTAGGATCCAAGGGTGCTAGACCTTTCTCCAATCTTCCTGAGCCGCCTCTCACCCTCGAGACAACTGAGGTAATTTGACTTCACTATGAAATCACCTGAGGGGGTAAGTTTCCAAACCAAAAAGTCCTCCTCTAGGGTGAGGGGAATCATATAATTATGGAGAAGGTCTTGCAACTCTAGAAAGGCACAACTTTGTAGGCTCCTAGTTTTAGAATATAATCCATTAACAATCAGGGGTGATGAAGCTTTGATTTAGAGAGCCATACTATCTAGTACACATCATGCATAGAGGTAGGAACTTAGTCTGCATGAGGGGGTTGTCTTGAAGCCATTGATCTTCCAAGAAGTCAATTGAGTTTCCATTCCCCATGATCTAGTGACAACCCATCTTCAAGATTTTTTGGGTGTTAACCACATTCTTCTAGATCTTGGAACCCTAGAGGAGAGCATGTGCCCTAGAAAATTGATGGAAAGAAGACCCACCAATGTACTTATGAATCATAATGTTACACTAACTACCCTAAGAATTCACCAATTTCCACCTGATTTTGGTTAGGAGGGCATTATTCAAGTGTCTTGTTCTTCATATATTCAATCCTCCAAGAGCTCTAGGATGAGAGACTTTCTTCCATCTTACCAAAGTCATTATTGACTTCTCTTGAGTGCTAGACCATAAAAAATTAGGTTGAATTTTCTCAATAATGTCTCTAAATTTGCCTAGGATTTTAAATATTAAGAGGAAATACACGAAAATACCCTATAAGGAAGCTAAGAGAAGCTGGAGTTTCACTGTGGATCTCAAAATTTTACCTTTTCATCTCACCAACTTTCTCTAAAAGCATTCAACCAGGACATTCCAATACTGATTGGAGACTTATTTTATAGTGAACAAGAGACTAAGATAAGTGTTTAGGAGAGATGCCTCCTAGCAACCAAGATTACTAGTCACCTTTTCTCTCAAACTGATAATAGTGTTAAAAATAAACTTTTCTTTTTTGGTAATTTATGCATTGACAAAAGAATAACACATACTAATTCAAGGTGTCTTTCCATTCTCTAGCTTCATGGATAGAAGAGATTCCAAATAGGTATTTATCATCCACTATAAATTGTTGGATACTTTGTGGGAGGCAACAGGAGGTGGGTTGAATACACTTAATTCTGCCATAATTAGTTAAAGAAACTAAAATTCTGCTTAAAATCTTTGCCACAATGATGAATATGTAAGGAGATAGGAGTTCACCTTGATATAGACCTTGGGAAGAAGAAAAGAATTTTCCAAGAGCTCCATTAATAAGCACCAAAAATGTAATAGAGGTTACTGCATTTTTTATAATTCTAGTAAAATTCTCATTAAATCCACACTTAGTGAGAATACCAAAAAGGAATTCCTAGCTAACCTTATCATAATCTTTTGAAATATCCACTTTAAGGGCCATACCTAGGTTCTTTCTCCTTTCCATTCAATGAATCACCTCATGAGTGGTTATACCTACATCAAGAATCTGTCTCCCTAGCACAAAACCATTCTAGTAGGGGTCTATGAACTTATCAAGAAGGGGCTTGATATAATTTACCATGACCTTAGTAAGAACTTTATAAATTATGATGTGAAGGCTAATGGGTTTGAAATCTTCCAACCTTCTAGGGTCCTTTGTCTTAGGGATAAGAACAATGAAAGTCTGATTGATTTCCTTCAATAGTTTACCTATTCTAACAAAGTCATGAGCAACATGGACAACATTATACTTGACAATGTCCCAGAATTCCTAGAAGAAAGCTAGAGGAAACCAATTAGGACCATGGGCTTTGTATTGATTCATACTAAAAATAGCCTTTATGAATTCCTTCTCTTTGACCTTACTTGACATGTCCTCATTCATCTTGTCATTGATCACTAGCTGAAACAACATCAGGATATCATTTTCCAAGTTACTGTTAACTTGGGCAGTTGAGGGTTATACATTTCCTAGAAATAGGAATTGTCTTTGCCTTCTATCTATTCCACTTTGGTAATTTCTTAATCATTATCATATAGCAATAGGTTAATGGTGTTTCTCTTTTTTCTTCTAGAGGCTGATCTATGGAAGAAACTTGTATTTATATCACCCTCCTCCAACCATTGAACCCTAGATCTTTATTTCCCAAAGACTTCCTCCTGATTCACAAGGGTCATCCATTTGTCTCAACACTCCCTCTCCTCATGTTGCTTCTCAACATGAGCATTTCCTTATGCAAGATGAATTTGGAGAGATTCCAACTTTTTCAATAAAATGAGGATTTTCTCCATTCTCTCACCTCTTTTTGGATTCTATCAAGTTTTCTAGCAATGAGGAACATGGTCATACCTTCCACTAGATCCTTCCACCACTGTGCAATGTAATCTTTGAACTCTATAAGTGAGTGCCACATGATCTCATACCTGAAGGGCATTCATCTAGTTGAATTTTGAGTCCAAGAGAGAAACAACATAGAGTGATCTATTATGGTCTTTGGATTTGCCTTTAAGGAGGTGTGATGGAGAATGTCCCATCCAAAAGATATTAGGGCTATGTCAAGCCTAACCTAAACCAAATTTTTCCCCAATATTTTGTTAGACCAAGTGAAGGTAAAGCCTTGAAGATCAATATCAATCAAATTGTTTCTTCTCAAGAAATCGTCCAAGTCCAATATACTATCCAAAAATTCCTCCAATAACCCCATTTTCTTTGAAGGGTAGAGAAGGGTGTTAAAGTCTCCTATGCATAAAATATTTTCTTTTCTCATGGAATTAGGCACCCTAGTAGCCTCATTTAAGATAGTAACTATACCATATTGAGTATTGGGGGAATAGAAATTAAACAAATTCTAGCTACTAGTTTGGGTGATGAAGCTTATGACAACAAAATGGGTGTTGACAAATATAACCACATCTATCACCTTGACCTTATACCACATCATAGAAATGCCACCAAAAGCTCCATTAGCATCACTATAAGAAAATTTAGCATTGGCCAAATTTAATTTTCCACTCTAGAGAAAACTTTCTCTATCATTTTTATTTCCTGCAAAAGAATCATATCAATATTAAGTTCAATGAACTTTTATTAGATTTCATACTACTTCCTAAGGCTATTTAGCACTCTCACATTCTAGGATATGGTCTTCATATCTTATGGTCTTGGGTTTCCTTCAGGGTTTTTTATTTCCCCTGTGTTATATCCTTTTATGTTTCCTTTTGATGGATGTTCCTGATCAGAGGTCTCCCAACCCTCATGGTTGATCCAACATTAGCCCTATTTCTTCCCCTAGGCTTTCTCTTTAGGGTTGTCCATTCAGCATCATTTCTAAGAAATTTGAGGCTTGGATTGTCATAGGTGGGGGAAAAAGCTTCAAAAATACCTGGTAGAGAGACGATTAGGGTTTCATTTGTGACTAGTGAGCCAAACCCCAAGTTAAGAGGTGGTTTGCAAGAGTTAACAACTCCATCGCCATCATTTATTTTTTAGAATACTTTAGAATAACTAAGAGAGGGGGGGGGGAGGTGAATTAGTTATCCAAGGTCCAGATGTATAAACAAAACTTTTCACAACTTAGTGAACCCATAAAACATTTGACTTCATGCATGCATCTTTAAGATTATGCAATCAGTTAAAACTTGTAGGTTAATGTTAAATCAACTTGTAGAAATGTAAACATGAAACATAACAAATTCATCAACACACTTGACACAATGATTTACATGGAAACCCAATTTGGGAAAAACTACTAGTAACATGCTACTCTTTTTCACTCTTCTAAAGTAATGCCTATGAAAGGCCAACCCTATTAAAGGTTATAATACACACTTTTAAATGTAAACCTATTAAAGGATATCAATCACCCTATTAGGAGTGAGCCTTGTTAGAGGACATTAGACCATTCACTTGGAATGGTGCCTGATTAAAGGATTCATAAATGAATATTAAGTCAACCTTAATCCAAAGGCTTTACCCGAGAATGATACAATTATTAGATAGTAAAAGTAAGGCTTGATCTGATCACAACTTATAACTCCATTTCTAGATTATAGAACTATGTTTTAGTCCTCCATTCCACTTTTCCTTCACTCATTGCACATCTAATAGCTTGTTCACCCTTCAAGAATTCATATACTTAAGCCTTCTTGCTTAACATTCTATTGTAAAATCTTCTCTTAGGTCACTTGATGAAGAAAAACCCTTGTCTCTTTGACTTCCTTAGGTTCTCACACATGACAAACTTGCTTCATGACCAGCCATTCCTATAAATAGGAAATTAAGATCTTTTTTTTCTCATTCTCCATCATCCAATTTAGGGTTAGGATGGATTAGGTAAGATATAATGAATCTATCCCACATTCCATCTCTTCTAGAAACTTCTCCTTGAATCTTCTTTGAATTTTCCTAAAAATGGTTCACCTTGAATTCTATGCCTCTAGCTCATCAATATTATCTTCCACCTAGTTCACATAATTTAAGAAAACAAACTTGTTAGCTTAGATCCATTGAATTCATGATCTTTTAAACAATGTAACCACTTAGAATTATCTAGCTTCTGATGCTCAGCATATACTACATTGGTTAGCATCCTCTATAAAATCACTTGGTGTAGACTAAAGTTTATTGTTTCTCAATACCAACTAAACTTTACTCGGCATCCATTGTTCTACTTGGCATACACTAGAATAGACATTTACTCAACTCCAACTGACTTTCTACTCGTCTTGCACTGACTTTTCTTGGCACCTACTATCCACTGAATCAAGCTTGGCAGACAAACTTTGTGTAACTTGTTCTTCTATACTTTCTTAGTGTATCTTACCTTTGCAACCTCAAGTATATTAGATCAATAAATCATGTTATCAATGTCTTCAATGATTCTTGTACTCCTTTACGTAATCATAACTCAATCTTTCCTCTAGGTGATATTGTTACATCTTTTGATCAAATCCTCTTCATCAATCAAATCAGTGATAGTACATAAATCATATAAGTAGTTGTCTTACCATAAAATAGTAGGTTTGACATCATTGATAAAACAATGATTGAAACATATTGATCATACTTGGGTATTCTCAACAATCTCCCTCAAACAATCTCCTTCTTCAATTATTTTCAATCTATTCTCAATAATCTCCCTCTTTGGCATTGATGGCAAACCAAATTGACTACATTAAAATAGTAAGACAATACCAAAAAGAAAATAATTTCTTGTATTGAAATCTCTCCCTTTATTAGCAATTTCCATCTTTTAAATAGATTACAAAAATTCCTCCTTATAACTCCCTATGAATTACTTCTTGTATCTCCCTCTTACTAGGTAAATATGAGAAGTTCTTTGTCTGTGTTCTCCTGATCAACAACTAGAAATATCCCTCTGACTGATATAGAAATTATCTTTCCTTCGATGTATTTCTCCCTTTGATTAGTAAAACCCTCCCTCTTTGACAACAATGTCAAAGACTTATCATCTTAGCATGCATATATAAGTTTGTTCAATTTCTCCCTCTATCACCTTATGTGTGACTGATATGTAGTTTCAGCTCTTTGATTACTTTATGAAACTCCTAAAGTAAGATCCTCTACTCAATGTGTAAGATATGAACATCAACTTTTTTGATGCAGAACACTCCTCTTGTCACTTAGATAGCCTTTGATAGGGGTATGACCCCCAGTTTACCTCTTAGATACTCATGGGCATCCTTAGGTAATGCTTTTGTGAAGATATCAGGAATTTTCTCTTTTGTGATGATACTTAGTTGTAATGTGCTTAGTTTTTGTGTGCATCGGAGGATTCTTTGATATATTGATAGCACTTTTATTATCACAATAAAGTATCACTAGTTATATGATCTCTTCCTTCATACCTTTGAGTAATTTTTTGATCTCTACAATGTTTTTAAATTTATAATAGCAGCAACATATTCAGCTTCAGCGATAGATTGTGAAGTACAGTTTTGTTTCTTGCTAGTCCATATAACCAGCCTCTTGCCTAACAAAAATTCTCCTCCACTAGTGCTATATCCATCATTAATATTTCTAGCCCAATTAGCATTAGTGTAGGCTCTTAGTTCAAATTTCTCATTCTTCTTATAGTATACACCATACTCCTATGTTCCTTTTAGATATCTCATTATTCTTTTTACAACTATCAAGTGATTCTCTCTAGGATTAGTAGAGAATCTTGCAACTATCCCTACAGATAATGTAATGTTAGGACTATTATGTACTACAGATTGCAATTTATCAATCATAGACCTATACAATGTTTGATTCACCTCAGCTGAATCATCATTTTTTGACCACTTGTATCTTGTCACCATAGGTGTACTTACTAGTTTGGAATCCTCCTGTTCAAAAATTTTTAGTATTTCTTTGACATATTTTGACTAACTAATATATATACCATACTTCAACTGATATACTTGCAAACCCACAAAGAATTTGATCTCTCTAAACATAGACATTTCAAATTCTTGCTTCATTTGATTTGCAAAATCTTTACATAAAGTATCTTGACCTCCAAATATGATATCATCAACAAAAAATTTAGATAAAAAAATACCTTTTCCTTTCTTTTTCTTCATTTATAGATTTGTGTTATCATCAATCCTTTCAAATCCAATCTTCACAAGATAATTATGAAGTCTCTCATACCATTCTCTTGGTGCTTGTTTCAAACCATATAGAGCTTTGTGTAATCTACATACCATGTTTTTGTTGTTAACATCAACAAATATTTCTAACTATTCTATGTAAATTTCTTCCTGTAATATGCCCTTTAGAAATATAGATTTAACAGCCATTTGATAAAATTTGAAACCTTTGTATGTACAATAAAGAAGTAATGTTCTTACTCCTTCAAATATGGCAATAGGGGTAAATGTCTCTCCATGGTCAATTCCTTCCTCTTGTGCATATCCCTTGCAAACTAATCTTTCCTTGTACCTTGTGACTTTAACATTTTCATCTAGCTTTTTTTTTAATATGCACTTGGTGCCAATCACATTTTTGTCTTCTGATCTAGGAACTAGAGTCCATCTTTTATTTTTTTTCAATTTGTTCAATCTCTTCTTCTATGGTATTACTCCAGTCCACATCTTCTAAAGCATCTCTCACTAATTTGGGTTCCTTCATAGTCAAAAAACATGTATCATTATCAATCTATTTCTTTTCATTGGCCTAACATCTTTATCTCCAATAATTTGTGTAGCAAGATGATGCCTTTTGACATATTTGGACAATCTTGGTTTGGTTTTAGTTTCCTCATTTTGTCTTTCGACTTCTGAGTCACTATGAACATTTCTATTAGGTAGTTCAACATCTCTTTCATGTACACTAATATCAGAATTAGAATGTGCTTCAACTTCATTTTGTAACTTGGAATCTAAATTTAGCTTAGTTCTTGGATACAACTTGACATTCATAGTTTGTGACTTGACAATCATTGAAACTTGTTGTTGGTTTGTAGCTTGATGTGTACCATCTTCTTCAATAGCATTTCCTTCATAAAAGTATAAAAATGATTTTTATTCTTATGGTTCTTTCATAGGTTTAGCCTCATGTACTTATGTATATTCATCAAAACTTACATTTGTACTTTCCACAACTTTATTAGTGTTAGTATTTAAACACTTATAAGCTTTATTTCTTATGAAATATCCTAGGAATATACCTTCTTCACTTTTTATCATGTAATTTTCCATTCGTAAAGTATTTAAGAATGTAACATTTGCTTCCAAATACCTTAAAGTATTTTACATTGGGTGAATATCCATACCATAGTTCAAAATGTGTTGAATGAGTACCTTTCTTGACTTGTACGCGGTTCAAGATATAGATAGCTATACTTACAACTTCTCTCTAGTATTTCAAAACAACATTTTTCTCCATCATGAGTGTTTTATCATAGTCCATTATAGATCTATTCCTTCTTTCGATAATTCCATTTTGTGGAGGGGATCTAGGTGTAGATGTCTATATTTTGATTCCTCTACCATTACAGAACATCTTAAACTCATTTGATGTGAATTCTTCTCCTCTGTCAAATTTGAAACACTTCAGAGTTTTACCTATTTCTTTTTCAACTCTTGCTAAGTACCACTTAAACATTTGGAAAGCATCAAATTTCTATTTCAAAAACATAATTGTCATCATTCTAAAATATTCATCAACAAATAACATAATGTACTTATCTCCTTTGTAGCTTTTCACATATATTGGACCACACAAGCCAGCATGAGCAATCTCTAGTATTCCTTTAGAGGTATAAGATTTACTCTTAAAACTTGACTTTGTCATTTTTCCTAATTGACATTGTTTGCACATTATATTATCAAACTTCTTCAACTTAAGAAAACCTCTAAATTTTCTCATGTTACTAGTACTCACTAGGTTATCAAAATTGACATGACATAACCTTTTGTGCCATAGCTAGACATCATCAAATTTTACAACTAGACAAGTAGCATGCTCTATATCAAGATAGAATAGATTACACCTAGTTTGATCACCTTTTTTCAATTAGTTTTCCATTTGTGTCATATATCTTAGCAATCTTGTTTTCAAACTCAACCTTACATCCCAAATTATTCAATTGTGACACACTCAACAAATTATAGTTAATTCCTTCAACATAGTAAGCATTGTCACATAAAATCTTATCTATGAGTTTGATAGAACATTTTCCTTTTATTAAACATGGTGCATCATTACCAAATCTTACATTATTTCCATCAAAACAATTTAGGGTAATGAACTTACTCTTGTCTCCAGTCATGTGATGTGAACATCCACAATCAATGATCCATATATCATTCTTGTTCACACAATTCACAAGTGCAACTGCCTCATCTTTATTAGATTCATCCTTCATTTCAACAAACACCACTTCATCAAATTCATCTCTTGTTTCCTCTTCAAAAATGTAGCAGGACTTATTGTCTTCTTTTTGTAGTCCTTCCCATCTTCATCTCTTCTACTCTTGTATTTATCACCACCTCTGTAATTCTTCTTTTGTGGACATCTAGTAGAAATATGACCAACCTCATTCCAATTAAAACAAATGATAGGTAATTTACCTTTGGACTTGCCTTTACCTTTGTGGAATCTTCTTACCAATAGTGCTTCAAGTTGTTCTACATCCTCCTCATTTGTATCACTGTCACTAGACACATACTTCTTCTTTTTCTTTTTTTTCTTTTCATCAAGTTCCTTTAATAATACCTTAGCTTTGAAAGAAAATTCAATAATTGCAAGATTGTAATTATCAAATTTAGATAGCTCAAAAGTAGTGAGTCTACCTACCAAACCTTCAAGTGATAGTTTATTCCTTGGTATGCATCTTAATTTTTATATTGTAGAAACTCTAATAGCATATATAGGAAACAATGTCCTTAAAACTTTTCTTAGTATAGTATCATTATCTATATTATCAATAGCTCCTCTTATTGCATTAACAACTTCTTTTATTCTTTCAACATATTGAGCAATATTTTCACCTTCTTTCATTCTCATATCATCAAACTTACCTCTAATACTTTCAGCTTTGTCTCTTAGAAAATTTGTATCTCCTCCATAGATAGTGGTTAGGGCATCCCACATTTTCTTTGCACTATCAAGACCTTTGATATCATCAAATTTGGCATAGCTTAGGGCAGAGGCAATCTCCAGCATTATTTGATTATGTTCTTTCTTCTTTTTCATATCCATAGTAGTTGGGGTACCAACAAGATCAACATGCTCAATGGAAATGGTAGATTGTGCATGATCTCCAAGTCCTTCAAGGTGTAGATTCATCAAACTTTTCCATGTAGAAAAGTTGTCTCTATTAAGCCTGGGTACTTCTCTTTTTGACATCTTGATCTTTATGCTTCTAGTACCTTCAAACTAGTATTCTTAAGTAGATGGGCCTGATACCAATTTTTGAAATACTTTAGAATAACTAAGAGGGGGGGGTGAATTAGTTATCCAAGGTCTAGATGTATAAATAAAACTTTTCATACCTTAGTGAACCCATAAAACATTTGACTTCATGCATGCATCCTTAAGATTATGTAATCACTTAAAACTTGTAGGTTACTATTAAATGAACTTGTAGAAATGTAAACATGAAACATAAATGATTCATCAACACACTTGACACAATGATTTACATGGAAATCCAATTTGGGAAAAACCACTAGTAACATGCTACTCTTTTTCACTCTTCTGAAGTGATGCCCTATTAAAGGTTACAATACACACTATTAAATGTCACCTTATTAAAGTATTTCAATCACCTTGTTAGGAGTGAGCCTTGTTAGATGACTTTAGACCATTCACTTGGAATGTCACCTGGTTAAAGGATTTACAAATGACTATTAGGTCAACCTTAATCCAAATAATTTACCCTAGACTAATACAATTATTACAGAGTAACAGTAAGGCTTGATCTGATAACAACTTACAACTCCACTTGTAGATTAAAGATCTTTTTTTTTAGTCCTCCATTCTACTTGGCCATCACTCATTGCAGCTCTGATAGCTAGCTCATCCTTCCAGCATTTATATACTTAAGCCTTCTTGCTTAACATATCGTGGCAGACTCTTCTCTTAGGTCACTTAATGAAGAAAAACCCTTGTCTCTTTGACTTCCTTAGGTTCTCATACATGAAAAACTTGATTCATGACCAAACATTACTATAAATAGGAAATTAAGATCTTTTGTTACTCATTCTACATCATACAATTTAGCTTTAAGATGGATTAGGTAGGATAAAATGAATCTATCCCACATTTCATATCTTTTCTAGAAACAAAATCCATGTCCATCGTATGTCAGAATGAGACAAAATTTCCAATAAGGAATAGGATAGACCTTGAGGAAATTGAATCCACCACAAAATTAGCTAGTGAAATCAAAGGTCCAATGGGTCCTGAGGTAAACATTGGTTTTGCACTAGAGTCCACAAGAGTCTTAGATCCAACAACAACTCCCAACCATTTTGACTTTAGAGCCACCATTATTGAGGCTACAATTGTGGGACCAATGAGGGATTTGGGGCCCAAAAAGGCACATTCATTAGGAACAACATAGGGTTCCATTAGGATAGGAGTTTCCTCCAGAAGAAGAGCACAACTATTCTAGGATTTAGTGACCAAGTCCCAATCCAGGCAAACGAGAGCTAGTTTGAGCAGGGTAAAGGTGGAGGGGGGATCCATCCCTCCCAAGACTGAGAGGGCATGGAAGTAGGAAGAAGGATAGGTCCGACAAGTTGTAGAGTGGAAAGCTGCATAGTAGCAAGTTTTTGGGATGATGTCAATTCTACCCCTTTCAATGTTAATGTATTGGGATTTAATAATTCACAGAAACTTTATTTTAAAATCTTCTCATTATTTCCATAATATATGATCATGTCTTTCTAAAATAAATAAGAAAATTTAGCACTTCATTAAACACATTATTCATATATTTAAATGTTTTAGGTTTATCTTTTATTTTTTATTGTTCTCTCTATCAAATTGATTCTAGAATAGATATAAATTTTATAATTTTTGTCATGTTTTTGCTAAAAAAAGCTACTTAACATGTGAGTCCATTTCAGAATTAGAATTTTCATATTCTTTTGGGGCACATTTTATATGCTTTCTAAACTTTCCTAACTAGTTAGTTTATTTTTAAATTAGATTGTTCTCTCATTTTCTTCATTTTTAACTCATTACATTGCATTTGTACATTGATGCCTAACATGTTCTAGTAGTTGGAACCCATTGTGAATTATTAGATTTTGTATAATCTTCCTAAGTTGCACTTAATAGGTGATGTTGGTATAATTAAAGTATTTTACCAAGAAACCATCCCTCAATATAAAATGTAAACTAATGATACATATTCCAAGTTGGATGTAGAAGATGCTCCACATTTTTTGCACAACATTCCTCACTTTAGTAAGAAAAAAGGTGTATGAAAGATGTCACCCCAATCCTTAATGGAATATGTAAGAAGAAGCCTAAAGATATGTGGAATCCCTAAAAGTTTTTCAATTGTGTCCACATAGATATTTAATTTTTCCTCCTATTAATTGTGTGTTCTAGGCCACACTACTAAGAAATAAAGGATCTAGTGGAGATGAATGAAGAATAATGCAATGTGACTTAAGTATCTCCTTTGAAGATAAAGATACATTCTCCAAATGTTGGTCAGAAGTATTCAAAAAAATGTCAAATTGTGATGGATGATCATGTACAGAATGAAAATGAAGTGGCCAAGTTCATAGAAAATAAGAAATGTTTTATCTCATCACCTATCATGTAGGATGTCACCTCACCAAGAGACTTCACAAAGTGAAGGAGAACTTAAAAAGAAAATTATGATAAATTGATTATACATAATAATTAAATAATTCAACATGTTAAGACACTGAAACTAGGGCGCCTTAATCTCAACAATAATGAGTTGTGAGTTTAGACCATTTTTTATCAATAATCAATAATTGAGACACCTTAGAAGAAGTGTTTCTTTTTTGATGTGGAGTGAATTATTTGCACTAACAAGGCCACACATTGTAAAGAGGTGACTTCATTCAAGACATTCAATAGAGGAAATGTAGGCCCATAGATGACCACGCATGACATCCTACCACAATATATTGGGCAATATTTTTCTTTGGATATCATAATATCAATAGATTTAGAAGAAAGAGTGTAGGACTTACCAATATATACCAACACTTTATGAGGGTATCCACCTCCCCTAATACCTCTAGAAATACCACTAGTGGATTGAAAATAAAAAAATATGGGCACCTAGAAATAGGAGAGAACATGAGTATAAGACACCACCACTATAAATGGCTACCAAATGTAAGAACTTCACCTAAAAAAGAATATTCATGTCAATAATCTCCATAAAAACTAGAAAATTAATTGAGATTCAAGGTCATCAACAAGACAATAATTATAATTCCCATTACATTATATATATATATATATATATATATATATATATATAATATCTAATGGGAATTTTATATATATAAAAAGAAAGAAAATAAAAGGACAAGTTCATTATTTATAAATGACAATTTATCAAAATTTATGAATCTACTAAGCCAAAAGATTAAAGATGAGTTATCAGAATACCATCATGGTCTGTTCATAATTATCAATCTAATATGATCTCCAGAATATACTCAAGAATACAAAGGGAAAGAATATTGTAGGGGTGTATTACCACCCTAACATGAAGTTGTTAAGCTTCCATGGAATCACTTCTGACACGAAAAATACCCAGCCCAACAATGAGGAATTCTAAATAAGTAACACTACAATAATTATGGAATTGTACCATAATACATCCATATTCTATTTCTAAAATACATAACAAGAGGATATACCATTTCCCACATCTTTACATTTGATTCAATTTGAAATAAATAAAGACACTTATGAATCAAGGGGAAATACATTTATCCAAATGAACCAATAATCCATAACCCTTATGAAAATGTTAAAATATCAATTATGTCACACTTGAGATGGTCTCTATATATAGTTCCAAACATTTTATTAGTAAAATGGAAACATAATATGAATCAAACATCATTTCACTTGTTTAGATCTTTGATCTACCAATTGAATCTAGTCATCATTTAAAATAAAGATTGAAGTTCACTATATCATAGATAATTGACTCTAAGTATAGTCTTTTGTATGCTAAACTTGAACCATCAGTCGTAGAAGTTGATGAAGGCCATCTTCACAGCTCACCAAGATCACCTGCATGCAAATAACTTGCTAAAGAGAAACCAAAGAAGGAAGGGTGGAGCTTGGAGAAACTAGACAAACTAATGGAGAAAATATTGTAACAATAAAAAATAAAATTGTTGTACAATATTGAGATCAAAGATATGAAATTACAATAGGAGAGCCCAAATATAAAGGCTCTAGGAAGCTTGTAGAACAAGCTAGAAGGTGCTAAGAGATAAGGTTGACAGCTAAGCATATGTCCACAAAAAGTGGATTATCCTCGATCAAGGTGAGAAGATAAGTATAAATTAGATAGGAACAAACTCCCATGTTATCAACAACACCTAAAATACAGCTAATAAATAAATGCATTTATCCTAAGTAAACTTAAGTAAAGTGTAAATAATAATAATTTACATTAACACCCCCCCTTAAGTGAAACTTAGGGGAATGCATTTAAGCTCACAAAAGCTAAGATAAAATGTAGAATAGGTCCTGAAAATGAGGCCATGTTAGGTACCCATGTACAAATGCAATGAAATGCAACCTCTAAAAATGGGGAAAGAGGGAAAACCTCATGGGAAAAACCCTCCCCCAAAAAGAGGTAAGTGAAAGCCTAGTAAAGGACTAAAGAAGCCTCCAACTAGAGGAATGTCCCAAAAAAAGGAACAAAGAGAAGATCATGAAGAGCATCACTAAAGCATGAACAAGCTGCAAGCTCTGTGAAAAAAAATTTGCTGATTTGAAGAGCCTCCACAAAAATATAAGGCATGAACCGAGAGTGTTTATATGGTAGATGATCCATCTCACTGAAATGCATAGGTAGCTAGCCACTACAATCACCTAGTATATAGGATCAAATACTAAATACATATCTCACACTATCAAAACATCTAACCAAGGAAGCATTAAAAACAACATAATAACCCCCCCCCCCCCCCCCCCCCCGCCCCACCTTAATGCAAGGTGAGGTGATAGGCAACTAAGAAAGTGGGCCAAAATTCTCCTACAAAAAGAACCAAGAATAATGAGAGAGAGAAAGAGGTACAAACACCTATAAAGGCACATCTCACCAACACATCGTGGGGCTAATGTCATGGAAGGGACACTCACTTGAAAAAGGAGGAGGGCACAAAAATGACAACAACTAACCTCCATGGTGCTTTATAAAATAGTGCAAGTACAGTTGTCTCAAAACAATGTTCATGAACCCAAAATGCAAGAGTGGCAATTTATCTTAGTGCCTTTTCATAAAGATGCTTGCAAATGATATCAACAATTATTAGAAAGTGAAACAAGCTAATAGAATATATAGTACAACCCAAAAAAAAAGATCCCATGCCATGAAAATGATCCTCAAACTTGGAACACCCAATATATCCACCATAGAGTAAAAATGCTAAAAATATGATAGAAAGGTCATGAAGCAGAATCTAAAAGAAATAACAACATTTCTAAAAAGTTGATAGAACCAGCTTTCCAAAAATATAATGTTTTCAAAAAATGGAGATGGGATGCACAAGATATGCTCACTGGAGTGAAAAATATAACATCTAACTTTGACTACAAAAATGGGAAATAGAATTACATCAAAACCAAAAAATACCTACACCAATGTCTCCATCTCAAAACCAACTTTCTGGCACTTCTTTCGGATCGGAAAAATACCTTTGTATGCTCAAGTTATGGCCAAAAAATACAAGTACGTCAAAAAGGGACCTAGAGAGCTTGCAAGTGTGCTGATGTAGGATTGATGACATGCTGATGTCAATATTTCATGTGATTAAATTTGATGGCTAGGGGGCCATTGTGGAAAAAGAAGACTACCACATGGCAGTATGGCTACTGATTGGGCACGACCATGTGGTAGGTGCTGACATGGCACTCATACCACGTGGCATGTGTAGGGTGTACCAATTGGATTGCTATAGGTACAAGGTGGTAGTTTGGCTCAAGGGTAGCTTCCACTATCAAAGGTAGCAACAAAGCTATAAAATAGGGTGGTGCCACTATGGAGGGTGGAGGACTAGCAGCGCAACAAGGGTAGTGGAGTGGTCGGGCCTGCACTGCGACTGCACTGTCGATGGTGGCAGTGTCTGAGTGGTGCACTGGTCATGTGATGGTCGTTCCATGGTGGCACAGTGGTGGCTGCTAGGTGGCCCTCTAGAAAATGATTTATTTAACTTTTTTAAAAAAAACTCATCTGTACGGCCTCTTGGGAGCAAAAAAATATTTCCCTGTAGCTACTGTCACCAAAAATGGAAAGTTTTATATGAATCCTAACTATAATGAGCCTTCTAATCTCAATGGTAGTGTCCGTTTAGGCCCAAAGTGCTCCAAAAAAATGTTCTTCCTCCCGATTGAAGAAAAAAATCACAAACAAACTAGGGTTTCTGTCTCTGAATCATGGCTTCAAAATTTCTTCAAACCAAGAAGTAGTAGGGAGGCTCTTATACCATTTAGAAGTTGATGAAAGCCATCTTCATAACTTGCCAAGATCACTTTCATACAAATAACCTACTGAAGAGAAATGAAAGAAGGAAGGGTGGAGCTTGGAGAGACTAAATGGATTGAGAGAGAAAATATTACAACAATGAAAAATGAAATTGTTGTACAATATTGAGATGAAAGATATGAAATTAGGAGAGCCCGAATATAAAGGCCTCTAGGAAGCTTGTAGAACAAGCTAGAAGTTGCTAGGAAATAAGGTTGACAACTAAGCATATGTCCACAAAAGGTAGATTATCCTAGATCAAGGTGAGAAGATAAGTATGACTTAGATAGGAACAAACTCCCATGTTGTCAAAAACTCCTAAACTACAACTAATAAATAATGCATTTATGCTAAGTAAACTTAAGTCAAGCATAAATAATAATAATTTACTCTAACATCAGTAACTCATTGTGAGTCTAGAGATTTAGATTTTGTGTTTATTATGTTTAAATGCATGGATCTTCATTGAAAATAAAACATGATATATTAGATTGTATGATACAACACACTGGGCCTTACATTAAATATGAAACTCCATGTTTACATTATTTTTAATGTAACTTCATCTCTTGTTCTCTATTATACAAAAAAACAAAACCAAAAATTGGTAAAAGACACCCAAATATTTAAGGTTTCAATCATTATCTCCAGATCATAACATAGGTGAAAGACAAAAATTAAAATGGAATAAGTGTTGAGCCTAACCTATTACAAACTTCAAATAAAATATATCCTTTTTTTATTCAGTTTTATCACACCCTCCTCAATAGTCATAGAAATGTGACAATATCTCAGGGCCAAAACTGAATCTTACATGTTTTGTGAAAACCAAATAAAAAATAATTAACAAAACATTAAGAAAAACTCAGAGACTATGAAAAACTATCTTAGGATTACTCAATATTTAAAAACACACCATGTAGATTTCAACAATTTCATGCTTAATCTAGTTACAAGACTAATCCATGCAAACACTTTCCTTGAACTAGCACATATCAACTTAGTCAGTTTATCTATACATACTATCAACCTAACTCTATTGACTAACTCCTTTAATTTTATAGCATACACTTCTATAATGACAATGATATCAACACAAGACACAATATTAGGGTACATCTAGTCCATAGCTTTCTTGACCTCAATAATGGCCTCAATCTCATTATGAGCTATATTGTTCTCAAGAAGGTCTCATTCACATTCCCCCAATTTGGTTATGGTGTCAAATCCTCTCCCCCAACAATGGGGAAAGATGCCTTATATCCATTTTCCAATTTTGGTATGCAGTTGGAAATTCAAATAGTATTCAAAGTACTTGTATTAATGAGTCTTTTTAACTCTTTACTATAAAAGTTTATTAAAATTTCTTACTAACAAGTCATAGCACAATCATTCAATTCCATTTTTTAAAATTTTATTTTTATTGAAGAGTGGGGATCAACCACTAAAATGGTACAAAGAGTGATATAAATTCTAGTCCTAACAAATTCAATGCAATTAAAGAAATGTAACCATTACTCTTATCTAAAATTTCAATTTCTTCAATGGAAAAGGTGGTTTAATTTATTTGTTGATTTAGTTTTTTACACATCATTAAAAAGAAAAAATCTATATCCACATGGAAACCAAAGTTCAATTTATTTGGCTTATTAAAGAATAGGTTGTGATATGCCAATCCCCTTAGAAAATGCATCATCCTTGATGCTTGGTTAATATTTACAAACATAACTAAAGAGAAAGCAATAAATTCATCTTACTTCTATTTTTCAATGTTCAAGATAATGTATGTACTGCATTCATATTCTATCATGCTTCTACAAGATTTCCTTTCATCTACTTAAGGAAAGTCAAATCTTATTTTCATTGAATAAAACCCAGTCTTCATCTATATACATTCTAATAAAATCAGCACAACTTTTCAAAGACACAATTAACACTTATTAAAGTAAACATAAGTAAATTAAAATAAACACTCTTAAATATAAGCACATGTATCAATTAATAACTTTGAGAAAATTTCTATATGAGTGTGTGAATTCCATTATCACTTTATAGTTTTACAATGTTAGACTACCCCTCTATGATAATATTTCTCATTTCGTATGATGCATCATTCCCTAAGTTATGTTGACCAAAATAATACCAAAACATTAGTTTGTGTTATATCATAAATCAAATCAAATATCTAGGAAAATATCAAGTCAAATATTTTCTCATCTCAATGACTCTAAAAATTAAGTTACGTGCTAACTTAAATCACATGATGGAACACAAAAACCTATGCTTACATACTATAGATTGGTATCATGGGTATTTGAACCAGCTAGTAGATAATTCATATCTACTTTCTTTCATACTCATATATATACACTCATAACACTTTTAGCTCATTCAAAATGTCACTAATTCAAAGATAAATGTCTCCATTTATATATCAAGAGACAATGGTATCTTTAAAGTTGTAATTTCTTAAATCAACTCATCTTTAGATCATAAATTTATCATAACTAACTGAAAGTAGTTATTCATACCTACAATCTAACATAGACTTCTCATTAATCAAGTAGATCATCTAGGCATGCTCACTAGTTGCTTTTAAGATTATGGAATCTACTTTTCTTGTTTATGTGACCTAGGCCCTCATGCCCATCTCACCACCACATTATTTACAAATAAATCTTATGTCAAACAAATGTTACATCTTATAATAAAATTCATGTAATTTTATCAATGTAAGAGTGCTTAATCCACATAGAAGAACCATATGTGATATATGGCCTTCTAAGCATTTAATCGTCACTAGAGAATAAACAAAAGACATAAAAAGATGATTGAGGTGATTTCCTTCCCAACCATGAATCCTTACACTTCCTTGGAATCCTACCTAATATACATAATTCCCAGCCATGCAATGCACATAACTCTCAACACAATATAAAAGACAAGAGGTATATGGTGCAACCGTAAAAGATACTACGTTCCACATATGTCTAAGTAGATATAATCATGGATATGGTAGGGAGATGGGACATGGTAATTAATATCAAAGAAAATGTATGCATATAAAGTTGGCCAAAGCATTTTAGTACTAGATTTAGACTGGCACTTAGAGTGAAAATGAAAGAATCACTTCTATCCTTCCCTTTTTGTCCATATTTGACACTCATCACCAAAAGGTAACCTTCCCAGATCTCATACCCAATAATTAAAATCATGAAAACTTCAATGCAAGAGGAAGAATGAAATGTTCTTTAAAATCTACTCCCTTATACTTCCTATAAATGTTTATACATTAAACATGATAGAGAACATCACTTCACATCATAGGAATATCAACATAAAAACACACTCTAACCACCTCAAGATTGAAAGAAATCTCAAAATCAAGATTCAATTCAAGTACAAAAGTGGAGAACAAAATAAATCGAAATAAAAGTGAACAAATTTCACACAAGAAAGACCATAGAAACTTTAGTGGCTATGCAGTCACAAGGAACATTAAAAAAAGCTATGCTAGCCCTTGGTCATTAAAAAAGAAAATTCACATACTCCCACTCAATTTTCTCCTAGCCAATCTACAACCACTCCTACTCAATCAAAAACCTACTTTCCTTTAATAAAAATCTTTAGCAATTAGAAACCATTTCACACAATATAGAAAGACTCTCACTAGTCATGAAGGGGTCTTAAATTCTTCATGACACCTTTCACCCATGTAGTCTAAAGAGAATGACCAAAATTCAAAAAAAATGAATCACATGCAATACATATTGATAATTATATTTTTATTTTTGCAATCTTACACATAGACTTGTTTGTGAATAGATTTGTCTTTTAAGAAAACAAATAATCAAAAGCCTTTAATCACAATTTCATAAGACAAATACAATCTTCCAACAGTTGAGGAATACTATCTTCTTTAATTCTTCTTTGAATTTTAGTTAGCTTCAGCTCCCTTAGTAGATTTTCAATAAAAAAATTCTCTTAAATAAGGATTACTTTTAACCCAAAAGTAATAAGACTTCCCATCTATTCCTGGATAGAGGGATAGTCGAATAGCAACAACTAAATAAATCAAAAACTGGATAAAACAAAGAGAAAGCATAGTTTTTCTATCAATTTCTTATTCCAAAGAGATATGTAATAAAAGGATTGTCTAATATATGCACCATATAAGTATCCAACATCAAAAAGAGAACCAATACTTCAATACCAATTTAGTGCTACATCGACATAGAACAATCCAAACAATACAATCATTGAATATATATATATATATATATATATATATATATATGTATATAGATATGTATATGTATATATATACATATACATATATATATATATACATATATATATATATATACATATATATGTATATGTATATATATATGTATATGTATATACATATATACATATACATATAAATATATGTATATATATATGTATATGTATGTATATGTATATATATATATACATGTATATAGAAATGTATATGTACTATATATATATATATAGTACATATATATATATAGTACATATACATATCTATATACATGTATATATATATATATATATATATATATATATATATATATATATATATATATATATGTATGTATGTATGTATGTATATGTATATTATACATATACATATCTATATACATATATATATATGTATATGTATGTATGTATATGTATATCTATACATATACATACACACACACATATATATACATTATATATATATATGTATATGTATATATACATATACATATATATATATATGTATATATATGTATATATATACATATACATATATATGTATATATATATGTATATATATGTATATATACATATATATGTGTGTATATATATTCAGTGATTGTATTGTTTGGATTGTTCTGTGTCGATGTAGCACTAAATTGGTATTGAAGTATATATGATCTTTTTCATACAAAAACAATCGTGTTCTTGTATAATGCTCAAAAATTCCAAAAAACATTCACACAATGACTAAAATAGATATATAGTTCATAGTCTAAATATCCAACAAAAACTACCAACCCTTAACACTACTGAGTTTCTAGCTTCAATAAAGTAATGTCTGAGAATCTCCATCAGAACTCAATTCTTAGATAGTTTTAAAAAAATTAAAATAATAAAAATTTTCAGTGGGTACACACACCCTAGAAGCAACTAATTTAAAACTATAACCTTAAAATAATATAAGGTAAATATTATCTAAATGGAATCATCGTCATGCTTCTTTAGCGACTATTCTTCTTCCTCATCATTGTCTTGGGTATAAGGCCCCTCTGCAAGCTTGTGGACTCTATATGAATCTATAAATTTAGACATGGAATTCTTGTTTGGGCTCTTTATGCTCTGCAAGTGATTATTCCACAGGTCCCTATCCTATTTCATTTTGGTGACCCCAACTAGATATTCTGGGAGTTGTTGGCTACACATTTTGATCATAGTTTCTATTTTAGCAATTTTAGTAAGATCTTCCATGGTCAAGTAAAAACTATTCTTGATTTCCTTTATGGGTTCTTCATATTTCTTAACTAGTGCTTCTCCATCTAAACCTCCTTCTTTGGAAGGTACCAAAGGAGTCAAACTGATGGTTTGCATATCTTTATTAATGCCATCTTGAATGGCATTGAACTCCCTTTTGAAAGACTATATGCAAGAAATACTAGAACTATAATTAGAGACCTACAAAACTATGTTCTGTCACAACTTATAGATCATTCCTACATCTACCAACTGTATCAGGTTTTCTCCATAAATTTATCTAGACCATATTCCTCCACATCTACTAGCTAAATAACCATAGCTAATAATCTTTTAGATTCTAATTTCCATACTATCAATTCTATACTAGCCTAACCTAACACAACTTTAGCAAGAGTAAATATTTTTTTCAGGTCCTGAATAAGCTTAATAAGTATAGATTCATCACACAATCTATCCAATTATGGATGAAAAAAATTATGGCTTTCCACTTCATTAGGTCATTCACCAGTTGTTGATTTCTGGGTGCATTGGGACTAAATGTAGGTTGAGATGAACCATTAGTTGTTAAAACCTTCCCTGTTAATGACCTTATATATTACACCATGGTATGGATTTGTTCCTTCAATTTCCTCTTTTCAATACCATCCTTTTGTGATTGCAAGATAATTTTCTTAGTGGATGATTCTACCCATTACTCCTTTGTGTCCTGTTTTATCACTCCCAAATTGGTGCAAGTAATCTCAAAGTTATCAAATCCAGTGTACATGTATCATCTTTGTGATTATAAGTGGTGACCTTTGCAATGTTGTTGCCTATTTCATAGTCAAACACTATCTAGGCTAAGCTTTTAGTTCTTTTGGGTTTTGAGGTTCTAGTAGTATATTTACTCACAATATCGTTGACAAGAAAGCAAACTGGAACTAGGCTCCTCTTTTTTTTTATTGAAGCCACCAACAAATATGGTGTGGAATTAGGAACTTTTTGAGATTCATTTCCTTTATCTAGAGTATTCAAATTTTCTATCCTCTAAGGAGAGGTTCTTGTTTAGTCATCTAGACCTATTGAAGATTATCAATGAGCATGTCACCCAAATTCTTGTCAAGTTCACTATCAACCTAAATAGCTTCACTAGACCCAAAAAGCATTGCCATCTTCATCTAGTTTTTAGAATGCAATTTTTGCACTAGGGGAAGATTATTGACCTACATCTTGTTAATCCTTGTTGATCTCCTACTACTTGTAGATTTGGAATGTACATTAGAACAAGAGTCAAATATTTTTCTAGCACATTGGATCTTTTTCATTATTAACCAAGAATTTGTTCTCTCAAGCATCATCTTTGTTCTCTTAATAATATTGTCTTCTTCCTCATAATCCCATTTTATAATACCTTTGCTAGAAATCAAAGACTTACTTATTTGAGTTCTTGTTAAATCTACTTTATCTTCTTTAATATGAGAGATATCTATATCCAAATATAAATGGAAGAGCTTAATTTGAGAAATGGTGAACCTGTTATATTATCTCCTCCAAACCTCTAGTTCATCTACATAGTCCTTTCAAAAATATTCAATATTAGGAATGTGAGAAAACTTCAGTTGGGATTCAAACAAGATATCAGATCTCCTTTTACTGTCAAAGTTCTTCATAGCATGAAATGACCCAAGATGAAAGTTTATTAAATTTGAGCTTATGCAAGGAGTATCCTCCATAATCCTATAGGTTAAATTGCCTAGTCTAAGTGGGAAAATGAAATTAGAAACCTCATCTGTGGAAAACTTATTTATGACTAAAATTAATTATTGAGATAACTCTGCCAAAATGAAACAATCAAGGGAAAATCTAGAGAGTCTTAAAGGTTCCTCATAAAAACCACCTATCCTTATGTAAGTGAACTACCAGAATTGGATGTAAATGCTACCAAAATAATGAAATTTTTTTTGAGATTCAGAAGAGAATCTATGACGAGGAGAACCTTTCGTTTGAAAACACAATTTTCTTGAGAAAATGTCATGAACCTTCCTAAAAGTTTCCAAGACTTTGTCTCTATTTAACATAGGGTAGTAGTTATATATAGTGATGTTTTCTACCTAGGGTTCATGAGGTAGATACTACAAATCTTGAGTACTAGCCATCATATATGTTAAGTATGAAAACATATAGAAATCTTTCTTCATGCTTAAAACTCCTCTAAGCTAGTTTCTCAGAGAGCTAGCAATCAATTCTGCTCAATCTAGGAATTGGGACCCTTTCAAAATAATCTAAACATAAAAATACATCTATTCTTCAAAAGAAGACACATTTGGAGGAGGAAAAATTTGGTGTAGCAATACCATGACATCATGAACCTATGAGGTCATTTGACCTTTCTTGAGAATTTTAGGCAACCTAGAGCCACCTTTTTAGGGATTTTCTATCCAACTCTTTGCAATGATATTTCTATAAGCATTGGACTTTTCTAAGAATCTAGCTAGTGATAAAACATGAGTCAATTCTATAAATTCTTTCTCTTTAAGATGAAACAATTTGGACACGGTTTCCTAGAGATATTCAATAATATACTTGTATCCTTCCTAAGAATATTTCCACTAGGCATATCATACATCTAAATGCATTCTTGAACAAGTTCTAGACTTGGGTATGTAGGTGGGAATGTGGAGGCGATGAGAAAATTAGTATCCAAGACTTTGGTGGAAAAGGGCTCTACAAGTTTCTCACACAATCTTTTTGTTACCCCTGCTAGGTCAACTCCTAAACTATCTATGTTTGATGAAATCAGTTACTTACTATACAAATTGTGGGTATTCCCAAAAATTTGCAGATTAGACTTCTTGATTCAAAATTCCTTCCTGTTACTTGAAAATTAAAGGAGAAAAACACAATCTTTCTACTAATAGGTGAAAGAGAAAGAGCCAAAGGACACAAGATTTACCCAAAGAGAAAAAACTATGACAACTATGAAAGATAGTTCTCCTTCCCCAGATTTCTACTACTGACACTTAACAAACTGAAGAAATTGTGTTTTCAAAATAGAGAAATATTACTCAAATATACTCCATAGCAAAGATAGGGTAATAATCATGGGAAGACAAAATGAATTACACATGTCGTAGAAATAGGATGATGTGGCAAGATTGCACTTGTCATTAAATATAAAGTGAGTAACTTAAATGATATGTTACCTCCGCATGTGCCAAATTTCTAATTTTTACCCTTTAAAAATAAGTATTGGCATGATATTTAATGATTTCCTTACTCTAATTTACTAGCTCTTCATAAATGATGAAGTCATACAAAAGTGTGTTAGACCTGACTAGGTGTCCAACTATAGCATGCCTTCTAAGAATTGAACTCTGTGGCATATAAGGCTAGGGCCCACCAATAATATTAATGAAGATCAAAAACTGACTTAAAGTGTCAAACCTTTTGAGCCTTTTGAACTTAGTTCAAATGGTACAAAGGGTACAAGAGATTCAAGAGTTATTAAAGAAAATAAAAACTCAAAACATGACCTCAATCACTATGTTTTCAAAGGAGATCTAAGAAACAAACTTTGTCAATAGTAGGCTTTGAGGGATGGAAAGGGAAAGCCTTGTGGATGGACAGCTAAAAAAGGGGTTATTGGACCTCAAATTACATTTGACACCTAGCACAACCAATGGTTCAAAATAACCATTTAAAAATAAGAGTGAACCAAACTAAAGAATAAAGATGGAGACTCTAAGAAAAATCCTGAACTAACATTGGCTCTACTTGGGCACTAGTTTTCAACTAAAAAATAGAAAACTCAAAAACTTGGGTTAGCAGACCTAAAGAGAGGAAACAAAAAGAAAAAACAAAACACTAAAAAAAAATGGGAACCTAGACTAAATATGTACAAAAAAAGCATGACTAGGTTCAAAACTTAAACAATTTCAAATCTTTTCCATTGTAGGCATATGATAGGATTTCACCATCTAGATATGAAAATTTCATAGCATTAGGTCTGATTACCTCAAGCACCTTGAAAGGACCTTTCCATAGTGATTCAAAATTTCCATGACACCCTTTTTTCTCATTTCATTTATCCCACAAATAGACTTCATCACCAGGCATGAATTTCCTTGGTTTTTCATTCCAGTCAAAAATATTTTGACCCTCATCCTATGTTCTATGATTCTATCTACCATTTTGTTCCTCTCTTCCTCTAGTATTGTCAGGTAAATAATCCTCTTCTCTAAATAGGATTGAAAAAATAAATCTTCTATTTTGTTTGTAATTTTGTGGCTACAAGATTTAAAGGTAGAGAAACTTGTGCATTAATCCCATACACTAGTTCAAATGGAGACATACCTATTGCCCTCTTAAGAGAAGTCTTGTCTACCCCAAATTCTTCATGTAGTTTCTTATATTTATGCTTACCATTACTGATCAACAATTTATTCATGATTGAGACCAAATTTTTGTTACTTGACTTAGGTTGACCATTACCCTATGGGAAATAATTTGAAGCATGTGCTATGGTGATTTCATTTTCATAACAAAACATAGCATTTTCTTTAGAAGAAAAATAAGAGGCATTATCAACAACTATATCCATAGGTACTTCAAACCTTACAGAGATATGATTCATTAGTAATTCACAAGTTACTTGGGTATTTTATTTCTTGTTTAGAATAGCCTCGACCCACTTAGTAAAATAGTTAGTTGCTATATATATATATATATATATATATATATATATATATATATATATACACACATATATATATATACATATACATATATATATATATATATATACATATATATACATATATATACATATATGTATATATATATATATATGTATATATGCATATATCTATATATGTATGTATGTATGTATATATATACATGCATATATACATATATATATATATATGTATATATGGATGTATATATATACATATGTATATATGTATGTATATATATACATATATATATGTATATATATACATATATATATGTATATATATACATATATATATACATAATATATATATACATGTATATATATGATTCATAGGCCCAATGAAGTCAATGCCCCATTTTTTTAAAACAATTCATTGATAATCACTAGTCTAAGGGACAATGTTTCTAGTTGAGGTTTACTTGTAAAAAATTTACATTTCTCATAGTCTTTGACATACAAATAAGCATCTCAAAGCATCCTGAGCCAATAAAAACAATTTCTAAGAATTTTATAAGTTGTGACAGAGGAAGAGAAATGATCTCCACATACTTCTTTATGAAATGTTTTGAGAAAATTCTTCTACTGAGCTTCATCCACACATCTTAGGTAACTCCTTTCTATCCCCCTCTTGTACAATATGCCTTGAGAAATTACATATTTCACAACCTTTAGCCTCAAATGTCTTTTCTCTTTGGGAGTCATTCCTTTTAGACAATCTCCATATGTCAAGTAATATGCTACTTTGGAAAACCACGAGTCAGTGAGTCTTACCAACAATACTTGTAGTGATTCCTCTTCTTTAGTTGTAATAACAATGTTCTCAATAATCAACTTGCATAGGCCCTTTCCTCTTACCAAGTTTGTTAGCTTTATATCAATGTCATATTCTTGCAACTTAACTACCTAGGTAGCTCTTCCATTTAATCCTACATCTTGTTGATTCAAGATACTTTTCATGGTGGTTTTAGGAATATGGACAACAAAATGAGAATGTAGGATATAATATCTAAATTATTTAACTACATTTACAATGAGTGGGTATTTCAACTCATGCTTTGTCAAAGGCACACTCATAAATGTGATATGTGTAGAAGCATAATAATAAATGATGAAGCCTTTCTTAAAATTAGGAGTTACCAACATCAGATCTAGAGCAATAGATTTATTAATCTCCTCAAATTCTTTCTTCCAACCACCATTACATATAAAGACTTCTTTCTCACTCATCATCTTTATTATGTCTTTGGTAAGCTCCACAAAATCTGGCATGAAAGCTTGAAGGAAATTTACCTGGCTAAAAAAATATTTGACTCCCATTTTATTCACTAAAAGACTCAACTATTGGATAGCCTTTGCTCTCTCAAGACATATCTAAATTCCCTTCTTTGACATGATATGTCCTAGTAATTTCCCCTTCTCAACAAAGAAAAATTACTTTTTAGGATTTAGGGATATTCCATGTTTTCTATACCTCTGCAGTATAGTAAAGAAATATTCAAAATGATTTTTTTCTCTTAAGTCCTTAAAAGAAGAATATATGGCTTGTTGAAATGTAGCACTAGTGATGATGAGGCCAAAAGTTATTCTACTATAATAAAATGTGCCCCAAAGGGTTATAAAAGTTGTTTTGTGTTGATCTACCTCTACTACAGTGATTTGATTGTAACCTAAAAAACTATCAAGCATTGACATCATTTCTACTCTTGTGACCTTTTGAAGTAAATGCTCCATCATGGGGAGTGCATAGTTATCCTTGAGTTTGGCTTGATTCAGGTTACAGAAGTCCACACAAATCCTTATTTCTCTATTTTTCTTCCACACTAGGATTATATGAGCCACCTAGGTAGAGTGGTGGATGGGGTAAATACTTTTCCCTTGAGCATCTTTTCTACTTCCTTCAGAATAGCTTTGGACACTTTAGAATTGTAATTTCTCAACTTTTACCTAAAGGGAACAACTTTTGGTTTCAACATAATAGAGTGTATGTACTCTCCATTTCTGAAACTTTTCAAATAATCATAACTCCAAGTTGAAACATCTTTGAAATTAGTTAATAATGGTTTAATATTGTCTCTTTCTTCTAAAAAACATTTTTTTCCAATAGAAATCAGCTTCTGATCATCACTGCTCCCAACATTGATCTTATCATATTCTTTGTTTACTTTAAGGTCTGGCCCCTTTTTTGGTATAAAATCTTCACTCTTCTATGAAAACATATTTTCAAGATAAATTAAACCACAAGGAATTTGTTTCCTTTTAACTAAACTATCTCCTATTCATTCAAGGAGTTTAAGTGATCTTCACTTAGTATTTTTGAAGAACCTTCAAAATAAGAATTAGCAAAACATCCCACATAGATCATGAACTATTCAATCTATTTATCATTATCAAAGACCTACCAATCACTTACATTATTGGGCACACTATAACAATAAACCATCTCAATCTTGTATTTCTTCTTATCAAATTCTAAATGTGGAAGAAGAAATGATGCCAATACTGCTAAGGAATCTTCTCGATAATTCTCACTTCTAGGGATTGCTTTGATATTGAATGCATCAAAGTGTTCAATATTACCCCACAATAGGTTTCAATACGATTTCAACTATTCATTATTCATAGCATAAAGATGTTGAACTTGGTTTACAATTAGTTTAGCATCTCCTTTTACAGTGAGTGATTTTATTCCTTTCAAATTTGCTTCATGGAATCCCAAAAGAAGGGCTTCATACTCTAAAGTATTATTGGTGTTAATAAAATATAATTTGAAAGAATGTGTTGACATTCCTCCTTTAGGGGAAATTAGGACAACATCAGCTCCTAATCCAAGTGATCAACCTTTTCTTTAGACTAATTAAAGTAATTACAAAACTAATATTTCTGATTATACAAAATGTGAGATCTTGGATCATCTAAAGGAAACACTATGAATTTATTTTTCTCCTCTAGAGTTAAAAAAATCCTTCTTGCTATGAATAGGGGTAACTGATTTAGACTAATCCATTTTTATCTCACCCCCATGTTTCTGCAAAAAATCCTACTTAGCAATATTTCATAACTCGTTGGTATTTCAACCACCAAAGTTGTTAATTTCAATCTATTGTCAAGATATGCTACCAAGACCACTTATGCATCCTTTACCTGACCTATTAGAGGCACATTTTTTGCATCCATAGAATAGTGTTTTCCATAATTATTTGTAAGGGTTATTCCTAAGTCCTTAGCAATAGAAGAAGGAATTATATTATCAAAAGCAACGAAGTTGATAATGCAGTTACTGAGTTTCCTTCCATTGATAATAGGGAGATATAAAAAGGATTAGGTTTTTTGTTTTGATTGTCTATCTCAAGAATCATTAGACTCTCAAGATCTACGAGTTTCTTTGGGGTATGTTCATTAGTAGAAACAAGTGTTTCAATAGAATTAGAGGATTTCCCAATGAGTTGGGAATTATTGCATGGCTCACCTTTTATAAACTCAGCTAGTCTATCTAATTCCTTAGGATTATATTTTAGGTAATCAATAGTAGATATAGTAACAATAGAAGATTTACAAAATTGAACTATATCAAAGGAACTAGAAGAATTTGAATTTGCAATACTCTTTTTAGGAAAATCATTTTCAGTAACTTTGGGGGGGTCTTTGGTAGGTTGAGATGAGTCTTTCACTTTTGTACCTTATGAACTCAAGTATGCTCCAAGAGTAAATTTGGACATTTTTTGACCTATTATCAATATAGAACATGAGGGATTATTTATGGCTAATAGAACATCTCCACTTTGTTATGAATCAGATTCATATTCTAGAAAAAATGCTTGTGAGGTACTCATTTTAGGTGAATTCAATTCTAGTTTAGTAACAATCCCATGTTGACCTTCAGTTTCTTTCATCTATAAGTTTCTTAGCTAGTCCATCCATGTTTCACCATCAAGATCTATACTAAGGTGAAAAGAACACATTACTTCTTTACTGGGGGAGGGCTCCAATATACAACTTGTAATGTGGGCCAAGCAACTGATAAGCACCCCTTCCCTACTACTTAGGAGAATTGTTCCATCTAGCTTGATTTTGATATTGGTTTGGATAAATACTAGGACTACTTGGTTGTCTCTTTAGGGTGATAATGTCAATAACTAACCTTTGGACCATAAGGTCTATACTTGTAGAGACCTGAGGGTTTGTAGTTTATATGTATCTCCTCCATTTTCCGGCAATTATCAAGTCATCCTCTTGTTCAATAGCTAATCTTGGTAGTAGCCAAATCATCTAGTACAATTTCTTCTCATCTGAAAAGAAATATTGGGGGGGTCACTCCTACAAAGAATCCTTTTTTATTCTCAACATTAAGTCTTGAGGCTACAAGAATTCTTTCTAGAAGTTTGTTGTATTTAGCCACGAATACTCGCATAGGCTCATGCATTTCTTACTTAAGTTGGGACAATTTGATAAGAAGAGAATTACCATCATTAGGGCTTTTAAAATGTTCTTCAAATGCACAAGTCATGGTATCCCAATTATTTATGGAGGCATGTGGGAGGTGATTAAACCAATCAGTTGGAACATCAGTAAAGGTTTGAATAAAGAGTCAAACAATGACATCTTCAGTAGGGATGTGTACAATCCCACAAGCTACTTTGAAAGAGCTTAGATGATCTTCAACTAAATTTTTACCGTATCCACTAAATTTTAGCTAAAATTCTTTAGCACCCTTTGGCATAGCTCCAAGGTTTATTGTGAGTTGGAGAGGCCCATTTTGTTGACCCGATAAAACCATATGTGGATTGATAATGTTCAAAGGTTGAACATTTATGAAGGAGGCAACTATAGTAATAGAGATATCAAGGGCTTGTAAAACAAGAGAGGGTTGTAGGGGAGGTGGTGGAGATGCAACCATACTAACAAACCAAATTTTCTTTTCCTTCTTTTAGTATGATCAAGTTTGAAATTGGTTAACTTTAGAGCTTCAAAGTCATCATCAGTGAGGCCTCTATCTCTATCTGTCCTAGTATGTCTTCTCTTAGCCATCTTTATTAACCTTTCTTATTTAGTTTCTCATCAATTCTTGGGCTAACCTTTCTTAACCATAGGAATACCTTTTCGTCTCTCACAAATTTCTTCTTCTCTTTCTAAGACTCAAACAATTTGAACTCATTGTTGATTACTTACTCTTTCTCTCCAAGCTACTTCATTTAGATCTACTATGATATCTTTGTAAGTATTATTAAAACCAATATTAGGTTGTAAAGTAGGAAAAATATCATAATGTGGGACTACCATATTGGAACATGATACTAGTCATTTATTTGTGAACTATTAGATCTTCTTTGCTCGACTCCCCAGTAGAGTTGCCAAAAATCTGTTGGTAAACATATTTGTCTTTAAAAAAAAAAAAAAATCAAAAACCTCTAATACCAAATTCATAAGACAAACACAATCTTCCAATAGTTGAGGAATATTATCATCTTTAAATCCTCTCTAAATTTTAGTAAGGTCCAGCTCCCTTATTAGATTTTCAATGAAAACATTCTCTTAAACAAGGAATACTTTTAACCAGAAAGTAATAAGGCTTCCCATCTATTCTTGGATAGAGGGATAATCAAATAGAAATAACTAAACAAATCAAAAACTAGATAAAATGGAGAGAATGCATAGTTTCTCTATCAATTTGTTATTTGAAATAAATATGTAATAAAAGGATTATCTAACATATGTTCCATATAATTATCCAACATCAAAAAGAGACCTAATACTTCAATACCAATTTGGTACTAAATTGATAGAGAACAATCCAAAGCATACAATCCTTGAAGATATATATATATATATCAAAAGATTTTTCTTTTAAGAAAACAAATAATAAAAAGCCTCAAATACCAAATTCATAAGGCAAATACAATCTTCCAATAGTTGAGGAATACTATCATCTCTAATTCCTCTCTAAATTTTAGTAAGGTCCAGCTCCCTTATTAGATTTTCAATGAAAACATTCTCTTAAATAGGGAATACCTTTAACCAAAAAGTAATAAGGCTTCCCATCTATTCTTGGATAGAGGGATAATCAAATAGCAATAACTAAACAAATCAAAAACTTGATAAAATGGAGAGAATTCATAGTTTCTCTATCAATTTCTTATTCAAAAGAAATATGTAATAAAAGGATTATCTAACATGTGTTCCAAATAAGTATCCAAAATAAAAAAGAGACCCAATACTTCAATACTGATTCGGTACTAAATTGATAGAGATAAATCCAAAGCATACAATCCTTGATATATATATATATACACACACACACACACACACACACATATAAGATCTTTTTCATCCAAAAATAATCTTATTCTACTATAATGTTGAAAAACTCCGAACAAAATATTCACAACATTCACACAATGACTAAAATAGATTTATAGTTCATAGTCTGATATCCATAAAAAAACTATCAACCCTTAACACTACTAATTTCATAGCTTAAATAAAATAATGTTTGGGAATCTCCATCAAAACCTGATTCTTGAACGATTTAAAAATAGTTAAAATAACCAATTTTTTTGATGGCTATGCAGACCCCAGAAGTAACTAATTTAAAAATAGAACTTTAAAATAACATAAGGAAAAGATTCCCTAAAGAGAATAATCATTGTGCTTCTTCAAAAACTTTTCCTCTTCCTCATCATTGTCCTAGGTAGAAGGTTCTTGCACAAGCTTCTAGACTTAGTATGCACCTATGAATTTTGACATAGTGTTCTTGTTTTGGCTCTTTATGCTCTGCAGGTAATTCTTCCATTTATCCCTATCTAGTTTCATTTTGGTGACTCCATCAAGATACTCTAGGAGTTTTTGGCTTTACATGCCAATCATAATTTCTATTTTAGCAAGTTTAGTAAGATATGCCATGGTCAAGTCAACCCCATTCTTACTTTCCTTTAGGGTTCTTCATATTTCTCAACTACTACTTCTACATCTAAACCTCCTTCTTTGAAAGGTGCCAAAGGAGTTGAACTGATGATCTACAATTATTTATTCATGCCATCAGGAATGGCCTTGAAATCCTTTTCAAAATACTATATGTAGGAAATTGTAGAACTATAATTAGAGACCCACCAAGCTATGTTCTTTCACAATATATAGATGAGCCCTACATCCACCAATTGTAATAGCTTTTTTATCCATGAATTTATTGAGACCATATTCCTCCATGTCTACTAGATGAGTAACCATAGCCGATAATCTTTTTGATTCTTCTTTCCATACTGTCATTTTTATACAAACCGCAACTAACACAACTTCACCATGAGTAAATATTTTGTGTAGGTCCCATATAAACTTGGTAAGTAGATTCATCACATAGTCTATCCAATTATGGATGATAGAAATTATGTCTTTCCCCTTCTTTAGGTCATTCATTAGTTATTGATTTTTGGGTGCATAGGTATCAAATATAGGTTAAGATGAACCATCAATTGTTGAAGCCTACCCTATTAATGACCTTATATATTTCACCATGGTATGGATTTCTACCTACAATTTCCTCTTTCCAACACCTTCTATCATTGTAGGATAATTTTCTTAGTAGATGATTCTACCTAGTGCTCCTTTGTCTTCCTATTTATCACTCCCAAATTGGTGTGAGTAATCTCAAAATTATTCAAATCCAACACATCTATATCACCTTTGTGATTATAAGTGGCTACCTTTGGCAATGGTTTTTCTTGTTCCCTAGTCAAACACTATTTGGTCTGAGCTTTTATTTCTTTTGGATTTTGAGCTTTTTTGTAGTATATTTATTCACAATATTGTCGATAGGACAAAAAATTGGAACTAGGCTACTCTTTTTGTTTATTGAGGCCACCAAGAAATTTGGTGTGGAATTAGGAACTTTTTAATTTTCATTTCCTTTAACTGGAGTATTCAAATTTTCTATACTCTGAGGAGAGGTTTCCATACTCATCTAGACCCGTTGAAGATTATCAATGAGCATACCACCCGAATCCCTATCAGGTTCACTATCAACCTGAATAGCTTCACTAAACCCAATAGGCATTTCCATCTTGATCTAGTTTTAGAATGTTCTTTTTGCACCAGGGGAGGGCTATTGACTTGCATCTTTTTAATCCTTGTTGATCTCCTACTACCTCTATATTTGGAATGAACACTAGAACCAGAGTCAATTGATTTTCTAGCACATTGGGTCTTTTTCATTATTAACCAAGAATTTGTTCTCTCAAGCATGGTCTTTGTTCTTTCAATAATATTGTCTTCTTCCTCAAAATCCGATTTTATGAAAGCTTTGCTAGAAATCAAAGACTTAGTTATTTAAGTGCCTATTAAATCCACTTTATCTTCTTTAATATTAGAGATATCTATATCTAAATCTAAATGGAAGAGCTTAATTTGAGAAATGGTGAGCCTACTATATTCTCTCCTCCATACCTCTAGTTCATTTGCAAGGTCCTCCCAAAAATCTTCATATTCAAGGACATGAGAAAATGTCACCTAGGATTCAAACAAGCTATGAGATATCCTTTTACTATTAAATTTTTGCATAGCAAGAAATGACCCAAGATGAATTTTTTTTAAATCTGAGCTTATGCATGTAGCATCCTCCATACTCCTACAGGTTGATTTGCCTAGTTTGAGCAAAAAAATGACATCAAAAACCTCATTTGTAGAAGACTTGCTTATGACTAAAATTAATTGTTGAGATACCTTCATGAAATGAAATAATCAAGGGAAAATCTGGGGATTCTTAAAGATTCCTCATCAAAACCACCTATCCTTACATAAGTAAACTTGGGGAATTGGATGTAAATTCTACTAAAATATTGAACAAATTTTCAAAATTCAAAAGAGAATCTACGATGAGGAGAACCTTTCATTTCAAAACATAATTTTTCTAAGAAAATGTTCTAAACCTTCTTGAAAATTTCCAAGACCTTATCTCTATGTAACATAGGGTAGTAATTATATATAGTGACATTTTCTTCCCAGGGTTCATGAGGTAGATACTACAAATCTTGTGTACCAGGAAACATATATGTTAAGTATGAAGACATATAGAAATATTTCTTCATGCTTAAAGCTCCTCTAAGCTGGTTTCTTAGAGAGCTAGCAATCAATTAGGCCTAGTCTAGGAATTGAGTCCCTTTCAAAACAATATAAACATAAAAATACATCCATTCTTCAAAAGAAGACACATCCAAAGAACCACAAATTTGGTGCACCAAGACCATGGCATCATGAACCTATGAGGCTATTCAAGAACTTTCTTGAGAATTTTAGGCAACCTAGAGCCACCTTTGTAAGGATTTTTAGTCCAGCTCTTTGTAATGATATTTCTATAAACATTGGACTTTTCTAAGAATCTAGCCAATGATAAAGCAGGAGTGAAATCTAGAAATTATTTCTCTTCAAGATGAAACAATTTGGACATAGTTTGCCTAGATATATTCAACAATATACTTGTATCCTTCCTTAGAATATTTCCACTAGGCATATCATACATTCGCATACATTCTTGGATAAGTTCTAGACATGGGTATGCAAGAGAGATGGTGGAGGCCATGAGAAAATTAGTATCCAAGACTTTTGTGGAAAAAGGCAATGTAAGTTTCTCACACAGCATCTCTATTATGCCTCCTATGTCAAGTCCTACAAGGTTTGTGTCTGATACAATGGGTGACTTACTATATAGACTATGGGTATTCCCAAAAGTGAGTAGAGTGGACTTCATGATTCAAAATTCCTTCTTGTTGCTTGAAAATTAAAGGATAAAAACAAAATCTTTCTGCTAATAGGTGAAAGAAAAAGAGTTAAAGAACACAAGACTTTCCTAAAGAGATGAAACTAGGAGGACTGCGAAAGAAAATTCTCCTTCTCCAGATTCCTACTATTGACACTTAACCAACTAAAGAAATTGTATTTTTGAAAAATGGAAATCTTACTCAAATATACTTTGCAGTAAAAATAGGGCATTAGTTATGGGAGTGAAAAAATGTATTACACATGCTGCAAGAATAGGATGTTATGACAAGATGATGCTTGTAATTAAATATAAAGCAAGTAACTTAAATAATATGTTACCTCCGCATGTGCCAAATTTCCAATTTTTTCCTTTAAAAAAAAATCTTGAGATGATGGAGGCCATGAGAAAATTAGTAACCAAGTCTTTGGTGGAAAAGGGCTCTATAAGTTTCTCACACAATATTTCTATTATGCCTCCTAGGTCAAGTCCTACAAGGTCTATGTCTGATACAATGGCTAACTTACTATATAGACTATGGGTATTCCCAAAAATGTGTAGAGTTGACTTCATGATTCATAATTCCTTCTTGTTGCTTGAAAATTAAATGAGAAAAAAACAATCTTTCTACTAATAGGTGAAAGAAAAAGAGTAAAAGAACACATGGCTTACCTGAAGAGAGGAAACTAGGACAACTATGAAAGACAATTCTCCTTCTCCAGATTCCTACTATTGACACTTAACCAACTGAAGAAATTGTATTTTCAAAAAAGGGAAATCTTACTCAAATATAATTTGTAGTAATGATAGGGCATTAATCATGTGAAGGAAAAAATGAATTACACATGCCATAGGAATAGGATGTTGTGACAAGATGACACTTGTCATTAAATATAAAGTAAGTAACTTAAATGATATGTTACCTCCACATGTGCCAAATTTCCACTTTTTTCCTATAAAAAAAATCTTGGAATGATATTTAATGATCTCCTTACTCCAATTTACTACCTCTTTGTAAATGATGAAGTCACACACAAGTGTTTTAGACCTAATGATGTTTCTAGATATAGCGCATCATCTAAGAATTGAACTTTGTGGCATGTAAGGCTACAGACCACCAATAATATTGCATGAAGACTAAAAAATGAGTTCAAGTGCTAAACATTTTGAACTTAGTTCAAATGGTACAAAGTGTACAAGAGGTTCAAGAGTTATTAAAGTAAATCAAAACTTGAAACATGACCTCAATCACTATGTTTACAAAGAAGAACTGAGGAACAAACTTGGTCAACAATAGGCTTTGAGGGATGGAAAGGACAAGGCTTGTGGATGGATATCTAAAAAATGGGTTATTGGACCACAAATTGAACTTGACACATGGTAGAACCAATGGTTCAAAATAGCAATTTGAAAATAGGAGTGAACCAAAATGAAAGAATAAAGATGGTGACTCTAAGAAAAATCCCAAACTAACAAGACTAAAATTGATTGACTTATAATTGTGTGTCATAGGGTTATGAATAAGCATAGTAAATTGAAGGAACTACTATTGAACCAAGAGATGTAGTACCATATGTAAGAACTACACCTAAAAGAAGGAGCCACATGAGAAATCTCCATAAAAAAGAAAAAATAATTAATAAGTCAACATCATTGACTAGTCAATAATTATAATTTTCATTATATTTAAAAGGCATATGTATGTATGTATGTATGTATGTGTCAAGTAGTATCACAATGCACAACCCATTTCTACTAGAAATGGGGATCCCCTAGTAAATTTTTAGTCTCCCAAGCCCCTATTCTAGGGTTTTGGTCATTTTGGAACTCTTCCTACATCTAGATCAAGTCCTAGTCTTTGACTAGACAAGTATAGGGTGTTAAAACTAAGAAAAATTAGAAGATTTTAAGTGTTTTAGTGCATAAATTAGTACTTGCACACTAGCACACATGTACACCTATCTAAGATGTGTAGGTGCATTGAATGGTCAAATTCACACTTATCTCCCTTTGGAGATGCACACCTACACAATACATAGATCTGCATCTCCAAAGGGTGTGCACTAGGTACAAAACTAGAACTCCTAAGAAAAGGTGAACATCTATGCACCTTTATTCAAAGCAACCTTAAGGAATAAATAAGGGTGTGCACATGCAAATCCCACTAAGGTGTGCATGTGCACACCCTTTTGTGCACTCCAAACATTTGAAAGCTAAGTTCTCCCTTTATGCACTTGCCAAGCATATGGCCACACCTCACGCAGGTGTGCAACTATGCCAAAATGGTTATAGAGGAACCATTTCAATGCACCTACCACACCCATGAAGGCACACTAGGTGTTATATTTTTCATATTAGGGGTAAAAGAGGGATTAACATGTTTTTTCAATATTTTGGAACAATTGGGTTAGGTTTTCCAACATAAGATAACTAATGTTTGTGCAGATAAAAAGGAATCCTTAACTTGTTAAGGTCATAACTTTTGACCTAGAGCTCAGAATTCAAAGTCATTTACACCATTAGAAAGAAGAAATAAAAATATAATTTTAGTCTCTAAAAGAGTGAGCCTTTGGCTTCCCAATTTTAGAGACTGATGAAAGTTTCAACTTGAAATTTTGAGTAGAAGACCTCTAAAAGAGCTAGTTAAGAATGCTAAGAAAAGATTGTTAAAAAATAAATGACATGAAAAATTTTCAAACATCTAATCATTTTGGATAATCTAGATCTTGTAGTCTCTAACTAGGAAGGACCAAGTAGTAGGAGAGAAGAAAAAATTAAGGAATAGACTTCATAGTGCATCAAGATGTGAGCATAACATGAAAGTGTGACACATGCCACGCAAGTGCAATTATCATCATACATCTTCATTATTAGAAGCAATAGAGATCTCATCTAAGCTGGTAACCTTCACCTTTATAGGAGTCATGCATAAGTTTTGATTCATGAAATTGCATTAAAGATCAAAGACACAAAGGTTGGACATATGAACTAGAACAAGTTCCTCATCTTATGCAACTATTAATGACAAGATTCAACACAAGTGCCTACAAGTGCCTTGGGATTTTAGATAGAACAAGCAAAAGGAGTTCAAATATGTGAAAACGTTGGCTGTAAAGAAGGTATAAATCATTGAAAAAGGGAAAAATAAGTGCTCCTAAATCTCGTCTAAGAAAAATCCAAAACTATTTTAAAAATAGAGAACTTTGATTTTTTGGCAAATTGAGCACCTTGCACAAATTCCCTACAAGTGCATAGGTGCACAAGTGTGTTGGTGCACTATTCCAAAGGTGCACCAACATTTAACTACCAATTCAAAATTTAGAGCTTTCCATGCACTGGAAATGCATTCTGATAGTAGTTCAACTCCCAAAACTTCGTAGATATGGCCAAACTTCCATTTTTAGAGCTTTCAGTGACTCCCAGCTCATCTTATAGCTTCCTTCTTCTTTTCTATTATTTATTTCTTTGTTTTAATACATATAAAGGCTCATGTTCCCATTAATTGATATAAAAAAGGGTGGAGTCTTATTTTAGAACCATCTAGAGAGTTAGTTTGTACATAATTAGATTTGTTTTATTAGTTTTAAGCATATATTTGCATGAAGATATCTCTCACTCTCAACACAAATTGAGGAGATTATTTCTTATAAATTGAGGAATGTAACATGTATTTTGGGCTATTATTTTGATGCAATAATATATGCTTTTGTTGCTCTCATTCTGAGTGAAGTTATTCTTGCTAGAGTGTGTTATTTTTGTGGATTCTTGTTCATGATAATAATGGATCCAATAGTTTTGTTGTGTTGATTTGATAATGTGATATTTAGTTCTAGTGTTTTTCATGTGTCGATGAATTTCATTGATATACAAAGTTGGAGAAAAGATCACCCCATTTTTCCTACATAGCTTCTTGTCTTGCATGAGCACACTTTTTGTGGCCTTGCAATTTGATAAGTGAACATATTTTAGTTATACTAAGTTTCCATCAACGATTGCATCAATGGATTTGAGTAAGTACTTCTCCTACTTTCATTAGTTTCCTACCAGATCTTTTCAACAATTTAACTCATAGACATGTTGTTTTCGTGGTTTATGTCTATTAGAAATTTCCCTTTTATGTTATTTATTTTTGTCTCGCATCACCTTATCTTTCTTATTTTCTTTGCTAACCCTTGGTTAACTTAAGAATTCATATAGTTGCATTATTATATTGTATTTATTTTTAAAAAAATAGAAAATACAAAAAATATAGCTTTTCTTTTTGTGGTTAATTTTGAAACAACAAGCAAATTGATCATCTTATCCAAAATTGGTTCAAACTAGCAAAGGCCTCTTTGTGAACAAATACATTTATCTTCAACTGAGTAGATTCCAATAGGTTGCAAGATTGTCCAGAACCTTGGAGTTGATCCTAGATCATATTTTCAAGAGAGTTCAAAAAGATTCCTATTGTTAAGCATCATGCAAAATGACAACTTGACAATATGTATGTATGTGAAAAAAGAAGATAAAAGAAAAGTTATTTATTTATAACTGATAATTTATTAGGACTTTTGAAACTAGTAAGTCAAAAGATCATAAATAAATTACCAAAATATCATCATGTTTTGATCAAAAAGACCAAGCTGATAGGACCTCTGAAATGTACTCAAGAATACAAAGGGAAAGAATATTGTAGGAGTGTTTTACCACCCAACCACAAAGTTGTTACATGTTTCCCTAGAATCTTCTTCGACATACAAGATACCAATCCTAGCAACAAGGAAGTATAAACAAGTAAACCTAAGACAATTAATGGAATTATGTCATAATGCATCCATATTCTATTTTTAATATAACATAATAGAGGATATACCATTTCCCACATCTTTACATTTTATTATAATTCAAACAAATAAAAAAACATATGAATCATGGGGAAATACATTCATCCAAATGACCCAATATTCCAAGATCCTTAGGAAAATGTTAAAATGTCAATTATGTCACACATGAGATGGTCTCTATATATATTTCAAAACATTTATTTAGTAAAATGGAAAAATAATAAGAATAAAATATCATCTCATTGGTTCTAACCTTGGATCTATCTAGGCAGTCTACTCATCATTAATAAAGATTAGAGTTCCATATATCATAGATTACTGACTCTAAGTACACTCTTCTTAATGCTAAATGGAAACCATCATTGATTGGTGTTCCCTACCCCTACATGCATACCCCTAGGAGGGAAGGGGAAGGGGACCAAGTGAATTAAATCCCCTGGGGACCTCCAACTAATCTAACTTTGATTCAGACCCATTGCATCTCCTCATTCCTATAGGGTGGGTGGGAATCATAGTTCCTATGCATGGATAGAACTACAATAGTTCTAGGAAACTATAGGTTGTGTGTGTGGGGTCGCAGTCTAGAATTTTAGAAATTTTGTCTATTATGTTTAAATGCATATATACTCATTGAAAATAAAACTATAATATATTATATTTTATGTTGCCATAGACCATAGATAAATTGATGTGATTTGGGAAAACACTAAGGGGAACAAGGTCATATTGGATAAAAACTTGTACAAAGTTGATATATTTGATTCATCAAATTGGTTGTCCTCCAATATTTTTGACATTGAGTGCAATAGATATGCATTGGCATGATTTGGATGCACTAATGCTAGGAACAATGCCAACTAATACACAAGAAGCTCAGAATTGGAAGAGACTAAAATGTTATAGATTATCCTCACATAGTGGCACACTATATGCACTTAAGATACTCAATGTTCAGAAAAGATATTTTGGAAAAGGGAATGAATGTCAACAATTTTTGGTGTAGATTTGAGTGGTAGAAGGGGTCCCCACATGTGCATTTGATTCATATGGATTGAAGGGAAACCCAATATGGACAGCATTGACTAGTCAAATGAGGAGAAACTCAAGACTGCTAAAAGATATTTTCATTCTATTGTCCATGGATGAAACCCATGAGAAGACCTTCATCAGTGAAATATATAGGTATGCTTATAAAAATTAATATATAGTTATACTTCCATATTACCTAATATACCCATTTTACTTATTTAAAATTGTAGGAAATCCTAAATTTTCTACAATATCCTTGTCTCAAAATAAAGAACTTGGATCGGTTGATCTAGACCAAGATTATGAGGAGATCCCAAACTATGTAGAGAAACACGCAACCTGTAAGGAGGGTGCTAGTTACAAAAAAAAGGAGAAAAATGATTTGTAGGTAATCATTTCATTACAAGGATTATTTATGTCTAAATTATATTAAATACAAAAGGCAAGTATGTATGCAAAATATAAAAATTTCTTATATTTGTTATATAGGTATAATTCTCCTAAGCCATTAAAACTAGGTGGATCAAAATTATATGAAAACATAGAAATGGGTGAAAAGAAATTTTAGGTAGTAAGAAATGATGAGAGAGTAAATTTGCATAATTTCCACATACTACAAGTATGGAGATAACTTATAGATTGGAATCATGTCCTTTCCAAACATGTTGTAATAAAATACATTACCAAGTATGCACTAAAAGTAGAGAAAAGATCATAAATTTACCACCAAATGTTCATTGCCTCATCAATATGAAAAACCTAGACAATTTAGCTGCATGAGCATTTAGGAAACTTCTAACTAAGACAAGCATAGAAAGGACTTTCATGCTCAGGAAATATATCATATGTTTTAAGAGCTTCCATTGGTAAAATGAAGTGTAGTTCCTACCCTCGTTCACATCTTTTCTAGACTTATTATTAGACTTTGATGCACTAGTATTATGCTGATGGATTAGTGGTATTGTTTTGAGACTATCAGACATTATGTTATGGATTCAGTTGTTATATGATGTGATCATTTAGACTTTACATTTCATGCATACATGATGATCATTATATTGTTTTTCAATTATTAACGATGATTAGTTAGATGGTTTATTATCTCATGTATTTTATTATGGATACTTACCCCATACTTGCATGTGTATGGTGTGCGTGTTTTCTTATTTTATGGCATTTCTAATGTGGTTAAGGAAGGGAGTCGTAGTCACCTGCTTAGTCAGGATCTACACGATGCACCACTTCCTGCCATTGCCTATTTAGCTTAGCACTATATATATATTGGATGTACATGCATGCTTTTTCTACAAGTTGCAAGTACCGGGTATCAACTTCCCTGAATTGCCAGGATGAGCGTACCCTATTATACTATCTCAATGATAAGAGAAGGGAGATAAATTCTCAAGTCCAAGTCCCAAACCCTAAAACCATTTTTCCTAGTGAGTTAAGACAAGTATCAGAGTTGAGTACCCACCGAATGTGTCGGATGACATAATTCGTGATTTTTAACCCTTTAGACTGATTTTGTATGACTTGTTCTATGATGGGTTTTCATATTTTATCTTGGAGGTCTATGGTGAATTTTCTATTAATTAAGTCTTAATAAATAGATTTAATCAATAAATTAATTATTTGAGAAAATTAATAAAATATCATGATTTTTGATATTGTGATTATAAGTAATTAAACGAGAATTAATTGAGGAAAAAGAATTAAATAAAAAAAATTAGTAAATTAAAATTAATAATAATTATAAAATAATAATAAAGTAATAAATAAAATAATAATAATAAAAGTTATAAAAATTAAAATGAAAGTTATAAAATTTAAATAGAAATTATTTTAAAAGTAAATTGGAGTTATAAGCTTGCATGGGAATTAACGCACATTTCTATTTCTCATGTGTCAACAACACGGGGATTAGTGCATCAATTAAGCACATGGTGTCTACAACTCTATGACTCATCAAAAAGGTTGGAAAAGACCCATGCTTAGTTGGTGACACCTTCTAGCTGTTTCTAGAAGTATTCTAGAGGTTTCCTGAGAGCTCTTTATATTCAGGCATCCCTAGAGGCTTAGACATAGTGTTTGGAGTGCAATTGGAGCATTGGAGGATTCGAGAGTTCTGAAGAAGGGAGCTTGCTCTGTAGGTTTTATGAGGAAGAGCGATTTAGCATCAGAAGCCAGGTAAATTCTTGTGATTTAACTTATGCTATTTCTGCATCTTGCTTTCCCTGTCTTCTTCGTGTCTTCCATATGTCTTCTGAGGAATTTCATATTTTTATTGTATGCATTTTCAATTTGGGCATATAAATTTATTTGAGAATTTTTAACGCATAGATCAAAAAGGAAAATGGGGCTAGGGTTGAAATTCATAGTCAAACCCATTAGAATTAATTATTGGAAATTTTGGAGATAAAAGGTCTATGGGGAAATTTTGAAAATTAGAGGTTTTTAATAAACTGTGTATATACATGTTTATATTGGTCAAATCTGCACACAGAAAACATATATATATATATATATATGTCCTTGTTCAATGTATATATATATATACATACATACATATATATATATATATGTATATAGATATATACATTGAACAAGGACATATGTATATATATATATATATATATATATATATGTATGTATGTATATATATATATATGTATGTATATATATGTATATATGTATGTATATATATATATATACACTGAACAAGGGCATTTTATTATTCGCAGTGATGAAATTTTATTTCAATTTTGAACCGCATCAATGGGGAAACGTTTTATAAAAACATTATAAATATATATATATATATATATATAATATTGAATTTCGAGCAACGTGGGTCGGTAGAGTCCCTGTCGTCGTAGGTACTGCGACGACAGGGGTACTCTGTACCCGCTGGCGCCATAGTACTCTGTGACAGCAGAGTACCAAACACTTGGTACCGCATCATATCAAGCGGACGACTTCATTTTTTTTTTAAAATTGCCAAATGTTATATGTTTAATGTTATACAATTTCGGCCAGCGTTTGTATATTATAATTCAGCTTTGTTTTGTTAAAAGGAAAGAATGTTATGGAATTCAACTTTTATTGTATTAGATTTTCATATGTTATATGATATAAATCAAAATTAATATTAATCGATTTTATAAAATGTGATAATAATTATTTATATATTATTTATGTATGTATATATATATATGTATATATATGTATATATATATATATGTATATATATATATATATGTATATATATATGTATGTATATATATATGTATATATATATGTATATATATGTATATATGTAATATGTAAATATGTAATTAATAAATTTGAATTATTATTGTTTGATAGAAGATTCAAGGGCTCATCTTTTATAATAAAGAATCATTTTATAATTTTATAATTTAAGATTTAATTAATAGTTTTAAATTATAAAATATATAAAGTATATGAAATTTAATTAAAAGGTTGGTGGGGAATGATTTCAATAAAATATTATAATTGGAAATCGGATTTTAGTTTTATAAAGGAAAACTTTTATCCATCCAAAAACAATACATGGAAAAACGTACAAGATGTTCCTCTAATTCTTTCTCTAAACTTGGAAACGTAAATTGAGACTTTTGCATTTGAATTCAAAATTGAAAACTTACCAAAACCAAAACATGTGTTTACATTGTGCATTCTTTATGTCATTGTTTTGGGTTCTGGGTTGACTAGTGTTGACCAGTTATAGGATGTCTACCAGAGGCTTGGGGGTTTTGTGATTGTGATGTCATGATGATGTTTTAATCTCGATCCTTATAAACCCAACCATGGTTATGTGATGGAATGCTCTATGTATTGGATGTGAATACTGATTGTTATAGTTGAGATTTTTTTATTTATGAGACTCTTGACCTAACCATTATTTTGGTCATCGATCAATTATCCTTGGTTATTTTCTAGTCGCCATGATGGGACTGAGATGTGGATTTATTCTTGATGATGTCATGTTGTGACATGTTTGAATCAACCATTTTTGGAGTCTTCGATAAGTATGATTGAGATATATTTTGGTTATTGAGAACCATTGGATATTTGATTATCAGTGATACTTCAGTTGCCAATAGAGAGCTGTTGTGTTCATGATTTTCCATGGATGTTTGCTCATGGAGATTTGATGCTTTTATGCATATTTAATGATTTTAATTATGGATTATCTTTTGTAATTTTGAGATTTATGATTCCATGAGAATTAGGGTAGGATATCTACATGTAGTGATGGGAAGTGGCTTGCAATGGGGGTCGGGGGTCCTAAGAGGCTCCCAAGGTAACTCATTGTAAGTTGAATTAATAAGTGATATCATTCACACCTAATACTAATTGAATGAACCTAAAAAAATAAGTTTTTTTTTCTCGCCCATGCCTTGAGTGCTTGTACAGGCTAGGATGGGAGTAGTGAGATGCATGGTTGCGACCTTGCATTCCATAGTATGCCTTGTCAGTATGAGAGGATACTAGTGGCCGCATGAGATCAGTATGGACCCGTGGAGTTTAGCTAACTGCCAGGGTAACTTGTACATGATAAATGCGATGACACTTTCTCGCTTGCATAGTAGGTTCCTACATGTCATTGTGTGCCTCTAGGAAGTAGATGTCAGATTTTGTGTTTGGAACCTTTGAGTTATTATACTTTTAGGATTCTTGGACTTATAGAGAGATGTGCTATGTGATTTTGATATCCTGTTTGGGACTTGAGATTATCTCCTTAGCATGGTGAGAGTGGACCACTTTGGTACCATGTGGTTGGGTGGTAGTGTATTTTCCACTCTTATCATTTTGAGATTCATTGAGACATCGTGGTTGATGCGTCCTTCATGATGGTGGATATGTATCCTTTTTCATTGATGATTAGTATATGTTAGATGATGTTATCTTATGCTTTTATTTGCATATGATGTTGTATATATTAGGAGTGGCATTCCTACTATGTTAGTTTCTATGATCTCTTTAGTGATTTGGGATGTTATGCACTGAGGGATGGCTAGGGCCTACGATGGTTGACGGTTGGGAGGAACCGTGCACTTAGTTTATTATGTTTGATCTTATGATGGATGTATATGTCCTCTATGATGATGTCTCATGTGATTATCTCTACTTTGATGTATCATGGATTGGAATAGGATGATGTACCTTATTTCACATATGTATATTCTTTGAGCTTGTCATACCCTGTGACATGTACAGTGGATGAGTGAGCATTTAGAAATGTAATGTTTAAACATTGGACTTATCATTATTATTTCATGTGGATGTTGTACTAGATGGATTCTTATATGTAATTCAACGTTAAGAGATCTTTAAAGAATGTAATTTTTTATGTATGTTATGTTTACTTTCAGATGGACATTGCTATTGCTTCTGTTATTGTGAATAAGTTATGTATGGTATTTACTTTCATGTAAAAAATAAAAAATAAAAATGTTACCAAACTTAGTGAAACTCTAGGTTAATTCTTTGGATCCCTTGGCAGGGCATTACATTTTAGTATCAGAGCTCGAGTTTCTACATTAGGAGCTCTGGGTATTTTGGAACAACTAGGAATATGAACTATGAAGTGTATCTATTCAATTTGAAAACTAGGTGAACTGAAATAGAACCTGAACTGTTACTTGAATATTTTTCATACTTCAACACTTAGTTTTCAAAACTAAAAATTTTACTTAAACCTAAACATAGAATTGAACTTAGTCTATTGTAAACATGCGTCTTTTGATTGTAATAGTACCTTGTTCTATTGTAGGATGGTATCTAGGACTAGGTCTTCTGTTAGAGGCTGTGGAAGAGGCCATGGTCATGGCAGAGCTGTCAGTGCCCATGAGTCTGCCCATGAGGGATCGACTCGTGTAGAGAGCAGGGAAGAGCACTCTAATAGGCAGTAGGAAGAGAGCCATAGAGAGGACCAAGCTAAGTCTGAAGAGGTTGGTTTGAGATAGATGATGCAAACTATTCTAAAATGTCTACCTCCTGTTCAAGAATAGCCTAAAGTGCATCAGACAGAACAAGAGCATAGACCCAGATCTAGAAGTCCTCGTAAGGATCGTCAGAGGTCCATTGTGTCCACTCAGATGAAGGATCTTTCAAGATCCAAGGTCAAGCCTTTCAATGGGCAAGGTTCTGGTTATGTGGCTGAGCAGTGGCTTATTTCCCTCGATAGGATTTTTGCTATGTAGGAGTTCGATAGCAATGTTAAGGCAAGATTTGCGATTACCAATTTGGAGAATTTTTGGGCCACTTGGTGGATGATTGAGGAGAAGAAGCTAGGAATCGATATGAGCAGTGTCACATGGGAACTATTCTTAGAGAGTTTCCATCAACTATTCCTACCAGAGGAATGGAAGCAGCAAAGGGAAGATGAGTTTCATAATCTCAAGCAGTACACTATGTCAGTGACTGAGTATGAGCGTAAGTTTTATAAGCTCATGTCTTTTTCAGGGTTCAGTGAAAATTTAGCTCAGTTGACACAACACTTTATTAGGGGTTTGAATAACCGTATTATTGGGGGAGTTAAGGTATTTGAGCCAAGAACTCTCAAGGATGTGGTACATCGAGCAATCCTTGTTGAGCAAAGTGTCAACCTTGGTCAAGGTGGTTTTGTAGGAGCACCAACAGCATCAGGATCTAAAGGCAACTTCAATTTAGGTGGTAACAAGAAACCTTTCTTTTCTAAGGGAAAACAGTATCAGCAGCAGTCTCAGCAGACGCAGTAGCAGAAAGGATCGAATTCCCAAGCTCAAGGTGGTGGCAAAGGTTCTAACTTTAAGAACAACTGCAATGGTCAATGCAATAAATAGAATCAACCCAATCAGCTAGCTCAGAGTAGCCAGTCTTTTGTTAACAGGAACAGTCACTAGCAATCTAGTGTACCACCTATGGGAAGAGGATCTGGCAGGCATACAAAATGTTTTTCATGTGGACAGATTGGACATTATGCAGCTCAGTGTCCACAATGAGCACCTTAGTTTTTAGGACCTAGGCCTATAACTTCAGAACCCACAGTTGGTGATGCAGGTAGAGCTCATAGAGTTTTTGCAGTAGTTGATCAGCGTCAGGCAGATCATCAGGGAATAGTGGTTGAGACCACAGGTGCTATTCGAGGTATATCTCTTTCAGTATTGTTTGATTCAGGAGCTACAGATTCATTTATTTCACCATCTATAGTTTCTAAGTGTAAGCTAGATGCGGTGAAGCAAGATCATGGTTGGCAAGTGGAACTAGCCGAAAGCATTAAGGTCTCCATGGATTTTGTAGTTCATAAGTGTGGTCTTAGATTAGGAAGCTTTGATACTAAAGTGGATCTTCGAGTCATACCCCTTGGTTCCTATGATGTGGTTTTAGGCATGGACTAGCTTGGATCTCATAGAGCTAGTATAGATTGCAGGAAGAAGATTATTTTGTGCCAAGATGACCAAGGGAATGATGTGAAGATAGTTGGGATACCAAGGCCTATATCTTTGCGGATGATTTCTGCTATGCAAATGAAGCTGAGTTTTCATAAGGGATGTCAGATATTTGTTGTGATGGTAAATGATCTTGATGAGGAAGATCCTATGAGGAAGACTTTAGATCACCCAATTTTGCAGGAGTACGTAGATGTTTTTCCAAGTGAGATTCTAGGCATGCCTCCAAAGAGGGACATTGATTTTAGTATTGATCTAATTCCTGGAGCAGAGCCTATCTCTAAAGCTCCTTATCGTATGACTACTCAAGAATTGGGTGAGCTACGTCTTTAGCTAGAGGAACTTCTGGCCAAAGGGAGCATTCAACCTAGTGTATCACCATGGGGAGATCCAGTGCTCTTTCTAAAGAAGAAAGACGGTTCTTTGTGCCTTTGTATTGACTACAGACAGTTGAACAAGGTGACTATTAAGAATAGGTATCCTTTGCCTAGGATTGATGACTTATTTGATCAAATCAAGGGAGCTACAGTATTCTCCAAGATTGACCTTAAGTCAAGATACCACTAGCTTCGCATCAAGGAAGCTGATGTTCACAAGACCTCTTTTCAAACTCGCTATGGGCATTACGAGTTCACAGTGGTACCTTTTGGGTTGATTAATGCTCCATCAGTGTTCATGAGTTTGATGAATGGCATTTTTCGATCATATCTTAATAGGTTTGTTCTCGTGTTTCTTGATGGCATATTGATATATTCTAAGACTTAGAAGGAGCATGAGGAACACCTACGATTGGTTTTGTAGTGTTTAAGAGACAATTAGCTTTATGCCAATGTAGCTAAGTGTGAATTCTTCAAATCGAAGATTCAGTATTTAGGGCATGTCATCTCAGGTGATGGTATTTCAGTGGATCCTGCCAAGATTCACGTGATAATAGATTGGCCTACACCGACTAAGGTGTCAAAAATTCATAGTTTCATGGGTTTAGCTGGTTATTATCACAAATTTGTCCAAAACTTCTCTAGGATAGCACATCCTATCACTTCTCTTTAGAGGAAAGGTAAGAAGTTTGTGTGGATAGAGAAATGTGAGGAAGCTTTTCAGAGGCTCAAGGAGCTTTTGACCAGTGCACCAATTTTAGCTGTACCTAATCCAAAAGGTGATTTCATGGTGTGTACAAATGCTTCTCTTGAAGGAATTGGGGTAGTGTTGATGCAAAATGGATGGGTGATTGCGTATGAATCACAAAAGCTTAAGAATCATGAGCTAAATTACCCTACGCATGATCTTGAGTTAGCAGCACTAGTTCATGCTTTGACAAGATAGAGACATTTCTTGTTGGGGCACAGGTTTGAGCTACATAGCGATCATCATAGTCTTCAGTACATTTTTACTCAACCTAATTTGAATGCTCGCCAGAGACAATGGATGGAATTTCTATGCGAGTATGATTTTGAGGTTAAGTACCTTCAGGGTAAGGAGAACGTGGTGGCAAATGCTTTGAGTCGCAAGAGACATGTGTTATCATCGATGACTCTTAGTGTGGATTTGAGGAGTCAGATTCTTCAAGCACTTCCTACATATTCCTGGAATCAAGAAGTGTGCAGAGAGATTGATTCAGGAAGACCCTTGGAAGGTAAGTTTGCAGGTTTCATTTGACAGTTAGATGGTCTCTTGAGACATTTGGGGAGGATTTATGTGCCATTACTGGATGAGCTTCGCACCTTGATTCTGGCAAAATCCCATCATACACCTTACTTAGCACATCTAGGTGTCAAGAAGATGCATGCTGATTTGAGACATTTATTCTTTTGGTCCAGGATGAAGCGAGATATTGTTGATTTTGTGGCTAGGTGTCTTGAGTTTAAGAGAGTCAAGGCAGAACATCAGCACCTAGCTGGACTTTTGTAGCCTAATCTCATCCCTTCTTGGAAATGGGATATCATCTCTATGGATTTTATAGTAGGATTACCTATGACAGTTTGACGTCATGATGCTATCATGGTTACCGTTGATCAATTGACTAAGGTGGTGCATTTTTCATCGATCAGGTCTTCCTACACAATAGCTTTTGTAGTGAATATCTTCATGTGTGACATTGTGAGATTACATGGTATTCCTAGAAAGATCATTTCTAATAGGGATCTTGTATTCACATGTGCATTCTTTACATCGTTGCAGCATGAGCTTGGAGCGCAGCTAAACTTTAGTTTGGCATATCATCCAGAGACTGATGGTCAGACAGAGAAGGTGAACTAGGTTTTGGAGGATATGTTATAGATGTATGTGATGGATAGGCAGACACATTGGGAGGACTATCTCTACCTAGTGGAGTTTTCTTACAATAATGGGTATCATAGTTCTATTGGCATGGCACCTTTTCAAGCATTATATGGATGTCCTTGTCGTACACCCTTGAGTTGACAAAATTTTGAGGATCACATCCTGTTGGGTCCTGCAATGCTTCATGATATGGAGCAATAGGTAGTGCGTATTCATGAGCATTTGACTACGGCACAAGATAGGCAGAAGAAGTATGCCAATGCTCATAGGATAGATAAGCGGTTTACTGTGGGTGATAAGGTTTTCTTGAGAGTGCGACTACAAAAGAGTCCAATTTGGTACAAAAAGGGTTCTAAGCTAGCACCTCGCTTTGTGGGACCATTCGAGATTTTGGAGAGGATTGGCCCGGTTGCTTACTGTCTTGCTCTACCGTCCAGCCTAGTTCACATTCATGATGTTTTCCATGTTTCAGTGCTTAGGCAGTATATTCCTGATATTATGCATGTTCTTGATTGGAATGCGTTGTAGGTAGAGGATGGGTAGCTGGCTTTGGATCCGGTATGTATTCTGGAGCAGTGGAGGTTGGCCCTCAGGCATCGAACCATTGAGCAGGTAAGGGTCCAATGGGACCCTATTGATGATTCTTCAGCTACTTGGGAGGATGCAGCTAGATTATGGGAGTTATATCCCTACTTGTTTGTAGGCTTCCAGGAGTAAGCCTAATCCAAGGGCAGGTGGATGTAGTGCCTATCCTCGTTCACATCTTTTCTAGACTTATTATCAGACTTTGATGGACTAGTATTATGTTGATGGATTAGTGGTATTATTTTGAGACTATCAGACATTATGTTATGGATTCAGTGGTTATATGATGTGATCATTTAGACTTTACATTTCGTCCATACATGATGATCATTATATTGTTTTCAGTTATTAATGATGATTAGTTAGATGGTTTATTATCTCATGTGTTTTATTATGGATACTTACCCCATACTTGCATGTGTATGGTTTGCGTGTTTTCTTATTGTATGGCATTTCTGATATGGTTAAGGAAGGGAGTCGTAGTCACCTGCTTAGTCAGGATCTACATGATGCGCGACTTCCTGCCATTGCCTGTTTAGCTTAGCACCACATATATATTGGATGTACATGCATGGTTTTTCTGCAGGTTGCAAGTACCAGGTATCAACTTCCCTGAATTGCCAGGATGAGCGTACCCTATTATACTATCTCAATGATAAGAGAAGGGAGATAAATTCTCAAGTCCAAGTGTCAAACCCTAAAACCATTTGTCCTAGTGAGTTAGGACAAGTATCAAAGTTGAGTACCCACCGAATGTGTCAGACGACATAATTCGTGATTTTTAACCCTTTAGACTGATTTTGTATGACTTGTTCTATGATGGGTTTTCATATTTTATCTTGGAGGTCTATGGTGAATCTTCTATAAATTAAGTCTTAATAAATAGATTTAATTAATAAATCAATTATTTGAGAAAATTAATAAAATATCATGATTTTTGATATTGTGATTATAAGTAATTAAATGAGAATTAATTGAGGAAAAAGAATTAAATAAAAGAAAATTAGTAAATTAAAATTAATAATAATTATAAAATAATAATAAAGTAATAAATAAAATAATAATAATAAAAGTTATAAAAATTAAAATGAAAGTTATAAAATTTAAATAGAAATTATTTAAAAAGTAAATTGGAGTTATAAGCTTGCATGGGAATTAACGCACATTTCTATTTCTCATGTGTCAACAACACGGGGGTTAGTGCATCAATTAAGCACATGGTGTCTACAACTCTATGACTCATCAAAAAGGTTGGAAAAGACCCATGCTTAGTTGGTGACACCTTCTAGCTGTTTCTAGAAGCATTCTAGAGGTTTCCTGAGAGCTCTTTATATTTAGGCATCCCTAGAAGCTTAGACATAGCGTTTGGAGTGCAATTGGAGCATTGGAGGATTCAAGAGTTTTGAAGAAGGGAGCTTGCTCTGCGGGTTTTTTGAGGAAGAGCGATTTAACATGAGAAGGCAGGTAGATTCTTGTGATTTAACTTATGCTATTTCTGCATCTTGCTTTCCCTGTCTTCTAAGGAATTTCATATTTTTATTGTATGCATTTTCAATTTGGGCATATAAATTTATTTGAGAATTTTATATGCATAGATCAAAAAGAAAAACGGGGCTAGGGTTGAAATTCATAGTCAAACCCATTAGAATTAATTATTGAAAATTTTGGAGATCAAAGGTCTATGGAGGAATTCTGAAAATTAGAGGTTTTTAATAAACTGTGTATATACATGTTTATATTGGTCAAATCTGCACACAGAAAACATTTATATATATATGCTGTAAAACTTGATTAAAGTCTGCGAATGCATACATACAAATACATACATACATATATATATGTATATATATATATGTATATATATATATATATATATATATATATATATATATATATATATGTATATATATGTATACATATATATGTATATATATGTATACATATATCTGTATATATATGTATACATATATGTACATATATGTATACATATGTATACATATATGTATGTGTATATATATATACATATATATATGTATATATATATACATATGTGTATATATATATACATATATATATATATATGTATATATATATACATATATGTATATATATATATATATACTGAACAAGTGCATTTTATTATTCACAGTGATGAAATTTTATTTCAATTTCGAACCGCATCAATGAGGAAACATTTTATTAAAAATGTTATAAAATATATATATATATATATATAATATTGTGTTTCGAGCCACATGGGCCGGCAAAGTGACAAACACTTGGTACCACGTCATATCAAGCGGACGAATTTTTAAAAAAAAAAAAAAATTGCTGAATGTTATATGTTTAATGTTATACGATTTCGGCTAGCGTTTGTATATTATAATTCGGCTTTGTTTTGTTAAAAGGAAAGAATGTTATGGAATTCGACTTTTATTGTATTAGATTTTCATATGTTATATGATATAAATCGAAATTAATATTAATCAATTTTATAAAATGCGATAATAATTATTTATATATTATATATGTATGTATATATATATTTAAATATATATGTAATATGTAAATATGTAATTAATAAATTTGAATTATTATTGTTTGATAGAAGATTCAAGGGCTCATCTTTTATAATAAAGAATCATTTTATAATTTTATAATTTAAGATTTAATTAATAGTTTTAAATTATAAAATATATAAAGTATATGAAATTTAATTAAAAGGTTGGTGGGGAACGATTTCAATAAAATATTATAATTGGAAATCGGATTTTAGTTTTATAAAGGAAAACTTTTATCCATCCAAAAACAATACATGAAAAAATGTACAAGATGTTCCTCTAATTCTTTCTCTAAACTTGGAAACGTAAATTGAGACTTTTGCATTTGAATTCAAAATTGAAAACTTAGCAAAACCAAAACATGTGTTTACATTGTGCATTCTTTATGTCATTTTTTTGGGTTCTGGGTTGACTAGTGTTGACTAGTTATAGGACGTCTACCAGAGGCTTGGGGGTTTTGTGATTGTGATGTCATGATGATGTTTTAATCTCGATCCTTATAAACTTAACCATGGTTATGTGATGGAATGCTCTATGTATTGGATGTGAATACCGATTGTTATAGTTGAGATTTTTTTATTTATGAGACTCTTGACCTAACCATTATTTTGGTCACCGATCAGTTATCCTTGGTTATTTTCTAGTCGCCATGATGGGACTGAGATGTGGATTTATTCTTGATGATGTCATGTTGTGACATGTTTGACTCAACCATTTTTGGAGTCTTTGATCAGTATGATTGAGATATATTTTTGTTATTGAGAACCATTGGATATTTGATTATCAGTGATACTTCAGTTGCCAATAGAGAGCTGTTGTGTTCATGATTTTCTATGGATGTTTGCTCATGAAGATTTGATGCTTTTATGCATATTTGATGATTTTAATTATGGATTATATTTTGTAATTTTGAGATTTATGAGTCCATGAGCATTAGGGTAGGATGTCAGCATGTAGTGATGGGAAGTGGCTTGCAATGGGGGCCGGGGTCCTAAGAGGCTGCCAGGGTAACTCATTGTAAGTTGGATTAATAAGTGATAACATTCACACCTAATACTAACTGAATGAACCTAAAAAGATAAGTATTTTGTTCTTACCCATGCCTTGAGTGCTTGTACAGGCTAGGATGGGAGTATTGAGATGCATGGTTGTGACCTTGCATTCCATAGTATGCCTTGTCAGTATGAGAGGATACTAGTGGCCGCATGAGATCAGTATGGACCCGTGGAGTTTAGCTAACTGCCAAGGTAACTTGTATATGATAAATGCGATGACACTTTCCCACTTGCATAGTAGGTTCCTACATGTCATTGTGTGCCTCTGGGAAGTAGATGTCAGATTTTGTGTTTGGAACCTTTGAGTTATTATACTTTTAGGATTACTGGACTTATAGAGAGATGTGTTATGTGATTTTGATAGCCTGTTTGGGACTTGAGATTATCTCCTTAGCACAGTGAGAGTGGACCACTTTGGTACCACGCGGTCGGGTGGTAGTGTATTTTTCAGTCTTATCATTTTGAGATTCATTGAGACATCGTGGGTGATGTGTCCTTCATGATGGTGGATATGTATCCTTTTTCATTGATGATTAGCATATGTTAGATGATGTTATCTTATGCTTTTACTTGCATATGATGTTGTATATATTAGGAGTGACATTCCTACTATGTTAGTACCGATGATCTCTTCGATGATTTGGGATGTTACACACTGAGGGATGGCTAGGGCCCATGATGTTCTAATGATACTATTGATGGTTGGGAGGAATCGTGCACTTAGTTTATTATGTTTGATCTTATGATGGATGTATATGTCTTCTATGATGATGTATCATGTGATTATCTCTACTTTGATGTATCATGGATTGGAATAGGATGATGTACCTTATTTCACATATGTATATTCTTTGAGCTTGTCATACCTTGTGACATGTACAGTGGATGATTGAGCATTTGGAAATGTAATGTTTAAACATTGGACTTATCATTATTATTTCATGTGGCTATTGTACTAGATGGATTCTTATATATAATTCAACTTTAAGGGATCTTTAAAGAATGTAATCTGTTATGTATGTTATGTTTACTTTTAGATGGACATTTCTATTGCTTTCGTTATTGTGAATAAGTTATGTATGGTATTTACTTTCATGTTAAATATATATATATATATATATATATATATATATATATATATATATATATATATGTTAACAAACTTAGTGAAACTCTAGGTTAATTCTTTGGATCCCTTGGCGGGGCATTACATGAAGTAGAAGATTTGTTAGTATAAATGTCTCACATGAGTTCTTCAAACCGATAACTATAAATAATGAAAATGGCAATGATGAAAAATAAATAAAGAATGAACAAAATATTTCATTTATGGGTACAAAAAAAGACCATTGTGTATGTAAGTTGTTACATTAATTAATGCAACAAGTGTTGAAAATAATTGACCAATTTTTAATTGTCTTTGATGTTATACAAAATCTCATATATCGTTTAGTTAGTGTATGCCAAGATCACTCAAGTGATGAAGACAATTTCCTATGTCTATCAAGCATTCTAGTGTTTGACAAGTTCAGAAGACAGTGTATGCCACAATCCCTCAGGCATAGAAGAGAAGTTCAATTTTAACTAAGGGAACTTGGTTAATGAAGGAAAGTTGGATGGAACTAGTGCTAACCAAGATCTCCATTACCAAAGGAAGTTTGTAAAGATGCATTGTTAACTAAGTTTACTTGGTTAACATGGAAAAATCATTCTAAGTTATTGTATACTGAGCAAGGTCAGCTAATGGAGAATTTTCTTGTTTTTTAATATTGAGTTTAATTAATTTTTTTGTTGGTTCTAGCCAACTAAGGACATGAATATAAATTTATCTAAGGTGTAAACAAGATGACTTGATGATGGATATGGTATAAATATAAGGTCAAGTTGAGGATTGAAAGTGTGTAAGTGTATGTAAGAATAATAGATGCTTAGAGGAAGCAAATTCGAAGGATAAGGAGAATATCCTTGAGGAGCTACAAAGATACATTTGATCAAGAAAGATCAAGCATTTGAGCCAAAATTGAGATCTAAAATTAGCAATACAGTTGTGTCAAAAATTAGGTCATATAATTATTACTCTCTAACCATTATAGCAATGAACTAAATCTCTTAACACAGTTGGATTAATAGCTATTTGTAAATCCTCTAACAAGATGGCATTTCTAGAGTGAAGTGTCTAAAGACCTCTAACAAGGCCACTCCTAACAAGGTGACTAAATCCTCTAACAAGGACACACCTAATAGTGTGTTTTTTAACCTTTAATAGGGTTGGCTCCTAACAGGGCTCACTTCAAAAGAGTGAAAATTTGTAACTAGTTGCAATTGGTGGTTTTTCCCAATTTGAGTTTCTAGGTTAAGTCTTGGTGTCACTTGTGTTCATGCTATTTCTTTTATGTGTATGTAACTAAGTTAATTAAGGTTAATCATAGATAATATCTTAAATTATACATGTCCATTATTCTTCAAGTAATAGTTTTTATTTTAGTGGTTACCAAGTTACAATAATTATTAGTCTTAACCGAGTGCTTATGTGCTAACTGAGTTATAGTAGTTTCATGAGAGTTTATGTTTTGTATTGACATCTAAGAGATCTAGGATTTATTTTTGTGGTAACTAATTCACCCCTCCCCTCTCAGTTACTCTTATATTTCCAACATTTGGTATCAGATCTTTTGGTGCTTATAGAGAAGGTTTCAAGGACATAAGCTAAAGATCAGGGTTTCTTACAAAAGGGAGATCCTCAAGTTGAATAGAGATAACTTCAATGCATGATAGGAACTTATGAAGTTTTATTTGGAAACCATAAATGATTCAGGTCTAAAATATCTTAACACGAAGTATATGGCACCTACTAGAACTATTACTGTTGAAGAAATTGCAGAGAAGAAGAATCATAACATTATGATCATTGATATTGCTTCAACTCTCAACTATGCCAAATTTGATGAAATCAAAGACTATGGTACTAGTTATGAGATGTGGTTCAAGCTAAAATCCATCTATGGAAGAGATGAAAATGTAAGAAGAGACAAAGCTAAAATCCTCAAAGGACAATTTGATCAAATAAAGATGAGAGAAGATTAGAAAATTGCAAAACATAGTGATAGAATCAAAGCTAGTGTTTTTGCAATCAAAGCCTTGGGAGGAAAGATTGAAGATGAAATGGTGGTAAGGAAGTTTCTTAGAAAACTTCTTCATATATATACAATCAAAGTTTCAGAGATTAAAGAGATGAGATGAAAAGCAAAGAATGACATATACATTGGATCCAGTAGTTGGAAGATTGATTGCATTTGAGCTAGATAACTATGATAATTATGTTCTTAGTTCTAGTAATCTTGATTCTACATTTGAAGCCAAGTTGTCATTCAAGAAGAAAACTACAAAGTCTAAATGAAAAAAAATTGAAGTGAAAAGTAAGACAGTTCTGATAGTGATCTTGAAGTCATTGAAGCATTTCTTGCAAGAAGGTATCCCAAAGGCAAAGGAAAGTACAGAGGTAAAATTCATTTATTATGCTTTTCTTGTGAAGAAGTTGGTCACATTATTGCAAAGTGTCCAAATAGAAAAGACAAAGATGAAAATAAGAACATCAAATAAAAAGGAAAGGAGGATTTAAAAAGCTACAAGAACTACAAGGATAAATGTAAGAAGTCTTGTTTTATGGCTAAAGATTCAGATAGTAGTGATGATGATGAAATGGTCTATATTTTTATAAAAGATTAATCTGATAATGAAGAAGATAAAATGACACTTATCTCTCATGTTAACAAAAATGATACATGGATAATTGATAGTGGTTTTTCTTGTCATATGATTGATGATAAGAAAAAGTTTGAACACATGAAACACTGTCACTAGTAAATTTTGACCCTTTTTTCAATAAAACTTGGTCAAAATTTCAACCCATGTTGGTCAAAGTTGTTACAAAGTGGTACGTCAAAAATTTTCTTGTCAAAAATTAGATAAAACATTGAATCAATCAAAATTTTAACCAAATACTTGGTCAAATTGGACCATGTTTGGTATGGCCATTATTGTTGGCCATTAGTCAAAAGTTTGACCAATCCTGGACAAAATGCCAACCAAGATTGGTCAAAATTTTGACCAATCATTGGTTGACATGGACACCACAACAAAAAGAATGTCATACTCATGACCAAAGAATTGGTCAAAATTTTGACCAATATTGATTGAAATGCCAGCCAAGAGTGGTCAAAATTTTGACTGATCTTTGGTTGAAATTGACACCAAAATGACAAGGATGCAATAATCATGACCAAAGAATTGGTTGAAATTTTGACTAACCTTGGTTGAAATCCCAGCCAAGATGGGTCAAAATTTTGACCAATATTTAGTTGAAATGGACACCACAATGACAAGGATTCCATAGTCATGACCAAAGAATTGGTCAAAATTTTGACCAATATTGGTTTAAATTTTGACCAATCTAATTTTTTTTTTCTTTAAATGTAGTAGATAATACATGATGATGCATGTAGATGGATGCAAATAAATTGGTCCACCTTTATTTAGAATAGTAGGGGACTTTTCCCTACAATTATATAGGTAGACGCACCACTTGCCTATAGAATGGTAGGCCTTTGACCCTATCATAGATATCTCCTCTACATTCATGCACCACTACATGGGAATGACTATCCACCCACATGAGTTGCAAGGCGCAATGGGAAGGGTTCACCCCTACAATTCTATGGTGACCAAGGGTAGACCCTTACAAAGCTATAGCTAAAACCCCAACGAATCATAGGGCCCAATTGAGCCCCTACTATTCTAAAGGGGGTGGGCTCTAGAGGACCCTCCAATTGATGGTTCAAAATGAGTGATGATTGGTTATGTGTTTTAAAAAAATGCAGCAAATGTTCTAGAATATAAAAAAATTGAGGTATGAGAACAAAAAAATGTAGAAAATAAAGCACATGTGAAAACCTCCAAAACAACACAGAATAATTTAAAACATACCATTGATTTTATCTTCGAAGTAAATGTCTTGGTATCATATGGATTTTCCTTCATATCAGTAATGAGATCGGGGAACGATTCAGGGATTTTTAATCCTTCTGGAAGTGCTTCATTATTTTCCTACAAGAGAAGTTGGTATATGTTTCTTCCCATTTTCTACAAAATGCCACATGCTCTACATTTAGATTCCAATAAATGTAAAGTCATAGGATAGAAATGGATTGATCATTCCTCATTATAGTCATGTGAATAGGGTTGGTATTTTAATTTTCATCTTGATTTTAGCTTCTTAGCATATCTTAAGCAGCAAGGAAACTTAGGAACAAATTACCTATTCCAATGAACAAGAAGACTGCCAAAAGCTAGTTAAGTATCAATGGAACTTCTTAGCACATCTTAAGTAGTGGAAAGGGAGCACAAATAGTCAACTGACCTATTGACTAAACATTTAATATTATGAACATTTGCATATTAATATATTATTACTAAACCTAATCAAAAGAAGCCATAAAGCACCTAGATCATGCAAAAATACATTTTATTTGTGATATGTTTAAAGACCACACATTATAATAATATGTAAACTATATTATCAAACAATGTTAAGATATTTATTGCTTCACATTATGTTTATCATTCATGCGATAACCTTAATTATTGTGTACATTCTAGAAAAGGAGCTTTACTTTTGACAAGACTCCTAGAATTAAAAATCTCATCAGCGAATCTCCTTTGAATTGATTGGAGACATGTTCTCTCAATGTAACCCCTCTTAATTTTTGGAAAGAATTTGGCCATTTGTGCAAAGTTCAAATTGTTATAGAGACTATGTGCAACACTTGAAGTTCAATCTTTTAATGTTTGGAAAGCATATATATTAGGAGCAAGAAAAATATCCTAATTAGTAACATTGAATGTATCTATGTTGATTGTAAATGAGACTTACTCGACATTTAGATCAAAATTTTAAAAAAAATTAGGTTCATCAAACTTTGATTGTAAGCCTTAATTGCATTATTAAGTCTATAAGGTACCTAGGAGTCACTAGGTAGAGTTATGCATTGATCCTAGGTTAGGGGTTGATGGAAATGAATAATAATGGTTTTAAATGATGTCAAAAGCACTTGAAGCGCATAATATTGTAAATTTCCTATATTGGAAATATAAGCCAAGCTAGGGCTTAATTAGCGTTAATAGGGGTTAGTATTAATTATAAGTTAAGTTTGGTTTTAAAGGTTTTTATTAGAACCTTTTTAGAAGTCTTTGGCATAAGTCTTGGATGTTGAGCTTTCGAGTTGACAACTTTAGTAAAAGTTGTCAACTTGACAACACATTCTAACTTTATTTGGTTAGTTCAGTTAGTTTGGTGACTATTATCAAATAGTTGAAAGGTAGTTAGTAGTTTCAGTTGGTCTTTTTTGGAGGTTCAAGGTCTATTCATGAGATATCCATGTGACTAGAAGAAGAGGGATGTGTTGTTGTGTACTAATTCAAGTTTGTAGTACAAACAATCAATAGAAATAAAATTTCATGCATACTTATAGTTCACTATCCCGTGGAATAGTCTTGGCAACAATCACTCAGTAATAGCTTATAGAATGTGATTCTTATTTAAGTGATGTGAGAACATCTCCTTTTGTATTTATTTTTCACTAAGAACTTCAAGCAGTGACTAGTGTGGTATAGATAGTGACTGGTTAAGGGTAGAGTCAACAAATTAAGTTTTGAAGCATCCATAAAATGTAAAGAATTCCCACCACTGTGCTAATTGTGGTTTGGTAGGAGATTCAAATGATGTATTGTGTATATTATATGTGATATTCATTGCAAGAAAGGACCCAAGTTGATGGAGAAAAAGGAAAAGCCTAGTAAAAACCAATAAAGAGTGCATTTGAAGAGCACCATTCATGGCTAGGAGTGATCAGATAAATGGAGTAGGTAAATGATGATTGGAATGGTCTACTGAGATACATTTTAAGGTGTAAGAACCCTTAGTGTTGTTGCAAGTTACTTGGAAGATCGATTTCTCTAAAACCAAGGTAAACTTTAAGAAACCACCCTCTAGAAAAATATATAAATTATTGGAGAATCTTTCATTATTTTGAAAAATCAAATTATTTTTATTAGCGAATCTTGATAATGATAGGAAGTTAGCTAATCATCATGGAATATTATAAATCAAAATTGAACACATTTTATCTCATGGAAATTATGAGGCTAATTACATTATATTTTAAATCAATAGTGAAAACTAAATATTGGTAATATATCCCTTAAGTAACTAATAATTATGATAATTATTGGTGAATTAATTTTAATTTCTTCAATAATATATAATATTTAGGTGAATAAAATCTAATCATATATCGAATATTGTGATGAATCTTTGAGTTTAAATATTTTAATAAAATAAATTATTGAGCGACTTTTAAATATTTTAGAACTAAATTTAATAAAATTGTGGTGATTTAGGTTGCATTAAATCTTAAATAATTAGCCAAATTACAATCAAAAAATTTCTAAAATTCACAAAATTATGAATATTCACCACTAAAAAACACCCTATCTAAAGCCCTTGATTTCTAACCCAATAAGTGAGGGTTTGGTGAATGGGCAAGTAGATGAGTAGGTGGGATCATTCTAAGTTGAAAATTAGTGATCTTGAATCATGTTATAATATTGTTTTGGGTTTCGAAATCCTCGAAGTCAAGGGATCTAGGAGTTCCTTCTTTGAGCAAGGTTAACTAGGCCTAATTGAAGAGGTAGTTGGTGAAAGAAGTGTTCACCAATAAAATGGTTAGAGCCTAAAATTTTTAGGAATTTAATAACTTTGAAAATGGTATTTGAAAGTGTAAAAACATTATTGGGTTATTTGGTAGTTTTGGGAGAAAAATTTTGATTTAGTGTTTTAGTGTTGGAAGGGCTACTAGGTAGGCCTAAGAATTCTATAGAAGAGAAAAGGTTGAAGATGTGTTTATTGGAGAGAATAGGGAGTTAGATCATGGTAAATACATCATTTAAGATGATCTAGAGCATTAGGATCAATGTAAGAAGTTTGGTTTGGGTTTTGTTGTGTTGGAGGTACTAGGTGCACTAAGTTCGCAAGAGGGTATTGATACCTAGGGAGATTGGAAAAAAGAAAAGTGATAGTGAACTCATGAGTATGGTTGTGGGAATGAAATAAAAATTTATGAAACTCCATTTGATCTTTGAGTAGGGTTGAATCCTTGAGTTGACTCCAAGTTACTTGTTGAATCCTCGAGTTGAGTTAGTCTACTTAAGGTGATAGTGGAGGGCTCTACTTAGATTGTTGTGGGTGCATGTCTATCAATTTGATTAGATTGTCCTTTTAAAAAAAATAAAAACTCTTTCTTATATTATATTGAATTTTGAAAGCTGGAAATCACAAGTGTGATTGCAATTATCACAAATGTAGCTTTGAGGTTTGTGAATGTCTAATACAAGAACTATATTGCATTTGTGCTAGGTATATAAATTTTATAATATGCATTAGCCAAGTTAGATTAGTTAGTGTGTGTTTATTTTAGACCTTATGACGTCTTTCTATGTGGACTAGGTGAATTGGTGTTAGAGCCAAGGTCACTAATTAGTCTTTGTTAGTTGTTTTAGCAAGTTTAGGCTTAGAAGCTAGAAGAAGGGATTTGAGTTGTAAATGTGTCCTAAACACATAGAAGAGGTGGGAAAAATTATTTAAAGTCATTTCTGATGTTTATGCATAGATTTAGAGGGGTTAGAGGTCTTCGAAACAAGGATCATGGCATAAGTGCAAAGATGCCAAATGTTGTCAAAAAGTTGTCATTACAATGTTGCATGCAACTTGATTACCTTGCACCCCCTAAACATCAGGAGTGGAAAATCCACTAAGATGACCTAGAATTTGGGAAAAAGAATCTAATACATATTGGAGACTTGACCTTAAGGAGGAGAGTTTGATTGTAACAAGTTTCATGCAAGTAATAGTGATTATGACTGTGATTTAATGTGCAAATTGAGCATTTTGAGAACTTGTGTTGTTGTATGGATTGAAAGAGAGAATTTTAAATTGGATTCATGTAGTAGGATTATTTTCAAGTTTTTCTCATTTTTTATGCTTTGAGCTTAGAGATAGTTTAGTGGCCTTCGTAAATTATTTTGTAACTAGGTTGTTCATTGCTCCAGTCTAGACCAGTTTTTGTTGTCATGGCTCCCCCATGAAATGTAATTGTGAGAAAACCCTTAAGTTGGATGAAAATGTTAGGGGAGTTAGTTAGTTGTAAATATCTAGGATTAGGAGTTATGGGATGCAAGAGAATAATTTTTAAGACCAAGCCCTAGGTGAGCTAATAGTGCCCGATTAGAGGTTTGGAGGTGAAGAAATGAGAAAATCTTACAAGATTTGAAGGTACCATATAGAAGAACCACATGTGCATGTGTGGTATGATCTAAGGAAGGTGTGTGTAAAGTTTTATTGGTTCACCAATCCATTATGGTGACTTGTGAGAAAGAAACCAGCAAAGCCCTATAAACTAGGCCTATTAGCCCTATTAGCCCTAAATATTAGGATACCTATGTACGAATGCCTTAAAATTATAAAAATAGAAAAATCTCTCATAAAATCCAAAAGGGTATCTAAATGTGGTGGTATTTTTTCAACTTATTTTTAAAGTTTTGGTGATAAGAGCAAAAAGGTCTCTAATTAGGCCTAATTGCTAGGAGGTCATTTTAGGCCTTTACAAAGCAAGAACTTGATCCCAGTTGGAAAGGACTTGGAGATCCCTCAAAATGGATCCAAATATAAGAAAAATAAATCTTGATGGAGAGATAAGAACCCTTGCAATGAATTTCATGAGTTGATTGAGGTTGGCACTTGGAATGTTCTAAGTGTAGAAGGAAGAGTTGAAGAAATCTAAAGGTGTTTTCCCTTCAAGGTGAAGCACAAGAAGTAAGACTCTAGTAGAAGAGTAAGAGTGGGACTTAGTTAATAATATAAGCCCAACTAGAACCTAGAGGATATTAAGGGTCATTGGGGAAAGTTAGAAGGCTTTCCAAAGTACTTTTGCAAGCACACCCTAGAGCACTTACACCAGATTTCAACAAGAAATATGTGTTTACTATTACATCCTATTATACACTTGAAAGATTTCATAGCAAATCTCTAGTAACCCTTGGCCAAATGCACATACCATTTTGTAAAGATATATATATATATATATATATATATATATATATGTATATATATATGTATATATGTATATATACATATATATACATATATATATATATGTATATACATATGTATATACATATGTATATGTATATATATATATGTACATATATACATATATGTATATACATATATATATATGTATATACATATGTATATACATATATATATATATATATGTATATATATATATATATATATATATGTATATATGTATACATATATATATATACATATATACATACATATATATATATATACACATATATATATACACATATATATACATATATATATACACATATATATACATATATATGTGTATATATATATATATGTATGTATATATGTATATATATGTGTATATATATATGTATAGATACACATATATATGTATATATATATACACATATATATACATATGTATATATATGTGTATATATATATGTACACATATACATACATATATATATATATGTATATATATATATATATGTATATATATATATATACACATATATATACATATATATACATATGTATATATATGTGTATATATATATACATATATATATATATATACATATATATGTGTATATATGTATATATATATATGTGTGTGTGTGTATATATATATATACATATATATATATGTATATATATACATATATATATATGTATATATATATATATATATATATATATATATATATATATATAAATGGTTAGTACTGGTCAACTGAAGATTAATATTCAATTAAAAGATCAAAATTTATATAAGTCATTGAATTTACAATTTTGTAGTTGCTGGATAATATCATTAAAGGGTTTGCAAAGTATTCCATCTCATTGTTATCTGAAAATTGAATTTAGGTGATCTACAAAATGTGCTCTACTAGGATTTGTACAATTTTCTTCTAAACCCTTTCTGTCATGTTGCTTGTCATTCCACATTTAGTGTGGGAATTCCTTTTAGGATATAATGGCCTTGGCCCTCTCCAACCTAGCAATTACTATTGGTGTTGGAGTTGTTTCTACATGCAAGAATGGCCTCACCAGTCAAATGCCCATACAAATTTTTGCCCAAGGTGTTCCATGAGGTAATTCTTCTCCTGACCTAGTTTTGAATATCTCTTATTTTGAATCTACTCTCCAATGGATAGAAACCCAAACCCTTATTGGGTATTTTTTGGGTTGCACTCCATCTAAAAGCATGCTACGTGAATGGTTCATCAACGCCTGGACCCCCCAAGGGATTTGCCTTGAAGGGATTCAAAGCCTCACTAAGGGCTTTTTTCTATTTCATTTTGGTAACCCCTCCCAAGTCAAGAGCATTTTCAGCCATGGGCCATGGATAGTTCACTTGTCTTTTCTTGTTTTTCAAAGATAGTCTTGACTTTTGCATCTTGGATGACCACAGACTTAGGGTTCTAGTTTGGGTAGAGTTCCCTAGGTTGCCCATCCCTTTTTGGTCTTTCCTCCTAGAAATTGCCCAAATTGTGGGCAAAGTGATTTGTGTGGAACCAAACAAATTTTTCAATACCTTCCCTCAGCAGTTGGTTTGTATTGTGCTCAACCTATCTAGGGACCTTAAAGAATTAGTGGAAATTTAGATTGGTGCTACCACCTTTACCCAAAAGGTACTTTACTTGAACCTCCCAAATACTTTCTATCATTGTCAATCTACTATCCATAAGATAAAGGATTGTCCTCTTTTTGATAGCAATTGTGCTTCGATCTAGGAAACCAAGTCAACTTTGGCTGTTAAAAAAGATGAATGGATGATGGTCATTAAGAAAGGTAAGGGCACTGCTAAACCAGGCCCCATTTCTCAAGAAACTAGCTATCCTAGCTCCAATGTGGCTCCTCTTGTTCCCATGGCTCCTAAGGCTCCCATGGTCATGTCACCACCTATTTCAAACCCTATGTTATAGGGGATAGAATAGCTAAAGTTTCAAGCTACTTGGGTTCATGTGCCTCAAGCAGCTTCTATGATTTCCTCTTAGTTTCTCCATCACTCTCGCAGCCTTGAAGGCTAGAATGATGTCTCTATCAATGGGGATAAATGAAGTGACATTTCTTTGGGCAACCCCTTGTTTGAATCCATTTCTTTCTTCTATAATATTTTCTCCTCTCTTAGGGATGAGGAGAACATGCAAGTTAGTTTATAATTAATTTCCTCTCATGGAATGTGTGGGGGTTAACAAACCTCCCTCAAAACTATTCTATTTGTGATACCAAGCATAGGCTGGCAATATTGATGTATTGTGCCTGCAAGAAGTCAAAGTTTCTTCTCAACTCAGCCTATTGTGTTATATGGCCAAATGGTGTTAGTTTTTCCTCTCAACATGAATATGGTTGAGGTGATGTAGTCAATATCCTCTCCCCTTGGCATTTTTTTTTTGTTATTTCTCATGGTTGTAACCCCATGTAGAGAATTGTTTGGATTTTGTTGTCTTTTCAAAATCATTCTTTTGGCATTTTCAATATCTATCCTCCTAATGATGTGGTTGACTGTTCACACCTGTGGAGGTGGCTAGCTGATCATTTACTCCTTTCCACCTAGATATTCTACAAATATTTCAATATGGTTAAGCTAGCTATTGATAAAGTGGGTTGTATACCTTTTAGATGGTTAGCTAGAGAGAGGGAAGCTTGGTTTTACATGTGGAACAAGCTGGCTCTTTTTGATCCCAACGTTCACCACTGCTAGCCTAACGAAATCTGATACACTTGGTCCAACTTTCAAGAGGGATCTAATAGGGTTCTTAAAAGGCTAGACTATGCTATGATTTCTACTTAGTCTTTTTTTTCCTTTTCTCACACAATTATACTACCTACCAATCCACTCCCTGATGTGACTCTTTTTGACCATTTTCCCATTCACTTCTCCATTAGCTGGCATTTTGCCCCTCCTCACAATTGTAAAACTCAGTTTTACCTTAATACCTCTGTATTGTCACATCCACCCACCACCTCTCATACTTTACAAACTTGGAATCTTGAACCTAGGCCACAATCCACTTCTGGGTGGATTTAGTGGTGGAGTGATGCAATCACCCATACTGCAAGGTTTCTTCACCTTTATGGGAGACAATTGGCCACTTACTACAAGAGATTATATGAGGCCACTACCAGAGATCTTTGTATGACCACTAAAGCTCTAGCCATGAATCTATTTAACATGGATCTCTAGGTTTGGCTTGCCAACCTCTACCACCAGAAGTAGGTTGTAGACAACTATACTTCCCAATGAGCTGAGCTCAAAGCCCACCTACACTAACTAGATCTTGTAGATCAAGCTTCCAAGGAATTTTTTAATGTGTTGAGGGCTCACCATTCTACAGTTGGGATCAAATGCATTTAGGAGGGTCAAGGTGACATTCTCCAAGCTTTCATTCACCACTATGAAAAAAATTTCATGATGTAGGGCGCTTTGAAATCTCAAAAGCAAGTCTTGTAGGCTTGTTTGGATGTCACTCTTAAAAGGCTTGCTCCAGAACAATATGTGTTTTGTGACCAAAACCTCACTTTAGTGAACCTCAAGGAGGTTTCTTTCTCCATGGTGGATGATAAGGCCCCTAGTTGTGATGGTTTCTCTTGTGAATTTTACAAAGCCTTTTGGAAAGAGATCGAACAAAACTTGCACAAGGTTTACCTTGAATCCTACAATTCCTTCTCTTTAGGAAATATTATTAATAAGGGAAATATCAAGTTCATACCTAAGGTAGGTGACCCTGAAGATATATGTAATTGGAGGCCCATCACCTTGTTGAATGTCTCTTACAAGATCATTGCCAAGGCTCTCTCTCTCTTAAAATTTGTCATCTTCTTCCTTGAATTATTCACCCTGAACAAATTTTTTTTATCAAATCTTGATATATTCTAGAAAATATAATTGTTGTATCGAAGGGATGGAATGGGTTCAACACTCCAAGCAATAGGTCATCTTTCTTAAGATTTATTTTGCCAAAGCTTATGACTAGATAGACCGCCCTTACATTCTTGTAATGCTTTAGGCCCTTGGGTTTGGCCCTACTCTTTTGCAGTCAATCCAAATGCATTTTGGGGATGCCTCTACTTGCATCTCTATCAATTAGCATCAGTCTCAATCCTTTGGGCTTTATCATTCAATTCGACAAGGTTTTCCTTTGGTGCCCTCTCTATATGTGTTCACTACTAAAGGTTTTGGGTACTTGCTCGCAAATGCCATCTCACAAGGCAGGGTCCATGGTATTTCCTTTTTGAACTCCCTTGATCATCTTTTGAATGACCATTTCACAAATGACTCTTTTCTCACTCTTATTGAGGATGAGGAGAATGTTGCCTCTACTCTGCAATGTCTTGACACCTTCTATCTTGCTTCAGGGTCTACTATACAGTAGCACAAAACCCTCTACTACAAGCAGTCTTCCCTTCCCCCAAGTGCTTGGCTTGGGAAATATCAATGGAAATGGGTCTAGCATGGTGAATTTTTTTATTTTTTGGGCATCCCTTTTTTATTTCAAGCTTCTATTGTTGAGCTTTAGAATGCGGTCCTTGCATGAATAGAGAAGAAATTGGAATATTGGATCACCAAACCTCTCTCCCTTATGGGAAAATTCTAATTTTTTTCCAAGGTGTTGGCTGCTACCCATGTGTACTACTCTTCCTATTGGGCTCCTTCAAAGGCATCTTATCTCAAACTTAAGTAACTACTATGTGACTTCCTCTAGGATTTAGATGCTTCTCACTAGGGCTTTCATAGAGTTGCTTGGAATTTCTATTGTCTTCCAAAAGAGTCGGGGGGGCTAGGCTATTGTCTACCTAGAAGCAAGGTATTTCTCTTTGTTCCAAATGGGTTATTCGAGCTCTTTCTGGGAATGAAACTTTGGAAGATTTCGTTGCAGCATTGCATTTCTTCAAGCTTTTCGGTTCACCGGCTAGCCTGGAAGGGGATTGGTGTTTAGACCCTTCTTATGACCACTGAAATTTTTTAGATTTAGGGCACTTTTATTGCCAAGAGTATTTGGAAAGCCTAGGAAGTGGTTAAGCCTTGGCTTCGCTGGGCTAGAGACAGGTTCAGATATGGGCTCTCCATGGACCAACATAATCTCTTGTGGTTGCCATTATTTTCTATCCAAGGTGTTCCCCTAGCCAAAGTACATGGTGCTAGTGCTCTGCATTTTTATAAATGTAGCATAAGAACCCCTAAAGATCTTTTCTCTAGAGTTACTATGAGCTTACAGTCATGGGAGGACATAAAAATGAAATTCTAGCTCACTTGTCCAAATTGCCATACTTTTGATTTTCTAATTTCTATGGTGCCTCCACATTTGCTACATAAACTTAGCATTCAGTCCTCTCACCCTTTTTGGAAAGGCTAGAAGTGGTATTCAGCTACCCTAGTAACTAGCTACCGATAGTTGGTTCCTCTCTTGCCCATGGTCAAAGTTCTCATCCAAAGATGGCATTTGCAATCTTCTCACTATACTTGGAGTCATATGTTTTCCACTATGTGGCAAACCGTTATTGAGCCTAAAATTGCACATTTCACCTAGTGTATTCTTTTCCAAGGCTTACCTTTGGGCCCTTGGCTACAGCACCTAGGTATTTCTGACCGTCATTGCCCATTTTTGCAATGACAGTCAACCAAAGACTTTTTTGCACATTTTTTGGTTTTGTTGATGGGCTCAATGTTATTAGTGATGTATCCATGATCTCTTTTGCCCCTTTTTCCTAGAACCTTTCTCTTGGCATATGATTGCTCTGGGTGACAACACTCAAATTCCCTTTAAGTACTCCCAGATATGGCATGCTTTTAGATTGGAGATCTTATTTACCATTTGGAAAGATCACAATGTTGTTATTTTTGCTAACAAAACACTTGACATTAATGCTTCTATATACACTAAAGCATGTATTAATAACAATGGCATGTTGCAGATTCAAGTAGAAATAAATAAACTGGCTCTAGAGGTGGCTCACCTATAGGAGTTTTTGGCACATTGGGGAAATGCCCCCTATATGATAGCTCATATTTTGTTGTATTATGCCTTTGGCCACTGTACCCCTCATTGTAGTCACTATCAAGGACATAGCAGTTCTACTCGCCACTCACACATGCCTTGCTCTTAGCAATGCCATTCACCCACCGATGGTGCTTTTGGTTGGCACCCCTCTCCTAGAGGGTCTAGTGTTTGGCACCACTCCACCTCACCTCCTCAGAGGTCTAGTTTAGGGTGGTCCCCAATGATTCCTCATGTTTCTCCTACTACCAGTTGGTCCTCTACATATTCAAACACCAACTGGGTGTTCCCTTGGTTGAATTTAGCCATTTCTCTCCCGGGCCTGAGGGAGAAAAACAAGATGTTGTTGCTACTATTGATGGATGGGATCCCCCTAATCCATCTACCCACTCCAACCCTAGGTGAGGATATGATGATAAGGATCCTCCTCCCTCAACTGGCACTATGCTGGCAGCTTGAGGCTTTTTATTTTCTAAATTTTTTTTTGGATGAATAGTTGATATTTAGCCTTAGGCCGTATGAACTGACTGGGTGATCTTGTTTCCCCCGGCCCCTTTTTTTGTGAATATGTAACTTTATATTATTTTTTTAATATAATAAAGGGACTATTCATCAAAAAAAAAATTGAATTCAAACATATACTCTACCCAAATCCTATTTCATTAATAGGGTTGCAGAGTAATGCTCTTTCATGGGATTGCCCCTATTAGAGTTGAGCAGAAATGTCACTTCACTATCTAAGAACAAAATTAGGTGTTTGTGATTTATTTTCTATAGAATTTAAAATCATGCAAAATATTTAACATTACATTAAAAAATTATCATTGAGACTAGTTTTTACAAAAATTGTGAATTTTGTGATCTTTGGTCGAAAATAGCAGCTACTTTTTAGGTGAGTAATTCACAAAGGCTTTTGGCTTGGGAACATGTGGTGAGATCTTTAATTATCCTATGAACCATCAAAACATGCAAGACATGTGACTACTTAAGCTTCTTTAAAGCGTCATTATCAAAGGATATGCTATCTACATCAGCTAGAATAATGAGACAACCTACAATAGGGCTCTCTTGGAATTGAGAGAGATAAAAATCTCCATAGATTTACTAAAGTACAGTTGAATGTGTGTGGGGACAATCAATATCTAATATAACACAAAGTGTCATGACCAACATTAGAATAGATCAATTCAACAATATGGTAACTATTGTTATCCATGTTGATCTTCTCAATAGTGTGCCTAGTTCAGGAATGATTCCATAAATATAAGGAAAAGTTTGAGCCACTTGAGTTGTATTAGGATGTTGATATGAAAAGACTCATAATTGCTCTCTTTTGGGATTATCACAGAAGGATAAGAAAAGAGTCATTGTACCTCAAATGATAAAATTGAGACCAACTACATTAATTCATTTGAAACATCTCAAATGAAATCATCTCATACAAATAGAACATTTAAAGGTGCCAAGATGTCCAAGTAACTAACTAGGATATGAAATAGCATTGAATTGAATAAAAAATTGCTTCCTGATGCATAGATAGATTTGGAGAGCTTTGAAAAAAAATTCCAATGTTGCAAGAATCATGAAAATTGGAAACAATAGTAGATAATTTTTGAAAACAAAAGGTCTTCAGCCAAAGTAGGATAAACTAGTGTGGAAATCTAGATTGGAGTTTAGGAACATGTGTGTGGTCTATCATCTATTGAAGATAGCAAATATGGTTTCTTTAAAATGTGTTGGAATAGTTAGAAAGATGAGAGTGTTGAGCTTGAAATTAGCACCATGAATTAGAATATTGTTGGTTCAAAATTTTCTGAATTGTGTAAGAGCAATATATTTTCCAATGATACATTATCTACTCTTGGGATGTTAGAAGGTGAGGAAAATAGATTATCCATTAGGACTCCTAATATAATTTGGATTTTAGACCCCAAAAATGGAAATCTTAACTAGCAATACAATTATGTTAGTATCTCTTTAGAGGGACTCAAATGGGAATTATGAGAAAATTAGGACTTCTAGGTAGAAAAATGGAAACATGGATGAAAAGATGATGGAGGATGCTAAAGAATATATGGGAAAAGGGACCCTAAATTAGAAACAACTGTGTATAGAGCATAAATGACAAGGATCCTGAAAATGGACTACATCCCAAATAATAAATACTTGGATAAAGAAAAATGAATATGAACATGCCTACATAATACATAATACAGTTAGGGAAAAATGATGCCATAGATTAAATAAACCATCTGCTCAGAATATGTGATCTAAAATCATAATGAAAATCAATCTATATGCATTACATATGAGTTCCAATTATAGTCATCCAATGGTGTAAAAGACTTGTATAGTATTACAATTTATAAATTCATCTGCCATTACACATGACTTAATATTGTTTGACCTAGATTCTTTATGAAGCTCTATAGTTCAAAGTACCTTCTCAAAAGAAGATTAAAGTGTCGAGGAAAACTCACCTGCAAGTGAAGATCTTGTCAAAGGTGATGGGGAAGAACAAGTGAATCGTGTTCTTGTCAAAGTAAATATAGGCATAGAGGGAGGATATGGTAGACTTGGAACACTTGAAATAAATAAATATTTCTAGGGTAAGGTTCTAGAGCTAGTCCTTGTTTAGAAGCTACACAAGAAACATAGTTATCAAAATATATCATAATTCTTGGTATCCTCTCTATTAATAATTTTTGTTAGAGGTGTTTTTGTACTTTGTGGATCCTCTTGTCTAGTTGCTACTAACAATGTGAGTGTTAACAAAATAGTTCAATATTGTTTCAAACTAGTTGAGGACTTTTTCCCTCAAAGTATTGATTTATTATTAAAGCAAAAAAAGGCTCAACTTAATAGGGTAGGATAATACAAATGGGTTTCTCACAATAGCACAAGAATTACTAAAATGGATGGAATTACATCCATATGGAAGGGCCTCACATATTTTTCCACACATTTGACCCTCAAGTACATGATAAAGATGGAGACAAATACTATATTACATGTTGCCTTACAAGATTCTCTGACAAGGAATCTTAGCAATGCAAGTAGGACAATGGATTTGGTGTAGGGTGTTGGACTTCATTGTAATATCACAACATTTGAGGTAGTGGTCCAGGGCACCCTGACCACATCCCATGAAATTTTAGTTATAATTAGCATTTTAGAACCTATTTAGGGTGTCTAGGAAAGTATATTAGAACATAAAATGCAAAATGTGGAAAAAAAGTGTTAAAATTGTCAAAAAATGATGTTAGCAATTCTTTGCAAAAATTGAGAAAAGTTTAGAAATTGAACAATCATTCATCTTGTTCAAGCTAATAGGGAGGTTAAAGGTCATGTTATGCTATAAATGATGCAAGAAAAGGTCGAATAACTAGGCCCAAATGCTCACCCAGCTATCCAAACCACCTTACAAGAGTTAACACAATGGAAGCAAACACAAGGAATAGCAACCAAAAGAGGAAGAGGAGTGAAATACTTTTATTGATTCATCAAAACATCTTCATACATGCCTAGTTGTAAGGCCTTCTTGATTATGACCAATTACAAATACATTCATATTCAAAGATCCAACTACAAATTTGCACTTTTAGTTTTTCTCTACAATCTACTCCCAAAAACTTTTCTCCTCTAACTTCACTGCTTAAAACCTAAAATTTGACTTCCTTAAATACTTGTCAAAAATGGCTTACAAAATATTCTAGAACATAGAAAGGACACAAGTTGGCTCTTTACAAATATTAACTACCTAAAAGAAATTAAATGCAAGCAGAGTTGGCCTAAACTGGAACAAGCCATAGATAACTCAGCAAATGAAAATTGACACTCGTCACCCACATGACCTTGGCATCCAAAGAATTCACTCAGAAACAACTACAAACTTAGAACCCCAAATAAATACTTGGCACCAACAAGAACTTGGCACCCAAAGGATCACTTGACACCCAAAGGGTCACTAGGTGCCAACAAGAACTCAGCACCCAAAGGATCACTTGGCACCAACAAAAACTCGGCACCCAAAGGATCACTTGGCACCAAGAGGAAATTAGCACCCAAGGATCACTTGGCACCAAAAGGAACTCAGCACCCAAAGGATCACTTACCACCAACAAGAAAGTGCATAAAGAGTGCAGGATTGCAAGAAACCCAAAATGCTCTTACATCAGATAATTGGGGTTGGAGAAAATGATTCTCCTAAATCATGCAAGTGTCACAACTTGGAGAAAATGATTCTCCTGAATCATGCAAGTGTCACAACTTGAGCTGAATCCAACTTAGATTGAGAAATCCATGTAGCATCTTCAATAGGTCTATTCATCCACTTCACCAAATATTCATAGTAATCTCTTCCTCTTGTGCTCTTGCCAACTCTTTGATCTCATATATGTTCAACTTCTTCAATCTGTTTCTTAGGGTAACCATCATAACAACTTCATCATATGATTCATGATACTTATATAAATCAGCAATATTGAATATAGGAGATATATCCATGTCATTAGGTAAATCAACTTCATAAGCATTACCACTGTCAAACTTCTTCAAGATCTTACAATGTCCAAATTTCTTCATCCTTAGCCTGCTATATGTTCCAATTGGGAATCTTCCTTTCTTTAGATGAACCATAACCTCATCACAATTTGAAAATCATGGTGTCTTTTGGACTAATCAACATTCTCCTTGTACTTCTGATTACTTTGTTCCAACCTGAATTTCACTTCCTTTTGCGAAGACTCCAAAAATTCAGCAAATTCTTCTCTTGTGGCGCTTCTCTTTTCTTCACTAGCAACATCTCTCAAATTTGATAGACCTCTAGGATGCATTCTAGTAGCAATCTCAAAAGGTTTTTTCCCTATACTCCTATTCACAAAATTATTATTTGCAAATTCAGCTTGTGCCAATACCATCTCCCAATTACTTGGTTTATTCCCAACTAAACATCTTAGTAAATTACCCAAGCTTCTATTCACAACCTCTATCTATCCATTCTTTTGTGGATTAAATGTAGAGCTAAACTTCAATTTAGTACCCATCTTCTTCCGCAAAGTCTTCCAAAAATAACCAACAAACTTACTATCTCTGTCAAAAATAACGCTTATTGGTAATCCACGTAGTCTCACAATCTCTTTAAAGAAAAGTTTAGTAAAATGCTCAGCATCTTATGTCTTCTTACATGGTATGAAATGAGCCATCTTAGAAAATTTGTTCACTACAACAAATATGGAATCATACCCTTTCACTGTCTTAGGCAATCCAAGAACAAAATCCATACTAATGTCAGTCCAAGGTTTCTCAGGAATAGAAATAGGTGTACATAAACTAGTATTTTGACTCACTCCCTTTGCAACTTGACAAACTCTACAGCTCTTTACAAATTTCTAAACATCCTTATACATTTGTGGCCAATAATACTTCTCTTTCAGCAAACTCAATGTCTTATCAATTCCAAAATGTCCAACTAATCCACCACTATGCTTTTCCTTAATCAGATTCAACCTCATAGAACTTGTAGGAATACACAATTGAATACCTTTGAATAGCATACCTTCTTGAATGAAATACTCATCATACTTACTTATGTGATCTATCAAATTTGGTGCTCTACACTCTCTCCATGCCTCAAAAAAATAAGGATCAACATCATACAACTCTTTCATTTCATCAAAACCAAGAACTTCAACCTTTATTTCTATGAGCAAGGAATGTCTCCTACTCAATGCATTAGAAACTCTATTAGTAACACTTCTCTTATGCTTGATGACAAATGTAAAACTCTACAAATACTCAACCCACTTTATATGTCTCTGATTCAATTTATCTTGACTTTCCAAGTATTGTAAAGCTTTATGATCAGTATACAACACAAACTCCTTAGGAATCAAATAATGTCTCCACTTCTTCAATGCTTGAACAATGGCATAAAATTCTTGATCATACATAGAATACTTCCTTTTAGCATCATTCAACTTTTCACTAAAGAAAGCAACAAGCTTACCTTATTGACTTAATACAACTCCTATTGCATTACCACTTGCATCACATTCAACTTGAAATACTTTGTTAAATTAGGTAAAGCTAATAAAGGTAATTCAACAACCTTTTGTTTCAAAGTATGAAAACTCTTATCAGCTCTATGTGTCCACTTGAATTCCTTTTTATCTCCCCTCATTATCTCAGTCATAGCATTATAAACAACACTGTTCAAATTCTTTATAAACTTTCTGTAAAAGCTACCCAAACCATGAAATGATCTTACCTCACCCACATTCTCAGGTGTAGGCCATTCCAAAATTGATTTAACCTTCTCAAGATCCATCTTTAATCCATTGGCTAAAATCACAAATCCAAAATACACAATCTCCTCTTGCATAATAGATGACTTTTTTAGATTAATCAGCAACATTTCCTCTTTCAACCTCTACAATACTTTTCTAATATGCTCAAGATGTTCTTCCTTAGTCTTACTAAATATCAAAATATCATCCAAATAAAAAATCACAAACTTACCCAAAAATCTTTTCAGAACTTCATTCATCAACCTCATGATAGTACCAAAAGGCATAACCAGCCATTCATACAAACCATCTTTTGTCTTGAAAGAAATCTTGCATTCATCACCTTCTCTGATTCTGATATGATGATAGCCATTCTTCAAATCAATCCTAGTAAAATACTTTGCTCCACTCAAACAATCCATTATGTCATCAATCCTTGGCATAGGAAACCTATATTTACTTTTATCTTGTTAATGACTCTAGAATCAGTACACATTCTCCATTCTCCATTATTTTTAGGCACTAATACCATAGGTACAGCACATGGACTCAAGCTTTCTCTGATCAAACCTTTCTACAACAACTCATGCACTTGTCTATTAAGTTCTTCATTCTTTGTAGGTTTCAATCTATATGGTGCTTTTTTTGGCAAACTAGCTCCAAGAAACAGATCCATACAATGACTTATACTTCTTACTAGAGGTAAACCATCAAGAATATCATCAGCAATAATGTCTTTATACTCATTTAGAAATTTTGTAATTTGTACTGGTACTCGGCTATCATTATCTATTGTCACTCGATCATTACTAGCTTCTGCTACTCGGTCATTACTACCAACACTCGATCATCTAGGAACTATGGAAAAATAGACTTGATTCTTTTTCATTTCCTTTTCAAATTGTTTCCCATTAACCATGCAAATTTTTACAATAGTACAATTAACATCATCTAGACTTTCAATTAAAGGAAGCAATATGTGTTTCTTCCCATTTACCCAAAGAGTATATTGATTCAATATTTCATCATGTACAACATATGTATCATATTTCCAAGGTCTACCCAATAGAATATGTCAACAATCCATGGGCAAAATGTCACATAAAACTTCAGCAAAGTAATGTCCAATTTTGAGCTTCACAAGGCATTGCTCACTTACCAATATTTTATGCTCATCTTTGATCCATGAAACATGATAAGGTTTGGGATGTTTCAGCCTCTACAACTACAACTTGGTAAACAACTCTTCTGATGCCAGATTTGTAGAACTTCCACTATCAATGATCACTTTGCAGCATTTTCCAGCGATCTTACATCTTGTCTTGAAAAGACTTCTCCTTAAAATAGGTTCCTCATCACTTTCCTTATTACATAAGGTTCTTCTCACCATCAGATTTTCTCCAACCTTAAGTCCACTTGGTGAACCCTCATCATCTTCTTGAATCATAGCAATTTGATTACCTTTCGTACTTTCAAAAGATCTACATTCAAAAGATCTATGTCCCTCATTACCAAACCTAAAACAATTACCGTGAAATCCACCTCTAGAATAAGAATTACCTCTTCCTTAGTAAGAATTAGTGCCTCCTTGATAAGAATTACCACTTTTCCATTTGGTCTTTTTTGTGGTGTCCACAACACATGCCCCATTCCTTACTAGGAATGGGGACCCCCTATCTTTTTTTGACTCCTGGACTCATAGTTCGGGAGTTGAGGAAAGAAATTTTAGTTAAGAATTTTTAGAGTCAAAATTTTTAAAAATTTGTAAGAAAAAAAAAAAACTCGTCTGTGCATCGAGGCACAGTGCGCTTTGTAAAAGAGAGAGAGGGTTATAAAACCCTCCCTCCCCTTCTTAACTTGCTCATTCTTTTTGCAAGAGCAAGGAGGGAGAGGTATGGAGACCCCCTCCCCCCCTACCTCCATTTTTTTTCCTTCCTTATCAAACATGCATGCGTGCATGGGAGGCAACACATAGCCTGCGCTATGTCTGCCCTTTGGATTGCACATACTAAAGCGACGTGACACTGCATGCACCCAAAAAGGCTACACAGTGCGGCCCAGGCTATGTGCAACTATCGTTGCTATGTCCCTTTTGGTCACAATGCACCATGCTACACACGGCTGCCACCACTACATCCCATTTGGGCACGCAATATGGTGCTATGCGCGCCCTTTGGACTATACGCGGTGCCACCGCTGTAGCCCTTTTAGGTGTGTTGTGTGCACCCTTTTGGGCTACATGTGTGGCGCGACATGCACCCTTTTGGGCACATGATGTCGCTTGTGCCCCTTCTTTTGGGTGTGCATAAGGCACGCACTACCCTCATACAAACCCTAGCCACACCTCCACCCACACACTTTTAAAAAAAAAAATTTAAATTAGTTTTAAGAGAAAAAAATAAAATTAAAAATTAAAAAACCCCAAAAAATAATAATAATAATAAAATAAATAATAAATAAGTTCCCTTGGGGGCCTTTTTTTTTTCTCTTTTACATTTATTTTATTTTATTTTTATATATCCAATAATTAATCATGTTTTCTTTTTCTAATGACGTGCAGGTATTATAATCAAATGGCATCCACATCCAGATCAGCAACAAAACTAGTTGTGTACAAGTTCCAAGGCGTAACCCCAAAATCATGGTTGCACAATGAATACTCTGAGATCAACGACACAGAACTTGGACACATGGACTTGGGTGAGTTCTTGAGAGTTTGTAACAATCCAACCGAGAGATCATCCTTGAGATCCGCCTTAATCTATTCTAGATTAGTAAATGCAGCATCACATCCCGGGACCATGCAGTCAGCTGAATTAATTATGACCCTATCTTGGCATTTTGTCCCTAATGAAAGGGTAGTAAAGAGCGTAACTGGGGAATTAGTCTTGGATCTATGAACTGATAATATCAAGAGGGTTTTTCATCTACCTAGAGCCGATTAGTTCATCAGGCTTTCATATGAAGCAGCTGAGAGGTGGCATAAGGATCATTATCGGGAGGCCATTAACATCATATATTCCTCATACTTCATTGAGAAACAACATCGGGGGAAGATAATCAGCAAAGTGGACATGACTCAAGGATACATGAAGGATGACATTGGATATTCAATCATTCTCCTAAGAAAAGTTATGGGATTGCCTACAGTAGGTCATCTCACTCCATTCATGGTCAACTTCATTGAGACCATTAGACATGCAAAGATGCCATTGGATTGGGCCACCACACTTAGTGAGAACTTGTGTGACTAGTTGCAGTGGTAAAGGACAAGAAGAAGTTCTATATGACTTCTTATGTGGTATATCTACTTATAGCAAGGGCCACCAACTATCTCGGGTTGTACAAAAAGGGCAATATGCAGGATCCTAATGCATGGTTGTATATAGTCTATCCTTAGCTGGTGAAGAAGAAGCTCTCACCACAGAGCAAGGAGTACAGAATTGTGAACAATGCCTTCCTCTTTGCCATTATTCAATTCATAGAAGGGGATTATGGGAAGAGGTTTTCCGATGAAGCCAAGACACAGATCACAGCTCTTGGTGCATATTTCATCTAGTTCTAGACATTCACATACACTCGAGTTAGTGGTGCATCCATCAATCCAAAGAAACTCCCAAGGTACCTAAGTGACAAGTTAGTTCTAATGGAAATTTCCTGGAAAATTAGTTAGCCTATGAGAGGATCAAAAAACAAGGGAGGCCTTGTTGGGATTGGCCTTTTGTAATAGGAGCATACCAGGTAAAGAGAAAGTAGGATATCCTAACTTTTGAGTGGGAATGGGAGAATTATCCTCTTCAAGAATATAACTCTCCCTGGTCATTCTTCAACAATGTTGGTAAAGTGGAAAACCTAGCAGGAAATGAGTTCTATCATGAAGACACCATTGAAGATAATTGGATGAATGCCACAAATGACTACGATGTTCATATCAGAGACTATTGTAGAATGACTTTGTATTTAGTGGAGAAGGCTCTCCATTTGACCATCTTAGTTGGCGAGAGGCCCATCCTAAATGAAAAAATTAATAGAGAGGAAGGAGATGATATTAATCATCGAGCGAGACATGTCATCAAAATGACAAAGAGTTGGATCAAGAAACCCTTTCCAATTGATCCAATTCTGGATATAGTGATATTCCATGCACATGCTCACCCAGAAAGGGTAAAGAAAAAGAAAGTCACAGTTCCTATCTTCGCACTCTAGTCTCCTATCAGGCCAAAAATAGTCTACCAACTTGATCATCTAGTGGGATACTACCATCCTTCAAAGAAGAAGAAGGAAAAGAGGAAAAGAGCCTCTCCTTAGAGGATTCAGGTAGAGCATTTTGAAGAATAGGCCCCTTCACAGTGATAGGAATCTACTCCCCAGGAGCCCCAAGACTTTGGAATTTCTCATATCCAAGTTGATTTTTCATTGCCTCCTATTTTGTCAAGTCAACAAGAAGAGGGAGAAATTCTAGAGATATCCATTCATCTAGTGCATCCAGAGCCTGCTTCTCCTATGGCTCCATAGAAACAAAAGAGGATCAAGGTTAGAATGAAAAAGAGGCAAAGAGTTTGTAAAAGATTAATGCCTAATCTGTCTATTCCTAAAACCATTCCTGAGGAAGAATCAGATGAGGGGGAAATAAAATCAGATGAGGAGGAGGAGGAAGTGCCTCTACAAAGGAGAACTTGACTGGCCAAAGCCATAGAAGTGGAAAGAAGGAAGAGTGTCACAAATACTCCACCACCCACCCAAGTTGAAATGGTAGAACTCTCTTCTTTGGAAGACAAAGTACAACAATGGGTGAATGAGAAAAGGGAGCTAGGTGATGATGTTCTCTCCATCCAAAATTTTGATTTCATGCCAATAGGTATAGAATTGGTTGGAGATAAGATTAGAGATACTCCTATAGGTGAACTTCAATAACAAGATTGGATGCAAATGCCACCCAAGACACAAGGTCCTCATCCAACTCCCCCATCTTCACCTAAGTTATGATGGTAGATAAGGTTTTAGTGACACCTCCACCTCTGAGTTCAGAAGAACATGTTTAGAAGGAATCATCATTAAAAGGAGAACTAGAACCAAGGCTTATTGGTGAGCCATCAAAAGAGGCATAGGTAGTAGAATGTATACAACTATCTTCTTAGGAATTTGAGGATCAAACTATGGGATATACAAAAACTGAGACTACAGAAGAAGAACCCTGACAATAGGAGACTCCAAGAAAGAGTGATAGAGGGAAGGAGGTAGTTGAACACATCCCTTCATCATCTAGAGCCAAGGTTATAGAAAGACATATCCCAAGATGGTTTTAGAAAGAGATAATGAGGAGTTCCAAACATCAATTTCTTGCTTCAGAGGATGATATTTGTGACATTGTAGATATTTTGAACAAGCCTAACTCTCCATTACATGATGCAATTCCATTTGCATTTATTACTACTACCCGAAACTAGGACTTATTTGCACAAGTGGCTCACCCTCTGAAAGGTATAGATGAAGAAGTTGTTAGCCTTTAGGACTATGAAGTGAAAGATATAATGTTAGGAAATCCTACACAAGATACTTCCCAACAAATGATGACTATGGGAGTCAAGGAGGTTCTCAGCCATATGGACCAGGATGAGATTGAAATCAGAACACTTCGAAGGCAAGTTGAGATCTTAAAAGGATATTTAGCTAAAATTATTGGTCCTCTTGATTCTAAACACCCTGAGGAGACTTTGAATACCATTCTTAGAGAAGGGGAAGGTGTATGAATAAGTCCATTTGTGAAAGCTTGTCAGGATTGGTGAGACAGCCTTGACAATAGGGGTGTTACTATAATCATAGGAAGTCTGAAGTGATTGCATGCTACACAAGAGAATGTTGATAAGATAATGGAAATTTTGAGGCATGAATTTAGTAGTATGGATGAGGTATGGGTATGGAGAAAGGATTTACAAACTCTACAAGCCATAAAGGGGAAAAGGTACTACATTCTGATTGATGTTTATACTAGAGAAGAGTTAGACATGATAGATGATTGGATAGAAAAGATTGCAGATGAAAATAAAGTGATGGAAACATTGCATGATGAGATACATAGGCTCAAGGACCAAGCCCAAGAGTGAATTTTGGAAGCAAAAAAGTTGTATAGCGATGCATGCTTGGATATTTTTGAAGATGAAGAATGAGGGAAGCTTTTACCAATTGAGGTATTTGTGGAAAATTTCAAAAAAACTTTAGAGGAAGCATCCAGTGATGAAGACATTAGACAAGCCATTAGGACAGAGGAAGTATTGTTAGAGTTGGACACCAAACTCAAAGATTTTTCAGAAACTCGAATTGAGGTGGACAACTATAGATAGAAGGTCAAAGAAAAGTATGAGGATTTGGATCTTCCCAATGCTGCTAAGATTATTGAGATTATAGAGAAATTAAAGGAAATACATCCAAACATATCTTTAGGATAAAGATGAACAAAACCTAGATGCCAGAATTTCAATTTTGACACTTAGTAAAATTTTGAGATTTTGATCTAGTTGAGGTCTATAGGTCCGCAATTCAGAGGTGCACTAATAGTTGACTACCAGTTCCAAAAATAGCACTTTCCATGCATTGGGAGCACATTTTGATCGCAAGTTAACTCTGACACACATCAAGTGAAGGGCTAGCTTTTATTTTTGGTGTCTCCATGCACTTCTACTTTGACTGATGGCTTCCTCCTACTTTCTCTCTCATGCTTTCATTTTTTTTGACATGTAAAGGGCTCATGCATCCAATTAACGAATAAAATATGGATGGAGTCCCTCTAAGCACTAGTTAGATTATCAGTTTGTATATATTTAGTTTGTTTAAATGTTTTAAAAGCATTTTATTGCATCAAGATATCTCTCACTCTCAACACAAATTGAGGAGACGATTTCTTATAAATACCCCATTGTAAAATGTAACAAAGACCGTCGTTATTATGCAATAAAATTATGCATTTGGTGCTAGCATTCGGAGTGTAGTTATTCTTGTCTGAATGTGTCATTGTTTTATGGATTTTATTCATGATATTTTGATTGAGCCAAAGGTTTATTGCATTATTTCTAGTTGTGTGATCTTTTAGTTCTGGTGTTTGCTATAGATATATGAATTCTGTTGACATAACGAGCTTGAGAAGAGATCATCCAATTTGTGTCTACATAGCTTTTTGTCTTGCATGAGAACACATTTCATGGCCTTGCAATTTGATAAAGAGTGAAACATAATTCAATTTGTTGAAGATTCTCACCGATGATTACATCGGTGAATTCTAGGAAGCATTGTTCCTGTTTTCATTGATTTCCTGTCAATTTCTTTGAAGGTTTAACTCGCAGCATGTTGTGTTCTGTAGCTTATGTCTGTTTAGGAATTTCAATTTCAAGTTATTTGATTTCATGTTATTTTCTTTCAATTTCATTATTTTCTTTGCTAACCCCCTATTAGAATAGGACCTCATAGTAGCTGCATTGCTAGAGTTGCATTCATTAAAAAAATAGAAAATACAAAAATATTATTCTTTTGGTGTGATATTTTTAGACAACGAAAAAATTTTACTTCAATTCCAAGGTAAAAGAGTTTTTAGAACCAACAAATTCCTCCTCATGAACACTTACATTTATCTTCTACTGAGCAGATTTTGGTACGTCACAAGACAAACACTAAACCTTGCAGTGGATCCTTAAAAAGATTTTCTTTTCAAGAGAGGAATTACAATATGGATTCCTTTCGTTGACCTCGTGCAAAATGAACGCCCAACAGTCTTTCCTTTTTCATCATTCTTCTATTCATATTTTCTTTTATCCTACATATAACCATCAGATCTGCCATTTTTCCATAAGATCTGCCTCTACCTCTCTGGAATCTACTACCTCTACCTCTTTATCTTTGTTCATGCTTCTTTGTCAAGATCTCCTCAGCTTTCAAGGCATATTGATATGCTTCTTCTACACTTTCTAACTTCACAAAACTTATTTCATCTTGAATTCCAGATCTCAATCCATTAATTTACCTTGCAATTTTCTCAACATCATCATCCACATGTCTGGATCTGATGTCCAATCTATAGAATTCCTTAGTATATTCTTTCATAGTCATGTCATTTTGTTTCAAATTTTGCATCTTTCTCAACAAGCTAACTTGGTAATTAGAAGGGAGAAATTTTTTCTTTACCTTCTTCACCATCTTTGGCCAAGTTCTAATCTTCTCCTTTCTTCTACTTTGTCTATCAGTTTGCAAATGTTCCCACCATAGTGATGCATGACCTTTCAACCTAGTGACTACAATCTTTACCTTTCTATTATCAAGAGTGTTTTCATACTCAAAGAACTTCTCCATATTAGAGATCCACTCTAACATAGCATTAGTATCCAATTTTCCATGATAAGGAACAATGTCTATAGCAGGCTTTGAATTTTCCCTAGACAATATTTGCAACAATCTTTCCTTATCTCAATCTTCTTTAGGTTCTGGATTATGATTCGATGCTTCTGCTTCATCATCACTTACATCATCAAGATGTGCTCCTCTCCTTTAGATTGTCTCCATAGCATCTAATATGGCTGCAATTTGTCTCAACTGATCCAATATAGCATCATTGGCATTTTTTCTACCACAAACCATCTTTACAAATCAGTTCCTGCAAGATCATAACCCTCTGCAAGTTATGGGTCAAATCTGTAGATCTACCACCCTACAACCAAATCCAAATTAGGGTTCTACATAATCCAATCTCCACAAGGATGAACCTCAATCTCTGATACCAAATGACATAGGCAAAGGTTGAATAACTAGGGCCAAAGGCTCACCCAACTATCCAAACCACCCAACAAGAGTTAACACAATGGAAGCAAACACAAGGAATAGAAACCAAAAGAGGAAGAAGAGTGAAATACTTTTATTGATTCATCAAAACATATTCATACATGCCCAATTGTAAGGCCTTCTAGATTATGGCCAATTAAAAATACATTCAAAGTCAAAGATCCAACTCCAAATTTGCACTTTTAGTTGTGCTCTACAATCTACTCCCAAAAACTTCTCTCCTCTAACTTCACTGCTTAAAACCTAACATTAGACTTCCTTCAATACTTGCCAAAAATGCCTTACAGAAGATTCTAGAATGTAGAAAGGACACAAGTTTGATCTTTACAAATATTAACTACCTAACAAAAATCAAATGCAAGCAGAGTCGACCTAAACTGGAACAAGACATAGACAACTCGACAAATGAAAATTGGTACTCCTCACCCACACGAGCTTAGAATCTAAAGGGTTCACTCAGTAGCAACTACAAATTCAGCACCCCAAAGAAATACTCAGCACCAATGGGAACTTGGCACCCAAAGGATCACTAGGCACCAACAAGAACTCAGCACCCAAAGGATCACTCGGCACCAACAGTAACTCAACACCCAAAGGATCACTCGACAGCATTAGGAACTCGGCACTCAAAGCATCACTCAGCACCAATAGGAACTCGGTACCCAAAGGATCACTTGTCATCAAAGAGAACTCAGCACCCAAAGGATCACTCAGCACCAATAGGAACTCAACACCCAAAGGATCACTCGACACCAATAAGAAAGTGAACAAAGAGTGCAAGATTGCAAGAAACCCAAGATGCTCCTACATCAATAAAGAAATGTAATCTCATGTTATTGATATAGAGGGAGATATGGAGAAGGTAAATGAGAGGTTTTTTATATGGTTTTTGAAGTAGAAATAAGTTTTTTGTGTAATATTGTTGATATATTGGTATTTATATTACAATACTTCTATCTTCTCCTATACTTCGTGGTTATGGTGGTTATTAATTTTATTATATAGAGAATATCTAAAACTATTGTTGATATTATAAATAGATATAGCATCATTTGGTGATTGAAAAGAAGAGCTCACTGCTCATGGTTAGGTAGTAATGTTGGAATGATAGTCATTATTTATTCTTCATATCTCACAGTTGTGGTACTCATTGAACTTCCTATATACATGGAAATGAAGGTTTATATATAAATTTTTTTCTAGTATCCTGGGTTTATCACCATTAAACAATACATTGTTGGAGAGGGAAAGAACCATAGTTACCTTTCTTGTCCACATTCTCACTTTTCATCACACATCATAGTTGAATTTTTTTCTTTTTCTTACAACATTATTCTAGGGTATTTTTGCACAATACATGCTTCTTATAACTTCAATTTTCTTAAATTTTGCATCTACATAATTATCAATTTTTCAATTATCACAATCTCTTGGATTGAGATAACTTGTTCTTTTCTTCTCATGTCTTCATTCAGAAAAGGTGTAACAAAATCAAACTACAACATACCTTACTTTATTATTAGATTTTAGAGCTACTAATTTTAATCACCACTCCTTTCCAACTATTAGGAAGGGACCATAGAAACAAGATGGCCCTAATTTCTTCTTCAAAATTACTAGCATGGTAGCTTCCTACGACTTCTTTCTCATCAACATTGTGAAAATAAATAAAGTTAAATAATATATTGCAATTTCTTTGAGAAATTGAATTGGAAATCACCTAATTCAATTTTTATACTATCAACAACAATTTTGTAATTATCCATATCAACAAGTGTTAAATATTTATCTTAATTTAGTGACCACAAGTAAACTTGACAACTAAACACAATGATGTTTAAGAATAGCCATTTTAAAATGTCCTTTTGCAGTCTACTTTTAAGTGTCATTGAGACCTTTTATTGCTAAACCTTATTGAACAAAATATTTACGGGCGCCTTGATGATTATCGATAATAAAATATTGGTTTTAACTTATATATGGGGGGAGGATTGAAGAGATTTTGGGATATTGGAAAGAAATGTTAATGGGTATTTTGGTCTAAATAGTCCTCAATACTTCTAGTATTATCAAATGGATGAAAAATTATAATATATGGTTGATAAAAAAAAGATGTTTAGCACATTAGTCAACAAAATAATCAAAATATTACTTTTAACTACTCACAACTTCATATTTTCTCAAGAAATCTACTACTTTACTCCATTTTCATAAGAAAACTTAATTGATGATAGGATTAATTTTCATGTGGACTTAACCTATAACCCACAAGACAAATAAATATAGAGAAGTTATCAAAATTATCAAGTGTAAGTAAGACTATTGACAATAAATGTGATGAAATAATAAGAGATTTTTCTATTAAACAATTAGGTTTTGTTTAATTGTGTGAAATATTGATAGAGCTCACCTAAAACAACCCATTGAGGTTTAGCTCCAAAACTCTGATGAAGTTGCATGTTTCCCAAATCTGCAATCACCATATTTCTCATCCATATGTTTGTCAAATAATGGAAGAATAACAAGGAGGGCTATACAACAAATCAGCTTGGCAGACTTAAGAAGTGTTAATAATTTATACCATGAACGAGTCCAATCAAATAAAGCCAATCTTTATTGGGATAATCTTTACAAATGGCTTCTATTCTTTGGAGAAGATGTTCAATTTGGGGCTCATCAAGATCAAGATTAGATTCATCAACAAACTCATTCAAAAATTCACAACATTCCCATATTCTTCACGCTTACCATATTCTTCACGCTTGCTTAAAAGCTACAAAAGGTAAAAAAACAACCAAAAGTTATACAACAAACAAGCTAACAAACAACAATCTCCAATAAAAAGTAAATAGAAATATCCAATGGAAACCTCAAATGGCTCCAGTGTGAGCAGAGCTCATCAAACAAACTACTCCAACGAAAATGAAAATGTTTTCATGTTTGCTTTCTTTTTTACAATTAAACCAGATTTGGTCAATATTTTGACCAAATTGGATAACCCTAATTTGGTCAAAATTTTGACCCACAAAAAAATAATAAACAAAATTTCAAAGGCCAATTTGGCCTTTGGTCAAAAATCTTGGTCAAAAAATTAGTGCAAATGTACTAGTGTTTATAGTGGAAGTTTAAGATTTGGAAACAATTAACCATGTTGCATAAAGGGAAGAGGTTTTATCTCACTAACCAATGAACTTAGATGTGAAAATGCTTATTAAGTTGAAGGAATAAAGTGTAATCTACTGAGTGTGCCATAGTTGAATAAAATTGGGTTCAAGGTAGAATTCATGAATGAGAAGGCCAAGCTACTAGATGAAAAAGGAAATCTAGTTGGGTCTGGTAACCAACCAAAAGGTAAATTATTCTACCTAGATCCGAGTGAAAGTTCATGTTTGATTACTCAAGTTCAAGAAATATGGTTATGGCATAAGAGATTGTGTCATGTGAACTTTGATAACCTTATCAAAATAAGAAAAAAAAAAAGAGTGGGAGGTATTCCTAGTTTGAGAAAACCTAATATGGGTTTATGCAAAAATTGTCAAATTGGTAAGATGGGCAAGACAAGTTTCAAGAGCAATAACTATCATTTTGAAGAAATCTTGTAGTTGGTTCATATAGACCTATGTGGACCTATTAGAATTGAAATCTATAGTGGAAATAAGTACTTTATTCTTTTTATTGATGATTATTCTAGAATGATGACTGTAATGTATCTAAAAGATAAGTATGAAGCCTTTCAAAATTTTAAGTGATATCTGGCAAGAGTACAGAAGGAAATAGGAAAGAAGCCAAAGTGTTTGAGATTAGATAGAGGAGGTGTATTCATTTCTAATGAGTTCAATGAATTCTACATTGAAAGAGGAATCAAAAGACAAGTATCAGCCCCTGGTACACCATAGTAGAATGGTATTACAGAAAGAAGGAACAAATCAATCATGGACTATGCAAGAACATTGATGATAGAAAAGAATGTTGCAATCAAATAATGGAAGTAAGCAATTAGTACAATAGAGCATACCTTGAATATATTACAACTTAAGAAAGACTCAAATCAAATTCCTAATGAACTATGGTATGGCTAGGTGAAAGCACAAACCTATGTCACCCTTTTGTAAAGAAAAAGGCTAACAAAAGTATAACTGTTCAACTTCAATGACATAAAATTGGTATTATTATTTTGAATTTGAAAATTAAGTAAACTAATAAAATGTGTCGAAATGGATGAATTTTAGGATTATAATTTTTAATAACTATTTGGAATAAGAATTGTTACATTTTCCTAATTTTTAAAGACAATTTTTTAGCTATTGAAAAATGCTAAAAATTGGGGGTCTAGTTCCCACCACAAAACTATAGGGAAATAAATTTATTTCCTTTTAATCTCAGACTATATTATATATAACATATATAGCTAGAACAATCAAAAATAAAAATCAGCTTTAGACCTATATTTTCTCTTTTATAATGATTCAAATTTCAACTCACTTGAAATCGATAGTTTTCATCTCCCACCACATTTTTAAAAACAAATCTATACTAACCAAGAGAAAAATTATACATTCTATAAGAGGACTCTCTCCTCTAGAATTTTATATAATTTTTAGATTTTTTTGATATGATTTAATATTTTTTCTTTCACAAAATTGACATCTTTTTTAGTGTTAAAATGTCTACTTGTAGAATTTTGTAATTACAATATACTACATCTAATTAAAACACTATAAACTTTATATGAGAATATTTTTGAATCTAAAATTTATAAAGTGGTTTTTATATGATATTAAAAAAATCATAAAAAATAGTAAGAGTTATTTAAATACCAATTTTCTGAAACAATTTTAATTCTTTAATAATTGGATACAAACTAGTATAAAACATGCATTTAATAGCCATTTTTAATTGGGAGAGTGTGAGACCATATATTACTTGTCTAGAGTAAATTTATCTAGATCATATGTTTTAAAAAAATTGATTTTTAGATAGAAATATTGAAATTATGTCGTCTTGATAAGTCGATCTGAAAGGTGATACAGCTTTGTACCTTTACCTGGCTATAAACCTAATGTAAGTTAATTGAAAGTATTTGATAGAAAATGTTATATTCTAAAAGATTAAATTTAATGTCAAAGGTGATAAAGGATTATTCCTAGGATATTCTAGTACAAGTAATAATACAAGTGTTTGAATCTAACGACTCATAAGATCATAGAATGTGCACATCTAAGAATTGATGAGTTTGCAGAAAAGAGTGAAGAAGAGAGAAGAAAAGAACTCAAAGATTACATAAAGTTTATTTACTTTAAACCTGATACATTGCCTAATCCAATTGGAAGTCGAAAAACTTCATCTCCCAAGTCCCCAAAATCTTCAAAAGCACTTGAGTTGCATCTAGTGCAACCTAAGTTAGAATCTAAAGGACCTGAGCTATAGTCAAATGTTGTCAAGTTGCAGCCAGTGCAACCTAAACCTTAATCTAAAGGATCCGAGTCATAAACAGTGGGACTCAAGCATGATGCAAAAGATCATGGTGAGGAAAGTGGAACAAGTTCTAAATCCAATGTACCTATGTTAGCAAGATATGTTAGAAGGCACCATGCACCTGATCAGATCATTGGAGACTAGTCATATGGTACTATGACAAGGAAAAAATTGAAAGATATGTGTTTTCTTATTGGATTTGAACCTAGATCAATTAAAGATGCTTTGGATAATGAAAGTTGGATTGAAGAAATGAATGAAGAAATAGAACATATAGAAAGTAATAAGACCCAGACTCTTGTTCCTAGACCCAAGGATAAAAATGTTATTGGTACAAAGTGAGTTTTTAGAAATAAGTTGAATGAAGATGGAGAAATTTCAAGAAACAAAGCAAGGTTAGTATGCAAAGGCTATTCTCAAGAAGAAGGTATTGATTATGGTGAAACTTTTTTTATTGTTACAAGATTAGAAGGTGTTAGGACCTTACTTGATTATGTTGCACATAAAGGATTTAAAGTTTATCATATGGATGTGAAGTCTACATTCTTAAAGAGGAAGTCTACATAGAGCAACCTGAAGGTTTTGTAGATCTAAGCAAAAAGGATATGGTTTGAAAACTACATAAAGCATTGGATGATCTCAAGAAAGCTCCCAGAGCTTTGTATGAAAGACTTCACAATTATCTTATGAAGACTAGTTTTCAAAGGATAAATGATAATAGTAGCTTATACATCAAGGAAGGACTAGACAAGAATATTTTGTTGGCAGGAATCTGTATGGATGATACATTGTTTATTGGAAATGATGATTTGTGCAAATCCTTTTTAGAGGAAATGAGAAAGGAATTTGAGATGTCCATGTTTAGAGAGATAAAAGTCTTTGTTGGATTATATATTCAATAGAAGAAATATGGTATCTACATTACTCAATCTAAGTATATCAAGGAGATATTGAAGAAATTTGGAATACAAGATTCAAGACTGGCTGGAACATCTATGTCTACTAGACATAAACTTTCCAAAAATGATGATTCTAAGGAGGTAAATTAAACCACATACAAATCAATGATTAGAAAACTACAATATATAGTGCATATAAGGCCTAATATTGCTCTTGCAGTTGGTATGATGGCAAGATTTTCAAAAAATCCTAAAGAAAATCATATGATGGAAATAAAGAGAATCATGAGGTATCTAAAGGGTACTATAGACTATGGATTATGGTACAAGAAAGGAGGAAATTTAGATTTGAAAGCCTTCATTGATGCTAATTGGGCAAGAAGTGTTGATTACAAGAAGTGCACCAGTGATGGAGTGTTCTTTATTGGTAAAAGACTAGTACCTTGGACAAGTAAGAAGAATAATTATATTTCTCAATCTATAGTAGAGCAAGAGTATGTTGCAGTAGCTATTAATTTTTCCAATGTAGTTTGGTTCAAGTAACCATTGGAAAGTATGAAGGTAGAGATCAAGGGTTAAGTGGTTATCTTTTGTGATCACACTAGTGCAATTAACATATCAAAGAATCTTGCAATGTATACCAAGACCAAACACATTGAAATAAAATATCATTTTCTGAGAGAATTGGTGTAAGAGAAATAGGTGAGACTGGAATATGTGAATACTAAAGAACACTAAGCCATTACCTAAGGATGCATCTCTATATCTAAGAGATAAGATAGGGGCCATTTCCCTATCTAAAGCTCACTAAGTGAATTTTAGTGATGCATCAACCAAAGTATGTTGAAGTTCAGTCAAGTTGATGCAGTATTGAAAGGGAAAATTGCACATGAATCTATACATGAGGTACATTGGAATTCACTGAATGTTGTCTTTGGAATAAGATATCAAAGAGGGAGAGTTTAGTCATATATCACAAAAAAAATTTAATGAGGGAGATTTTATTGTCATAGTCATACATTAGAAGAATCTTGTTTGAAGATGTCAAAGAGGAAGACCTTGGTCTGATATCAAAAAGATAGATTTTGTTATCAGAAGAAGATGTTGAAGATAGAGTTTGCTGACAATGGGAGAAATCAAAGTTAAAGGGAGTTCACACTGATAGAGGGAGTTCTCATGGATGAGAACATAAATGTAACTAAGGATATTATCCTTACTATTATTTTTCTCTCAAAATTTAATTGTATAATGACATGTTTTGCTGCCATCAATGCCAAAGAGGGGATTGTTGGAAATAATTGATTAATTGTATATTTTGTTTGGTGTTACACAAAATGTCATATCTTTACCAGTCATTATATGTCAGCGTCACTCACATGATGAGGATAGTTTCCTATGTCCATCAAGCATTCCAGTGTTTTCCAAGTTTAGAAGACAATGTATGCTAAGTTCACTTAGGCATTGAAGATAATTTCATAGAAGTTAAGTGTTAACTTAGGTGTTGAAGAGAAGTTTGCAAAATTTGAGTTTTTTCCAATGCTACCTAAGCTCTCTCGATTACCAAAGCTAGTTTTTGAAGATGTAGTGTTAACTAAGTTCAGCTAGTCAACACAAGAAAATTATTTTTGAGTTAGTGTCTACTAAGCAGGTTCAGCTAACAAAGAATTTTTTTTTGGTATATTGAGTTTAATTCATTTATTTGTTGGTTCTATCCAACTAAGGAGATGAATATTAATTATTCTATGGTGTAAACAAGCCAACTTGACAATGGATAAGGTATAAATATAAGGTCAATTTGAGGATTGAAAGTGTATAAGTGGATGGAAGAATAAGAGATGCTTAGAGGAAGAAAATTGGAAGGACAAGCAGAATATCTTTGAGGAGCTACAAAGGTACATTCAATCAAGAAGGATCAAGTATTTGAGCCAAAGTTGAGATTTGAAATCAGCAATATAGTTACATTAGAAATCAGGTCTTATCATTGTTATTTCTGGTCTCAAATTGGTTTTGACATTTGAGTGTCAAAAAACTTAACCAAATTCTCAAGATGATGTTGAACTACAATGTGTGTCGAGCCAAAGATTCAATAGGTGTCGAGTCAACTTCAGGTGCCGAGTGAACTTCAAGTGTTGAGTGATAAGTAATGTCAAGTTAATATAGATATCAAGCAAGATTTAGGTGCCGAGAAAAGTATAGATGCCGAGTGAAATAGAATTGCTATAGGAGTCGAATGGGATAGAATTCCTATATGTGTCAAGCATCAACAACTAGTAAGTGTCAATTTACACAGAATCAGCATATGAGTTTGTATCTTCAAAAACTCAAATGTAAACCATTTTTGGAGCTAACATAAGATGAATCTTGAAGGATCTTGAAGATAAGATTGAATCTTTTACATTACCTATGCAATTAGCATGCAGCTAATAAGAAAAATGGAGAAGGCATGAAACCAATAAGAAATGTGCAAGAATTGAGTTGGAAATGAAGAGTGAATATTGATCATAGATTCGTACCTAACCCTAAGTCTTCAAAATCTTTAAAAGGAGGAAAATACTGTATTGTATGTGCACATGAGTGAGAAGTGTATGGGTGAATTATAGTGAAGTTTAGAGGGGTGTGTAAAGACTTAGATAGAATAGAACAACATTGCAAAATTTAGTTGATCAAGAATAGAGTATCAAAATTTTGAGAAGAGACAAAATAGAACAAGAAAGGATCAAAGCAGTCAAAGTAGAATGAGAATCTGGAATCAGCGATTAAAGATTGCAAGTCATCGGGTTAAGACATTCTTCTATACTTTCTAACCATTGTGTTGTGAGAATGAAAATCCTATGTTTATAGGTTGGCCTAACAGCTATATAGCTTTAATAGCCACATTGTAGATCCTTAACAAGATTGTAAAACTTTTAACAGGGTAACATTCCAAGTGAATGTTTGTAAATCCTTTAACTAGGTCACTTTTATCAGGATTTAAAATCTTTAACAAGATAGGCGTTTCATAGGGCAAACCATTGGAAGTGGTCAAACTTTATAACCTTGAATAGTTACATATTGCTACAGTGATACTTTGTGGGTGTCATCCCCAGCCCAATTTTACCTTCTCATTTTGGAGGGTTTCTGGGCTACCAAATTCTTGTGTTATCCACTTTCATGCATGTCTTTACTTTCATGTTTACTCGATGAATTAGATGCATCTGAATGATTTTAGTTATAAGGTTTTAAAGAGGTTGAAGTTAGTTACTTCTGATTCACCACCCCTCCCCCCCCCCCCCCCCCCCCTTCAGAAGTAAATCTTCCCACTTGTAAATTTTAATAGTTACTGTCTAACCATTGTAGTAGTGAACTAAATCTTTTAATAGCATTGGTTTAACAACTATTTTTAAATTCTCTAACAAGGTGGCATTTCTAGATTGAAGTGTCTAAAGACCTCTAACAAGGCCACTCCTAACAAGGTGATTAAATCCTCTTACAGGTTCATGCCTAAAAATTTGTTTTGTAACCTTTAAGAGAGTTGGCTCCTAACAAGGATCTATTTAGAAGAGTGAAAATAAGTAACTAGTTGCAATAGGTGATTTTTCCCAAATTGGATTTCCATGTTAGATCTTGGTGTTACTTGTGTTCATGTTATTTCTCTTATGTGTATGCAACTAAGTTAATTAAGGTTAATCACAAATAATATCTTAAGTTCTAAATGCTTAGTATTTTCTTATTAATAGTTTTTATTTTAGTAGTTACTGAGTTGCAACATATAAATAGTGTTAACCGAGTGCTTGTGTGTTAACTGAGTTATAGTAGTTTTATTAGAGTTTATGTTTTTTATTGACATCTAAGGGATCTGGGATTTATTTTTGTGGTAACTAGTTCACCCCTCAACAAAAAAAATCTAAATTAGAAGAATGGTGCATGTGGTTGTAGGCTTAGGAGTAGGGGTATGTGCAGGTGCTGGAGCAAGTGTAGGTGTAGGAACAGGGGAGAGAATTTTAGATGCAAGAAGAGTCTATATAGAAAAAGCTTTGAGCATACTGACATGCCCAAGTCCTCAAGTGGGTTCTAAAGGTCAAAACCAACCTAGGGTTTTGTATTGGGATGCCCTTTCTAGCATTTTCTCTTCAAACCCTATTGTACAATAGGCAAAAAAGGAGCATAATTCTCTGCAATTTTAGTGTTGTCATTTCTAGGAAACCCATCTATTCTCAGGTGACAAATCAATATTCTAAGGGAGAGCAGTGGTTCAGCTAGCCAAAGCTTTTTTTGTGAACCCTCAAATTCATGATGCTCGTCAGTTGGATTCAGGGGATAAATCACGTTTGGGTCATGGATCTAGCTTTGAAAAGGGAGAAACTTCAATGAAGGCCTCAAAACGGCTACAACAATAATTGTTGCTAGATGGTTCCAAGAACAAGCAAGTTTCAAAACTGATGTTTATCAGAGCTAAGAACAAGCCCTCCAAGAAACTAATAAAACAAACTCAACTTCAGCCATCATGAAATAAGAACATGGCCAATAAGTTTCCAAAGAAAAACCAAAAGACTAGATCGCATTGTAAACAACTGGTCTTTGATATTTGTCAAGGGTTTCCTTCAGAACCTAATCTTCTCTCATGGCCTAATTCAGCTCAGGACAAGGAATTAGCTTGGGAACCTCATGTTGATCTACCTCATATTGAGATGAAAGATCCTCCCAAATCTCCCTTTATACCAGCTAAGAACAAACAAATATGGAAAAAGAAGCAAGTGGTGGTGGTCAAATCCATCTCAAAAGACACACAGGCAAGTGTTAGGCCAATGATCACACTTCCTAATCATATGCTTCAAAACTCCATTGGGCTACTTCAAAAAACTACTCTAATCGGTAAATTTTCATCCAATTCTCTCATTTCTAACTATTAAAGATTGGGCTCTTCCGTCTTTGCCAGAATTAAGGGATATCTTTTATATTGATTCTGAATCAAGATGTTTTATAGCCATATTTGAAACTAAAGCTACTAGAGATTTGGTACATAAATAGAAAGGTTGGTTTTTTTGTGGATCTTGTCTATACACCTTGATTTGGCTTCCAAATTTCAAACTACAATCTCTTCAAATTCCTTTTTTGCCACATTGCATATCCTTTCCCTCTTTACCTATAGAGTATAAGGATCTCAGATCATTGAAATTTTTGCAAACAAACTAGGTATTTTCCTTGCACATGACCTTATTCCATATGATCGACCACATTTGGACCCCAAAGTTTGCTTGCTACTACATATGAGGCAACCCCTTCCATCTTAATTGGTCATTAACTCTAAATGAGGTTCATGGGATCAGTCAATCATAATTCAAAATGAGAAAACAATTCAAAAGTCACTTTAATACTCAATGTCAAGATTCATCTAATGAGGTCCAACACATATGTCTAGATTATAGTACAGATCCTAACTCATGTGCCCATAATGCCCATTTAGACCCAAATTATGATATGGCCCCAATGGGCTCTGTTTAATGTGGCTTCACTACATCAGATAATCAGTGCTTGGATCTTTCTGCTACATCCAAATTATCATCAATCTTATAGCTGGTCTTACCATACATTCAAGTTTTGCTAGTTGAATCAAATAATTCCCATGATTTCCTTCCATCTTCAAATTTTCCATTAGTATGCTTCAAAGATAAGGATCTTGTCAAAAATCATTATGTTGACTGAAAAATTCTTCAGATTACAAATCAAATTGCCTCTACAATTGCTACTAATATAGTATTTGGTATAGCACAGGAAGAAGAATTTAATGTTGCTAATTAGGAAAATAGTGACCTTATTACATTACTCAAAGAATTTCAATATTGGAATAGTTAGATTAAATAGAAAAAGTTATCTTGTTGCATGGCCATTGATGATTTTGAAACTCCAAAACTAGTGGCTAAACTAGATTCAATGTTGGAGGCATGCTGTGATTTGGACCCACTTGGTCTTGACAAGAGTATTTTTCAACATGTGGCAGATAACTCAAATTTTCACCTTGATGTGATTAATTTGAAGGAACCTAATATTAATAAGGGCCAAATTGAGCTTAATTCTCAAAACATCCCAAGCGTTATGGTGGTCTCCAACTTTCCATAGGTGGCTAATCAGCTAGAGGTTCAACCTCAAGAGGACAATTGAAAGAATTTGAGGTTCTCAAAGAACAACCTAAATCAGGGCTCCAAGCTAACTTCTTAAATTTTGATACTCAACACAATTTCTCCATTGTTCAGTCTCCTTTTCTCCACCCTTAGGTTTCTAAGACACCCAAATCTAGAGGACATCCAAAGGGTTCTAAAACTAGGACTGAGATCACTTTAGGTATCTAGACCACACTAGATGACAACTTTCTTGTCAATAAGAGAATGACAAGGAGAATAGCATATTCTTCTTGTTAGCAATGAGAATTGTATCATGGAATTTCAGAGGCATAAATGCCTTTGACAAGAGAGGTAGGGTTCAAAATTTTTTAGAATCCTTAAAAGTTGATATTGTGTTGCTTCAAGAGACAAAATTATCATAAGAAACATTTCAAAAATCCCTAGCCAAATGGCCAAGGTGGTCCTCAGTACATTCTCCTAGTATGGGTGCTTTTGGGGGTCTTGTCATTCTTTGGAACCCATTAACAATTCAGGGAAATCTTATTCAACAACAAGTTAATTGGAAAATGTTGCAGGTTCTTGACTTTGATTTCCCTTTTACTTTGTTCAATGTGTATGGACCTACCTCTACCCAAGAAAAGTTGAGAACATGGGATCATATAGCAATGCTAATTCAACCTCAGAACTCCCATCAAGTCATCCTTGGGGGTGATTTTAGTGTGATCTTGAATCAAAATAAGAAAGTTGGTGGTGTTTTCCCACCCATTAAAACCATTTAGGACTTCACTCAATTTGTTGAGAATAATGATTTGATGGATATTCGACCATCTAATGGAAAGTTTACATGGACAAATAGGAGATCAGGCTTTGCTCAAATTGAAGTCAAATTGGGTAGATTTCTGCTATCTCATAATTGGAAATTAGGTAAATTTTTCTTCCAATCAAAGATTTTGTCTACTCCAAATTCTAATCACTTTCCAATCTCCATTGACATTGATCAAGCTACACCTATTGACCAAAGCCAACATAATTCATCATTTAAATTTGAAAGTATGTGGTTGCACCACCCACATTTTCTCCCACTTTTGAAACAATGGTGGATCAGTGCCCCCTTTGCTCCAAGAACTAGAATGCACCAATTTGCTAGTAAATTGAAATATTTCAAGGAGAAGATCAAAATTTGGAACATACAAGTTTTTAAAAATGTCTTCAAATAGAAAGAGATTGTTAACCTACAATTGGAGGAGATTCACTACTCCATTATCAAGTTTGGGATGGATAGTGACACATATGCTAAGCAAAAAGAGTTACAAATTGAATGGGAGAAATTATGTAATAGGGAGGAAGATTACTAGAGACAAAAGTCTAGGGAAGTTTGGCTACAAAAAGGAGATAGAAATACAAATAAAATCCACACTTTTGCCCAACAAAAAATGACAGTGAAATCAATTTTTCAAATCTTGGATGCTGAAATAGGTAATATTCTAACCAACCCTCTCTAGATCAGAGATGAAGGAGTCAATTTATTTAAGAATCTTCTTGCAATGGCAAAAATTCCCTCACCTTCACCTTCACAAGTAGAGGACTTCATCCAACACATACCTACAATGATCTCCCCTATGGAGAACTCCATTCTCTTGGCCCCTTTTTCCATTCATAAAATTTGAGAGGTTGTTTTCTCCTTCCCTCCTAAAAAAGCCCCAGGTCCAAATGGCTTCACAACATTTTTCTTTCAGAGTTTTTAGGATTTTATTGGATGGGACTTTCTTGCAATTATGGAGGAATCCAAAAAGTTCAAATCTATGTTAAAATATTTCAATTCTACAAATATCACAATTATCCCAAAAACCATAGAGCCCAAAAATTTTGTAGATTTTCATCCAATTTCACTCTGCAACCTGACTTATAAAATTATTACTAAATCCATCTATCTTCAACTTCAAAAACTCTTTCCATCCATAGTTTCTCTTGAATAAGGTGGCTTTGTTCCTGGTAGAGAAACAATGAAAGGTGCAATGGTAGCTCATGAAGTTCTCCATTTCATCAAGAATAGTCAATATTCTAATTTTGTTATAAAGTTAGACATGCAAAAGGCCTACAACAAAGTTTGTTGGAACTTCCTTTTTCAAGTCCTTCAAAAAAAGGGCTTTGATAGAAATGGTGTAAGTGGATTAAAGCTTTCATTTTTGTGGCTTGGTTCTTAGTCATTATCAATGGATCAGCGTCTGGTTTCTTTTCCTCCACACAAGGTCTCAGATAGGGTGATCCTCTTTCACTGGCTTTATTCATCATCATGGTTGAAGCCCTTAGTAGGAACATCAAGCATCACCATCTATTTGATAAGTGAAAAGAAGAAAAAATTGAAGGTACAACAATCTTAGTCATGCACTCCTTATTTGTTGATGACACACTACTATTTGGTGCCTCATTAGTATCTGAGGCTAAATAGATTAAGAAAATTCTCTTCCTATATTCAGAAGTTTCAGGGCAGAAAATTAATCCTCAAAAGTCAAAAATCTTCTTATTTTATACAAACAGGATTATCTCAGACAAGATTGTGCATATTTTGGGGTTTACTGAGGATTTTCTTACTTCCACTTATCTTGGGATTCCTTTCTTTATGGGTTCAAACAAGAATTTTTTTTGGAAAGGGGTATATCAAAGAATTAAGAGAAAAATTGCTTCTTGGAAAGTTAGATGGTTGTCATTATCTAGCAAAATATTGCTCATTAAGTCAATCATTTCTACAATACCTAATTATTATATGGCTGTCATGCAAGCACCATCTTCTGTTGTCTCACAAATTCAAAGACTTGTTAAGGTCTTTCTATGGTTGAGAAATTTGACTAATGAAAAGAAACTTCCACTTATCTCACTCCAAAATATGGCATTTCATCCAACTCTAGGTGGTGCAGGAATCCATGATTTGACAACTAGGAACAAAGTGTTTGGCAGTAAGCTAGTTTGGTAGATGTATACAAAATTACAATTAGTTTGGTGTCAAATTATGCAATAGAAATATCTAGATAACAATAAGCCACATAGAATATTTTCTATGTTGGATCCCCCTAGGGGATCAGTCATTTGGGACTTCATGATTGCATCTAAAGATATTGTGCTTAACTACATTTCATGGGAATTAAACAATGGGGACAAGTTTAACTTTTGGGGTTACTCATGGAATGGCCACCCTCGATTAAATACAATGCCAAACATAAAAAAATATCATCTCAGTTACAGAAGCAAAATGGCGTAACCTTGTTGTTCATTATATGGATGCAATTTGCATCTTCTCAAGGAAAGTAATATGGAAAGATCTAGATCAACTCCCTTTAGATCCTCAACATAAATAGAAACTTAAATCTATCTTTTTAGAAAGATAGGCTTTTGTATCAATGGCTAAGGATTGGCTAATGTGGATCTCAGCCAAAAATGGCAACTATTCAATCAAGGAAGGTTACAAACTTCTTCAACAACTTGATTTGGCAAAACCATCATCTCAAGCATTCATGTTCTGCTAGAATAAAATAGTGCTTCCTAAAGCTGGGTGCTTTGTGTGGCTAGCAATCAAGCATAGAATTCTCACAAGTGATAGACTAGCTAGGATGAATATTGCCTCTCCTTTCAAATGTGTTTTATGTGGTGAGGAAGATGATTTAATTGACCACCTATTTGCAAGATGTTAGTTTGCATACCAATGCTGGATGTTTTTTTTAAACAAATTAAATTACTACTCTCCACTACAAAACAATATCTAGGACATTTTTCAAGCTTGGCCAATTCTTTACCCCAATGCCCTGTTTGTAGGAATCTAGAAATGTACACCTGCTCTAGTTATTTGGGCTATCTAGTGGGAAAGAAACAAGAGTATTTTTAGAAAAGAAATATCATCTTTAGAGAAAGTGCTCCAAATCATTAAAAATTTGATATCAAAAGTTACTAATGTAAGTGTCAGTAGATGTAGATTTAATCTAGCTATCAATTCCTGGGATGGAAGTATCATTCAAGAATGGAAATCAATTTTCATCCCATTTGGTACTAGCACTTCTTCAAAGTTGTAAACCCATACAGATAGGTCTATAGTTAAATGGCAACCCCCTTCAGCTAGCTTTGTCAAACTCAACTTTGATGGAGCATCCAAAGGTAATCTAGAACAATTAGGATTGGGAGAATGCATTAGAGATTGTACTAGTAAAGTCCTAGCAATCACAATGGCTCCTCTTCTTGTAGGAACTAACAATATGGTCAAGGATCAGTCATTGTTATCGGGGCTAATGCTAGCTAAGGGAACTTCCAACAAGTGTAGATTGAAGGTGATTCTCAAGTTATAATCTTTGCTTGTATTAAGAGACAATCATCTTCTTGGAAACTCAAATATGTGCTCCAACAAATTTGGAATAATATTGATCAATTTTAGGAGATCATAGTTTCACACACATATAGAGAGGGCAACAAAATGGCAGATTATCTTTCCAATTTAGGATGCAATGGGATTACAAGTTTTACACTAAAACCTTCTACAATCATGGAGTACTACAAAGATTTGCAGAAACTAATGGTTGCTAACCTCTAGAAGAGGAGTTTATTTTTTGTGTCGAGCTATTTTTTCTTTTGGTGCCATGAGACTCTTGGAGCTAAGTGTGCTTCATGTGCTAATCATTTATTATGTGTTGAGTCATAGTTGATGCCAAGCATGGCAGTGACTTTAAGGGTTGAGCAGACCCTATGTGTCAAGTAATTCTTATGTGCCAAGTTGCCTCAGGTGCCGAGTGTGTTTTTGATGCTGAGTGACCAATATGCACCAAGTCCTAGCTGATGCCAGGTATGGCAGTGACTTTAGGGACTGAATGATCTATATGTTTGCCAAGAAATTCTTATGTGTGACGAGGTGCTTCAGATGTCAAGTGTGCTTCTTGTGCCAAGTGATCAACATACGCTGAGTCATAGTTGACATCTACTAAGCCAATGACCTTAGGTACAGACCACCATATGACATGTACCAAGAAGGTTAACACACTTCATGTTCCATGTATAATGTATGTGCTAAGCTAGCTAAGTAAGCTAACACACTTCATGTGTCATGTACAATGTATATGCTGAGCCTACATCAATATAGGTGCCAAGTTACTATTGATGCCAACCTAAAATTCTCATTACTACCGAGTTGTTTCAAGTGCCAAGTGTGTCTCATGTGCCAAGTGATCAATGTGTCGAGCTTGCATCAATATAAGTGTTGAGTTACTACTAATGTTGAGCTAGAATTCTCATTCCTACTGAGTTTTTTTAGTTGGCAAGTGTGTTTCATGTGTCAAGTGATCAATATGCGACGAGGCAAAGTTGATGCCATCCAAGCCAGTAGCCTTTGGTGTCCAATGCCATATGTGTTGATTGTGTAAATGTGTCTCATGTGTCATGCAAACTAGTAGGCTATAGGTGCCAAGAAAATCAGAATAGTACATGAGTTATCCTATAGCTAGTGAGAGGAGTCAAAATTCTTATAGGTGCCAGGTTACCTTTGGTGCTGAATCAGAAGCCAAGATACTTCATGTGTCACGATGAGTGTACTTTATGTGCCGAGTGATCAATATGTGCTGAGCCATAGTTGATGTTGTGTAAGCTTGTGACTTCAGATACCAAATGGGTTACATGTTTTGTGTGATCTACATGTGGAAAATTGTGGATGTTGTTGAGCAAACTTGAACATCATATATGCCAAGTACGCTATAGTGGACATTCTGATGTCACTTGATGGTCACTGCACATTATCCAAATTGGGTATTGAACATTTATTGAAGCTCTCATAAATTAGGCTCCCATGTGTGAGATTAAGGCAAAATTATGATAAATCTTCATCATTAGATAGAAGGACGATGTTAATTGAGTATGATCTTCTTTCAATTTGGTCATGTGGCATTTTGCACTCATCAAATTAATTTCAACATATATGGTTGTAGATCAAATTGCTTAATCTTCAATTTTGGGCACATTAGATTTGTACTTTTCCCTCCTCAATTTGCAACTATTTTTTGATTTAATGGTACCCTATTTATTACACACAAGTTCAAGTACTCCAAGGGATTTAGTTTAAGGTGCAGAATGGATTTCAATCTAATATATTTATCCAGCTTGTTATTTTTACCAATCAAATTGCTTTCAACATGTCGTCCCCAATAGAAATATGTGTGAAATATGATTCTTGCCGTCAGTTCCATCATAGCATCTTACCAAAAAAATTTAGAATCGGGCTTCATCCGGCATTGGATGAAGATGTAATTTCTCACCCTCTTGATGATGCAATTTTGGATAATATGTTTATTGTACACACATATAACATCTGGTGTGTGTTTCAAACTATAATTGGGGAGGATCTTTTCTCTACATCTACAAAGAATGTTTTATTTCCTTCAACTTTGGTCTCCACATTTCTTCCCAATGCCATGGACCTTCTTCAATCTTTGTCGAGACTGGAAATTATCACCATCAAGGTGGTTCGACCAGAATTTTGGCTTGATAATAAATTGAAATGTACGATGCAGAACTATGATTTTTGGACTAGTAATGCACTACTTGGTGGCATATTTTTAAGAAAAATGCTCATGAAGAATCATGAAGCCATGATGACTTTTGAAGTGATGTAGAAAACCTTTGAGAAGCACAACACTCGGTTCTTGCTCAAGGCCCTGCAATTCTCAGCTCACACTCTAGGTTTCCAGTTGACTGAGGAGGTGAAGAAAATTACTTTTGCTTTGATTGATATTTTGGGGATTCTAATTTCTAATGCCAGAGAAAAAGCTTCCCAAGTGAAGACACCTTCGGCCACACCAACTCATTTGGTTAGTGAACCTAGTGCATGGTCATTCTTGACTTTCAAAGATCCTGGTCTTGGTCACCGTGTCTCAACAGAAACCACTTGGCCTCTGCATCCAAATGTCACTATACCTAGTGGTTGGGATGTGCCTTCATCTACTAGTTTCCCTACTAGCATTTTAGATGTTGCTGCTGAGGGCCTAAGTTCAGGTTGGGACGTTGTTATTGCTGAGGGCTCGAGCTAGGGTTGGAACATTGCCCTTGTATTACATCCAGAATTGGGATGGGACTTCTTTGTAATGACTACTCCTAGCAAGGATATGGATGAAAGATAGCATAGTAGTATCTTTCTATTTTGCTAGGCTTTTTTCTCCTCACTTCTGGCATGTTTTATCGAATGTTGAAAATCTTTTTTTGATTGAATTTGAGTCCATAATGCCTTCTATGTGACAAAATTTTGTAAAACTTCATAAATTTTGAATTTTGATTGGTTGTTCATCAATATAGTTAGATTGTAACTATCAATTTTAAGTCAATTGTAAATATTGTGATGATGCTGGGTTTTCTTTTTGGTTCTTTCCTAGTTGAGCTCTTGAACTAGTTTTTACTTTATATAAATATATATCCAGTGGCTCATCTACTTTTGCCAAAAAAAAAAATTTAAAAACTAGTTCACCCCTCCCCTCTCAGTTACTCCTCTTCTATTTCCAACAATAAGATCATGGATATATGATCTTAAAAGAAGAAGAGACAATAAATGAGAGCCAAGGGAAAAAGTAGTTCAATTGTCAAAGTGTTTCCTAGATTTATAAATGTTTAGGTTCATGTGAATTAGGTAAATGGATTAACTTTTTTTTTATCTAAGTTAATGCTCTATAGGTCATTATGTGATAGAGAATGAGATATTGGTCATGAATATGTCTCAATGAATAGAAAAGTGGGAGAGGTTTAATAACAATCCTTTGCATAATGGACATATAGTGGCTACAAAAAAATGTTGAAAGCCCAGTTGATTTTGAAACTAAGGATAGCACAAAATTTCAAAAAAATACTATAGAAAATGAATAAGAGATTATATCTATATTTCATTGTGGTCAAAGCTTAGAGTACTCATAAATAAACATGTTGGGGAGAAGAGACATTCACAAACATGAAATTTGGTCTTATGATTATAAGGGAGAAGAGTATATTGCTACAAAAATCAATTTTATAAGTAACATGAAGAATCATTGTTGTCTAATATATGATGAAATTCCACAATGGATCAACTGCATGACCCTAGAAACAAACAAAAAAATCAATTTGACCTAATTATAGAACACTAATATAGAAATAAAAACATAGATCCATTTCTCATGATAAGTCAAGGAACAGTAGGAACTAGAGAGTCATATATAATTAGTCTCATTAGTCAATCTCTTGAAAATGTGATAATGACCACTTGATCTCCCCTTTTATTAGTTTCACTAACAATATTTGCAACATTCAATATAAGAGTTTCTAAAATTCATTCAAATTTGAAAATACCAACACAAGGTTTTTCTCAACTAGTAGGTATGCGACTCACTAGTTTTTAATAAGAAATGGCATATATGAAATACATCTTAATTGATGAACTAAGTTTTATTGGTTAGAACATGTTGGAAAACATAGATTTGCGACTTCAACAAGCATTTCTACAAACTATAGATATAAGATTTGGAGGTTAAAAATTTAGCATTTCCTCATGAACAAGTAAATCATATACCAAATATACAATTATAATTTACTAAAATACAACTAAAAATTATTATTTATGAATTAAATATTTTTTATTCTTATATTTTAGGGGTATCTATTATTTTTGTTAGAGATTTGGGTCAGCTTCCACAAGTCGATAATAGACTAGCCTATGAAAAACTACAAATATAAGCTTTGGATGTAAAAAAAATAGTTTTTTCCTCATGCACAAGTAAATCATGTACCAAATATACACTTATAATTTACTAAGATTTAATTTAAAAATATTGCTTGTGAATTAAATATTTTTTATTCTTATATTTCAAGTATATCAATTATTTTGGTTGGAGATATGGGTCAGCATCCCTAGGTCAATGATAGACTAGCATATGATAGTAATAGAAGGGCAAAGTTTCTATAGAACGAATTCAAGACTATTGATGCTAACAAGATGGGGAAAATGAATCAACAATGACTTCATCAAATTTTGACCAATGTAAGAGATGCAAACCCAAAAGGTTATGATTAGAGGTTGCTAATTACAAGAACCCCTATCAACATAGATGTTACAACAAACTTTGAGTTTTAAAATGTTCATAGTTATAAAAAAAAATGTTATATTTATTGAAGAATACTTTTGTATATAGTGTTGCAACAAAAGAAAGAAATCCTAATGCATTACAATATTATTCAAATGATGAGCTTGATCTAGAGCTTTTAATCTATAAGGATTCATGGGTCATGCTAGCTTCAAATCTATGGGTACAAGAAGGTCTTGTAAATGGACCTTTGGGGTACATTTCAAATATAGTTTACAAACAAGGTAGTGCTTCACCTAAACCTCCAACATATGTGATGATTGAGTTTGACAATTATTCTAGACTTCCATTTGAATATCATCATCCAAAAAAAATTACAATAAGTCCAATACAAAAGGGTACAACACTTCCATTTCCTCTAGGATATGCATGTGCATTGACTATACATAAATCTCAAGGTTTGGTTCTTCCAAAAGCAACAATTGATATAGGACCAAGAGAAATAACAAGATTGACATTTCTAGAATTTGTTTTTCTAAAATCTCTACAGTGTTTAAGAATATTGCATGCATTCATGCATAATTTCTATGAGAAAATGAAAAGGGGTAGACAAGTAGAAATGCAAGGAGGAAGAAAAAATAACAAGATTGACTATACATAAATCTCAAGGTTTGGCTCTTCCAAAAGCAATAATTGATATAGGACCAAGAGAAATAACAACATTGACATTTTTGGATTTTTTTTGTCTAAAATCTCTATATAGTGTCTAAGAGTATTGCCTACATTCATGCATGATTGCTATGAGAAAATGAAAAGAGGTAGAAAAGTAGAAAAGCGAAAGGAGGAAGAAAAAATAGGCTTAAGTTATTAGAAGATAATTGATGTAATATTTTATTTTTAAAAATTTTGTTCAATGCAAGTACAATTTTGTTTTGCCACTTTAAAAAATTATAATATTTACTGTAGTATTGTACACTTAGAGAATGTTTACATTCAACAAACATAATGATAAAACTACATAAATTATTTTGAGCATACTAATCTTTTTCATTTACTTGTATATTGTTGTGACTTACATCTAAAATGTTATGAATAAATATTTTAACATCCATGGTATATATTAAATAGACATTTAATACATCCTTGTCAATTCATTTTAGTATCCCTTCGTTAAAGTATATTACCTTAATTTTTCTTATGACCTTCTAAATTTGTATAACTTTATGTCCAATATTACTTTTACAAAGATTAAATATACTAACCTTTGCAAAATATGTGTCAAGATATCAAGTTGAAAATATGTTTCATATTTCTTTGATAACATGCATTGTTTTAATGGTTACTATCCTTTATGCAATATTTCTTTTATTTTGAAAATTTATATTATTTATCAGGTTTCATAATTATATAAAGATTTTTAATAACCTTCATGTAGCTTACCAAGATGTTTGACAAATTATGTTTATAATGGGTTTACTATTCATTGTGGGACTTTCATCTGTACCTTATACAAAATATCATCCTTCATATAGGGGAGTTTAGTGTTGGCTATCAACTAAGGGACAAAATGGTCAAGTGAATTAAAAATAGTTAACCAAGGAATAGTCAAATCAAATTTTTTTAATTATGTTTTGTACTTCAACTTCTATTATGGAACAAAAGTAAAGATGAAGTTAGATGTCAAACTTTAGGACCTTTATTGAGATTGTAGATTTATGTGGATGGTTGGATGCATTGTACCATGAGATTCATGACTTTATCTTGCATGATTCACTTTTAAAATTATTATCAAGCCAATAGTAAATATCATAAAACACACTCTCCCTAATGAACTCAATTTGAATTTTATGAAATTTATCAAAGGAGAATCTAAAATTATCTACCACAGTGGACCACTCAAGAGGAATGGTTTCTTGTTTCACTTAATCTTGATTAGACTCTCACATTTATAGTACACCAAGTCATCTCATCTCTTAGGTTGTTGCACACAAGTTGTGGGGTGCCTAGATTTTTTGGTGTGAAGTCTTCTATGTCAATTAAAGTTTGAAAATTTCTTCCTAGAAATGTAGAGTTACTACCAATCCATCCATGGCTGAAAAAATGAAAGTATTCTACATATTACTTGACAATGTATTGTTAAAAATTTAAACAATAGTATTTTTTATCGTACCCAATTTTGGAATAACTAGTAACTATAGCTATTGTGCTATTAAGTTTTGTGATGTGTTATGTGTAAATTTTCTAGAATAATTATTAAGTATAAAATTATTAGATTATGTTTGCAAATTTCTTCACTACTGCTTAAATCTATCCTAATTGTATGGCAATATATCCTTCTAAAATAAGCTAACGGATATTAGTGATGAATACTGCATGTATTTACATCATTATAATGAACTGTTATCTTTTTTTACCTTCAGGTTCTAAAGTCTAAGACATATTTTATATTTTCTAAGTAGAATTTATAAAGTTTTATATTTTGATGTTGTTTGGGTGGCTTCAACTCCAAACCGTTTTTATAATTTTTGACCAAAATTGTAAAGTGTTGGTATAGTTCCCCAATAATTTTAAAATATTTTGATTTTATTAACGGTCATTTATGTGATGACACAAATCTTTAGATTTTCAAGGAGAATTTCTTGCACTATACTTATTTTCAAAGAGAATACCAAAAGTATTTAATGCATTCAATATGTGGTAAAGATATATTAAATATTATAATTATCATAATCCCTTCTATGACCTTTGACTTATAATTTATTTTAACCTTAGCTATCAACCTTATATATGTTATAAACCAAAGCTCCAATTTCAACCCTAGACTTAGATCTAATTATTTGAATGCCAAACATATATTTTAATGACATGGATACGAGATCCAATAGTTACAAGATTTCCCCATACTAGGGTTTCTTTGGTATATCTTTGTTATTGTCTATGTGTGTTAGATTTTTGTTATTTTGTTTCCACTATTTAGTATCAGTTAATTAACACAAAGTATTAATTGTTAGAAATCAACTAGAGTTTATTTCTGTGAATTTATTATGCAACTAATTTGTAGTGTAATCATGAGAATTTAACATGGTATCAAAGATATGAGAATTTAACATGGTATCAAAGCACAAGAAAAATGAGCCAAGATTTATGACATAGATTAAAGAAAGAAAAGACACATGTCTTTAGGTTTTTATGGCTATGGAAACTAGTGTTTGAGTAAGGATGTGATACAAGGTGGGTATGATGGTCATCCTTAGTGTGGTACAAGGTTGGCATGTTGCAAATTTGAGAAGTGAGGAAGAGATTTCCTAGAGACACTGAGAAAGATATTTCCTTTATATACTGTGAGGGGAAGAGATTTCCTTGGATATCACAATGAAGAGATTTCTTGGAGATATAAAAATTCAAAGATTTCTTGAGGAAGAGACTTCATAGATATGTCAAAAGAAATAGATTTCCCGGAGATTAAAAAAAAATGAAGGAAAAGAATTCTTGAATGTTAAGAGGAAGAGATTTTAGAGAGACATTGAGTGGAAAGAGATTTTCCAAGAATACAATTAGAGGAATATATTTCCTAGAAGAATTTATAGGATGAGAGTTCCTTGACACTATTTTCTTAGAATAGAGAGAATTGTGAGGCTGAAGTTATTTTTGTATAACTATTGTGGCAATCTTATCTATTATTTCTCTTGAAGTTAGATAGAAGGTGCAATTACACGTTTTCTTCATTAGAGATTGAGTGGATAATTGGATATCGAAACTCTAGTACTTTCCTATTGGTAAAAAAATAGTAGATATATTGGCATGGGTTTTGATGAAGAATAATTTTGTACTCTTCAATGATAAGTTGGCTGTTGAGTATAACAGCTTTCTTGCTAAGAGGGAGTGTTATTTTTTCTTGTTGCTTAGCTTGGAAGGTGGAGAGAAGTTTTTGTAAAGAAATTTGAGCTGGATGTTTAGAAACAACTTTGATTTTGTCCTTTATAAGAATATTTCTAAGTTTGTGAGTTTAAGAAAAATAAGAAGTGATTTTATAAGTATTTAAAAGCCAAAGAAAGCAAGAAAATATTTTTTCCTTTCAATCTAAGTAAAGTAGCTAGGCTCTATATATGTACTTGATTGTACTAGAAAACTTATAATTATTTTATATTTAACTTTGATAGAAAGTCTATTTTTAGGTTGAATAAAAGATCCAATAGTTGAAGATTTTTCCCAAATTGAGGTTTCCTAGTTATATTTATTTTATTGACTATGTGTATTTTATTTTTGTTGTTTTGTTTCTACTATTTAGTTTTAGTTAATTACCCTAGAGTATTAATTGCTATAGATTAGATAGAATTTATTTTTATAAATTTATTTTACAATTAATCTATAGCTGGGTCATGAGAAATTAACATACTCAACATCCTCTGACTTGTTTATCTTCCAAATGTAGAAACCCAAGACAACTCTAATACACCTTGTAAAAGGTGGATGGACAAAATAAATTAAAATGGAAAAATACTCAATGTGATGCAGCAATAATATATTTCATTAACAATTTTGTCCATATCAATAACATTACAAGATGCTTCTATTTATAGAGGTCTTTGATTATTTTTGGAAACATCTAAATTATTCGACATAGAACAAATAAACTTTTCTAGAACTATCTACACATAAATGACTTCTAGAATGTTACCTAATCCTATTCGTCAATATAGGAATTTCTATAAACCTCTATTATGCTTTTACATGTCATTTGATGTGGAAATTACACATTCCAACACTCCCCCCAATTTCAACCTCAAAAGTTTTTGCATACAAATCTAAATCCTTTCTTTTGTGTGATGCCAAAATTCTATTTTCCAATAAATAATGCACGAATAGTGTCTTCCAAGGCTACAACCTTTAATTTCTACAAATATTTTGTTAGCAATTGGCTGCCAACAATTTCCTCTTTTCACAAGGTCCACTCATAATCTTTCCTCATCTGTCACAAATTTCAGTGACAAGATTCACTAATAACCTTGATCAAATTCATGTCTTCTTTCAACTACCTCTTAATAACTTCATCTGTCACAAATGGTGATAGGGTTCTCCAAATAACCTTGTTGTTAAATTAAAAAAATCTCTTTGCTATCATAAATGGTGACAAAAAAATTTCCTTCCTTCATTATCTATCCCTTGATTAGCTACTTTTGTCAAAATAGGTGACAGGATTCTCCCAATTAATCTGGCTTTTATTCATCTGTCACAAATGGTGATAAGATTTTCTTAACCTATGCTCTAATACCACTTGTAGAAACCTAGGACAACTCTGATACACCTTGTAAAAGGTGGATGGACAAAATAAACTAAAATGGAAAAATACTCAATGTGTTGCAGCACTAATATATTTCATTAACCATTTTGTCTATATCAATAACATTACAACATGCTTCTATTTATAGAGGTTTTCGATTATTTCTAGAAATATCTAAATTATCCAACATAGAGAAAATAAAATTTTCTAGAACTATCTATACATAAATAAATTCTAGAACTTTACCTAACCCTATTCATCAATCAAGGAATTTCTAGAATCCTCTATTATGCTTTTACATTTCATTTGAGGGGGAAATTACACATTCCAACACCAAAACATGCTGATATTGTTTTCCAACATGGATATCAAAGACTCGGGTGGTAGAGGGACACAAGGTTGTGGTGTGGTCTCAGTTGAAGGTGAAGAAGGAAGTATGGGAGGGCGAAAAGGTGGAGCAATGGGACCAGGCTGATTTGAGACTAGGGACATAGTCATAGGCAGTGGCAGCAAGGACACGGGCTTAAGTTGGGGTGGGATCTTTGTTACGAGATTTAAGAAACAACATCCCATGGTAGGTAAACACAAGTGACATGGGTTAAAATGTTTGTCAAGATGGGACACAAGCATTGAGTACTTTATAAGCTTCCTATATATTATATTGCACTTTGTTACATTTTCTTTTTCCTCGACAAAGTTATTCATCTTCATTTTTTAGTTCAAAGATAAGGAATGTTTTATAGATAAAATACTAAGTATTTTCCCTAACAATAGGATTTCCTAGGTTTCTTTATTATGTAGAAGCTCTTTCAAAAAAAAATTAAAGTAAGCTGATAAAAGTAAAAATGTCTTGGCAGAGAACAAACAATTGTATTGTGGTTTTAGAAGCATAAAACACAATGAAATGAAATGTGATCTTAAATAAATTTCTAAACATGAAAATAAAATAGAAATAATAATAATGATAATTTCTATAAAGACTTATTGTTAATATTTAGGTGGAAAGTTAGAATTGATTAATTATTTCCTAAATTTTCTTAATTATTTTTGTCTTCTCAAGTTTCTTTTTTGACTTTTTAATTCATACATAGAATTGTTGAAATCAAATACTACAATATTTCTATTGGTTACTATTTAAAAAGTTCAATACTTGTTTCATAAGAGTGTTGAAGAATCTATAAAATCTTAGAGTCTATAATTTTAAAACTGTTGAGAATTGTGTCTCACCCTTGCAAGCTCTTTTTCCATAAAACTCTAGAAAATTGTAGCTGGAAAACTCTAGAAAATTTCTAGAAAATTCTAGAATTTTTTTTGTGGTAGTTTTCCACATATTTATAAGTTGAAAAAAGGTGTATGAGTTGTTAAAAATGTTTCTAGTCTCTAGAACAATGTAGAAGGGCTATTTTTAGAGTGTAAACAACTCATTATATGACTTTTTATGGGGGTCTAAACTAGAGGACAAAATTATGGATGAAAATGGTATTCTTGGAGTTACAAATTACAAACAGGTAACATGTGGCATGGTTGTTTTTCCCATGGTTTTGGCCCATGGTTTTGTAAAACTAAAAATTTTTTCCAAGTGGAAAATTTTTTCCCATGGTTTTGGCCCATGGTTTTGTAAAACTAAAAATTGTTTCCAAGTGGTATTCTTGGAGTTACAAATTACAAACAGGTAACATGTGGCATGGTTGTTTTTCCCATGGTTTTGGCCCATGGTTTTGTAAAACTAAAAATTGTTTCCAAGTGGAAAATCACTATAAAAGGAGGGCTTGGGGAGGTGTTTGAATCATCGAGTTCAGTTTACAAGATGCTGCTAGAAGGAGTATCTCTCTGAGTCTAAGTTTGAGTTTTATTTGTGGTGATGCACTCCTATAAGAACTTGCATTGCAAGTGTATTATAATCTTCCAAATTTGAAAATACATTTTTTAGGTTTTGGAGGGTGGGGTTTTCTCCTAAAAGGGTTTCCCCATGGTAATCATTGTGTTATTAGTTTATTGTTATTTCAATTATGTTGTTATGCATTTCTTGAGATCTCTAAAATAGTTAGTTGAATTTGCATAATCATTCTCTCAAAGATTAGTGTAGGAAGCAATTTTGTGCACCTTTTCTTCCTTACAAGTGTATCAAAACCTGGCTAGTTTTGGTTCTATTTTTTGGGTATAGGGTTTTTTGAGCTAATCAAGGTTTGAGTGGGAGCTTGTGTGGAGGTTTTTATTTCTATGTTGCAAAATTGCAAAGATGGCAAGCACATCATGGACGATTGATGTAGAGATGTTTTCTAGAACAAACTTTCAAATGTGGAAGCTAAAGATGGAAGATCTATTGATTGATCAGGATCTATGGGATACAGTTGATGAAAAGAACATGAGGCTCACAGATCCAACTTTAGTCATAGAGTATGATGTGAGAGGTAGAAAAGCTAAAAGTCTCATCAAATTGTGTCTTGCAAACTCTATACTGATTAATGCCCAGGAAGAACCTATCACAAAGAAGCTTTGAAAGAAGCTAAGAGAGATCTATCAAGTGAAATCACTTGTGAACAAGACTTTCTTGAGGAAGAAGTTGTATTCCTTGAGAATGGAAGAATGTGGATAGATTTCTGAGCATCTTGAAAGTTTTAATATGTTGGTGACTCAGTTGACCTCAATTGGGGTGTGGATGGATGAACAAGAAAGGTGCCAAATATTGCTATGTTAATTGCTAGACTCATGCAATAGCCTTATCATGGCCATAGGGAGCACTTTAGTCATCTTGAAGATGGAGGACATTGTTGGTTCTCTACTTTTTGAACAGATGAGAAGGAAGGTCTCTTTGAATTCCAAAGAGGCTTTGAGTATTCGAGGAAGACAAAAGGAAAGAGGAAAAAATGAAAAGTAGCATGGTTGTTCTAAGTCCAAGAATAAGGGTAGATCAAAATTTCATGGTAAGTCCAAGGCAATTTGTTGGAATTGTGGCAAACCTAGACACTTCCAAAAGGACTACAAAGAGGATAAAAAGAAAAAGAAGAAGAAGAAGAATCAAGATTCTAATTTTGAGTCTAAGAAGGAAGATGGAGATGCTTTCATCATAGCCTTGTCCACTCATGCAGGTCAAAATGCATGGTTGATAGACTCAGGTGCATCTTTTCACATGACTCCTAATAGAAATTGCTTTAGTAAGTATGAAAAGTTTGATGGTGGTAAGGTTTATTTGGGTGATAACTTAGTTCTTGATATTTTTAGTCATGGAAGTATTTGTGTGAAATTTTTTGATGGTAGAATTAGAAGATTTGATGGTGTTTTACATATCCCAGGACTAGTGAGGAATTTATTATTTGTTAGTAAATTAATAGATATGGGTGTGCATGTAGAGTTTTCTAAAGCAAGTGTGGAAATGGTGAGAGGTGTTATGGTAATACTAAGAGGAAGTAGATTGGGTACATTGTATTAGCTTGATGCATGCATGGTTGAGTGCAATAGTACTTATGATAATATTATGAAGGGGACTACTCTGTTGGAGAAGGAGAGGGTTTCTCTTTCAATAGATGGTCATGGTTTTTGGGTACCCAAGGGTGCTCTATCTGCTAAATCAAAGTTACCTATAGAGAAGACTATGTTATGGTACTAGAGACTCAGCCACATAGGTGAGAAAGGTCTACAAACCTTAAAGAAAAAAAACCTTGTTGATGGGTTGAATGAATACAATCTTGAATTTGATTTTTGTGAGCATTGTATCTATAGTAAACAAAATTGCATTTAGTTTTACTCAAGTTCTCATAAGTCCTCATGCATTTTGGATCTAATCCATTTGGATGTATTTGGTCTAGTTGACAATACTTCTATTGGTAGTTAAGTTTATTATGTTTTTTTCATTGATGATTTTAGTAGAAGAACATGGGTTTATTTTCTTAGAAGTAAAGCTAAAGTTTTCAATCATTTCAAAGAATTTAAAGTAATGGTTGAGTTGCAGGCTGGAAAGAAGATAAAGTTCTTGAGAACTAATAATGGTAGTGAATATTGCTCCAATAATTTTGACACATTTTTTAAAGGTTGTGGTATGAAAAGAGAAAAGATAACTCCATATTCTCCACAACAGAATGGAGTTGCAGAAAGAATGAATAGGACCTTGATGGAGAAGGCTAGGAGTATGTTGAGTGGAGCTAGACTAGAACAAAAATTTTGGGCCGAAGCTGTAGCCACTTCCTACTACTTGATAAATAGGTCTCCTAAATTAGCTCTTGTTAATAAGATGCCAATGGAAGCATGGTTGGGCCACAAGCCTTCACTTAGACATCTGAGAGTGTTTGGTTGTGAGGCATATGCTCATGTGCCAAAGTAGAAGCAAACAAAATTGGACAAAAAAGTTGTCAAATGTATCTTCCTTGGATATAGCTATGGTGTGAAAAGATGCAAGCTTTGCGATCCTATTGCACAAAAGGTATTTTATTCCAAAAGTGTTATTTTTAGAGAAATTGAGCCTTCTTCTATTACAATATAGCTAGAATAGATAAAAGAAAAGAAAGATGTGATTCAACTTCTCGCTACACCTGAGAAATTTGAATTTAGGCCCTTATAAAGAAAAGTTGTTGAAGAGAGCTCTGCGAGTTCTAAATCATTAGGGGAAGAGGGAGAACCTAATCATAAACTTGAACCTAAACCTGAACCAGATCTTGTTTGAAGGTCTAGTAGACAAAAGAAAGCACTAGAAAGGTATGGATATTATCCCCATGATTGGAGGTGTATTCTTTGAATGCTAATATTGATGAACCAAAATTTGTAGAAGAGACTCTTGGTATGAATGTTTCAGAATCTTGGAAGAAGAGATGGTAGCTCTTAAGAGGAATAACACATGGGACCTTGTACCATTACCTAAAGGACAAAAGCCTGTTGGTTGTAAATGGGTGTTCAAAAGGAAGATGGGTTCAGATGGAAGCACTGAGAAGTATAAAGCACATTTGGTTGTAAGAGGTTACTCCTAGGTTGTAGGAATTGATTATGGTGAAATTTTTTCTCTTGTAGCAAAAATGACTTCCATTCAATTTTTACTTTCTATTGCAGTAGCTTATGATCTAGAAGTTGAATAGATGGATGTGAAGAAAACTTTCCTTCATGGATATTTGGAGGAAGAAATTTATATGACATAGCTAGAGCACTTTGTGGTGAAAGGTAAAAGTCATTTGGTCTATAAATTGAAGAAATCCTTGTATGGTCTAAAACAAAGTCCAAGGATGTGGTACAAGAAGTTTGATACATATGTATTGAGTTTGGGATTTGCACAATCCAAATCTAATCACTGTATTGTTAGTGATTTTGACATTTGAGTGTCAACACACTTAACCATTCTCTACATTGGAGCTGAGCACACTATATATGCCAAGCCATAGCATGAGTCGAGTCAGAAAATCCAACAGGTGCTGAGTGATCTTAAGGTGTTGAGTAGCCTTTAGGTGCCGACTGAAGATCAAGTGTCGAGTGACTTCAGGTGCCGAGCATGATACAAGTGCTAAGTAATATTTAGGTGTCGAGTCATAGACAATGCCAAGAAAAATAGAAATGCAACAAGAGCTGAGTAAGCCAATTTGTTATATGTGTCGAGAATCAGGAATTAGTAAGTGCCGAGTAACACAGAATGTGTATATGAGTTTGAAAAGGCACAAACTCATATGTAAATAGTTTTATGGCCTACATGTAATGAACCTCGAAGGATCAGATAGATAAGATTGAATCCTTTATATTTTCTATGCAATCTACATGCAGCCAATAAGAAAAATGGAGAAGGCATGCAACCAATAATAAAAGTGCAAGGAATGAGTGGGAAATAGAGATTCAATATGGATCATAGATCCACACCTAACCCTAAGTCTTTGAATGTCTTTATAAGGAAGAAAAAATTTCATTATATGTGTGATGGACGAAGGAGTGTATGGGAAATTATACTAGAGTTGAGAGTAAAGAGTCAAAAGACTTAGAGGAAGAGAGTAGCAATTAAATGTTCAGTTGATTAGAACAAAGCAAGGGATATAAATGAGACATCAGATTTCATAGAATCAAGATCAGAGAAAGAGATCAAGTACCTGAATTTAGCAATCAAGGATTGTAAGCTATCAGGGTTATTATACCTAATACTCTCTAGCAATTGTATTAGAAAGGAAACCCTATGGTGATAGGTTAGCTTAACAGCTATTTTGTAGATCCTTTAAATAGGTGATTAAATCCTTTAACAGGGTAACACTTTATGTAAACTGTTTGTAAATCCTTTAAATAGGTCACTATTGATACAGTGTAAAGCCTTTAATAGGGCAGGCCTTTAACAGGGAAGACCATCAGAAGTGGTCAAACATTATTGTTGCAGTGATTTTGTGGGTATCATCCCCACCCCAGTTTTACCTTCTTATTCTTGGAGGGTTTCTGGGTTACCAAAATCTCAAGTGTTATGTGGTGATGCATATGTGTTTCTCATGATTTCTTAATGTTGATATGCATACGTGTTCATTTATATAATATGTTATTAAGGGTATAAAAATAGGTCAAAAGCTAGTACTTCTGATTCACCCCCCTCTCAGAAGAATTCTTTCTATTAAGTCATTCCAATAATTGGTATTAGAGCCAAATTCTCTCAAGAAGAAGCCTAATAGCTTGGAGGAAAAGATCTAAAGATGGAAGTTTTCAAACTTGGAAAGATCATTGAGAACCAAGTGATAGATGTGCATCTCACTCTACACAAGGTAGAAGAAGCTAGAACAGAATTAAGAAAATCCTTGAAAAGAAGGAAAGAGATAGCCATAGCTGAAAATGATATAAACTATAGGGAGATTGATACCACACAAGTTTTTGCCAATGGAGACACTAAAGAGTTTGATACAGCAATAGAAAAACTGATAGAGAAAAATAAAGTTCAAGCAGAAGAGATAAGATCTCTCAAGATGGAACATGAATCACAGGCCATAATGTTATGTGAAATCACTGAACAAAAGAAAAGAGCAGTTGAGGATAGAGTCATGATGGAAGATGACAAGAGAAATCTTGCAAATAGACTAAGGAAAAATGCATTGAATTAACAAGGATCTGAAACATGCAGATGGATACACTTTCCCAAATGATGAACCTTCATCATGAACTTAATATGAAAGATATTGAAATCTCTACTTTAAGGATGCAGAATGAACAATTGCAAAATGAATTGAATAGAGAAAAATAAATAGCAGAGAATCTCAACAAGTCAAGTGAAGCCATCAAGTACTTTGAACAGTTGATGAAATTCCCAAGATTAGCCCATGATACATCAGGACTTGGATACAATAGCACTGAAGTTGGAGAATCATCAAAGAGTGTTGAGCAAAGAAGTGACAAAGGTAAGGATTCTAAGCCCACTTTTCATTATTATAATAAAAAGGGACATACTACTAATATTTGCAGGAGTAGAAGAATCAATCAACCAAACACACCCAAAAGCAAGAGTTACTGTCACAAGTGCAACATGCAAGGACATATGACACAAGATTGCAGATCCAAAGTCATAAGGACACAAAGGTTTGATGGAAATTGTCATAATTGTAAGAAGTATGGACATAGAGCATTTTAATGTAGATCAAAGCCTATGTGGACATCAAATCAACCAGAAAAAACAAAAGAAAACCACTACTATTGGGATTATAACAACAGGTATAGCTAGCATTATTGTCAAGAATATGGACATATTCCTAAAAAATTTATAAGGACACACTTCAGAGGGAATTATAGCAGGTGGCTAAGTCAAACCACTTGTTTCAGCTAGTTGAAAACTAGTCATATCAGCAAAAATTGTCCTACAAGGTCCAAAGCACCAAAAACTGAATCCAACAAAGGAAAAGAAAAGATAGATGTCGAGAAAATAAGAAGACAAATGAATAAGACTTGGAAGAAGAAAGATGAGTGCAGCACATCAAGTGGAGGGATCACTTCACCCAATGGGTCAAGTGATCACACTTCATCAAACTAAGCATAAGAGAGGTGTATGGGACTGAAATACAAAGTTACATCATACATCAGTCCCAAGACAAAGAAGTACTGAAAAGAAGAAATAAGCATAACCAAAGATGCCAAGACATAATATGAAGATTCTCACAAAGCTATCAAATTGTCCTCAGATGCCGAGTAAACCCCAATACATGTTGAGTTCCTAACAACAACTGAGTTGATAACTAATACTGAGTTAAATAACTCCAATGGAAGTTAAGTGAAGTGGAAATGTAGTACATGCTGAGTAATGTCAAAAATCCTTCAGAAGCCAAGTGGGTTGTAGAGCATTTAATGCGATGGAAATAGGGTATATTATCGTGATTTTAATCATTTATCTTCATCAAAAATGAGAAGCAAAGAAGAGAAAGAGAGCAGAGTGACTTCATAGTAGAGAATCTAGTATTCCAAGCAGATTCCAACCTCTTACAACATGTTTTCATTGATCTTGAGGTATTTTCATTTGTGCCAAGATACGTAGTTTCATATTTCTATGTAAAGGAAACCCTAGTTTGCATAAATGGCTTCGAGTTCTAAGAAAACCCATGAAAAGGAGTCGTTTGAAGTCTAGCTAGTATCTAATGAGGTTAGCCAGCATAATTTTTGTCCCATCCTTGAAGTTGTATACAAGAACAATCCCGTCGAAGCCCTTTCTCGCATACCCCTGAAAGTTGTAATGGTTCAGGATGTAAGAAGATGCTATAATTGTAAGATAGGAGATATGGAAATAAGGGAAGCCTATGATAAGTTGTGTGTAGATGGAGTTCTAAAAGATGAATACAGAATTTTTGAAAGGAAGGGTTTAACACGAGTTTTGAGTTTTCCCACCGTATTTAAGATAGAATGGATCAGACTTGCGTTAAGTAGAATCCATGATGGTAGTCTGTGGCTAGAAGATGTTCCCATTAAGATCATGAAAAGAATCATTGATAGGGTAACTAGATATACTACCCTCCATCGGTACAAGACCCTGAGAAGTGAATCCAAGGAGGTTATTGAGAAAAACATAGGTGCCCAGTGGAATAAAAGAGGAATGAAAATTCACACCATTCAAGATCCTCTCGTTGAATTTTCTATTAGAGTCATTGCCCATAAACTCTATCAATCTAGCAAACTCAATAGTGTGCCATGTATTGTAGTAGATGTAGGTTACAAATTGGTGAAAAAGGATCATACTTATGATCTTGCAAAACTGCAACTACAATAGATTAATGAAAACCTAGCAACTATAAGAATGACAAAGGGTGCCCAATGCAAATTTGGTGCAATTTTGGTTTGTATATTATTCTATGTTCTAAATGAATTTCCCTCTTTTGGAAAAGTTACATGGAGAAATAATAGAACTATCATAGTCCAAATCAATGAATATATAGAACAAATGGGAGACAATTTTGACACACTGATGACAAACTATTTTGAGGATTTCAAGAAATCCATGAAGCAAAGGGTAAGAATACCAATTTCCTTAGTGGAAAGACATACTAATGATATATGCTTCTTAGTTGATATTGATTTCACCTATATCCAAGTAGCAGTTCCAAGGGTGAGATGGCTAAGGCCATTTGGTTATGAGATCAACATAGATGAAGCATCTGCAGCAATTACTGCATTATTGGCAGAAGAGATAGAAAAGAGTGCCCCACACTTTGGCACTTATGATGTAGTAAGGTCAAAGGTGAATATGGAGTTAAAGACTACCTCCATAATGAAGAAGAAAGATAAATTGGTGAAGAAAATTAAGAAGAAATTTGGTGAAGGAATTGAGGTTGAAGTAGAAGAAGAAGATGATGATGACAATGATGATGATGAGGATAAACAAGAGCAAGGCCAAATGGAATTAACTCAAGGCCTAGGTGAAGACAAGGAGGAAGGTGCTGAGGAATAAGAAGCTAAGGAAGCACCAACCCAAGCTGAGCCAAAGAAAAGAAAGGCAATAGTACAACCTCCAGCCCAGCCCAAAACAAAGAAGGGTGCTAAGCCAACTCAAGCCAAGCCACAAATACCAATTACAAGGGCTACCACAAGGGCATCTTCACAAAAGGCCAAGGAAAAAATCAAAGAGAAGAAGAAGGCTACTGAAAAGACTAGTGAAGTGCCAAGAAAAAGAAGAAAATATGTAGCACAACCAGATTCTGATGATGAGGAAAGAACAGAGTCAGAAGATAACAGCCAATTCAGAGTGGTAAGTCATCCTCCCAAATGAGCCTTAGATAAAATTTGTGAAAATATTAAGAATGCAGATTTTACTGATTTGAAAAGCATTTATTTCAATAAGCTAGGTAAAGAAGAACAAAAAAAACTAGAGGAATCAGTATATGCCATGATGGCTGAATTCAAGACTACACCTCTAGAGCTAGACAATACCACACCTAGAGAATTATATGAGATATTGAAAACAAATGGCATCATTTTCTAAAAATTGAAAAGGAGATAAGAGAATCTACCTTAGCATAGGTGATGCTTGACCTAACAAGAGGTCAAATAACAAAGGCTAATAAGAAATATAGTGAAAATTTCACACCAAAGCATAGAGTCTTTGATATCTTACAAAACAAGATTGAAAATGTTGTCAATAAGTCAACAAAAATATGGAAGTTGATATATGGCTTGACTACTATCAAAGAAGGAGAAGAAGATCCCTTTGAGGGACAAAACACAGAACATGAAGAGCCTAGTGAGAAAGAGGAGGAAGAATAAAGAATATAGGAAAAGGAGAAGAAGAGAAGAAGGAAAAAGAGAAGAAAGGAGAAGAAGAGAAGAAAGGAGAAGAAGAGAAGAAGGGAGAAGAAAAGAAATATGGAGAGGAGAAAGAAACAAGTGAGGAGGAGGAGACACAAAAATAGGATGAAACGGCAATAGCTGAGTGTATGGGAAATTTTATTGTATGTGTGATGGACGAAGGAGTGTATGGGAAATTCTACTGGAGTTCAGAGTAAAGAGTAAAAATACTTATAGGAAGAGAGTAGCAGTTAAATATTTAGTTGATCAAAACAAAACAAGGGATATAAATGAGACATTAGATTTCATAGAATCAAGATCAGAGAGAGCAGATCAAGTGCCTGAATTCAACAATCAAGAATTGTAAGCTATCAGGTTTATTATACCTAATACTCTCTAAAAATTGTATTAGAAAGGAAACCTATGGTGATAGGTTAGCTTAACAGCTATTTTGTAGATCCTTTAAATAGGTGATTAAATCCTTTAACAGGGTAACACTTCCTATAAAGTGTTTGTAAATCCTTTAACCAGGTCACTATTGATACAATGTAAAGCCTTTAATAGGGCAGGCCTTTAATAGGGTAGACCATCAAAAGTTTCCAAACATTATTTCTATAGTGATTTTGTTGGTATCATCCCCACCCTAGTTTTACCTTCTTATTCTTGGAGGGTTTCTAGGTTACCAAAATCTCAAGTGTTATGTGGTGATGCATATGTGTTTCTCATGATTGCTTAATGTTGATATGCATGCATGTTCATTTCAATAATATGTTATTAAGGGTATAAAAATAGGTCAAAAGCTAGTACTTCTTATTCACCCCCCTCTCAAAAGCATTCCTTCCATTAAGTCATTCCAAAATGTATATACTACGAGTCTAATGGTGATTATTTCCTAGTTATTGCCTTATATATTGATGGCATGTTGTTTATTGGCAAAGGAAAAGGTTTCATTGTAAAATTAAAATCTTAGCTCTCAGCAAAACTTGAAATGAAAGATCTTGGTGCAACAAGGTACATTCTAGGAATGGAGATTATAAAAGATAGGAAAAATAGAAAGAAGTGAGCATGTTGGTACTATTCTAAGAAAATCCAATATGTAGGATTCCAGACCATTGAGTGTTCCTATTACTATGAGAACAAAGCTTTCAAGCTAATAGTGTCCTCCATCCCATTGGAGATGGAAGAGATGAGTCAAGTACCATATCTAAGTGCTGTCAGAAGTTTGATGTATGCTATGGTCTATACAAGACCAAATATTTCCCAAGCAGTGGGAGTACTTTCTTGTTATATGTCTAATCCAAGAAGAGCACATTGGGATGCAGTAAAAAGAGTTTTCAAATACTTGCGAGGTACCTCAGAGTACTCTATATGTTTTCATGGAATAAGATATGAGCATTCTTTGGGTATTCAAAGCTCTGTGGATTTAGACTAGGTTGGTGATGTTGATAGAAAAAGATCCATAGTGCATATGTGTTTACATTATTCAGTGGTGCAATCAGTTGGATGAATAAGTGACAAGTTGAGGTCACTTTGTCCACTACAAAGGAGAAGTATATGGCAGCTACTCATGCCTGTAAGGAAGCCATCTAGCTTAAGAGACTATGTTTAGATATAGAATTCAAATAGGGTACAATGACAATTTATAATGGTAGTTAGAGTGCAATCTGCCTAGCAAGGAACCCAACATTTCATGCTAAGACCAAGTGCATTGATGTACAATATCATTTTATGAGACATATGGTCCAGGATGGCAAGGTGAAGCTAGAGAAGGTAGAGACTTTGGTGAATGTTCCTAAGGCATTAACTAAGCCCATGAGCATAGAGAAGTTCAGATGGTGTTCGAAGTCTATGGGTCTCTCAACTCCTAGAAATTAAGTCCATGAAACTATGGATCCCCTAACTCTTGCAATGTGTTCAACAAGTCGAAGAATGTCGAGAATTGTGTCTCAACCTTGTAAGCTCTTTTTTTGAAACACTTTTGAAAATTGTAGCTGGAAAACTCTAGAATTTTTTTAGAAAATTCTAGAATTTGTTTGTGGTAGTTTTCGACATGTTTATGAGTTTGAAAAAGGTGTATGAGTTGTTAAAAATGTGTCTAGTCTCTAGAAAAATGTAGAAGGGCTATTTTTAGAGTGTAAACAACTCATTATATGACTTTTATGGGGGTCTAAACTAGAGGACAAAATTATGGACGAAAATGGTATTCTTGGAGTTACAAATTACAAACGGGTAACATATGACATGGTTGTTTTGCCCATGGTTTTGGCCCATGGTTTTGTAAAACCAAAAATGGTTTCCAAGTAGCAAATCACTATAAAAAAAGAGCTTGGGGAGGTGTTTGAATCATTGAGTTTAGTTTGCAATACTAGTGCTAGAAGGAGTATCTCTTTGAGTCCAAGTCTGAGTTTGAGTTGTGGTGATGCACTCTTGTAAGAACTTACATTGCAAGTGTATTGTAACCCTCCAGATTTTAGAATATATTGTGCAGGTTTTGGAGGGTGGGGTTTTTCTCCTGGAAGGGTTTCCCCACAATAATCATTGTGTTATGAGTTTATTGTTATTTTGATTATGTTATTATGCATTTCTTGAGATCTTTGCAATAGTTAGCTAAATTTGCATAATCATCCTCTCAAAGATTAGTGTAGGAAGAAATTATATGCACCTTTGCTTCCTTACAAAAAAAATTAATATATATATCACAAAAATTACATCATTCTATCATTTTTTTTATGATAATAAAATTATAATTATAATTTGAAATTTAAAGAAACTACACAATAAATGTTTAATATTGACAACAAATAATATCAAAACTATTTATTTTCATAATAAAAAGTTCAAATTAAGATTAATTTAATCATAGAATCTAAAACAATTTATGAATGATCCATAAATACAAATATATATAACTCTATTAAATAAAAATTATGTTTGTAATTTGCAATATAAACAATAAATAAGGGTATGTGCAAGATCATGGTCAACCAAACTATGATCTTAAGTGGCAATAAAAAATTAAAAAAATAGGGTTATGTCAATTTGGCATGCAATTTTCTACTTGTTATTAACTTTATATCAAAAAGTTGAGAGAAAAGAATCTCTAGCAAATTGAATCTTGTTTCTAAACTATAAGGACTCATCTCAAAAAGATAAAAATTGATTGGTCAAAATTTTAAATTTTAATGCAATATTACAAAAAATTTAGAATAAAAATAAGAAGTAGACGTATGTTTGACCACCTTAATCAAAATCATATGATAATATTTTTTAATAATATTCTAGATATAAGTAGTAGACTCATGCTTAGATGTGACACACATTTTTTAGTATTTTTATTCTAAATAAATAATAATTAATTAATTTTTGAGTTTAGTATTTTTGGAATTAAAAAACTCTCGTGTCGGACCACCTTAACTAGTCCAAAACTCTGCAAAATTCAATTTTTTATTTTTTTCCTTATAGTAGAAGAAACATAAAATTTTATACATCTTTTGAATTTAAAAAATGTTTTACCATTTGAAATTTATAGTTGTTTTTCAAGTAGTCTGTCAGTCAGCACTTTATATGTAACTCCATTAGAAAATAAGTAATAATTACTTAATAAACTCATAATTTGACAAACCTTACATTTGTGGAAAGATAAGAACATTCTTAAGAAACCCTTTCATTTCATCAAATTTTGGTGAAAACAAAGTTGTCACCTACATGTTTGAAGTTAAAATCACATAAAAATAGACCAAAAGCACATTTTTAGGATGTTTTGAAAGTTGACCGTCGAGGTTTGGTATCAGAAGATATAGTAAATCTTATAAAGATATTAATTGTTTTCATTTAGTATCAGGGTGGGTGTGAAAAAAGTTGGAATAGATTTTTAAATGGTTTGAGATATTTCAAAACTACAAATTTTTCAGAGCGCTACTTTTTGGCACACCATGATTCTGCGCATACCCATAATTCAAAATTTAAATATTTATAATCTTTTTTTTTGCAGCCAATAACAAATGATCCTTTTTTAAAAAAAATCTTTCCAAAGCATATAATCTTATTGCATTTCTAAAGTATTGGGAAATTGTGTGGCCCTCCTCATGCAACAAATCAAATTAAATTTCCTTTTCAACTAGTTGTGGTATGAACTCCAAATTTGTTAGGATGTTTCTCTCCTTCTACACCATTTTATTAGCATCCCATGTTGAAATAGAATATTTATATTATTCACATGCATTTTTTTTACTTCTATTAAACTTTTTGTAAGGCACTACTACATGGTAGAGCTATTTAGGATGATAAATTAGGACAAAATTTTACTTTTGTGTAAAACACATTTTATATTTTAAATTATATTTTTAAAAAAATTAATTGCTCTTAAATAAAGGCAAAAAAACTATTAAGTTTAGTAAAGTTTTGACTATATAATGTCATTTCGTTATTGCACTAAACTCTTGGTGTTGTGGGAGGAACTCATCATCTTCTACTTATCAAATGGCAAAGATCAAGGCATGATCAGCTTTGCTACTTTTCCAATGGCAAGTACTGAGGCTCATCAGGGGTGGGAAGGGTCATCAAATAGGCCTTGATTTGACTATATGTAAGAGGATCCCAATTTTTAGTTTATATGCCCTAGTTGTATTCTTGCATAGTTTTGCACCTGATTCATGACTAGGTAGAGTGGGGCACAAGGGTAATCAAACTAGGTAGAGTGAGGGGCATAGGAGTAATCAATATTTTCCTCTATTTAGCACCACAAAGCTTAATCCCTATTCACTCTTTAGAATGGGAATGCAATGAATAAGACCCCATCAAAAGTCATTGTTTGCACACACATCACAACTAGGTTGTACCAATCCACATCTTAGATATGTAGCCAAGTTCATTTTCCCCTAGAAATGATGCACTTAGTTGGATGTTGAGAAAGAATAAATAAATGTTGGGATTTAGATGCACTTGAAGAAGCTAGGTGTTCCTATTATTCAAATATCTAGATCTACATTCAAACAAATATTAAATTTCCTTATCGACCTATAGATCTCATGTGTTTTTTTTTTGTAATGTTAGTATTGTACAAATGTTTAATTTATTATTTGGGTGAAACCCTTTATTTGCATTTTATAGTAGGTAAGTCACAACAGTGGATTTTTTCATTATGGGAAACACATGATATCATGGAAAGAAAAGAGTTTTGAGTAGTATACCTTATGGAAATGGACTACCGTCTGTCTATAGGTCGAATGTTGGTGATCACTAGTTTGGGGAACTACAACTTTTCCTAGGCACCTATACTTGGAAATCATTGAGACCTCTATATTCACTAGAGGATGGGTAATAATTACCCTAGATTGGTAAAGGGAAAATAAAATTCCATCTTGGGCATAGGTCAGCACCGTAGTCATTAAACTCTCTCTTAGATATCATTTTTTTCATTTGGAAGATGTTTGGTAGCTATTAGATAGAGACTTTCCTTTGATTGAATGAAGTATTCGATGTCGGTGTTTTAGAAATATTACCTTCAAATGGCTTCTTCCTTTTGTATTTTGAGAACTGTGATTTTTTAAGGTTTGTAAATAGATATTTAAACCTATTCAGAATCCTATTGGATGGCATATGATCAAATAAATAACTAGTGTTACTCTGTGTGGAATAGGGAGGTCTATTATGAAGTTCTAATTGTTTCTTTCCTTTTCCTTTGATTTGTATATATTTAGATGTGTCATGAGAGTGGAAAATTAATGTGAAACTGATTTCATGAGAAAGATCTTAAGACCCTGAGCTCTAACAAACATTTCCTCTGTCCTTAAAAGTTTCTTAAAGATATGAAGTGACTTAATCTTAAAGAAAAAGTTATTATTTTGACACTCAAATATAACTAAGGATTTTAGGAAATTAAGTGTCTCATCCCATATTCATGCTTCTTTCCTACATACATGTATTCTTTTATGGTCTATTTTTTCAATTATCATACAATTTATTTTCAATTAATCTATTAACTTCAGTAGGTGAGTGGGAAACTACAATTCCTAGTGGTGGAAGACAAAGTGGGTAGGGATTATATCAATGTTCACCTCTAATTCCATGGACTTGTAGGGGCCTAATTTATAATTATTCTACCACAATAAATTTTCTAGCAAGGGACAAATCTAGTTGGTTGGGTAGGCTTGTTATCACTCTATGCATGAGTATTAATACAAAACAATCTATTATAGTCAATGTGAAGGCCACATAATCACTATTCTCTTATTTTTCTTTGACTGGAATCCAACACACAAAATTGAGTGAACAAGTTCCTACACATGATAATTACTATCCAAACACCATATTTAATATTTTATAATGGGTCCTTGAAAATCAGCTTTAAAAATTATTGTAGTCTAGTTTATATGTGTTGGGTTTCACACAAACATTGTCTTCATTGTTAATATATTCATAATAATTACATATATAATTATGGGTACCTTTTTAAAAATATTCTATTCTACCTTATGTTTGTGGGCATTCACATAATCAATAATTGATGCCTTCATTGAAAATTTGTTCAAAATAATTACATGAATATTTTCAAAATATTTTTTTGTAGTTTACTATATGTATGGACTTGATTTGGAATATCATTTTATTTTAGTCATAGATTTTAATTAATCTATCAACTTCAATAGGTGGGTGGGAAACTACAGTTCCTAGTGGTGGAAGACAAAGTGGGTAGGGATTATAGCAGTGTTGACCTCTGATTCCATAGAATAGTAGGGGCCTAATTTATATTTATGTTGCCACAATGAATTTTCTAGCAAGGGACTAATCTAGTTGGTTGGTTAGGCTTGTTATCACTCTGCGCATGAGTATTAATACAAACCAATCTATTACAATCAATGTGAAGGCCACATAATCTCTATTCTCTTATTTTTATTGATTAGAATCCAACACAAAGAGTTGAGTGAAAAAATTCCTACATATCATAATTGCTATCCAATAAGAAAATCAGCTTTAAAAATGATTGTAGTCTCTAGTTTATATATGTTGGGTTTCACACAAACATTTTTTCATTGTTAATATATTCATAATAATTAAATATACATTTATGGATACCTTTTTAAAAATATTCTATTCTATTTTATGTTTGTGGACATTCACACAATCAATAATTGATGCCTTCATTGAAAATACATTCATAATAACTACATGAGTATTTTTGAAAGATTTTGTTGTAGTTTATTATATGTATGGACTTGATTTGGAAATATCATTTTTTTTAGTCACAAATTTCTTGTCATTGGCCTTTAAAATAAGCATATTAAGTGTACATTTTCTAATTATTAGAAAATAAATACCCTGCTTAAGTTTGCAAATTAAGTGGTACAACTGACTTGTCAAAGCAGTATGTAGATTGTACTTTGTATAGAATGATATATATATAATGGGTGACTAATGGATAATACTACTATGGCTTACAATCCATTGGTGATAGATGGTAAGTTTAAAATGTCTGAGAGACATTTTTAGTGACCTAGGAGTTAGATGTTCTATTGTGATTACATGTACAACTACCCTTGGTGTTTGGCAAAAATAATTGTATTAGTGACCATAAATTTTCAACCCTATGCACATCCATTTTTGTCTCAACAACAAAGCACGGCCAAATTTTGTCATTTTGATTCTCCATGATACCCTTCAAGATTGTAAGCCCCGAGTTCTAAATGATGTCAACTATTTCCATAAAGAGCCCCATGTTCTTCATACAACATCTCTAAAAGATTTTTTTGGGCTTGATTTAAATCATCTGCAATGATGGGGCACTCTAATGCTTGATTTTCTCGCTAGCACCACCTTCCATACTGGTTGCTAACATAGAAACTTCCTCATCAAGATCCTTTGATTTTCTAGCCATCTTGAATTTATTAGCATACTTTGTCACACTCTATAAGAAATACATTTTCTTTATGGTACACTCAAGTAAACTATCAATGTTGCACTTTTCTCCTTTTGGTATAATCTCTCATAGTTCCTTAGGAAAATCTTGGTTATGTTGCCTATCCTTTGGCCCTAGCCTAGAATTCTCACTAGGATTCACTCACTTCTTGTTACCTTGTATAGGATCCCTATAATGACCCATATTTGGTTATAAACAATTTAGGTTTGATTCCAATTATCAATTAGCACTCCTCATTAAGTAGCATGTGTAATTTTTATAAAAAAAATTAATCTTGATTAGTCAATCATACTCGCATGGAAGAAATGGATATGTAGTGGACTTCATTTATTATATTTGCTTATGTAAAACATGGTATTCTTATCTAGTATAATGGGATGTACAATTATAGCTTCATGGAAAAAGGTATTAATAGTAGGAGCCCATGCTGAAGAAGGGTGTAATTTCTCTTAGATGTGTATAAGAAATAGAATGGTAACTAATCAATTATTATTTTATGTTAGTGTCTAATTGCATCACAACTTTAAGTTTTGACAATAGTTTTGATTGGTCTACTATTCACATGTTAGAGGGGTCATCCATAATCTACAAAATATAGTTTGAAATTCCTATGCCAAGCCAAAGGAAATTACTCTTATTGAATATATCTGTAAGATTTAAATTAAAGAAACTACAAAAAATGTTTGATGCTAAGATTGTAGATCTTGTTTTAAAATAGTTATTCAACATTTATAATGTCCTCTCTCTTTTAATTGTCAAGTGTAAATTTTTGCAGAGTGTTATTCCCTTTGTTATCCATATCACTAAATGACATGCTCACTGGTGTAAAAGAAAATTGTGTTCAATGCCACATTGAGTATATCTATTTTCTGAATACTCTTTGTTTTCCCTTTTTTTTTTCTTGAATTCTATCTATATATGAAAATTATTTCTATAAATATGGAGCAAACAAGAATTAAAAATAATTGCTAATATATATTTTGTGTTCTATTTTCTACCTTATGACTATGAGTGTTGACTATAAACTAAATACTAAAATGATATTATATCTCCCTAACATGGCTGAAACCTCAAATAGATTCAAGCTCCAAGTTGGGTTCCTTGAGAGACAAAAAAGAACACACTCTTATAAGGCCATATGTAAATGAAGAGATGCAATGAATGTGATGTGCCTCATCTCTACCTATTCACACCCTTCAGTGATTAATGCTAATCAATATAACTTTTTTAATGTGAGCTACTTAACTCATCTTACCTAAGATGATCCATTGTAATTGGTGCTTCAAATAGTAGACATGAGGAATTTCTCCTTAGCCATCGATGTCTACTATTGTTCACTGATCTTTTATCAAGGTTTTTCTACCAGATCAATAATTCATAATTATATTTCATAAATGATTTTTAGCAAATTAAAATGTTTACATTTACAAAGCAATACCATCTATTCTTTCTTGTCTTCCCAAGAACTTAGGGTACCATCTAATGCAAATCCTATATTACAACTATGTTTTATCTATTAACCCTTTTATCCATGTTATTCAATTTTAAAATCAGTTGTCTTCTTAGTGGTTTTTATTGCCTTTAGAGTTGTTGGTACAAACTGGTAGAATAGGATAATCTATTTCCTTTATAATGTAATTATTTTTTATTATTTTATTTGTTAGAACCTTGCATATTGCATTCAAAAAATTTATATCCCTCTCTTATAGTTTGTATGCCACTCAGAATAACTACAACATAATTTCTAGGTTGTTGGTTTAATATGGTTACTTTGGAGAGGCTTATTATGTAGCTATGAAAAATAAATAATGACTTAAGTTTTATGTTCTATTTTATGTGTATCCATCCTTACTAAATGTAGGTAGTTGATTTTTTATATGATAGATACCAAATCACAGTAAGATTTTTAACCAAATCTACAAGTTGTTAGTGTATTTTTTAAAATTTCCTGGAGGGTTATTTATTTTTCCCTATATTACTAGTTTTTTCCTACACTTTTAATAATCTTTCTTAGGTTAATAAAGCATGTCTTATTTAGAAAGTGGTTGCGAGGTGTTACCTTCTTACATGTGACCATCCATTAGCTATCTTAGGAAGATACATTACTATCTTTAGTCTGATAGATGGTTGCTCCTCAGTGGTCAGTGTTTCCACCTCCTCCCTCTTCCTAGTCTATATAAGCATGCTACCTAGCTTGTATTTGTAATCAATTTCTTTTGCATCTTCTTAATGCTATTTTGCTTCTAGCATTTGCATTACTCTCTTGGAGACTAACTCTATGTTGCTATTTTGATTTTGAATTATTTGCATTCATAGTTTAGATATTTATTCTTTTCACTAGTTTTTTGGGTTATAAATCTTTTTAGATTCTAACATCGTATCAGAGCTTTTCTATGTGCAAGAGTAGATTTTAGTTTCCTTATTTGAGAGATTCAAGGGGGGCTAATAAATCTTAATTGTAGTTTTTTTGAAAAATGAAGTTTGCTCTTCTCTTGCATCTTTGGATGATCTTGAGAATCAAAAAAAAATTGACAAAAACATTTTTAATCTCTAGGGTTTCAATCTCAAATTTGACAACCAACTTACATATTTGGAGTTTTCAATCAGTATTGTAGGTTCCAGCATGCCATTGATGGACTTAGGAAGCTGATTCAATATTTACATGTCATCTTTTGGTTGCTAGGGTCATTTCTTGGTTTTTGGAGCCATTTTTTTATTGTTAAAGACATCTAATTTACACTACAACTACATTTTTTATACATCAACAAGAAAAATTCTTTCTAGGTTTTGTTTGCAGCATGAAAAAACTATCTGGGTATCTTTTAGTTTTTTCATGCAAGCCTTATATGTTTCATAATCAAGCATGGAAAGCTACAATTGTACCCCTCTTCATTGGCAGTCGTAGATTTGAACATAGTTTTCAAATGCCTTGTTCTTGCTTATACAAACTTCAATTTTAACGATTCTTGTTATGACCTTGGCTATATTTTTGTGCTCTATCCACTAGTGGAGTTTTTTTTTTATTTTCATGCATAAATTTTTCAAAAACTATAGATTCTTAACCGTGACTATGCATAGTTCTCATTTTGGAAACTTTGAAGGATCATAAATTTCTCATACGACCTCGTATCGAGGTGATTCTTTTTTTGAAAGTGCATTATTTTTTCAGTAGATTGTAGTGGTGTTATTTGTTTCCTTGATTATTGTGCCCAAGTTTCACTTTTAGCATATGCTCTTCATGAGGGTTTGTAATGCATTGAAATCAAGACCACTAAGTATTTATTTCTAGTGGTAGTTGTAAATGCACTAAAATAAAGTGCCAAATCATATTTATTTGGGGGGTTTCTTTGATTGAGTAAAAAGGGGGGGCGGGGGGGGGGCATTGTCGTGGCTGGGTTCTCTTCTTTTTAGCATTTCTTCTCTACATTTCTTCATCATGGATCAAACAAATATGCTCATCCTAACTTCATATAATTACTTTGAGTGGAAATCACACATGACAATTCACTTAAGGAAAGTTGGATTAAATAGGATAACTATGGGACTTGAAATTGAACCTAATAAAGATGAAGATAAGCCTAAGTGGTTTAACAAATGTGATGTGGCATATGGAACATTGTGTTTGTCTATTTCTCCTAATTTTCTATTTCACATTGAATCTTTGAATACACCAAATGAAATATGGTTAAAGCTAGAAACACTATTTGGCACACAAGATTCAATGAGGGGTCATATGTTAGAAAATGAACTAATTAGTTTAAGTCCAGGCAATTTCAACACAATCCAAGATTTCTTCACTAAATTGAAGTCATTAAGGCTGCAGCTAAAACAATGTGGAATTGAAAAGAAATATGAACAACTGATTCTTAGTATTCTCTCTAAGCTAAGTTCAGAATACTATATGTTCGTCTCTACCTTCTATGCTACTAAGGGTGCACTTGGTACTCAATTCACCATGTCATCTTTAGATGATTTTGTTATTAATCTCACTCAAGAATAGGACAAGTTAATCCATATGGGCACTCTTAAGTCCTCTAAGTAACATGCCTTGGCTGCCAACCAAGGCACAAAAGAACAAAAAGGACAAAGTAGTAACAACAATAGTAAGGATGAGAAACAAAATAATAGTGAGGGAAAGAAGGATTGGATATTGGTTGCTTCAAAAGAAACTATTGATACCCCATCTTCCAAGGTTGATAAGCCTAAGAAAGAAAAGGTCAAATGTGCCTATTGTAAAGGACCTAGTCATGATGAACATAAATGTTTGAAGAAAAAAATTGATCACTTAACATGCATTCTTGAGAAGAAAAATATCAATGTTCCTGAGTCTATTGAACAAAGTTATAATGAAGGGTCTAACAAGGAAAATGAAAATAGCAAGGGGAAAGGAAAGAGCAAGGCCCTTGTTACAGTTGCTTCCTCACCATCCACTTGGGTTCTTGATTCGGGTGCTTTATACCACATGGCTTCATCTAAGGAAGAACTTGCATCCTTGGAGCCATGTACTATGCCTTCTATTTTGATGGGTGATGAATCTCCTATTGAGGTGTGTGGGAGAGGGTATGTTGATGTGGGGGATGGCACATTCCATGATGTTCTTTGTGTACCCTCATTATCAACTAATCTCCTTTCAGTATACCAAATCACTCACATAGGTTCAGACAAGTAGGTCGAGTTCACTCATAATTCAGTGGAGATATGTTAGTTGCTCAATGATTCTATAGTTGTAGATGGGAGAGCAGATCATCAGTCATGACTGTATCTATTTTCTCACTTTGTTCCTAATCCTCCTTTGACTATTTTTCTCACTCACTCTAATGATGTGAGTAAATTATGGCATGAGTGGTTTGGCCATCTTAACTTTTGCTACTTGCATCAGCTTAACTAGTAGAGCATGGTCACAGGGTTGCCTTCTACTTTAAAATTGGAGTCACTTGGAATACATGATAGATCTTCTGATGAGTCAAATTGACTTGAATAGTCTTCTACCTCCACTTTCGATGCAAAGAGTGATTTAGAGGAATCACCTCCTTCCTCTCCTAGTCATCATTCATAGGTTGATGATTCTCCTCTAGATTCTCCATCTTTTGATCCACTTTGGGCTAGACAGACCTTGTTGTCTGTAGGTGATTGGGTTGAGGATCCATCAAACACCAAGTGGACTCATTCACAATTCCAAGATGCTCCACATTTCTTCATTGTTGTTACCTCATATCCACCATCCTTTCATGAGGCTTCTAGTATTCATAAGTGGGATGCAACTATGCAGGAAGAGTATAGTTCCTTGATGAGGAACCACACTTGGAATCCTGTCCCTCTTCCTAAGGGAAGAAAACTTGTTTGATGTAAGTGGATCTATCGGACAAAATTTGTGAGTTTTGTTGGAGGTGTGGGATGATTCAACTTTTGGGGGGGCCTCTTCCTCTCACTTGGAGTCTTGATTTTTTTTGGGGAGTCCCTTTTCTCTCTCTTTTGGGGGACTTTTATGTACATGGGTACCTCATCACGCCTGACTTGTCAAGACCCATTTCTACATCCACCTAAGCTTTGCTTATGTAGGGGTGTTAGTGTAGTTTTTTAAATTTTTTAGAGGGTTATTTATTTTTCCCTATATTACTAGTTTTTTTCCTACACTTTTAATAAGCTTTCTTAGGTTAATAAGGCATGTCTTATTTAGAAAGTGGTTATGAGGTGTCACCTTCTTACATGTGAGCATACATTAGCTATCTTATGAAGATACTTTGCTATCTTTAGTGTAATAGATGGTTGCTTCTCATTGGTCGATGTTGCCACCTCCTCCCTCTTCCTAGTCTATATAAGTATGCTACTTGGCTTGTATTTGTAATTGATTTCTCTTGCATCCTCTTAATGCTATTTTGCTTCCAGCATTTGCATTACTCTCTTGGAGACTAACTCTATGTTGCTATTTTGATTTTGTATCACTTGCATTTATAGTTTAGATATATATTCTTTGCACTAGTTTTCTAGGTTATAAATCTTTTTGGATTCTAACACAAGTAGGTAAATTAGATATTATGCATCCACATTCCATAGTATTAACCCAAGGCCAGTGCATTTTTTGTAAAAAAATGTCTAATGTTATCTATTAGTGTTTGGTCTTCACAAGTGAGCTATTGATGTATCTATAATTTTGATCTCACATCTGCTTAGATTTTATTTATTACTGAATGCTAAGTTTTTACTGAATTAATAGTATAGTATAGAAGGTTATATATTAACTTGTTTGAATGTAGGATTAATGTGTCAAGTCTGAAATTTCCTTGTAATTATAGAAAACAAAAAATAGAGCCTGTATGAAGTAAATAGCACATATATTTCTTGGAAAGAAATAATGTCTTGATAATTTTAGTGAAGGTTATCAAACTTTTCTCTCCTTGCATCTAAATTAAAGATAAATATAACTATTTATTAGTATATCACATTGCATACTATATAATTTATCTTTTTTCAATCAAATCTAATTCTTGTAATATCTTTCCCTTCATTCCCTTTTTTTATGTAAGAAGAAATGTGCTAGATTATTTCTATACAGTTGTCATACTTTGTTCATGTTACATTATTGTTTCTTCTATCCTATTTTTTATTTGGTTTGCTAATGAATTTATTGAGGATTCACTTGCACACATTTTAACCCCCATGTCCTCATGGAACATAGGACAAAGAATATGATTTGTACAGTCTCCTAAATCTAGGATCTCTCTAGGATTGGAAATATCTACATCCATTGATTGTTCTTTTCTCAAATGCACTTACTTGTACTATAGAGAAATTATTAGACTTAGTAGAGGAACAACACACAAGAGTCAAATTATGTGGTTCTTGAAAATGTTGTTTTACAAGATATATTCTCATCCGACCCTAGTTAGTACTAGCATAAACATCTATTTGCAACTACATCATCTAAAAGATCTTTAGAGTTTGTTTCAGGCAAAAATCACCCTTCATCTTTGGTTATTATGAATAAATCATATTACTTATTTACCCCCTTGAAATGATAATTTGAACAAGGAGAAACTCCAAAATTTTGGTTTCGCATATTTGCACCAGTATACTGCTGTGAAATAAAATTTAATCCCAAACGTTATTCTCTAGTACCTCTAAAGTGGGTCTAAATGCCTCAAGTAGTCGAACACTTGGTGAAATGCATGAAACAACATTAATGAATGGTGTTATTTATATTTTGTCCCTTAGAAGGAAAAATGTTGTTGTTATTAGAGATATTGAATTCTATAACATCAAGATTATCAAAATTAGATAGAATAGGCCAAATATTTACTAAGGTCAGACATTTCACTTTTTGAAACTTCCTTGATAAGGTTCACTCCATGTTTACCATTCTTTGCATAATACTAAGAAATATCCTTATTTATATCCTATTTTTACCAAGATGACTAATCCAATTTGAATATGTTTCATACTGAAATATTTTGATACTCAATCTAATTTGTAAAACTATTTCTTAAATTCTCAAGCATTTGTGGGCTATGACACCCAACTAAGATAGTCCATTGTACATTACAAGATTGCCTATTATTAGAGATGATCATTCCCATGTTGCCTGCAGATATTAAAGGATAGGTGTAAATGATTTTTTTGTATCTACTTTAACCATTGGTATTATTGTTGCCTCCTTTTATTTCTTGTTGATATTGCATGCAAGAAACCTTTTTGCTAATGAAGAGTGTCTAGACTATTTATTATCTTGAAATAATAGAACTAAGGGCTACACATCTACTAGAGTTTCTTGTAGTCTATCATTTTTATAGTTTCCTTTGAAACTATCTTGGCCAAACCATTCAATATTAATCTATTTAGCACCACATATAGAATTCAAGATGCAATCATCTTGACAATCTAATGTCATTTTCCCCTAATAATATGATCAATGGGCGAGCCATAAACCAGAAAAGCATTAAAATTTTGTATATGATCCCACAATAATGGGTTCCATTTTTTGACCAATTTTGACACTAAAATCAATATTTTTGCAACAAATGTCACGTTCAATTGACTATATCTCCAAAACTATAAATAATTTCAAGATGACATAAACTAGTGATTTTGAGTACTTTGTTCCTACTTTGTAACCATATTTTTTAATCTTTAAAAAAAAAAAAAAAAAAATTATGTGAGCAATGTTTCTGGATTAGATTGTGTGAGTTTTTTTTTTTTAGCATCAACGTTTCGGATCATACTACATGATCCATCATCAGGACAAGAGAACATCAGAATATGGAATGAGCAGACCAGGACACCACAAGCAGTCCTAAGAGGAGAGGGGTGGGAGGGGCACAAAGACCAAGAGGACCAAAAATAAAGACATAACCACCAAGAGAACCGGTACAGAATAACCAATCATATGAAAAAATGCAGATAATGTGCATAGATGTAAAGGAATTTTTAATATGCATTAAAAAATGATAAAAAATAAATAACTAAATAAAAATTAAAAAATAAAAAAATAAGTAGATAAATAAAAAATTAAAAAATTAAGGATCAGCGTGAAAAAGGGAGGAAGCACACGATTATGAAAAAGAATAAATAACTATAAGAGGTTGAAAATACAAAAATTAGGACTTAAAAAAAAATAAATAAATAAAAATTAAGAATTAAATTAATAATAATAAAAAAGAAGGCTCAATCCCTAACCTAAATATATAAAAGACACCAAGTTGGAACCTAGCGATATCTTGGTTAGTTTTGATGTGGTTTCCCTCTTCACCAAGGTCCCCATTCTTGACTCCATCAATCTTGTCAAACGCAAGGTCGGGGATGAGATTGCAGAGTTGGTTGAGCTTTGTTTAAGATCCACCTTCTTCTCGTTCCAAAATGTCTTCTATGAACAAGTCGATGGAGTAGCCATGGGTTCGCCCCTCTCCCCGGTCATCGCCAACCTCTTCATGGAGTATTTTGAGGAGATGGCTATCCAGTCCTTCCCCCTCAAACCCAAATGGTGGAAATGATACGTTGATGACACTAATGTTTGTTGGCCCATGGGCTTGAGAACCTTGAACTATTTCACTCTCACATCAACAGTTTGGTCACCAACATTTCCTTCACCAAAGAGCTCGAATCTGACTATCAGTTGCCTTTCCTAGATGTCCTTCTTATCCGAAAGGCTGATGGGTCATTCGGTCACAAGGTTCACCGCAAAACCACCCACACTGACTTGTACTTGCACGCATCCTCCCACCATCACCCCAGCCAGAAGGTTGGCATCCTTAAGACCCTCGCCCTCAGAGCTTTCAGAATCTGTGATGATGACAACTTGCATGAAGAGCTCACTCATCTTCGTCAAGTATTCATGTTAAATGGATATTCTCACAGGCAGATCTCTAAGGCTATCAACCGAGCCAAGTCCTTCTTTCTTTCTAGGTGTACCCTCAGTCCTCCACCCAACCAGCCTCCCCAGTTCGCCACCCTTCCTTTTGTTGATGGCATCTCTCAGAAGTTGGCCAAGATCTTATCTAAAAAGGGTCTTCATACTGCTTTCAAACCCCTTTCGCAGTTACGTCATCGAGTTCCTCCCCTTAAGGACACCAAAGACTCTTTCCTTGACTCGGGAGTCTACAAGATTGAGTGCTCTTGTGGGGCCCCTTACATAGGGGAAACAGGCCATTCTTTTCGTACCAAAATTCGAGAGCATGGTGCAGATATCAGACATGATAGAACCCATAAATCTGCCCTTGCTGAGCATTCTTCGGCCACCAAGCATCACATTTGTCTGGAGGCCGCCAAAATTCTTTCCAAGGAGGATAACTTCTTCAAAAGAAAACTTAAGGAAGCTATTGAAATTAACTATCATCCCATCAACCTCAATCGAGATGATGGATGGTCCATCAGCTTGTCTTGGCAACCTCTCCTGGGCTCGCTTAAGACTCAGCATCACCCTTGATGCTTCTCGAGCTTTCCTGCCCCCCCGGGTATGTACCCTAGCCTTCCCCTGTCACTCCCCTATTTTGGCCTGTTCGGTTTATGGGGGAGCCCCCCCCCCCCCCCCCCACAAACCCCCCCCCCCCCCCTCCCCCCCTCCTTCCGTATTCAGTCTCCTGGCCCCACCTTGTGGTCCCCGAGCTCCTCCCTCCTCATATTCTCTGTGTTCTTTTTTCAGGTTGCTTCCTGTTGTCTCTCCACTCTTTTTGCATTCCGTCTTAGCCCTCTGTGTCGCTCTAACCCTAGAGCTCTTTCTTGTGCCAGTGGTTTCAGCTGTGGGTCTTCCATCTTGATGTCTTGTTTTTTATTATTATCCTCATTTATTTATGATTTTCTTTTTATCTCTTTGTGCTTGTTTTCTTTAATCTGGGTTGGTTCCAGTGTTGCGTTTGTTTCGCACTCATGGCATATTTACGCATTTTCTTATAGTAGCATTTTTAGTTTTTAGGTTCGATCTATTTATTTAGGTTTTTTGCTCCTGAGCTTTTTATTTTGTGTATAGCTTCTTCGTTTTGGTATTAGGGCCTTTCTAATGTTTCTCTTCTTGTTCTTTCTCTTGGGGATATAAAAAATATTTTTTGGCATGTTCAATTTTTTAGATATAGTTGTATATAAGTTCTTAATTTTTGCACATGCTTTTATTTATTCATTTTTTGTTCTTTTATATATTTAGGTTAGGGATTGAGCCTTCTTTTTTATTATTATTAATTTAATTCTTAATTTTTTTTTTTGTTTTTTTTTTTTTTTAAGTCCTAATTTTTGTATTTTCAACCTCTTATAGTTATTTATTCTTTTTCATAATCGTGTGCTTCCTCCCTTTTTCACGCTGATCCTTAATTTTTTAATTTTTTATTTATCTACTTATTTTTTTATTTTTTTATTTTTATTTAGTTATTTATTTTTTATCATTTTTTAATGCATATTAAAAATTCCTTTACATCTATGCACATTATCTGCATTTTTTCATATGATTGGTTATTCTGTACCGGTTCTCTTGGTGGTTATGTCTTTATTTTTGGTCCTCTTGGTCTTTGTGCCCCTCCCCCCCCCCTCTCCTTTTAGGACTGCTTGTGGTGACCTGGTCTGCTCATTCCATATTCTGATGTTCTCTTGTCCTGATGATGGATCATGTAGTATGATCCGAAACGTTGATGCTAAAAAAAAAAAAACTCACACAATCTAATCCAGAAACATTGCTCACATACTAATGGATTGTGGAAATCTGATTATGTTAAAAAAAATTATGTCAATTTTTTTTATCTCCTCTGAAAAGTGGTACGTAATAAAATTCAATATTTTAAAAAGTGATAGTCTTTTTGACACACATAACTTCTTTTTTAGAAATGATAATGAAGTAATTCTTTCGACGTTAGATTTGTAACATCAATATCCAAAGGATGCATTTGGTTTGATTTATTTTGGTTGAATATTGTATAGTTTATGAAGTTTTGAAGTGACATGAATCATAATTCAGACATAATAGAAAGGTATCTCAATAAGCCAGTTCCTCCATATTTTTCAAAAAAAAATTGACCTAATTTACTAATTTTCCCGAGGTGTCAAAGTCAATTGATGTTCAATCGATAATGAACCTATAATGAGTTAAACTCATATTTGAAAGTCTTAATGATTAAAATATGTATTAAAATTATAGTCGTTGGAAAGCTTGCTCCGAGCAGCACATTTTGATATTTTTTATTTTACAGTAGGATATCATTCTCTTGCAATTATGGAAGTCAAAAGAGAAAAAAAGAAAAAGAAAAAGAGGTTAAATTTTTTGTAATTTTGCATGTTCGCGTGAACATGGCATTTGAGCAAACATGCTAAGTATGTTCGCACGAACATACTTACCATGTTTGTGCATACATATTTATCACGTATGTTTGCGCAAACATACGAAATATGTTTGTGGGAACATGATTAAAAAAAAAGTTTGCGCGAACATATGGGAAACTCAATTTCCCATTTTGCAATTTTTTTCATTTTTGTTCATCCCACTAAAGTGGAACCCATTATTGTGGGTTCACCATGTTCTCCAAAAAAAATCTAAATTTAAAATGACTTGAGCCATACAAACAGACTTACCATGACTAGGTGAGTCTAGGTTGTTAGAGTAATTAGATATTTTCTAATTAACTCTAGTCTACTTAAGCTAAACTTTAGGCATATAATAATGAATTATTCTATTTATTATTATTATGCAACCTAGGTTAGACCTTTTTAGGGTTTTGATCTCCTTTATAAGGATGATCTATCATTGTAAACATTCATTGAGATTAATTCATTTTTGAATATAGGAATTTCTCTTTTCGCTCATCATGAATGTCTCATTTACAGATCTAGCAATTTTAGCCTCCATAACTTTTTGCTTCTCTCTTCTATGATAGGTGTTTGCATGCACATAATTCTTAGGAGGTGTAAGGTTGATCTTTCATCAACTTCACTATGGTATAGTACACCAGATCTTCATGCCCTTGTTTTGTTCATGAGAGATTTGGCATCAATTTTCAAATTTGAGATTTTAGCATTTTTTTTATTGGATTTGGGGGGTCACTAATTTTTTAGGCACTTTAAGAAAAAATGCACATCATTGTTAATCTTAGAGCATTCAAAAAACCTCATTTCCATATAAAATATGTCTAGTTTAGATGCTATTGAAATATGAGGCAAAAAAATTAAACCCAAGTCATTTTGACCTAGGCACGCAAGTCAAGGTGACTCCCTTGTCAATTCATACAATTGAGAGAAAAAAGTGCACATCTTTTTTGAAAAGGAGAGGAGCCTTGTTTTTTGGATGGTACCTTGAAAGCTACACCATAGCCATCTTCTCATGTGCAATTAGCCAACATTTTTTGGGAACCTTCCAACCAATGGTTTTACCTTTTTTGGTGAATGAAGATGCAATTTTATTTGTGGGAGAGTGATTGGTTTGAGTACACTTTTTTTTTGAAGTCATGGGACTATGTTTTGATGTTGATGTGTCTAGACTGATGGAGCGCATTTTCTAGGTGGTGTTTATGACTCCCCACATTGACTTTTTTGGCTTCTCTATCCATCAATATGATTTTCCTCCCCCTACCTATCACGTATTTGGCTCCACTAAATCTTGTGGTCTTGAGCGATGAGGGGCATCAATGTGTTTTGGATGAGCAATTTTTAAGCATTAATTGGTGGTTAGAAATTTCAGCTAACTAAAAATAGCACTTTGTTTGAGTTCAAGCTAGCTTTTTCATTGATAGATTTTTATTGAGTTTGGGTGAGTTTCTATGGGTGACGTGGTGTTCTTTAGGCCACATGGTAACCCCATTGACCCATGTTTCTAAATTTGTGATTCGTGGGTTCAGCCTCTCTTAGCTAGCTCACATTTGTCACCTTAGTGTTTTAATCATGGGTAGATTTATTGGGCCCATTCTTTCTTCCCTTTGTATGTGGTGTTCCTAATTTTTGGTAGATTTTTCTTGTGATTTTCCTTGATGGTCTACAAATTTGTGATAGCAGTAATGAGCCAAATGGGGGATTTGAAGGAATTGTGAGAGAAGATATTGAGACGATTGATGGTGTCTTCAAAGAACTTCAAATAGTCACTCCACATCATGCTCTCTCTCTCTCTCTCTCTCTCTCTCTCTCTCTCTCTCTCTCTCTCTCTCTCTCTCTCTCTCTCTCTCTCTCTCTCTCTCATGCATCATATTTTTTTGGGAGATTGAAAGTGACATTGTGAGATTTTTAGCTCTTTGCAGGCTCACTTGGAAGGGAAGCAAATTTTAGAGGTCCACACATGTAAAATTTTAGTTGTGCAATTACCTTTACAAGTGCTTTGTGATTTGGTAACACACATAATTCAAGATTGCATGGGTAAATGCACAAACCTATGTCACCCTTTTGTAAAGGAAAAAGCTAACAAAAAGTATACCTATTCACCTTTAATAACATAAAATTGGTATTATTATTTTTTAAATTAGAATGAAGTAAACTAATGAAATGTGTAGAAATGGATAAATTTTAGGATTATAATTTTTAATAATTATTTTGGAATATGAATCCATATATTTTCCTAATTTTTACAAATAAATTTTTTAGCTGTTGAAAAAATGCTAAAAATTAGGGTCTAGTTCCCATCACAAAACTATATGGAAATAAAACTTATTCCCCTTTGATCTTAGACTATGTTATAGATAACATATATAGCTAGAAAAATCAAAAATAAAAATCAACTTTAGACCTATATTTTCTCTTTTATAATGATTCAAACTTCAAATCAATAGTTTTCATCTCCCACCATAATTTTCAAAACAAATCTATTCTAACCAGGAGAAAAATTATACATTCTGGAAGAGGAATCTCTTCTCTAGAACACCATATAATTTTTAAATTTTTTTAATGTGATTTAATTTTTTTTCTCTCTCAAAATTGACATCTTTTCAAGTGTTAAAATCGTACTTGTAGAATTTTTTAATTACAATATACTATATATAATTAAAACAGTATAAAATCTATATCAAAATATTCTTGACTCTAAGCTCTATAAAATGTTTTTTATATTTTATTTTAAAAATATTATAAAAAAATAGTAAGTGTTATTGAAATGTCACTTTTTTGAAATAAGTTTATTTTTTTAGTAATTGGATACAAACTAGTATAAAAACATGCATTTAATAGACATTTCCAATTGGAAAAGTGTGAGATCATATATAGCATAGCTAGAATGAATTTATCTAGATCTTATGTTTTAAAAAAAATGATTTTTAGATATAAATACTTAAATTTAGTCATTCTAATAAGTTAGCCCAAAAGGTGGTCACAACTTTGTACTTTTACCTACATGTGAGTTTTTCCTTCTGGCCTTAGACGGTGGGCTATGATGACTACACTCCCACCTTGGATCACCACCTAATGCGACCCTTTTTTTTGAGCTAGTCAGCACCATGGAGTTGTGTGTTTATTGGTGTGCCTATGACCTACAGGCCCATTTCAATGGCCCCAATCATGAGCCTTTGGTTGGAAAATATTTGATTACCCTCCTTTTTTCACCTACTTGGATAAGTTCCTCTCTATGATGAGTGCATGGGTGGATGCCTAGATGGTGGATATGCATATGCACAACTACAATACCCAAACAATCATTGTCTTCTAAAGGGAAACTATAATTTTTGCAAATCTGTTTCTCTAATAGGTTTTATGGGGGTGTTGTAGGAAGCTTAGTCTGGAGAAGTAGAGGCTTGTTTATATTGTCATTGTTTGGTCTCTCGCCCTCAACATTGTGGACCATATTCACTTCTAGTAGAATGGATTCATGTTAGGGATTCTCTTAATGTTAATCTCTTATCTAATTAAGGGGAAGGATTTAATTGGATGTGTGGTTCAATTAATGGGTTGGGATTAGCCTATGTTCAAAGGATGTTACTTTTTTTAAACTTTTGCCTCAGCAATTCAGGATTATTTGGTGATTGGTCTTTTAGTCACATGTGCTTTGTTTTGCACACCTCATGCACTCCAAAATTTGGAACAAAAGATGGGGATTCATAGTTTTTACCATTGGTTGGTGTTTTATTTTTAAAACACATGTGATTTTGTAATGTCCCCCACTTTAGCAATTAAATTAATTTCTTATAAAGTCATTAAATAACTTAAAAATTAAAAGGTGATTTTATATTTAATTAATTTAATTAATTACTATATTATGAGGGAGAAGCTTCTAGAGTGTGTATTAATTATTGGAAAGGGGGAAGCCTCTATTAATTTAATTTTCTAGAAGCAAAATTAATTATTGTATTGCAAGGAAGGAGTTTCTAGAGAGTGCATTAATTATTGGAAGGGGGAAGCTTCTAGCACTTGCAATTAATTAATATTTGGTTTCCTTCTAGAAGGGGGTAGGGAAAGTATAAATAGAGGTGGGAGCTTCATTGTTTAGCATTAGATGATTGTGAATTGCATTTGATAAAAGCTTGGAGGTGTGAGTTAGAGATTTGGTCTTGGCATTAGAGGATGTTCATCCTCTCTTGTAACATTCTAGACATCATTCCCTTGGGGTTTGGCCTTAGGAATACATTGTTATGTATTTGATTTTATCATTTTGAGAAATAATATTATTTCAGCAGCAATTCAATCTTCAATTTGTGTTAATTCCTTCTTGCTCATGTTATGTGGATTGAAACCTATGAAAAGATATTAAAATCACTTTCAGCAATTGGTTTAGCTCTTGGGCATTTCTAGGGTGCCCATTACAGTGGTATTAGAGCTTGCTTGCAAAGTGTTTCACCAAGTAATAACTGGTAGGTGGTATAAGAGCTTTCTTGTTTCCAGCGGCTAGAATTTTTCTCAAGGAGGGGTTTTTTCTATAATTTTTTTGCCTTGACGACCATTTTCTTATCAAATTTGGGCTCGTCACTTGCTAACATTAGCACCATGTCAGCACTACATCAGTAAATATTGTCACCTCCTTGAACTTTATTTGGACCTACTTTCACATTTTTTCTCATATCTCGGGCATACAAACTCTATTTTTTGAAAATGAGATATTGTCAGGAAGACGGTTCTAAGCCCATCATAGTTCTATAGTTAATCTTAAGTTTTGATGTATTTTGATGGCATTTTCTAGTATCAAAGTCAGAGTACAATTTTGCACTCTGTGAGAGATATCTTGAGCATTTGATCTCCAATTTGGGAATTCTTTATATCATTAGAAAGGTCTTTCCTAGCTCTTTCCATTGATGCTATTTGTTTTACTAGACTCTACTCCAAGCACATTTTATTCAATCTTTTTAATTTTTGCATTTTGCTGGATATCTTGGTTTTTTCACATCTAGGGATCGATTTCATTGCTTCAGATGATTCTTCATGACTTGTGCTATGTACTATGTAAGTCTTATGTCTCTTATGGTCTATTTAGACATCATTTTTATACATTCTTGAAAACACAGTAAGATAAGGTGTCATATTGCATCTATATTTTTGTTTCAATTTTTTTGCCTAGTTTTTCCTTCTGATTTGAGTAGTGTCATCTGAGGAAACATGTATAAATTATTGTATTCTTGGGATTCACCATATCTTGTGCCTTATTTGTACATGCACTACTAATGATTAAAGTGTCATGGGGATTGATGTTTTTCCTTTATTTGTCATCTTCCTTTGTCTAGTGAGTGTCCCTTTTGTGACATTGGCCTCATGTCATATCTAAGATTGATCACCTCAATACATGCATATATATACTCTATTGTGCATCTTGATCATGGTTCCTTGACTTGTAGTTATTTTGGACCACTTTTTTAGTTGCCAGTCACCTCATCTTTGTTTGCATTAAGGGGGTTCTTCTATTGTTTCTCATGCTTCCTTGGTTCAATTGATTAGCTCTTTGGGCTTTGGTGTTTTATGTCATCTATATCTTTGAGTTCAGTCATTTTCCTTTGTGCACCTTCTAATATGATATAGATTATAGTCTTCTCTACCTAGTCAAGTTTTATTTTAGTGGAGGTTCTTTAGATCAATAGTTACTTTTGACAGAGCTTTATAGCTTCTACATGTTTTAGTGGTGTTCTTCATTATCATCTTGTGTTCCTATCTTTTGGGGCATTCCCTAGTTTGGATGCATCTTCAATCCTTCACTAATTTCTTTCAACATGTTTTCCATCTATTTTTGGAGTAGGGTTTTTCCTATCTAGTTTTTTCTATTTTTCCTCTTTTTAGAGATTTGGTTGTCCTTGGGTACCTCATCAAGCCTTGTTGTGGGTATCCATTTCTACTTATTGTTGTATTTTCTAGGTTTTTAGCTACTCCCTAAGTTTATCTTAAGGGGGGGTGTTAGAATAATTAGATATTTTATAATTAACTCTAGTTTATTTAAGCTAAACTTTAAGAATATAATAATTAATTCTTTTAATAATTATTATTATACAACCTAGGGGTAAGTGCACCAAGATGGTGTGCAAAAAAGTGGATATGCCCCCCCCCCCCCCCCCCCCCAAAAAAAAAAAAGAAAAATTTTCAATAATCCAATCGGGTTATATGAAATTTCAAAAATCGGCTAGGCTTAGATACCAAGCCTGGACATAAAAACAAAACCTTATCAGGTTTCTAGGATGAAAAATCTATTCAAAACCCGACCGGGTTTTGAAGAAATAAAAATAGGCTCCACTTTGGAAGCCATAACTTTCACATCTAGACTCTGATTGACTTTGTTCGAAATACATTGGAAAGATATTGAAGAGATATACAACATTATGCAACTAAAATAATATTATGAAATCAATAATTTATTTTCCATCCATTATAATAAATCATGGTCTAAAATAAGTAGCCATTATTTTCCAAACATGGGTTGAATAGGTAGGTAAGAGTATTATAATAGTTTTTATCTTTCTATCATCTCTCTCACTCCCTCTATCCCTTTCTCACACAAAATCAATCACTCACTCACTAACTCCTAATCTCTCTCTTACTAACTCTTAGCTTCTCTCATTCTCACACCAACTCCTAGCCTCTCTCTCTCTCTCTCTCTCTCTCTCTCTCTCTCTCTCTCTCTCTCTCACACACACACACACACACACACACATATTCCCTTATCTCTCTTGCTCTAACTATCCTATCCCTCCCTCTCTCCATCTTATTTCCCCCCTCTCCCTCTCTCACATTCTCTCTCTATTTCCCCCCTCTCTCTCTATCCTAACCCATTCTCTCTATATTTCTCACTCTCTCTATCCATGTGCAATCCTCTCTCACTCTCTCCATGATGTCTTGCTATCTATTTCTCTATCTATATCTCTTTATCTCTATCTCACTCTCTTATCCTATCCCCTCTCTTTCTTCATATCCCCTACTCTCTCTGTCTCCCCCTCTCCCTCTCTCTCTCTAACCCCTAATACCTAACCCCCTCTCTCTCCCTAAACTCTAATCCTTGAAATAGTAACTTCATTTAGAGAGAGAGTAGGGGATAGGAAGAGGGAGATGGAATATGATAACTGAGAGTGAGAGAGATGAAGTCATGGGGAGAGAGAGAGAGAGAGAGAGAGAGAGAGAGAGAGAGAGAGAGAGAGAGAGAGAGAGATGGATTGATGGATAGAGAGAGATGTAGGAGAGAGAGAGAGAGAGAGAGAGAGAGAGAGAGAGATGAGGGTGATAATATTTACAGAGAGAGAGAATTTAGGGTTTAGTAAGAGAGAGTGGGCTTAGGGATTACTTGGTGAGAGATAATACGTAAGGGTAACAAGTTAGATAGAGAGAGAGAGGGGTTATTAGTTAGTTAAAGAATGTGAGAGGTTAGGAAAAGTAAGAGATATATCTTAGGATTTATTTAGTTAGTGAGAGATTTTGTTAATGTGGTTTTGAGAGAGAGATAATTAACACTATGTTAGCATTCATGTTTACCTATTGATTATGCATTTGGAAAACAATGACTACCTATTTTACATTATGCTTAATTCAAATTGATGAAAAATAAAATTTTGATGACATAGGATTGATTTATCTATATCATGTTGTATATCTCTTCAATATCTTTCCAACACATTTTGAACAGAGTCAATTGGACTCTGTATGTGAAAGTTATGGGCTTTGGAGTAAAGCCTACTTTGAATTCTTCAAAACCCAATCGACTTTTGAATACAATTTTTCATTTCATAACCTAATTGGGTTATTTGAATCCTAAAAACTCGATTGGGTTATGGCTTGGTGATAGCATAGGGAAATGACCCAAAGGCTTGGGAGACTATTTTCCCTCCAATTTTTTCCCTTTAGATGTTTTTTGATCTTCTAAGATGAATTCTCATCTTTTCATTCATCAAGTTTTCTAATAGTGAAGTGGGTATATCTAAAACTACTACCATAATATCACCCATCTTCTTAGCTTTCTAAACATATTTTTTTTTCTATTTTTGGACAATATTAATAATGAAAACTTTAATTACTTTACCAATGCCTTGACATTCCTCACATACATATGTCTACCATTTTTTTAATATTTTTTTATATACTTAACCAAATTCAAAATAAATTATATATTATTGTTCTACACTTGATTCTATATACTTTTTTTTCTTTTAAAGTTTCATTTTTTATTATTGATGCAAGTCATGCTCAACACACAAATAGGTACCAAAAATTTAGGATGTAGTCAATTCAATAATTCATAATAATAAAAACTACTCATCATGAAATTACAAAAAAATACACAACTTCTAGATATGACTCTAAACTATCATCCTACCAAAAGGGATATGCAAGAAACTAAATATAACTCGATCTTTTGAGCTACACATGAAAACAACTATGTTATGTTTTCTAAAAAAATCAAGGATTATTTTTTGTGTGCGCAGGGTTTTACCCACCTAATCTTATCCATTTTGTAAAAACTCTAGTAGTTAAGAAAGTAGATTTAGAGTATTACAATTTATCTATTTTATACATATTGTGATTTTTAGTGGATGACCCTCAAATGTCTCGTCCAAGTTTAGGTTTACCTGATTTTAGGAAAAAGGTGTCCACTTATACCCCCCTTTTTATAGACTATCTTGGTGCACTCACCACTAGGTTAGACCTTTTTAGGGTTTCTATCTCCTTTATAAGGACAAGCTATCATTGTAAACATTAATTGATATTAATCCATTTTTTAATATAGAAATTTCTCTTCTTGCTCATCAAGAATGTCTCATCTATGGATCTAGCAATTTCAGCCTCCATAGTTTTTTCCTTCTCTCTTCTATTATAGGTATTTACATGCAAGTAATTCTTCGGAGCTATGAGGTTGATCTTTCATCAACTTCAATATAGGTGAGTCTCTAGATCTAGCCATCCTAGCTCAACTCAGACAAACTATTTTTTTGCCAAGTTTGGGAAAGTACTGTTATACTGCTATCAACACATAGATAATGCACATGAAAAGTTCCCTTAACAAATAATACATTCTTTTGTACCAATGGCTAGTAGTGATTATAAAAACATGATTTACAAATTGTAAGCATAATATACATAAATTAGTATCACTTATAACTTACAGTTACTTATAACCAACCCAGAATTATAACTTACACAGAACTAAATAACCAAACTCATTAAACCCTAATAACTAAAGGCAATGCTTCACATAAAGAACCTTGATGAGGCCCGATTCATGTCTAGGATGTGGCAGTATGGCATTTTTGTCTATGTTCAATCTAAATATTTCATCAACTCAAAGAATATCAAAAGTAGCTTTGTGATAAGAAATATTTTATTTAAATAATTTTATGCTCAATTATAATTATTCAATCATTACTTATCATTGATTCATTCCTCTCAAATTAATTAAGTGGCCCAAATCAAACAATGTAAACTTTGAGAATCTTTATAATGAAGATTACATACCTTCTACAAATGTTAATGAATCTATCTTCTTCTACATTTGTTAATGAATCTATCTTGTGTGACATAGATCTATTTGACAACTACATATCCCTATTTTGACATTACATGTTTGGACTATATCACCCATTTGTATGAACTATTTGACACAATGGTTCTATTTGGATAACATTGCTACATCTATTTTGTAACATGAGTGACAACCCTTGTTCTCAAGTTGAGGCCTAGTTGTTTGGATTTTAGATTTTGAGGTTGTTCAAATAAAATAGTGGTGAAGGAGCACCAAGACAAAAATGAAGACATAAAGACAAATGAAATCTATGGGGTCACAAGATTTTATATTTGATTTTTATGTTGATGTTATATGAGAAACATGGTCTTTATGATGATAAATCATGTAATGAAAAAATATTAAAATGTAAAATTTTGTATATTCCCTATGTCATAGATGGGTAGTTGTAATTGGTTTGTAGCTAGTTTCAGTAGTTTTGGTAACAAACCAAGAGAGACTTAGTTGGTTTTGACCAGTTGTATGCAATCTTTTAAAAGGAAGAGAATTAGGAAATAGATTTTAGGAAGAAAATGTAGATCTCACTCTATTGATGAAGACAATATATAGGAGAGAATGATTGGGACAGTAAAAAAGAGTTATCTTCATTTTAGTTTTCTACGTTTTGGTCTGCAACTTTTAACAGTTCATTTTAAAGCTTTGCATTTGGAATTTGAAAGCTTGGTAGCTTTTTTTCTTTATGAAGAATAAAATCAATACAAATAATAGTTTGATGTCAAGTTGAGTTTTGCATGTTCCTATAGAATATTTCAATCAGCCATAGAGGTATTATAGAGCTTGTGAGATTCATTATATTATTACCTGGGGTGTGAATGGGTCTGTCAAGATTGGGAACTCCAAGAATTTAAAGTCGAAATCAGATTATTCTTGGTTGAAATTAGGCTATTTAATTACTATTTGATTTTATTTTGAAGAATCTAATTTTTTTTTGGGTTAACCAAAATCCCAATGGACATCATAATAAATATGAGCTTTTTGGTTGAATTGGAATTGTGCAAAATCTAGTCATATTACGGGGATCGTAAGTTTTCAATGCACCATTGGATATTTCCAATTTTTTGATATGCTTTTATACACCTAATTTTGAATATCCTCATCAAAGAAATCTTAATAATATGGTCAGGATAAGAATTTATTAGATATTGAATCTAATGCTATCAAAAACATCAAATTGATTCAAATTTGTGGTGAAGGAAAGTTTTATTGGGTTGCAAAAAGACTTGGTAAATGTGTTAGCTTCTTTGGATGTTGAATTATTTGGTTATAATGGAGCACACATAGATATTTAGGAAGAATCAACTTGAAATATATTAATAATCGCTCACATTTACATGTTATCAGCTTAAAGTAGCGGTAGAAATTTTATTTATTGTATTAGCATGTAGTATAGAAATCTACTCATGCATATGTTGAATTTCTACATGACATTTGATTGCCAAGTGGTATGGTACTTTTGAGTTTTAAACTATCCATTTAATTTGTTGTGTTCTTCATTATTGGTTGGGATGTGGTTTCTAACAATATTGGGAATTCTCCAGTGGTTAGTTGCACATTCACTGGAAAATGCATGCATCAATTTTAAATGGTGTAATCTTCTATGCTATCATGATTGTGATAAGAGAGGCTTTGTTTTAAAATCAATAAAGAATGAAAATTCTTTAATATTTCATTTGAATGAATTATATGTCACTTAAATCATTTTTTAATTGTCCACTTCAAAATAAATATCATCATTGCCATTTTGTTTTTTAATATAATCATTTTTGTACAAGCTAGTCAATTGAGTGAAGGTTGTGTCCTAGAATGTAAAATGTAAGTGTTCATGGATTCAAGAGAAATGACTTATGTTAAGTATGCAGATCTACAAGTAAAGGATGGAACTAGCAAGGCGATATAAGGGCATGAAGATGAACAATTATTTGACAAACTACACATGGAGGATAACTTCATACAGAAGAGACAGAGATATTCGGAAATTTTTTAGTTCTTGTTGAATTTTGATTACCAATATTTTTATAATGTCAAATTATGGAACAAGAATATTTTCTTTTAGTTAGCTATCCAATTTGGCTTTGAAGTGGATATACAAAACATAGTCTAGTTTCTTGAATAAAAAAGTTAGAATCATGGAAATGATTTAATATGTTTGGATTATTTAGTGGCTTGAGAATACAAACTACCCTATGGGAAATCCTAGTATGTTGTTTGAGAAAAATAGTAAACTACTATTTATCATGGAAACAGGTGTTTGGGAGTTGTGGAAGTTTCATCTACATCAAATAAGGACAAAAATTTGAATCTTTACAAGGATGGGATATAAATGGGAACCCATCAATGTTTTCCTAATGCATTGGGATGTACGAAGATATCTTCTATCCTTCACAAATAGATAGGTTATATAAATGTATAGAGGGGATAATGTTTGTAGTGCATGAATAGTTGTAACTCTATTGTTTAAATGAATTCAACAAGATCTACACCATGCCAGTACAAGTATCCAAAGAAAGATGTCTTTGTGAATTGTGTTACCATTTAGAAGTAAATTAAAATTGTCCTTGGGAATCATGATATTAGTCAAAGGAAAGTATTGGTAATGCAATTCATCAAAGTGGATTTCTTCTTTCAATGTCTACTTTTATCATGTCATGTGAGAATGACAGTATTATTTCTCAAATTGTCTAAACATTAATCTCACTTAAGAGTCTCAAATTAGAGCTATCTATTTCTTTTCCCTTGCAACTTCAAGCACCTATCTATATCATTATGTAGCTCTTTTCTCAAGACTTGGAAAATAGAATGTTCTTTACACTATATGAAAATCCTTTATTTTAATTCCCTATTAATCTATTAATAGATTATTCTTCAATACATGTAACAAATTATTTTTTGTGGTGGTCTTTTCACCTCCCCATTACCCATGCATTCTTCTTAGATGCTAAGGCTTCTAACACTAACTCCCTTGTACAAAAAAGATCCTTTCTCCCTATTGTTAGGATTAACCTCAAATAGAAGAGAAAACAAGACACCAATATTTAATGTGGTTCACCCAATCGTTGGGCTATGTCCACCAATAGCAAGTCCAATATTATTATTATTATCAAGTGATTACAATCTACAATGCCTTACAGCTCAATACTGTTGCAAGAGGCTACAATATCACCATTACATTATGAAATCCTTAACCCTAAGCCTTTTACACAAGATTTTTACACTTACAAAATTAAGGCTAGAATAAGTCATCCAATAGAAAAATAATAGCCAATTCCTTTTACAATATAAGGTCATTTTTGGCTTCGGGGGTGCTACCCCAGAAAACCCCTGTGGGGGCATTGTCTCTCGACCCCACCTTATACTACAATAGGGAGTGCACCTAGGGCATTGCCCTAGGACACCATAGAGGCATTGCCCTTGACCTCATCTTGGAAAACCCCTTTATAAATAATATTTGAAGAAAACCATGCCAAATACACCTTTGAGTCTGATTAGGCTCTACATCACAACACATATCCATCTAATAATGTCTCTTCTATACTAGCACTATAATTTGTATCTCAATCCATCTCTACTCAATTTATTAGAATATAAATTCCACCAATATAATTGAGAGGTGGGGGGGTGGGGGGTTGACTCAGTTGTCTAATTATTACAATAATTATCAACCTTATTAATCCTTAACTGTATCAATAATATAATCAACAACCATAACAAGATATGCAAACACAATAACACCAAATATGTTAACTAAGGAAACCCTTGATCAGAGGTAAAAACCCCCATGGTGATGGTACCCACAAGATGACATACTAATATAAATACTCCTTGTTAGAGAATAGACCCTATTAGGAGTCAATAAAAAAATTTAATACATATCAGTCCTTGTTAGGATGCTTTGAATCCCTATTAGGAGTTGTGCCAACCCTATTAGGAGATGTAGAAGGCAGATGGACCCACTATCCAAACAACTTTAGGGGAAAGACCAATGAACCAATTGTCCAAATGATCTATGTATTATTCCTTGCAAAATAATAGATATGAATTGTACTTGACCTTCCTCTTCCTCTATCCTATCAACCAAAATGCTCTTCTTCTCCTGATCTCTATACCACATCACCAACTCCGCATCCAATAATCCCTTCGATCTATTACTTGCATTTACCTAGTATATGCTCGTGTCCACACTCCTTAATCACAATTCACATACTACTCACACTTTACAACCAAAGAAAATACTTTCCTTTATACCTTGTACTCAAAATAATTCATCGAGTTAGCCTTGATGATTCCCAATTGATTATAATAGGAGCATAATAAGACAATTAATTATTTCACAATCACACAACATTGTCGGCTCATAGTCTTTACAAATTCTCACACATGCGACTCTAGGACTTGCGAACTCAATGATGTCATCATCAGACTATCCTCTATCACTATATAACTTTTCATAACCCAATTCTATCTATGTTAGGAGTAAAGTCCAATCATCAAAAACTACTTATCAATTACTCTATCTTTGTATTACTCTCTATAAATCAAACATACTTTTTTGTGTTTTTGACTTAATTCATGCACACTTATCCTTGTCATCAGGACACAATGTAGATCACATCCTTAACTGTACTTCACCTAAATGTCAAACCTCTATTAGTATGACCATGATCTCTATCTACTACTCTGGCAATCTTTAAAGAAACCATACTATGTTGTTATTAATGAAAAACACAGTCATGAATGCAACATGTCAATCATGCTACATGCTCTCCAATGCTTAGGATACTCCCCAAAAGGAATACCATCAGTGTTCGTACTAAAAATCTCCCTCTTTGGAATTGATGAAAATATAGATTAAAAATATCTAAGTTCCAAGAATACCAAAACAACACTCTATTGTGCCTATTGTTGTTCTCTTCTTTTCAAATCCTCTTCATCAATCAAATCTTAAAATTTCTAGAACACTATTGTGATAACTCCATAATGACATATGACTAATGTAAATGTCTATATTATTTTATTGTTAGAGTAATTAGATATTTACTAATTAACTCTAACTTGCTTAAGCTAAACTTTAGGCATCTAACAATCAATTCATTTATTAATTATTATGATGCAACCTAGGTTAGAACTTTTTATGGTTTCAATATCCTTTATAAGGATGATCTCTCTTTGTAATTATTCAGTGATTTACTTTTGATAATGGCAATTTCTTTTTTTCTCATCAAGAATGTTTCATCTATGGATCTGGGAATTCCATCCTCCATAGATTTTTCTTCTCTCTTTCTATGATAAGAGTTTACATGAAGGTGATTGTTGGGAGCTATGGGGTTGAACTTTCATCAACTTCAACATGGTATTAGAGTTTCAAATCTGAGCTTTCAGTATTTTTTTTAGTGGATCTAGGGGTCACTAATTTTTGTGGCACTTTGAGAAAAAATGGACATCACCATTGAGCTTAGAGTACTTGAAAAAACCCATTTCTATATAAAATACATCTCATTTGGATGTTCTTGAAATCTAAGGAAAACCAATTTTGCACCCATGCCTCTTTTACATGGGCATGCAAAATGAGGCGGTGATTTTTTTATTTTTTTGTCAAAAATTATTGTAAATTTCCTTACTTGAAAAAATGAAAAGCACTATTTGAAAGTGCATGAGCATTTGGGAGTGGTGATTTACTTGGCCCTGTGCATGTCTTTGTTTTTAGTAGACAAAAGAGCACCTTTATTTTTAAGGTACCCATGCCTAGAATTGTACTCCTTGAGCTCTATTATGATAGACTCGTCAAGCCTACCTACCCATTTGCAATTTCCAACACTAGCGCATACCAAGATTTTAGCTCACATGGATAGGAAGTGTGGCCCAGATGCATGTACTTTGTCCCTATTTCTAGAAGATTGCTTTTGGAGTGGTCCAACAGTCGCATGAGTAGCCCACCTTCTTCTTGATTGTATTTTTTGGATCAATAGTTTTGTGCTTTCCATGGATGAGTTTCAAGATTTTCCCCATCGGATTTGGTTGATTTTGCTTGATTAATGTCTATTACATACTTAAAGATCGGGTTGGTAGTTGACTAGAAAATTGGATTTTATGGAGAAGTTGCTGCATTTTCATTGATTTCATGGCATTCTTTGTCATGATTTAATGGGAGCATCTCACGCCTTGTATGGTGCTTTTATGTCATTGATCAATGGTTTTTGTCATTGGGTGTTGTTTGGAGGGTTGGAAATTTTTCTTTTTGGAATGCAATGGTAGTGCTCAGACTTACCATGCCTAGATTTTTCCTCTGCTCCAACTCACTTGCATCTTTTAGTGCCACTTCACCACCCTTGAACATGTGGATCCTTTATTTATGCATTGTAGGTCTGAGGCTAAAAGGCCATGTAAGTGGAGTTCATCTGCCCTTGGATTCTACACACCTTAAAATGGTGCTTACCTTTGGTCTATGTGTGTAAGGTCCCTCCTCACATGTACTTATTAAATATGAATTTACCTATTAAATCCATTGTAGGAGATTAGAATGGATGTGAGATAATGTTTTATGGTTTAGATGTCCTAATGAAAATTGAGATTAGTTGATAAGTTCATGTTTTAAATACTCCATAATTTGAGAACTACTACATCACGTCGACTATTTAAACATTCATTTGCACTAATGATGATACAAGGTGTTTCACCTGATGACGATGATGATATTTATTATGGTACCTCGATCATTAGGTTATATGCATTCAAATAGTTTAGTATTCCTTAATAACAATGTTTATGATGTTTAGGTATATGCATGCCTAACAATGATTATTCTAGTATTTTAATCTAAATTAATGAATAAGTTATATTATATGGATTAGGTAATTATTGATGATTAAATGTGTGCAAAAATGAGAAACGGTTATTTAAATAAAATTTGATGTTTTGATTTATGTGAAAATGAGTTTTAAATATATGCATGTGATTTTTCTTGAGCTACTAATGTGTGAAATGAAGTATGTAGGATTATTAGCTGGAAATATAATGGAGAATCGAAACTACATGCTATGTACAATTTGTGAAAACCTGGGCTAAGTCTAGTGAAAGATATAGACCCCGTTGTCTCATATTTTATTTGTATCGTAAATTGAATGTGTGTATCATTCTGTAATCATAAAGTGTTTAATGTTTTGTAACAATGATTTTATAGTGTCACTTGACACTCATAATTCACATATGCATATCAACATGATAATAAGGGTTAGCTAAGTAACCTAATTAATTTGAGATGGACTAGGTTAGAATACTAATTAGTTGGTAATCAGAGTTAATTACCCTAATCAAGGTTCAATGATAAGATTTCATTCCTAGGGTTTTTTAGAAAGCCCAAATATTTTCAAGTAACTTAATAGGTCATTAAATAGTCCTAGAGGCCAAAAATTATGAAAACTAAGTGCCTAGGGGGTATATGTATGGGTCAAGGGCATTTTCCACCCCTCTGGCCCCTTTCATTGACTTTTATGACCACCCAAATATCCTATTTTTGTTTTAGTACGAAAATTGGAGTTTCACCATGTGTTGAACAAGATTATACTCCACCTTAAAGTTTTTCTTAATGATGAGGTTAAGTTAAAAGACTCTATATTAGTGTAAATAATTAATTATTATTACACTTTACTTAAATTTACTTAGGATAATGCATTTTTATATTATTTGTCATGTGGACACTTAGGAATATACATAGACATATGAGTTGTCTTGTTGACAGCATAGGAGTTAGTAACTTATTTGAGCACATGGTGCCTACAACATCTCTTAATGAGATAAACCTATGTAAACTTATCCTCTCATAATCACACAAAATCTTGTGCTAAATGGAGGATAATCCACCTTTGGTGGACATGTGCTAAGTTGTAATCCTTATCTCTATCCTAACTCCTAGTCATTCTAGTTGCCTTTATACACAGGCACTTCTAGTGTGTGTTTATCTCATATCCAATTATTATCTTGATCATTGTTGAGATTCTCATTTGATCACTATTAATCTCTCTTGTGCTATCTATTGAGCTTCTTTATCTTGGCATTGAATTATTGCCTTAAGCAAATTCTTACATGGTATCAGAGCTATACCAAATTCTTACATGGTTTTAGAGCTATAGGAGTGTTATTTCATAGCCATTGGAGAGATTTTTTTCTATTTTTTTTGTAGGTCAAGATTGGAGCTTGGTGGTGCAAATTAGATCTGGGCATCACATTTCGAAGGTGAAAAAACCCCCAAATTGACTTTTGTTTCATCAAAATCAAACATCTAATGTGAAATCTAGAGGTATTTAATTTTTAGAGCTGCGACAAATGTGATTCAAGAAAAATAATTATAGAGGTAATTTTCAAATGGCGATATCTCCCACATATGGACTCTCCTTTTCAAAAAAAAAAAAATTGTTTTGGGATAGAATTTCATGATCTACACATTTCTGTAGGTTGTTTACAATCTCTATTCCTAAATTTTTCTAACAATTGTAAATCCCAATTTTTGCAACTTCAAAGGCTTCGTTCAGGCTCATATGGACAAATAGTCAGGTGCTATTTTTTTGAAAGTGCATGATTTTTTGTCTACTTTCTAGATTTAGTGTCAATTTTGAGTAATTTTGAGTAGACATAGTACTTTCAAATTTTGGTCTCATTTTGGCCTATTGGCACTTGTAATTGATTAGATCCTTGAGAGGTCTTGTGTCTTATCTTGTTGAGTTCGATATAGCTTCATATTTGTTGTTGTAACCATCAAAATCAGAAGTCCACTTACACCCTAAATTGGCAAGTGGCTATTGTAATTGCACTAAATATGAAGTGCCAAATCATGCATTGGGGGGGTTTCTTTCATATATTTTTTGCGTTCGGGGGGTGCATACATTATTTGATCTCTTGGAGTTGTGTCAAAACTGTCACTTTGGTTTAAGATTCAAATTGACAAAAAGGAACTATCAGAAATGGAGTGCTTTGATGATTGATTATCTAAGAGAACATAAGGAAGTGTTTCCTTATCTATATATGACCTAATACTAATTGGGGACATCTTTCTCTTCTTCTTCACTTTATGTATAATAGTATGAGTAAGGAATCTTTTTCTCCTCTTAGTAAGGCAAGTAGTTGTCATGATGTTTGGATGTGTCTTTGGGAAGCATCTGGAGATCCACGAGTCCCTTCATTACCAGAGGATATTCTACCTCCAGTCACTCCAATTGTGGTACCTACAACTCTAGTTGAGATCATACTTCTTGATTCTCCTATTGCTTCTACTAATCAAGTTCCAACCACAGATGCTCCTAATTCAATGTAGCAATGAATACCATGTCTTCCTATTTCAGCTTCATGGGATGACTTCCTTCCAGAAATTGTAGTGTTGTTTGTGGAGTCTTACATTAAAGATGTGGGAGACATTATTGAAAACATCCATCTTCTCTTTGTTGAGGAGAATTCTTCTTCACTTGTTGTGAGGGAACACTTTGACCCTCAACCACTTGATCTTTCTTTTGAGACTGACATGATTGTGGACAATTTTTTTTGTTAGTTGGAGGAGGAAATTTTTACTTCAAAGGAGGCATATTAGTCTTTGGAGATTATATTCTAGTTTCCTCAAACATCATATCTTTTGAGGATTCCTCCTACTAGTTGGGGAGCATTCTCTACTACACCTATGGCACCACCTCTTCCTACAAGGAAGAGCATCATTTAGTTTTCATGGTGTAGCTTCTTTAGTCATCAAGGAGCTTCTCTCATGGGTGTGCATTCATCATTGAGGGGAGGCTACATTTATTCTCTTCCCATATCTTCCTATAAGGATGATTCCTTGCCTTTGGAGTTTGAGAATGAATCCTTTATATTTCATATGTAATCAGCATGTAGCCAATAAGAAAAATGGAGAAGGCATGCAACCAATGAGAAAAGTGCAAAAAATGAGTAAGAATTAAAGACTCAATATGGATCATAGATCCATACCTAACCCTAAGTCTACAAAGTTTTTATAAGAAGGCTTAGACCCACGATTTCATGTTGTTAAATAGAAGTTAAGGAACTTGCTAAGCATATAGAAAACTTGCAAAACAAGGCAAACAGTAGGGGCATCAAAAACTTAGTGAATTGAGCAGTAATTAAACATCCAGTTGATCAAAACAGAACAAGGGTTATGAATAGATATTAGATCAAGCAATGGTCACATCAAAATGAACAGCTCAACTGCCTAAAATCAGCAATTGAAGATTGTAAGCAATCAGGTCAAAGATTTCTAATACTCTCTAGCAATTGTATTAGATAGTGAAAAACCCTATGAAGATAGGTTAGCTTAACAGTTATTTTGTAGATACTTTGAAGAGGTGACTAAATCCTTTAATAGGGTGACACTTCATAAAAAGTGTTTGTAAATCCTTTAACTAGGTCACTATTGACAATTCAGATATGGAGCCAAGCTTGAATTCAGAGTTGTGTTTTCAATTCAAATGTTTGGGAGATTTCTCCTTGGGATAATGACCCTATTGTAAAAAATTATTATTAATCTTATTTTTTAAATGATTATGATCTCGGGTTTTTCTTCCCTAGTTCTTTCCCAAGGGAGTCCTTGAATCAAATGATTGAATAAAATAAATGAGAAGTAGCTAGCCCATGTACATTGAAAAGAATGAGCATTTTCTTTGTATGTGATAGTTTTTATAATTCAAATTTGAATTCATACATTTAAAGGGTAATTAGATGAAATGATGATATATAAAGTTATGTAATTGATTTCCAAACAGTGTTAAGAAAATTTGATTAAGTGAATCGAATTTCATCTTGTATTTTTGTATTGTGGAAAAGAGAAATATTGCTACGATATTATATCAACATATCATCAAGCTTCATGCTATAATTCAACCTAGAAAGAATATATATATATCCCCTTACCATGTAAACTAAATAAAATTGAAAATCCAACACTTCGAAAAAAATGGGGGGGGTGGGGGGGACTTGAGAAAAATTTATCATCCTAGAGCAAAAAGCTCTCTGCCCTTTCTATGGAAAAATTGATTAATCACTTTGTGAATAGAAAATATTCCCATCCAATCCCTTTTAATATCTTGCATACCAGAATAAAGATTATGTAGTTTAAAAATGAATTAAAAATAAATAAATCATATAAAACTTTTAGTCTTACTTTATCCTATTCTCACCCACAAAACTTTGTTGCATAATCTCCTTTTTTTTTTAAAGATCCACCACATGGGTGCTAATGTCACCCCATATTTTCCCCTCTCCCCAAAAGTAGGCACATCTTCCCAAATTGCATAAGGATGAGTTTTGAGTTTAATATCTTTTAAAGGGGTCTAACATAGAAGCTTCCCATTGTAATGTGATTAAGAAGAGAGCCTTTATTAGTATTGGTGAAACCTACATTCCATCTTCCCCATGCAAATAACACACCCACTTGCCCATGGTGGTCACATCAACCTTGAAGGTTGGAAAGAATGGAGATAGGATGGAAAGGTTAAAGGTACCTTCCACTCCAACCTATCGCCTCCACCTTTCAGAGGTCAGCACCTTCATTGGTTGGGCAATGTGCCAAAACCTTGGAAAGCACCATGTTATGGGTGGCTACTTGCCAAGTGCACCAGCTTACAAGTAATTAGTATGTAAGAAAAGGTAGCTTGTTTGTTAGTTTATTTTTGTAAAATTAAAATGGTTAGTGTTAGTGAGTCATTTAGGATTTAGTTGGTTAGTAATTATATTCATTAAAAGGGTGTTAAATGTTAGTTTAGCTAAATTTTAGTGTAACATTGGTATAAGATTAGTATAATGTTAAATAAGGAATAGTTAGTATTATTGAGTTTTATGTAGGGGTTAGTGGATATCTAGTACTTGGTAATTAAAAACATTTGTATAGGATGTTTGGGAAGGGGTTTAGGGACATGTGTGATATTTAAAGTTGTGTTAATGTTTTAAAATTTGATGTTAGGGGAGGATAATAATTTTTTTTAGATAACATTTCTTAATAGATAATATTTGGGTAGGGACGATAAAGGAGTAGATGGGGTTTATTAGTTAGTAGTGTTTTGGTTTTTAAATATGTACATCAATAAGATTATGGTTTAAAGTTTTTTTAGTGATAATCAGGTTTTGTTTTAAAATGATGTGAATGTTGTAAATAAATTAAATGATAAATAGTAATGATTTAATTAGTTCAAATGGCTATATCAGGATTTAAATGTGTAATGGACTTAAAGTTTTCTAGATAGCTTGATAGAATGGTTTTGGTTTTTTATTAGAATATGGGTTGATGTAATGATAAGTTTAATGATAAATTTTTATTTTTTTTAATTAGTTCTAGATAGGTTATGATAATATCTAGAATTACGTATTAGTGTGTTATGATAGATTAACCTTAAATGTAGAAAAAGATTCTCCTAAGGATTGATCTAGTATAGTGTTAAAAAAGATAGCATTATAGTCGACTTATGAACTTAGAAACCCTAAAATTTAATTTGAATTGGAAGTTGAATCTTTTTAAATTGAACCTAAATGTTAATCGATCAACTCATTCAACTTGAGCTAAGTGTTCCTTTAATACTAGGACTTAGGGTTTTCAAACCTGTGCATTGTGTTGGAATACCAACTCTACATCTTTATGATGTGTATTCAAAAGTCACTTTAATCCTTGATCAAACTTTCCATAAGGTTTTCCATGTAGCATGCTTTTATTTAGCGAATTAATTTATCTTTAAAAAAAAAATTTGGTGTGTTTTTGCCCAAATTTTTGGGCATGACATTTTGGTATCAGAGCCCAGCTTTGTGTAACTTCAGCAATAATGGGTCCATGTTAAGTGTGGACATTTAAATATTACCAAATGAAGTAGGGAATTCTCCTTGCAAAATATTAAGAAGCTAATGTAATTCTTTCTAAAACAATGATACAGATGATTAAACATAAGCAAAACTTGGAATTAGTATTAACAATTGAAAATGGTCAACCCTAAATAGATAACCCAATCATAATGACTTGAAACAATTAATTAGATGCAAGAATGATATATTTATATTAAGGTAGATTATGATCTCTTAAAGATTTTAAAATTATATTGAACACTATCACCTTGGGGAAAACTATGTTAAGGACCCTAAAAATATCTTTGAATCATGTGAGTGGAAATGATTAAATGACCTATAACTCAAAGAGAACATGTTCCACACCATCTTTAGTAGAAGTTTGATTTTGTCTGACCTGATCACTCATGGGAGAATTTAAACTCATATCAAATATAGAAGTGATCAAGGAGACTAGTATTGATTTAGACATTGCAACATAAGTAGAGGAAACCTATGATCTTCATAATCTAATTTCGTAGCTTCAGGTTGAAATATTGAATTGATAAAATGAATGGTGAGTAAATAGGATGATAACACTTGAAAATGATACGATGTTATCAAGTTGCTAAGATACCTCTGACCTATTATAGGTTTAAACGTATTGTTTTAGTAATCCTTAGAAAGTAAGCAAGAGCTGAATTGAAATCTGCATGTAACCTTCGAAAACCTCAAACGATAGGATTATTAATGCAAGAGGCTATTCAACAAGTGAGATAGCTAGGAACACAAAAAAGAATATGAATATCTCAGTTCTACTATGAGTATTGAAACCCTAATTGGAGAATAAATCTATTTAAGGTATGGTGGTAAGAACATAAGTAAATGGCAAGAAGTATGTAACATACAGTATTGAACTGACAAGATAGAAAATGCAAACTTTTGAGTTAGGGTTATGTGAGTTTAATTATGTTAGTAGGTTTATTTCATAATCATGATTAATACTAAAGTTTAACTATCAAGTGAATGCTCATAGACTCCGGTATTAAAATTATTGGATCAATTATAACCCTACAATTTAGAGAAAGTAAAGTCACGATGAGGTCATCAACCTCATAAAAACTAAAGGTTTAGGTATCAAAGTTAAGTAATAAGAGGATTATAAGCCATGAGGCATGATAAGAACAATGATGATGACCTATATCACCAGCAAGGAGATAGTTGTAAGAATGACTAAGTAAACATTGACAACATCTTAGTATTGGTTCTATACCTACCTAGTTGTAAACCTACAACCTAAGGATGAAGTCATAAGTCATTTATGACTAGGAGACATGAGATATTGAATTATTGATAAGAATAATAGCATTCAATACATTCCTAGATGATAATTAGAACTTGCGTAAATAATGGAATAACACAGACAATAATATATATGTATGTATGTATGTATGTGTGTGTGTATAGAGGATCATACAAATTTGGTGACAGTGATAACACAACTTTAGCTGGTGTATTGTGGTGAATTTGACATAACAAAGATTATGGGTAGGAGAATCAATGTGCAATTATAGTGAATTAAGGATACAAGATTTTATTTTGTAATTGTGACTCAAAGTACAACTCTACTGACACTAAAGTTTCCACATGTTTAGATTCTTCAAAAAGAAGCCAATGTAACAACAAGGGGATGGAAGGGGACTCATTTTAGTATCCTCGCATTTGCACTTTTGAGCAAGTTTTGATGAGGGAAAACCCCTTAGTACAACAAACCCTAATTATAGGGTGACGTCGATGAAGATAGGTATGTAGTTAGTATGTGGGATCAATAACAATTTGAGCAATATGGTATTTAGACCACCATCTTATTTCAATTCAAGATCCCTGCAATGTATTTGGATGAATTAAGATTCCTCTTTTCCCTCAATAGCCCTAGTATGACCATGTTATGTTAGTAATGTAAGTTTTGTAAGTATTTGGATTTATTTCCTTATTTGTCTAATTTTAGATTTTGGTATTTTAATGTTCTTTCCTTTTTGCCAACACTATGATGTGCGGCTATTTAGCCAATTGTATTATTGATGATTCTATTTTTACCTCTGGGTCATGTCTTTATTTCTTGATTAAAATTTTCTACTGCAGCCACTCTTTATTTTTTTTGTTTCAAACTTTTTGCATTGGATGTTTCATCCTTAATGTTGACTTTAAATTTTGAGGCACTTTCTTTTGAATTTTGTTGACAAAAATGACATATGATGGGCCTACCAAAGGTATTCCTAATAATCAAGTGGATGCACAAAATTAGGTTATGGGGTTATGAGTGAGAGTATTCATGCCCCACCCTCTCCCAGGATTCCAAGAATACGACAAGTAAATATTTGTTAACTGTTATGAGTAATGAAATTGCACCCAAGCATACAACTAGATAAGGTTACAAGTTTACCTAATGGACTTTTAGATGCAAAAGGTGCAAGTGTAATGATGGACTGGTCTAGTAGCCTATTAAAGAATCAATATTTCATGTAAACTATAAAGGAAAAGTGATTAATCTTGAATAAAGAGCCAAGTTGCTTAATATGAAACCCTAATTGAGGGAGTCTCATACAACTGTTACCTCGATGAGTGGGTATGTGGAATTTGGAACACCTTATGATATTATTATTAGAGACTCTATAAGTATTTGATGCTAGATTATAATGCCTTTTTTATGTTCCCAATTAATGTTTTAAGAAGTGTTTGACCCTGGAAAATGTAACCATGTTAGAGTTATGGATTAAACTTTGCTTTTAGTAATGAAAATTAGGAAAATAGGTTATCATCCCTAAGTATGTATGTGAATTATTAATCATTCTTTTTATAACAGTAAATTTTGGTAAGTCTAGAGAAGGCCTAGCATAGGACAAACATTTTTAGTTGTGGAAGTCAAATGCCAGTGGGGAAGGATGTAAGGTCCCTCCTCACATGTACTTATTAAATATGAATTTCTCTGCTAAATCCATTATAGGAGATTAGAATGGATGTGAGGTAATGTTTTATGGTTTAGATGTCCTAATGAAAATTGAGATTAGTTGATACATTCATGCTTTAAATACTCCATAATTTGAGAACTACTATATCACCTCGACTGTTTAAACATTAATTTGCACTAACAATTATACAAGGTGTTTCACTTGATGATGATGATGATATTGATTATGGTACACCTTGATGATTAGGTTATATGCACTCAGATAGTTCAGTATTCTTTATTGGTGATGTTTATGATGTTTAGGTATGTGCATGCCTAACGATGATTATTCTAGTATTTTAATCTGAATTAATGAATAATTTATGTTATATTGATTAGGTAATTACTGATGATTAAATGTGTGCAAAAATGAGAAAGGGTTATTTAAATAAAAGTTGATTTTTTTATTTATGTTATTATCTAGATGAGTTTTAAATATATATGCACGTGATTTTTCTTCAGCTACTAATGTGTGAAATGAAGTGTGTAAGATTATTAGCTAGAAATCTAATGGAGAATCAAAACTAGATCCTATGTACAGTTTGTGAAAACCAGGGTTGAGTCTAGTGAAAGATGTAGACCCTGTTGTCTCGTATTTTATTTGTATCATAAATTGAATTTGTGTATCATTCTATAATCATAAAGCTTTTAATGTTTTCTAAAAGCAATTTTATAGTGTGTCACTTGACACTTGTAATCTATATATGCATATCAGCATGATAATTAGGGTTAGCTGAGTAACCCAATTAATCTAAGATGGACTAGGTTAGTAACCTCATACTAATTAGTAGGTAATTAGGTTTAATTACCCTAACCAAGGTGCAGTAGTAAGATTTCATTCCTAGGGTTTTTTAGAAAGTCCAAATATTTTCAAGCAATTTAATAGGTCATTCAATAGTCCTAGAGTACAAAAATTATGAAAAATAAGTGCCTCAAGGGTATATGTGTGGGTTGGGGGCATTTTCCACCCCTCTAGCCCCTTTTGTTGACTTTTATGACCAACCAAATATCCCATTTTTTCTTTAATGCGAAAAATGGAATTTCACCATGAGTTGGACAAGTTTATACTCCACCTTAAAGTTTTACTTAATGATGAGGTTAAGTTAGAAGACTCTAGAAGCCCTTAGTCAAGTGAGGAGTTATTGCAATTGGTAGGTGGTTGAGTTAGGAGCCTATTTAGTGGTAGATTTGAGGGTGGAAGAGTGTTCACCCAATCTCTACATTTAAAGAGTAAAGTTAGGATTGAAGGAAGAGGAAGAATAGCTCTTCTCAAATTTTATTTTGTCATAACCATTTGTGAAGGTAGGAATCCTTCAAGTTCATGTCTTCATGTTGTATTTCATTTCTTAAAGTAGGTTGCTACATGTGTGTGTATTCATATGTATGATGAACATATTAGAGACGGGATTGTGATGGGTTTCTTAAATGTTTCATTTTCATGTTTCATATTTTGATTTATGAGGAAAACTACAAGGGTTGTGTTGGCATTACTCACCCTCAGATAGGGCAGAAGTGGCCATGTATGGTAGAAGGGCTTCAATTGGGCTCTGGGTAGTGTAGAGTCTCTCCTCATGACAAGGAGAGGGAGAGAGTAGAGTGTTATGGGGCCCTACTTGTCAGTACAAACCATGTTTGTGTTTTGGGAAATTGAGAAGTGAAAGAATGAAATTTCTTGTGATATTAGCCTCAAAATGGCATTTGTGAAAGAATGAAAGTTCTTGTGATAGTAGCCTTGAAAGGGCATCTATTATGGTGTTGTGACCAACTTATCCTACTTGGAAAAATCCACCATCTTCTAGCCTGGTTTGATGATGAACCTATTGTGCCAACCTAGGATGTGAGTAAATGGGTTGAATGTGTCTTTGTGTTGAATCTATTTTTCTCCTCGTTGGTTTTTAGTTTCTCCATGGTACCTTGATGTGATTTATAGATTTCATAGTGGCTACCTTAATATGGAACCAAGCATGAATTTAGATTTTTTATTTCAATTCAAATTTTTGGGAGATTTTTCCTAAGGATAATGATCATATTGTAAAAATTTATTGTTAATCTTATTTTTGGAATGATTACAATCTTGAGTTTTTTTCCCTGGTTCTTTCCTGAGGGAGTCCTTGAATCAAATGATTGAATAAAGTGAATGAGAAGTGGCTATCTCATGTACATTGAAAAAAATGAGCATTTTCCTTTCATGTGATAATTTTTATAATTCAATTTGAATTCATATGTTTAAATGGTAATTAGATGAAATGATGATATATAAAGTTATGCAATTGATTTCCAAATAAGTGTTAAGAAAATTTGATTATGTAAATGAAATTTCATCTTGTACTTTCATATTGTGGAAAAGAGAAATATTCCTATGATATTGTATCAACATATCATCAAGCTTCATGCTATAACTCAACTTAGAAAGAATATATATATATATCCTCTTACCATGTAAACTAAATAAAATTGAAAATCCAACACTTAGAAAAAAATTCACTTGAGAAAAAATTATCATCCTAGAGAAAAAATCTCTCTACCCTTTGAATGGGAAAATTGATTAATCCCTTTGTGAATAGAGAATATTCCTGTAGGATCCCTTTTAATATCTTGCATACTAAAAGAAAAAAGATTATGTAGTTTAAAAATGAATTGAAAATAAATAAATAATATAAAACTTTTGGTCATACCTTATCCTATTCTCACCCACAAAACATTATTGCATAATCTCCTCTTTTCTAAAAGATCCACCACATGGGTGCTGATGTCACCCAATCTTTTCCCCTCTCCCCGAAAGTAGGTGCATCATACCAAATTGCATAAGGATGAGTTTTGAGTTTAATAGCTTTTAAGGGGATCTAACATAGAAGCTTCCTTCTATAATGTGATTAGGAGGAGAGCCTTGCTTAGTATTGGTCAAACTTGCATTCCATATTCCTAATGTGAATAATACACCCACTTCCCCATGGTGGTCACGTCAACCTTGAAGGTTAACCTTCCACTCCAACCTATCACTTCAACCTTTCAAAGGTCAATGTCTTCATTGCTTAGGTAGCACACCAAAACCTTGGAAAGTGCCATCTTATGGGCAGCTAATTGCCAAGTGGACCAGCTTGCAAGTAATTAGTATGTTAGATAAGGTAGTTTGTTTGTTTGTTTGTTTTTGTAAAATTAAAATGGTTAGTATTCAAATTTAGTTAGCTAGTAATTATATTCGTTAAAAGGGATTTAGATATTAGTTTAGTTAAAGTTTAGTGTATTGTTGGTATAAGATTAGTATAACGTTAAATAAGGAATAGTTAGTATTATTGAGTTTTATGTAGGGGTTAGTGGATGTCTAGTATTTAGTTAATAAACACATTTGTATAGGATGTTTGGGAAGGGGTTTAGGGACATGTGTGATATTTAAGGTTGTGTTAAGGTTTTAAAATTTGATGTTAGGGAAGAATAATAATTGTGTTTAGATAACATTTCATAGTAGATAAGATTTGGGTAGGAACGATAAAGGAGTAGATAGGGTTTATTAGTTTGTAATGTTTTGGTTTTTAAACATGTACATCAATAAGATTATGGTTTAAAGTTTTTTTATTGATGAAATATTATTTAATTTCTTGAGGTTGGACATTCTAAAGATGTTTGGACAAACTTTAATAAATAGAAATAATAAAAGATGTGAGATTTAAGTTATAAAATTGAGATCAAAAGATGCTAATGTTTCGAGAGGATTATAGATTAAGGTTAACTAGATAACTTGTTTAGGGAATCAAGTTTTGTTTTAAAATGATGTGAATGTTGTAAATAAATTAAATGATGGATAGTAATGATTTAATTAGTTCAAATGGCTATATCAGGATTTAAATGTTTAATGGACTTAAAGTTTTCTAGATAGCTTGATAGAATGGTTTGGGTTTTTTATTAGAAGATGGGTTGATGTCATGATAAGTTTAATGATAAATATTTAATTTTTTTAATTAGTTCTAGATAGGTTATGATAGTATCTAGAATTATGTATTAGTGTGTTATGTTAGACTAATCTTAAATGTATAATTAGGTTATCCTAAGGATTGATCTAGTATAGTGTTAAAAGGGATAGCATCATAGTCAACTTATGAACTTGGAAATCCTAAAATGTAATTTGAATTGGAAGTTATACCTTTGTAAATTGAAACTAAATATTAATCGATCAACTCATTCAACCTGAGCTAAGTGTTCCTATAACACTAGGACTTAGGGTTTTCAAACTTGTGCGTTGTGTTGGAATACTGACTCTACATCTTTATGATGTGTATTCAAAACTCACTTTAATCACTGGTCAAACTTTCCATAAGGTTTTTAGTGTAGCATGCTTTTATTTAGTGAATCAATTAATCTTTATAAAAAAATTGGTGTGTTTTTGCCTGAAGTTTTGGGCATGACAGTGTGTTTTAGCTCCGCGATTGAGGGGTGTCAGTGTGTGAATGGTGTCAAAGCATATTTTAAAGGAGTTCAAGGATCTTTAAAAGAATGCCCCTTGTTTAACTCCTCCTTTCATGCACATGCAATCTCCAAGATTTAACTTTAGGTGTCTACCTTCATCACTAGTATTTACAACGATTTGGAGTTTTTTTTTTGTCGTTGATCATTCTTCACCTTTTATGGAATAGAATTTTTCTCTGTGATTGTCTCTATCATCCAATTCCAACTCCTCTCCCAACTTTCTTGGAGTTCTGCACACTTTGTGTCTTGTTTGGGGCCATGTATTAGATTGGACCACCTTTTATCAACATTTGGTGTTTGGTGGAGAGGCAGTTTTAATGCCAATGATTTTTTAATGAGCGATTTTAAGGGATTTGGTGATGTTTCCTTTTTCTCACCTTCTTCTCTATGTCTATTGGTTATTGGGTGAACATCTTTGGGAGGAGTGTTTTATGCATGGGTCTCTCTTCCTTGTTTTGTGGTGGAACTTGGCATGTCATGGGACTCAACATGAATCAATAATATATATGCCATGAATTACATATTCATTACTATTGATTCCTTACACAAGGGTATTGCATTATTTGTGTCTGGTATTTGGGATTAGTTTGGGAAGAATGAGAGATTGGAATGGATGATCGCTTTGTCTTCCATGTCTACACTACCCAATACACTTGTGATGGGGATTCCCCTGCTAAAGTGAATGTATGGAGATTTTTTAGCTAGCTTAATGTTTCAAGTAGTGGTGTTGCAGAGTGTAATCTAGTACACCCTCATGATGGTGTTCTTTGAGTATAGAGGAGCTAAAATACTTATTATGGAGTAGTTTCCTAAATTTTTCACTAAAATTAGTTCGTTGAAGGTGGACTCCTATGAAAATTCCTTGGCTCCCAAACTCCGTGGCTCATGCCAAGTCACCTTGTAAATTACCTCAGTGGGTGTTTTTTGTTTTCTTCATGTATTAATAACCCTCTTTTCTTTTATGGTGGTTATGTATTTGTGAATGATTTTATTGTAAGATTGAGAAAATCTTGCGTCTATTTTTTTAAACACATGCATACTTCAACATGCAATTTTGGCCACCAATTTTTAATCTAGCACCGACCCTTTGTTTTCTTGTGAACATATTTTTTCTAGCAGACTAGATTTTTTTCTACATCAAGGGTCATTTTCAAATATATTTTTTCCTCAACAGTCATTTGACCATCAATTTTGGGCTCATCACTTGCTGACATCAGTGCCATGTCAACACTGCATCATCACATTCTATCACCTCTTTAGGCTCTATTTAGACCTACCATCATATTTGTTATCATATCTCGAGCATACAGACTTCATTTTCTAAAAACAAGATATTGTCAAAAAGCTAGTTCCCATCTTGTCATAGTGGTAAAATAAGTTTTCAGTTTTGATAGTTTTTTTATGTTTTTTTCTACTGTCAAACTTAGTGGTACAATTTTTCACTCTAAGAGATATATCTTGAGCATCTGATCTCCAATTTGGAAATTCTTTATATTTTTGGGAAGGTCTTTCCAAGCTCTTTTTAGTGATGTTGGTTATTTTTCCATATTTTTCTCTAGGCACATTCTATTTAGTCTTCTGCATTTTTGCATTTTGGTGGATAATTTAGTTGTTTCAGGTCTGAAGATCGATTTTATTGCTTCAGATGATTCATCAAGACTTGTACTATCTATTGTATTATTCTTTTGTCTATTCTATTCTATTTAGACATTATTTTCATGCATTCTTGTAAATGCACTGAGATAAAGTAACATATTGCATCTATATTTTTATTTCAGCTAGTTTTCCTTGTTTTGCCTTTTGATTTGAGCAGTGTCATCTAAGACACTCATGTAGATTATTGTATTCTTGGGATTCACCATATCTTGTGTCTTATTGTGTATGCACTACTCTAGCAAAGTGCCATTGGGAGTTGATGTTTTGCCTTTTTTTTCATCTTCCTTTGTCCAGTGAGTGTCCCTTCTGTGACATTAGCCCCATGATGTGTCTATGATTGATCACCTCAGTACACACATATGTACTCTTTTGTGCATCATGATCATGGTTCCTTGACATATAGTTCTTTTGGCCCACTTTTCATGTTGCCTGTCACCTTTCCCTTATCTACATTAGGGGGTTCTTTTAATTTTTTTCTCATTCTTCATTTGTTTAATTGATCAGCACTTCAAGATTTGGTGTTTCATGGCATTTGTTCTTTGAGATTAGTAGTTTACCTTTGTCTACCTCCTAATTCAATGCAGATTATAGTCTTCTCTACTTGGTCAAGTTCTATTTTAGTGAAGGTTCTTCAGATCAAAAGTTACTATTGATAGAGCTTTGCAGCTTCTACATGCTTTAGTGATATTCTTCATGATCATCTTTTTTTCCTATCTTCTGGAACATTCCCTATTTTGGAGGCTTCTTCATTCCTTCACTAGTTTCTTTCAGCATTATTTCTATCTCTTTAAGGAGTAGGATTTTTCCCATGTGGTTTTCTCTATTTCTCCTCTTTTCAGAGATTTGGTTGTGCTTGGGTACCTCATTAGGCCTTGTTGTCAGGACCCAAATCTACTTTCTATAGTAGTTTGTAGGTTTTTTTTTTTGGTTGGGGGGTGGGGGGGGGGGGGGGGGGGGGGGGGGGGGAGGGGGGGTGGTTAGAGTAATAAGATATTTCTAATTAACTCTAGTTTTCTTCAGCTAAACTTTAGGAATCTAATATTATGATGCAACCTAGGTTAGACATTTTTAGGGTTTTGATCTCCTTTATAAGGATGATCTCTCTTTGCAATTATTAACTGATTCACTTTTGATAATAGTAATTTCTTTTTTTCTCATCAAGAATGTCTCATTTATGGATCTGGGAATTTCATCCTCCATAGCTTTTGCTTCTCTCTTTTTGTGACAGGGATTTGCATGCAAGTTATTCTTGGGAGTTGTGTGGTTGATCTTTCTTCAACTTCAACATTTTTAATACAAATATATATATATATATATATATATATATATATGACTATTGATAAAATTCCATAATTATAATAATATTAAATTATATAATAATTAAATACTTTCTCTATCAACTAACATGCCTAATAATTAAATAGTTAATAGGTCATGAGTCGAGCAGTCACGAGCCATGACCCATAACAATAGAAGGGATGACATATAAATAAGGGGTCAAATTGAATGAGGGAGGATATAAAAAGGATTCCAAAAAAAAGGATAATCACCCTATTCAATTTTGAGAAACAATGACAATGTATGTGTGCAACTATGAGTATATGAAGGTGTACATGGCATCCATAAAACATTGTAATTACCATCTGTAAAAGTAACAACTAGGGCTGTCAGACCAAGTATGAGGAAGCAATTGGAAAGCATAGAAGGTGTCATCAACAATGTTAATCCCTTTTACCATTTACTATCAACTTGATCTGGTTTGAATGAAATATTTATATCATGGGATCCAATAATGTTAAAGGAAAGGCATATGAACATCTACCAATCATTGACAAAGACCCCAAGGCAATACTAAGATTGTGCATGCACAACATGTTGAGGTAAGTTATGGTATCCAAAGTACCTCACACATTATTATATCATCTAATAATATTAAATTTCATTTCCATGAGATACATTTCCTTCATTCATTCTAAGAGAAGAACCTATTGTAGAAGAGGAAACAACCACAAACAATGTTGAAGAAATTGCACAAATGTTTGCGAACTTGAATCCAAATATTTGACAACTTATTCATTTTGAAGAATACTAGAAAAACAAAATCATGGAAAATAAAAAGAAAAATAATCTCAATGAAAACCTTCATGAGAAAGTAAATAAAGTTAAACTACCATGTGTTGAAGAGTCTAGAGAGATAACTGCTCAATCATGGGTGCAAAAGTTAGATATGTATCTATCATATAGCCCTATGATAGAAAAGGGTTCTATTAAGTTTGACATACTTAATTTAAGTGGTTAGAACACAAATGGTGGCACTATGGCCAAGATTCACTAGGACTCAAAAGAATTACCACCTATAGTGAATTCACTCAAAAATTAATGAGGAGGTTTGATCAAAGAGATCACGAATGGTACTTCAAAGAGTTAACTCACCTCAAACAATCAAGGACAATGGAAGAATTTTCTAATCAGTTTCAAGACCTATAAGTAATGGTTCCAAATATATCCCAAAGTCAACTAAATCATATATCTATAGAAGGACTTAAATATACCATCAAAACCCATGTAAAACCTCTTGAGCCCCAAAACTTAGAAGAAGCCATCAGGAAAGAAAAGAAGATTAAATCTAATAAGATAGATGAGAGGTCCAAGAATCCAAAAACATCTATCAAATATAGAGTTATAAGGAATACCAAGAAAGGAAATTTTGCATGTACCACAAACAATGGAACTTTTGTCATAAATGCCCAAAGAGAGATAATCTACTAAAGAAAGGATTATGTTTCAAATGTAAAGAACCTTGGGAGCATAATCATTGATGTAAAAGAGGGAAAATGAATGAAATAACATATAATGAAGAAAGCCTCAATAAAAAGGTGAGATGTGATGATCAAGAACATACAACATTGGCAGTTATTACTCAAGAAAATGGGACTAATCCTTTTCAAAATAGAGGTTCACTTCAAGGAAATTCAATGAATCTAACATTAAAATTGTATTGCTTGAGGACAAGTAAATTCAAGAGGGGCAGACTATCATAACCCCATAATGACATATGACTGCTATAAATGTAAATATTATTTTTAATAAAAATATATGTATTCAATTCATTATTAATAAACTATTGTACCTTGTTAATCATTTCTAAATATTGACCATTTTCATTGACATAATATGATGCATAAAATATATCATATTGATTTATTGTCTACATGTAATGATAGAAAAGAGAATAATAATAATATATAAATTACCATTCATAAAATTCCATAATTATAATAATATTAAATGATATAATAATCAAATACTTTATACATATCAACTAACATGCCTAATAATTAAATGATTAATGGGTCATGGGTCATGACCCATGACAATAGAAGTGATGACTTATAAATAAGGGGTCAAATTGAATGAGGGAGGATATAGGAAGGATTCCAAGAAAAAGGATAATCACCTTATTCACTTTTGAGAAATGACAACAACATATGTGTGCAACTATGGTTATATGAAGGTATACATGGCATCCATAAAACATTGTAATTACCATCTGTAAAAGCAATAGTTAGGGTTGTCAGGCCAACTACAAGGAAGTAATTGGAAAGAAACAAAAGGTGTCATCAGCAAGGTTACTCCCTTTTACCATTTATTATAAATTTTATCTAGTTTGCATGAAAGATTTATATCGTGGAATCCAATAACGTTAAAGGAAAGACATATGAACATCGGTCAGTCATTGACAAAGACCCCAAGGCAATACTAAGAGTGTGCATGCACAATGTATTGTGGCAAGTTATAGTATTAAAAGTACCTCACACATATATATATATATATATATATATATATATATATATGAATGAAACATATAATTTATATGAACAAATAATTAACATGTTTTTTTAGAAAAATTCATGGATTAGATTGTCGATAAATTGTTTGGATCAAAGTATACTATGGAACATGAAATGGTTATAATTCTTTTTATCCAAGTAACACTTGGTGGAGGAAATTCAACAAGAGTGTCATAGAATGATCCAAGTTATAATTGATGGAGGGCATTCCTTACAAATGTCATAATATGATCCTAACTATGTTTGGTGGAGGACATTCTCTATGAATGTCATAATATGATCCAAATGCACTTGATGGAGAATGATCCAAGTATATCTTGGTGGAGGGCATTCATGGTGAATGTCATAGTACACGATCAAACATACTTGGTGGAGAACAATCCAAGTCATAACTTGGTGGAGGGCATTGATTGTGAATGTCATTGAACAATCCAAGAATAACTTGGTGGAGAACATTTAGTATGAATGTTAAGCTCATAATATTAGAGAGGGTTTTAATAATTTATTAAGATCCCTATAATGCATACATATTACACGCAATTAAGGATAACATAGTTTGGTTTATTTTGGATTTTCCAATTATCTTTATAATTATTAGTTGTCATCATCTAACCCTAATAGTGGGGACATTACAATTGCTTTGTTCTGCAACTCTTTCTTTAGGATCAAAAACACTTGTTCACACTAGACAACTCTCCACATCTCCCCCATACATCAATCTCTCCCACATTAGTAGTTCTTCTATTCTCCCCCATTCAATTTTAGGAGATGTTTTTTATGCATTCTCTCCCCCATTGACATAAATGAAAAAGGCTTCATTATGTCAATTATCTACTCCAAGTTTTTAACCAACTTGAATATCCAAAGATACTATTCAAGAGAAATTTCCAAGAGTCCTTAGTGACTCTACTCATCTCATATACTCCCCTATATAGGAAGTATTAGCATTCAGTCCAATCAAAAAATAATTCTTTGTACCACTAGACTAATGCAATCTCTGCATCATCTACTCTGAAGTAGGTAGGGGTATAATCCCAAGCATGCCTCTCAAGTAGTCAAATTTATCTTTAGGAAAGGGCTTCATAAATATATATACAATCTGATCTTTAATACCAACATGTACTCCAATTTGATCTCTTTCTCTGCAACCTTCTCACTCAAAACAAGATACTTAATAGGTATATGCTTACTCTTAGAATGCACTATAGGATTCTTAGACCTACTCATTGTACATGTGTTATCATAATATATGATAATAGGTTCTAAAAATTCTATTCCAATGTCTTTTAGCATCTTCTTCATCCACATCACATAATTACAATTATTTGCTACTACTACATACTCTGCTTTAGCTGTACTCTGTGAAATACAATCTTGTTTGTTGCTTAGCCAAAAAACCAATCTTTCTCCAAGGAATAATGCTCCACCACTAGTTCTTTTTCTACCATTCATACCACCTGCCCAATGCATATCAGTATAAGCACATAAAGTGAAATCACTTGATCTATCATACCATAACCTATAGTGAGATATTCCCTTCAAATATTTGAATATCCTTTTTACTGCTACATAATGATACTCCTTAGTATTAGCTTGAAATATACCAACAATCCCAACTACATTTTATATATCTAGTCTAGTGCAAGTCAAGTATTGCAAAACTCCAATCATTGATATGTACTTTTTCTTCTCAACTATAGGTGTCTCATCTTTTCTAAATAACTTGTGACTAGTTATCAATGGTGTATCAACATGCTTACAATTTTCCAAGCCAAATCTTTTCAACAAGTCTTTCAAATACTAAGCTTGTGAAATGAAAATGCCATCATTATTTTTCATAATCTATAAACCTAGGAAAAAATTCATCTCACCAATCATGTTCATTTCAAATTCATTCTTCATTTCTTTAGCAAACTTATCGCTTGCCTCATCATTGCCTCCAAAGATTATATCATCAACAAATATCCAATTAATCAACAAACCATTCTCAATTTCTTTCAAATATAAATTAGAATCTATCATACCTTGAGCAAATCCAAGTTTTGCCAAATACTACTCCAATCTTGCATATCAAGTTCTAGGTGCTTGCTTTATGGAGTATAGAGCTTTCTTTAATCTACCTACCATATCATTGTCTTCCATCAAAGGAAATCCTTCAAATTGTTCAATATAAACTTCTTTTTCAAGTTCTCCATTCAGATAGGTTGATTTGACATCCATCTAATATAATTTGAACTTCTTACTTGTTGCATAAGCCAAAAACATTCTCATCACTTCCATTCTAGCTATAGGGGCATATGTTTCTTCATAATCTATACCTTATTGTTGTAAATAACCTTTGCATACAAATATAGCTTTGTTCCTCACAACTTCACCTCATTCATTCATCTTATTTTTGTATACGCATTTGGTTCCTATAACGTTCTTGTCTTTAGGCCTAGGAACCAATTTCCATGTCTCATTCTTCACAATCTGATCTAGTTCTTCCTTCGTTGCTTGAATCCAATGATAATCTTTGCATGCCTCATCTGCACTCTTAGGTTCTACTTGATACATCAGACATAGTTCCTCATTTACTTTTCTTCTTTTCATTACTCCTCTATCTTTTCTTCCAATGATCTTCTCTATAGGGTGATTCTTTATCAGGTTCCTATTAGCTGTGACAGTTACTGCTTCAACTCTTATCTCTTTTCTTGGTTTAGATCTTTGTTCTCTTCTTTGCTTAACAATTTTTACATCATTTTTCAAGTCATTGTTATTCTCAAACAATACTTTTATATTCTCATGGATAGCCTTTGAATCAACAATAGCCATCAAAGTTATCTCTTCTATTCCTTCATCTTTCTTAACCAGTTCAAGCTCATTTTCTTTATTATCATAGTCATTCAAGAATATTTCTATACTTGCTTTTAATTCTTCATCTTCATTAGACAATGGATTCTTTCTAGTTTTTCTTACTCTCTTACAACATCTAGATGAAAAATGACCAAACTCTTTACATGTCCAAAAAACAAAAAAATTCACACCTTCTGGCTCTCTTCTCATAACTAGATCAATAGCTTCTTTGATCTTCTTGTCTTCTTCTAATTTAGATTTTTCTTTACTTGTGCGTCTGTTATTTTGAATGTAACAGAAGTATTCTAGATCAAGAAACTCAATGTTATGTTCTTTATACAAATTTTATATTTCACTAAGAAGCTCCATCTTCTAGGTGTCAAAATTCCTACCATCTAATATTGGACTTTCTTTTATGAAGTGACTTGTCATTGATATCCCAAAGCTATTAAGCTTTCCCTTCAAGGACCTAAAGATATGATACCAATCATTATAATATAAAGTCCACCAATATAACTGAGAGGGGGGGGAGGGGGTGAATTAGTTATCCAGCTATTACAATAATTATCAACCTTATTAATCCTTAACTATATGAGAAATATAATAAGAAACCATAACAAGATACTCATGCACAATAACACCAGATATGTTATCTAGGGAACCCTTAATCAAAGGGAAAACCCCGATGGGGATGATACCCACAAGATGATGTACTAATATAAATATTCCTTGTTGGAGCACGGGCCCTATTAGGAGTAAATATAAACATTCAATATATATCAGTCCCTATTAGGAGACTTTCAATCCCTGTTAGGAGTTTTAGAAAGCAGATGGACCCACTATCAAAATAACTTTAGGGGAAAGACCAATTAACCCACTATCTAAATGATCTCTATATTATTCCTTGTAGAATAATAGAAATTAATTATACTTGACCTTCCTCTTCCTCTATCATGTCAATCAAACTACTCCACTTTTCTCGATCTCAATACCAAATCACCAACTTTCCATCCAATAATCCCTTGGATCACTTACTGGTATTTACCATGTATTCTATTCTTGTTCACACTCCTCAATTACAATTCACATACTACTCACACTTTACAACCAAGAAAAATACTTTCTTTTATACCATGTCCTCAAAATAATTCAATGAGTTAGCCTTGAGGCTTCCCAATTAATTATAATATTTAATAATCACACAACATTATCGGCTCATGATCTTTACAACTTCTCACACATACAACTCCATGACTTGCACACTCACTAATGTCATCATTAGACTATCCTCTATCACTGTATAACTTCGCATAACCTGATTCGATCTCTATTAGGAGATACAATCCAATCATTAGAAACTATTTATCAGGTACTTTGTCTCTGTATTGCTCTTTGTAAATCAACCATATCTTCTATACATATTTGAATTACTTCATGCACACTTAACCTTGTCATTAGGATATAGTATAGAACACATCCTTAACCAAACTTCACCTAAATGTCAAACCTTTGTCTGTATGACCATGATCTATGTTTGCTACTCTACCAGTCTTTATAGAAACCATACTATGTTATCATCAATGAAAAACACAATCTTGAATGCAACATGTCAATTATGCTACATGTTCTCCAATGCTTAGGATACTCCCCCAAAGGAATAGCATCAACATTCATACTAACACAATTTTCCTACTCTCTACCAAATATCTCATTCTGATGTAGCTAACATTCCATTTTTTCTTGTGCAACAAAGTTTTCATCATTTCTTTCATTCTTTGTAAACTCTCTACTCATTTATTAGCATATCTAGTATGCCCCATTGACATATCCACCAAATATTATATGCCACACATTAACATTTTTAATTTCTTCCAATTTTAACTTCTTCCTTTTGGAATTGGCACTATAACTGAACCTCCTTACACAACTTGTGAATTTTTCTTATTTAAATTATATTTTCAATTGGTTTTTAAATTTGCATTCATAAGAGTCACCTTTTATTTTCATGTGCACCCAAAGTAATTTTCATTTACCTGAATTCTTATTTGTAATTACTATTCTAGATCCCCCTATGCACTTTTCATTCTCTATACTTTGTCATTTTGTTTATTATTTTCATTTGGAAATCCTTTTATCTGCTTATCCTTATGCATTTTTAACTCCATCTTACAAGAGACATTTAAATTCTAATTAATTGATGATTATCTCTTGATGGGTTCTTTATAGTCATCCATAGTTTGGAAAATTATGCTTATACTTCCACTGTTGGAAAATATATCTAGAAGATGATATGTACATACCCTCCCTAATGCTCCTAGATCGTAAATGTACCCCACTTTTATTAAAAATTTGAAAAAATTAAATGATCACAACAACCACTTATAGTTGCTACCACTAAAATTCCAATAATATCTTAAGCATAAGGGAAACTATAGGTAGTGGGGCTCATTTTTTAAAGTGTAGTTACAAATTCCTCCTTTAAAATCATCAACCTCTAGGTTTAGAAGAACCTAATTTGGTAGACATCATCTCAAATTTCACCACTACTAGCTCAAGGTAGTAACTTTCCAATAGTTTTGTCTTTAAATTATTGATCTGAACCATTATTTTTTTTAACTCATTTTCAAGAGAGCTATGTTCATTCCACCACCAGTTTGGACTATCAAAAACCATGTGCATTCACCAAGAAAAAATGAAAAAATTATCTCTATCACTACTACCAACAGATCCAAACTCCTTGCCTTGTGATAGAAATCAATGAGTTATGTTATCATCTCCATCCAAACACTTGATAACATTCTCAAAAACCTTTTTATGATATTGCATATACTTTCAAAACTCACAATTCCTCTTGATTCAAGGAGAGTTGCTTGTAGCATATTCTAATATTTTTGTTGAATGTAAATAGCTAAGCCATGAGTTGAACCTTTATTATCTATCCCTTTAGGCACAACTTTGTTTTTTTGTAGGTCGACATCTTATTAAGTATTTTTGGTACCTCAAACTTTAAATTATTTACCTATTATGCTCCAAACATGGTTTTATATCACATCTTGGCTTATCTACCTAAGTTTGTGTTTCTCTTTAGGCTCAAGTTTAGATTCTGCTACAAAAGAAAAAGCTGATATTTCAAATGCTTGCTCCTCTTTCCATGATTTTATGAGATGTTTCCTTCTCTCATGTTTTATCTCATAAGTACTCTTTTCACCATAGAAGAAAATATCATTCTTGGTAATTTCTCAACTTCCCAGATGATAAATATATTCATAGTTTGTTGGGAGGATATTATTGGAAAAGAGAAGTGGAAAATATTGGAAACCCCAAAAATGAAGGAAAAAGAAGAAGAAATAAATAGCTAATGGTTTTATATTATATTTATATTCATCCTCCTTATTGCACAAAGAGTGAGAGGGTGTAATAAAATTAGAGTGTACAACCTAAATTTGGATTTTTCTCATTAATTTTGAGGTTGTTGATTATAGATAATTGTGATATAAATCTCTATCAATTTTTGTGTTGTAGCATCTATATTTTGTAACAAAATAAAAATGGTTTTTGTTTTAATGATCAATTGAATACCTTTCCTCTTCCCAAGGCTAGCTATATATTCTTCTAACTACAACAATATTTAATTAAGGGAAGCTACCTACTTTATTGGGGGTATCTAATTAAAATTTTCTTAATATCTCTTCATGAATGTTGGTAGTTAAGTATTGAGTTATTGTCTGCATTTGCTAATGAGGACCACAGTTGCATCTAGTCAATGGTAGTTAACTACACTATTGGTGTTATCTAACTAAAACTAATTGAATATCTAGCTAAAGTTGACTTCCCCTTAAATATAGGTGATAACAACACACAAATTTCTTAATTAGTTAACTGACAATTTTGTTTGCAAAATTACTGAACACAAAATTAACAATACCTACTCGAAATTAATTCACAACATGCCAGCTGAAGACTGAAGATTTTAATCCTAAATTTGACTTAATTGCCAACATAATCTTTATTTCCTTACTACTTTCTTGTGAAGGATCTATTTCATACTTGTATTAACAAAGAAAAATTATAAGCTCTCCCCTCTTGAGACTTCTTGTACCCAAGAAAGATAGGGTTGGATTGCTAAGGATATCAATCCACTTCTAAGTAACAATATTTTCTAGTTATGGAAGACCTTCCATTACCATGCCTACTAGTGTAAGAGATTAAACTTCTAAGAAATGATAGCTCTATTTTCTCATATAATGTAGTTGTAACCAAAATATTATTGTGCTTTATAAAGGGTGATAAAAAAATTATAGTGTAAGAGAAACTATCTATGTAATTTGCATTTTAATTCATTAGCACAAAATCCAAGCTATAAGTAGAACCATAGCTTGTTTTCACTACCAAGTGTTTTACTTTATTCCTAAAAAACTAAGATCTATGAGAAGAGGTTTCTACTAAATCACAATTCTTCCAATCTACACACTTTAATAGAATATTTAATAGCCTAATCATATGACAAGCAAAAGTTTGTGTGCAAATTTAAGGAGATAAATAATGGTCTCATTAATTTGCCTAAATTTTCAATTACAATACATAACCAACCTTCAACTAGACTATGACCTTAATAGAGAAACAAAGCTCCAAAATCTCTCATGTCCAAGAAAGAGAGGAGCATAGTACTAGCTTCTAAAATGAGTGAATAAGAAACAAGAATACATAGATGGGTATTAAATATCTACCATAACCCCTACTAAAATCTCCACCAAAATTTTATGACATCTCTTTCATGAGATATGGGATTCCAATCTATATATTTTGGCCAATGAGAATAATATCTATCTTTCACAAGCTAAGGATAATGTCAATAATGTCCATCCAAGTTACCATATCCCCATTCATTGGGTCTAGTTCTCTATAATGGTAAACCTCCCATTTTAGTTGAGCTCTTACAATTGTTAGGACCCAATACCATACAATATATGGGCACCTATAAATAGGGATCCTTTTTGGAGCAATATAATTGGATTCAAACAGCTAAAAATTATTGAGTTTAAATTATCAATATTTATCTACAAAAACTAGAGAACATTTCCAAATATCCTTTTCAAAGAAGTCCTTTTCAAAAGAGAGAAGGGGGTAGACCCTTTTATATTAGCCACCATTGTTTCATGCACAAACTTTACAAACACTACCTTACCTTAAACTTGCTGCTTGCAGTCAACCTAGTGGTTATGACTACCCCCCAGATATCCACGGACCCTACCCCTAGCTCTAGCCATAGAAAATTCTATAAAATCCCTATTTTGGAGGCAAAAATTAGCCTTATTGAGTTTGATACTGACATAGGGAAGAGAAAGAAAATAGAGAGTGAGAAGAAACCCATCAAGAGGAAAAGGCCTCACTAGGACACCAAAAAGAAGGTTGTCTCTAGTTCTCCTAGCCCATCACACATCTCAGACACCCTAGAATCTATCCCTTCCCCAATAGAAGTTGGGGGGAGGACGTCACCTCCCACATGAAACTCACTCCCAAAATTGGGCAAAAAAATGAGAAACGTACTCATGGTCAGAGTCATAGCAAGGCAAGGTTGGAGAGGCTAGAGAATTATATGAAAGAGCTCATGGACAACCACATTGGCATATGTTAAAAATTATAAACCTTGGTGGAATTCTCCATGAATTTCATGCACTCTATTGTCACCACTCTTTATTTCCTACAAATGAACAAGGATGAGAAGGATTTGGGCAAGGAGAGAGAAATAACTCACTCTATTTACAACTTCTTGGTAGAGGATTGGCTCAAAACTCTCCTTGAGAAACCTATCAAAGAAGAGGAGGTGGGAAGAGCCTAAGGAGAAGAGGAACAAGGAAGGTGGGAAGAAAGAGGGAAACTAGCCTTGGTTCTATTTTTTTGTTGTTTTTATGTTTTGGTCCCAGATGAACTTAGTTCCCTACGAGGCTTTGTTATGTATTTATTTGATCAAGTATTGGACTGATAGAAGAAATAAGTCTATTAGTTGTTGGTATTTTTTTTCTTTTTATATGCTTGTTTGGAATAGGGTGGATAGTAATAAATGCTCTAGTTTGGAGCTTTTCTCTTTATTTTTTAAAATTTTAAATTTGGTCTTAGTTAGATTGCTGGGTGGTAACCTCCAAATAATTTTTGTCATCCCCTTTTATACACTAGGGTCAGCCCCCCTTTCTTTTGGCTACTATCTAATACTTCAAAAACAAAGTCCATTCTTCACATTTTTTTGGAAGCCTGTTTTTTCAATCCTTTAATTAATCACATCCTACAAACATCATTCCTATTGAAAAATCCCATAAAACTAAGTTTAATCTAGTAATTTATTAAACAATATCCTCATACTATGCTATGACTTCTATCATTCACGTTGACATCTACTAAGGCATTTACCTATCACAACATCTAAAAAAATCCTTACTTGTATGCTTTGATAGGTGTTTCTACCCTTCTCATGCCTCTTCCATAGATTATATTTTTCCTTATGCACAAGAAGTGAGTATCCTAGCAAAGATTAATTTTGTGCATAACTTGTGGTCACCATATTTGATTGAAAAATACTAGTGCAGGTTGCATTTTCTCTCAATAATATATTGTATCTCAACATTTCTATTTTTTATTTATCCTTCAATCAGGACACCTCATGGGACCACTTTTTTTCAAGACACAATAAAGGTTAGTGTATCTCACCTAATGTTTCATTGCTCCCAAAACATTCTTGCTAGAAATTAGACATACCAAAAAGTATAAAGATGGATTCCTTTTAAAACTATTGTACTAAATTGTTCTATACATCCATGACAAGCACAATATTTGAAATCATGAATGAAACCTCTGAAGCATTAAACCAATGTGCATTTTTGTATGATAAAAACCTAATCAAGAAGCTCAATATCAAAGATGTATCAGATCTTAAAGAACATATTGCAACTATGGCTCATAACAAGGTCGGAGTTATTAGCTTTATTTTAATTTTCTTTCAGAAAAAAAGCGTATTTTTTAACTTTCATTCACTATTGTTTTTACAATGGAAGAATAATTGGTGATTCTATTGAAACCATTTAGGTTTCAAAAAAATTGTTGAAGGCTTCCTTGGTTTTTGGAACTGTATTGAATGATTTTTTTCCTTAAAAAAGATGGACAACATTAATGATAATCTCAACCTAGGCACACACTTTGGTGCTCTATAAAGTGGTTTATTAGAGTTTTTCACAATATATTGGTAGTATATTAATAAACTGAGCTAGGACACATTGTAAGAATTTGGTACAGCTCTGATACCATGTAAGAATTTTCCTATGGAAAGAATGAAATTCCAAGATCTAGAAGCTCAAGAGATAGCACAAGAGAGACAAGATATGATCAAATGAGAATGAATTAATCAAATAATTGGATGAATACATCATAGAAGTGCCTTGTACATATAAAGGCAACTAATATATCTAGGAGTCATACAAGAGATAAGCATAACAACTAAGCACATGTCCATCAAGAGTGGATTATCCTCCATTGTGCATGAATGTATGTGCAAGAATGTGAGGATAAGAATACAAAGGTGTATCCCATAAAGATATGTAATAGACAACATGTTCTCCATTGGAGTGCACACTACTGTGTTGTCTATATGACAACTAATATGAATATGCAAACTCCTAGGTGTGCACATGACAACTAATATGAATATGCATTAACCTAAGTAAACTTAAGTAAAGTGCAAATAGTAAATACGTATTTACACCAACACCACCCCACCCCCCCACCTTAAGTGAAACTTAGGGAAATGTACTTAAGCTCAAAAAATCTAGAGAATAATGCAAGATGGGTCTCAGCTACTAGGACATGTTAGGTACCCATGTACAAATTGCAAGTGCATTAAAAGATATGCAATGCAATCTCTCATAAAGTGGAGAAAGAGAGAAAACCACATGGGAAAAACCCCCCTCCAAAAAGAGAGATAAGTATAATAAAATAAAATGAGAGAGAAGAAGACCTCATGTGAGGAAAAGATCCCCCCCATAAGAGAGAAGAAGAGGAAGATAGAAAACATAACCTCCCCTCAATGTAGAATGTACACCAATGGTAGATGCTCTAGGCTCGATGTAGAAACTACTCCATGAGTATAGAATAGCATTCCTCCCCTTAGGAAGAAACAAAGCCAAAGGTTTATCAAAGATGCCTACCCCATGTGTTGGAAGAAACCTCAAGATGTATGAAATCTCTTAAACATGCTCAAGTGTCCCCATGTCAATACTAAAAATTTCCTCCTCCAAATCATGTGTACTATGCCACTCTACTAAAAAGGACAAGTTAGGATCAACTAAGGATGAATGTAAAACATGAACCAAAGACTCAAGTGTCTCCTCTAAAGAGAAAGTGACCTCCTCCAACTACTGTACCAAAGTATTCACCATCATGTCAACCTCAAAAGAATGATCAAGCAGAGAATGAAGATGAGGATTGAACTATTCCCTCACAACAACCAAAGGAGGATCATCTTCACCAAAGAGAACATGAATGTCATCAATAGTGTCTCCAAAATCTGCAATATAGGACTCCATGGACAAACTAGAAATGTCTACCATGTAGTCATCCCATGGAACTAATTCTAGAAGACAATAAAAATCCTATTGTACTGAATCATGTGAATCCATGACTGTGTGAGTACAAGCATCATTAGGAGCAATAGTAGATGCAATATTAAAAATAGAATTAGTAGTTGCAACTGGAGTCTTTAGATCATCAAAACTCTCAATATCATCAAACTTTTGAATCTTCCACGAGGTATGCTTATCATAGGGAATGTTATCTACATCATTAATTGGAAGGAGACAATCTACAACTAGATCTTCTAGTAATGGAGGAACATGAGGATCTCCAAAGTGTTCCCAATAATAAGCCAACATATGTGTAGGCACTTAATACCTTCTAGCTTGCTATCAACTTCAAGGAAGAAAGATGGACCAAGGCTATAAGAAATCAATCCCATTATTTTCATATTCCTATCACACCAAGATAACTTTTTGAACTTTGACTCGAGCTTAGGAATAAGTCCATATAGATTAAGCAAGAGTTTTATCCATCTACAATATGTAATGACTCCCTTTGCCCATTATGCATAATTATCCCTAGTATAAAATATAATTGCATGATGGATTGTCCATTCCATGACTTTACCCATGATGTGCTTATCTCAAGAAAAATAAATTAATGCACTCATAAAAATGCGAAGAAAGAAAGGACCCCCCAAAATAGATGTTTTGGCATTTTATACTAAGTGCATGTACAATTGCCACTTGTCAAAATGAACCAAAGTGGACTTCTGATTTTGATAGTTACAACAACAAATATGAAGCTACATTACACTCAACAAGATAAGACACAAGATCTCTCAAGAATCTAATTAATTACAAGTGCTAAAATAAGCCAAAAATGACCAAATGTCGAAAGTCTTATGCCTATTCAAAATTACTCCAAACTAATACCATCTATCTCAAAAGTAGACAAAAAATTATGCACTTTCAAAAAAAATAGCACCTGAATATGTGTCCATATGAGCCCGAACGAAGCCTTTGAAGTTACAAAAATTGGGATTTGTGATTTTCAAAAAAAATCAAGAGCAAAGATTAAAAGCAACCTGTAGCAATGTGTAGATCAATTCTACCCCTAAAAAAAAAAAAATACTCAAAAAAAGGAGTTCATATGAGAGAGATATCATTGTTTGAAAATCACCTCTATAATTGATTTTCCTAAATCACCGTCATTGTACCTCTAAAAAATAAATGACTCTATATTTTGCCTTAGATGTCTGATTTGGATAAAATACAAGTCGAATTAGGGGGTTTTCCCTTCTAAATATGATGTCAACATCTCATTTGCACTAGCAAGCTCCAATCTTGACCTACAAATAAAATCATCTCCAATGGCAATGCAATGAATTCTCCTTTGGCTCTAATACCATGTAATAATTTTCCTAGGGTAAGAATGAAATGCCAAGATCTAGAAGCTCAAGAGGTAGCATAAGAGAGATAAGATATGATCAAATGAGAATGGATTCATCGGATAATTGGATGAATACATCATAGAAGTGCCTTGTATATAAAGGCAGCTGATATGTCTAGGATTCATACAAGAGATATGCATAACACCTAAGCACATGTTCACCAAGAGTGGATTATCTTCTAGTGTGCATGAATGTACATGCAACAATGTGAAGATAAGAATACAAAGGTGTATCCCATAAAGAGATGTAATAGACAACATGTGCTCAATTGGAGTGCAAACTACTATGTTGTCTACATGACAACTCATATGAATATGCAAACTACTAGGTGTGTACATGACAACTAATATGAATATGCATTAACCTAAGTAAACTTAAGTAAAGTGTAAATAGTAAATATTTATTTACACAAACACACGTAAATTGAAAATTTGTTTGTTATTGTATTTGCTCATTTGTAACTGAAATTAATTGATGGAAATAAAAAAATTATAACATTTAACATCACATCCAGAATAGGCTAGTGTGACATTTAACATCACATCCAAAATAGGCATGTATGAATATAAAAATATTAAAGGGTGTCAGGGATCACTCAAAAAACAACTTCAGGAAAGAGAATTTATCAAGGCTAACTATCAAATCTTCCTCCATGTTCACAAATTCTCTTCAAATTCTAATAATTAAAAGTATAAACTGTGATTATATCTATGATAAATAATCATGAAACTAATGCATTAGAATGTGAAAGAGAATATTTTTTGCAGCTTCTTGTATGTTGAATTAATCAAAATATTAATGATGTGGGTTTTCATTATTTTATCTCATTTCACATTTAACCATGACTTTTTAGAACATAAATAAACTTACTTGGTTGTCCATGTTTACCTCGATCAAAATAATATGTAAGAGTATGTTGAATATGACTGTAGTTTTTCCAATTGCAATTTTTTTTTTACTTAGCCTCTTCACATTCCATGCATGTACAGCAAGATATTTGTGATAGAATTTTTTTACAAAGGTCTTCTACCCTCTAATATATGCCTTGATGGATATTCAACATTTAACTGTGGCTTTTGAGAACACAAATAAAATTTCTTGGTTGTTCATATTTTATTCGATCACAATGATATGTAAGAGTAGGTTGAATATGACTCTAGATTTTCTAATTTCAATTGCTTTATTGCTTAATCAACCTCTTCACGTTCCATGCATGTACAGAAAGATATTTTTTATACAAATACTTCAGAAAGGTCTTCTACCCTCTATATGCCTTGATGGGTATTCAACATTGGTACATGTCTCTCATTTTAGTACAACCAGTAGAAGGTATGGGCATATGTTTTGTATTTGGCGTTACTTTTACAAATTAATTACATTCATTTGTTCCTTGTGATAGCATTAATGTTGACTAATAGTTATCTTTCTTCATTCACATCTTGAACTTTTGTAGCATAACATGGATTAGAAAAATTATCATGCATTTGGTTGAATAGGTATTTTTAATTGTTTGGAGTTATTTGAACCACTCACTTTATAAGATGGTAATTATATTTATGATTTTTGCATATATGAGCAGCATCATTTGATTAGTTTTTAGAATCTGTCAAGCTATCGAAGAAAACTGAAGAATATGATATTCTTCTTGTTTGGTTGGAAACCATTTCTCGGTAATTGCATTTACAAGTGGTCTTTCTAGATACGACATGCTACAAGTATAGCTCTAATGTGCTACAAATGGAACACTTCTAGTTGCTCTCTTAAAATATGTTGTTAAATCATGAAACTTTTCTATTGCACCATCAAACTTGATGGAAAACTATAGTATGGAGGATTCTTCAAGTACTTAATTATAAAGCTGCAATATTTGAGAAATCGTTGTCAAATTTTTGAAAAATTGATTTATTATTCAATAATATTTAATATCATCTACGATATGTTTATTTTTCTGTAGAGAAACTCCCACTTTGTTTTGTAACACAATATTGAGAATAAATACCATACATAAGAAGATATTTCAAGTTTGTCTTATATTATTTTGTTGAGCACTTTACAAGAGTAAAATGTTTGAATATGCAAATATGAATGTTTGGAAACATTGGATGTTAAAATTTTATATAAAAAATTTATGAAAAAATAATTATCTATTTTTTTATACACTTTTTCACATTCTCTGCTAAGAGACATTAGTTGAGATTTAAACAAATATTTTGTTTCTAGAGAAGATAGTTACAAAGAAAGAACTATTTTTCTTAAAGAGACAATAAAAACTTTCATTTTATGTTGTCTTTACAGGACAATAATTAAAGACAATATTCGAAACAACATACAAAATTTTTTCCATCTCAAATAAAGACAATTAGTTGAGCAATATTCTAAATAATTGTCTTTAACTGCTCCTCTATGTAGTAGTGAGTTAATACCATATTTGCTTGAAATGGTGTTGGTTGTTGTGCCTACACTGTTGACAAGCTCGTGTGGTAAATATATTATTGAATAGCATCAATCATCGTAAAGGCTTACAGAATATGGGTAACAACTAAACACAAGCATAGTACAAACCAACAGCTTCTTTTGTCTGCGCTTAATTCCCACCGACTAGTTTTCTATCATTTTCTTCATTCTATACATTTTATTTTTCTTCAGAAAGTAGTTTTCTATCCTCTTTGTTTGATCATTGGTCCGTGCTAAAGCAGGAAATAAGAAATAGAAAAAAAATCTTTATCTTCTTCTCATTTCATTTCATATAATAATAGGAAACTTATTTTAGCACACAAACAATTGAATGACAGTGGAGAATCTAATGCATTTCTTTCTGGTCGTCTTTTGAGCTATTGTGCTGTATTACATTCTTATTGATCAGTTTTAAAACATATTACAGCAAAGAGAACAAAATCCCCTTTACATAAAAATTTCTTTCAACCCGATAGACGTGGGCCTCTAGCTGATAGACAAAAGCCGACATTAATATATTCTTAAAACTCCAATTATAAAGGAATGTCTGTGTTATGCTCATTATATTTGGTTTCTAAATTATATATGACTCTGGATCCTTCCTTGTGTTCCCGTTAATCTTTTTCCACAAAGATATATCCAAATTATCTCTCTTTAATTATTGATTCGCGTTATTCAAGCAAAGTAGAAATGAATCGGCACCCTTCGGAAGGAAAAGGAAAACCATATTCATCTGCCACCCATTCCATATCGCATTTGAGTAAACCTATTATTTGAAGCAAAGAATCAAAAGGCAAACCAGCTTTTATGATCAAGACCCGTAATTATTTATTTATTCTTATTTCGCTGTTTAATTATGAGTTTTAGTTTATCTCTTCCCTGTTTAGATTTATATTTGTACTTTGCAAGAATGACAATAATTTGTAACATAAGTTTACAGTTGAATTACTTTTTTCAATTTATTAATTTTAAATATTAATAAGTTTAATTTATTTGAAGGAATGGGCACCTTAGAACTACAATATATATATATTAAAAATATTCATTTACAAAATCAAAATATTTTATTTTGAAATATTTTCTAATATTAAAAGCTAGGATTATTTATATAATCATTAATGATATATATTCTTTAAAAATCATTGAACAAGAGTCTTGAAGTTTTATCAAGTAAAACTAGAATTTCTTCAAAGCAATGCTCTTAAACATTATGCATCAACTATAGCAAAATCTAGGTATCTAAGAAAATTGATGAGAAAAAATTAAATTTAAATTATGTAGATTAATATTTATGCATTCACAAATTCAAATGTAAGCGTCTAAAGAACACCTAGAACATCTATATTTTTAAGATGATATATTGAAATTGTTGATATGATCATTATTAGAAGATAGTGATTGAAAAAAATCTAGTTAATAAATTGAAAAGATAATTGTTGAGATCTAATTATGTCTTTTGTTTTATTGTGCAATAGATAAAATGTAAAATGAGGGTTTGGTGGACATATGATCAAATTAAATACTTGAAATTATAGTTAAAACAGGGGGCACTTAGTGATGAGTATAGTAAATTAAGAGACTTTTGTTTCTCAATTTGATTGTGTGTATATTTTTTTGTAGGATAAGAGAATGTAAGAATAACATACTAAATTACTTGTAATTAGAGTACTAAATATATTGTATCACATGATAATATTAGAAGATAATATTTTATTTTATATATTAGTAAAACTCATTTTTGAAACGAATTGTATACATTTTAATTGAATAAAATTTAACACATTTGATAAGCAATATTTTTAAGATGTTAATTGATATAAATATTTTTATATGTAGGTGAAAAATATGTTTACAAAAGGCAAGAGCCTACAATAGAATGGTAAATTGTGAGTCTACTCGAGTTCAATAAATAAAAATAATTTTTTTTTTTTTTTTTTTAAAGAGGGGTAAACGCTTTGACCTGGATCTATGAACCAGTGAGGCCACAAACGGGGGACCTCATCCCCATGAGATTTGAACCTTGATGGCAAGGATAACAACACAACAACTTTAACCATCACAACATGCCACTATTGGCAATAATAATAATTAATTATAACATAGAATAATAATTAATCTTGGCTTTGGCCTCTTACCGATCAAAAAATAATAATGTTTACAAATTTAAATTTATAGATTGTATCCCATCTAGCAATTAGAAAATTAAAAAATATAAGAGCCTTTGGTTTTAATTTAAAAAAAATTGAGCAAATCCTTAAAAATGTCACATAATATGCATTGTTTCCTATAATTCCTAAAGAAAATTCCAAAAAATAATTTTATTTTTTTTAAATAAAGTAAAAGTGATTGTAATAGTATATAGCCTATCAAAAATATTAATAATAATATTTTTATCTAAATAGTGAGGGGTTACCTTTAAATATTTTTGGAGGATATATAGTTTAATTGAAAGCAATATCATAAAATTTCGTTGACGTGCTCCCTATTTTCAACACCAAAGTAGGGTTTAGGTTTTTTCACTTCCGATAAGGTGGTGACCAAAAATTAAGGGGTCGACAGTGGTGGACAGTAGGATGTCCCCACGCATACGACCAACATAGGTGGTATTTCCTCACTTAAAGTCCTCTTTAATTCTAACATCCTTGTAGGCACTTCACTAAGCTCCTCGCAGCAACCCATACCTCTGTCTTCTACTAACACATCTACCAACATTAATGGCAATCCCCACTCAGTCGCTAACAACACCTTCAAAACAAGAACATTCTCAGAGGTGGTTTCCAATTCAGCAAGAGGTATCAATGATCGAGCAAGGTTTGTTGTTGCTAGCCCTAAGAAGAATGAGGTCGCCTAGGATGGTAAGAACCCTCTGGCTTCCTCGGCTCCTTTTCCTTTGACTCCTAATTCAGAGATGATTACTGAAATAGTTAAGGAGAAAAATAGGCTTAAGGACACTACTATTTTTTTTTTTGCAGTTGAAATTGAAAAGTGCCCTCCACACAAGTTTTTGGATGACTGGTTCCATAATTTTTAGAATGTTAAATTAGGGTTTCATATTTCATTTTGCAAACAAATTCAAAAAGGATTATTTGTTATTTTTTTCACTAACCATGAGGCCCAGCAAGAGGTTTTGGAAAAACATTACTGCACAGTTGGGTTGACATCCTTCTGCGCATTGGCTTGGACCCCTAAAGCCATCCATGAGAAAGTTTTGGCCTTTTCGGCTCCCAGATGGATTCTTGTGAAAAATATTCCTCCCTTTCTTTGGCATTTTTTACCATAATTATTGGAAAATTTGGGAAAAACTATCACGATGGATGAAATGGTTAGACTAGTTCCTCACATGGATGCTAGGGTTCTTATATCACTTCTCCCTAGTAAAGAAATTCCTACTAAGATTAATATTAACGTGCTTAATGAAAAAAAATCTCCCTATTGAAGTTTTAGGGGGCTTGAATGCTTGCTTTCTATGTAGGAAGGAGGGTCATCATAGAAGAGACTGCCCCATCATTAATAAACCTTCTGCTAAACTTGCCAGTACCCCTAATCCTCCTCCCAATCCCCCATTACTGGTTAATCCCCCTATTGTTTCCACATATGTTGGTCAACCTACTAAGAAAGCCCCAGTTTCCTCTAGTAGTACCCAGTCTACTCCCAATTTGACTATATCTCCTTTTCCAGAGACTATGTCGGGGCTTGACTTAGATGAAGGACTTACATTAGTTAGGAATACGAAAAAGAGGAAAGGGATTACCTTGTGTAACCCTAAACCCAAGAATCTTAATGTTATACCCAATACTCCTCTCAACATGAATCCTCCTCTGAGTGTTGACATGATTGAATATCCTGCTCTTATTAATGAAATTGTCAAACTCGCTTTGAATCCTCCAAAGTTACCACCAAAAGTGTTTAAGGAAATTGATGATGATTATATTTTTGAAGTTATCTTTGCTACTAAGTCACCTCAAAATGATTGTAATATGAACATGGAACCATTTGACTTTGATGAAACTCCTAGGTTAGATGCCATCTCCATAAAGAGGCGTGGGAGGCCACCAAGGTCCAAAAATAAAGGTGCCAATAAGAAATCTAGGGATATTCCTAGTAGCCCCATAATGTCTATTGAAAATGCATGCCAAACCCCTTTCAATGTGTCCCAATGAATTTCTTATCTTGAAATGTTATGGGCTTGAGTCTCTAGATAGAAAATATGTTGTTAAGCGTGTTTTAAACTCTTTTAATTCTATTGATTTGTTTATGATGCAAGAAATTAAAGCTACTAGTTTCATGCTTGATACCAACCTTAATTTTATCTAGAAAGATTCTATTAAGTTTTATTCTAATCACATCAGGGGTAAAGGTGGAATTATTGTCCTTGTCAATCCCAAGTGGAGGATGCTCATATCTAATAATGGCATTTCTCCCTGTCAAAGGGTTGTCTAGTTTATTGTGAATATTAATAATAGACCTATTGGTTTTTGCTCTATTTACACTCCTAATGATACTAAAGCTAGAATTTTTCGTTGGAACTAGTTATCCACTCTCCCTGATAGTCCTTGGTTTTTTGGAGGAGACTTCAACATGGTTGAGTCCCAAAATGATAAAATTGGTGGCAATCCTTTTAGATGGAAGGAATATGAGAATCTACATTGGTCTAAATTTATTAAATCAAAATTCTTGTTTCATCCTCTTGCTAACAATAAAGATTCTCATCCTGGAATATGGCACACATTGTGTAATTTCCAGCAAGGTCAATCTAGGATCTATTCCAAATTAGATCTCTTTTATGGTAATAAGGACTTCTTTTCTTTTCTTCCTGATAGTAAAGGTAACATTGTCTTGGTTTTTGCTACCACCCTGTCTAATCATCATCCTATTTTCACTTATATTAGTATCAACTCTAAGCCTATTTGATTAAAACCTACTTGTACTAAATTCTTGTTGAATACTAAACTTCTTTAGGATGAAGATGTTATTTGTGCCTTGCAAATCATCAGAAACATCAACTTCTATAATATTAAGGAGTCTTCCATGATTGATAAGTGGAAGGCTAATCTTCCAGCTTGGAAAGGTTTTCTTCAAACCATAGGCCAAAAGTGTGCCAAAGACTATAGATTCGCTAAAAAACTTCTCTATTCTAAACTTCAAACCACTGAGTATAATGTTTAGGCTGACCCTTCTAATATGGATCTCTTGAACTAGGTGATTGCCACCAAGGATGCCCTCAACAAGCAACAACAGACCAAAATTCAAGGAGCTAAAATTTGATCTAGGGTTAATTGGCTCCATCATGGTGATCATGGGTCTAAACTTTTCTTTAATCTTCTTAAGCAGAAACAGATTAAAGAATCTATCAACACGCTTGTTATTAATAATTAGGAAGTCTCAGATCCTGAATGCATTTCTTTGGCCTTTGTTGATTACTATAGTAAGCTTTTCTCATCTAAAGATTTCATGGAGGCTGATGATATTAGATTCAAATGCAAGCCTCTTATTCCTATTAGATTGGATGCTGAAGATGTCACATATCTCTCGACTCCTATAACTATTGATGAGATCAAAGGGGCTATTAAAGCCCTTAAGGATGACAAGGCCCCTAGGCCTGATGGGCTTCCTATTGAATTTTATAAGGCTAATCTTAGTTGGATCAGCAAGGATATGCTTGATCTTTATAATGAGGCCATATGTGCTAGCTCTCTCAGTCTTGAGATAAACAGGAGTATTATTAAACTCCTTCCTAAGGAAGGGGATAAATCTCTTATCAAAAATTGGAGGCCTATTATGCTCCTTTATGTTTCTTATAAAATTTTAGCAAAAGTTTTAACCCTTAGATTAGTTCACATTCTCCCTAAGTGTGTTAGTAATACTCAAACGGGTTTCATTAAAGGTAGATACATTCTGGAGAATCTTATTACTACTTGCGAAGCCATGGATTGGGCTAAATGTTCTCATCAAAACTCTGCTTTTCTCCTCCTTGACTTTGAGAAAGCCTATGATAGGGTTGAATGGAAGTTTATCATCATGATGTTGTAGTCTTTTGGTTTTCCTCCTTATTTCTATAATACTGTTCAAACTTTGCTCAAAGATGCATGTGCTCAAATTGAGATTAATGGATCTCTTTCTAACCCTTTCCCTCTTGATCAGTCCATCAGGAAAGGTTGCCCATTGGCTCTTTCTCTCTTTGCTATTGTTGTTGAAGCTTTATACTATATTCTTAGAGATAACACCATTTCTCTGGAAGTTAGAGGTCTATATCTTCCTAATAATGATGAGCTTATAAATAGAAAATAGCCACTTTGCTGATGACATGGCTCTTTTTTTCAACTCACTGATAACAATCTTAAGAATATACAAGTTAAGTTGGATTTTTTTTGTACTATTTCATGTGCTAGGATCTCCCAAGCTAAATCTATTTACTTGGGTTGGGATGATTAGCCTCCTGAATGGTTCCTTTAGCACAAATTTCAATGGGGAGGCCCCAAAAAAGTTATCAAGTATCTTGGTATTCCCTATTCTTTTGATCCTTCTCTTAAGGACATGTGGGCTTGGGTGAAGGCCAAGATTGAGAATAAACTTAATGAATGGTATAATAGATCCTTATCCCTTGCTGGGAGAATTCAAGTTTATCAAAAACTTTTGTCTTCTTATAGTATTTATTACTCTTCTACTTGGATGTTCAACAAATACCAAATTCTTGAAATTCAAAAGGCTATCAGGCATTTTCTCTGGTCTAATGGCAAGGGAAAAAGAAAATGTCATTCTATTAAATGGGAGTTGTGTCATACTAATAAGACCCTGGGTGGGCTAGGGTTAAAAGATCTCAAGTTACAAGGTATAGCTCTTTCCACTAAGTGGATCTTTCAGTCTTTGGAAGGTGATAGCCCTTAGAAAGTGCTTGTTAGACACAACATTGAGAGAGGTTTTCCCAAGGAGGCTAGATCTTGGAAGAACCTCCCTTTTTGTGACCTTATTGTAGATAAATTTTTGGTTATTGTTCAAGGTTCTATCATCTTCAAATCTATCTGGCATGCCCGAGACCATGTCCAAAGATTTATCACCAATAAGGACTTTTATAATGATAATCAACTTCATGGTGAGAGATCCATTTGGTGGAATTTGAGTATGAACAATAAACCCTTAGCCCTCTACTAGGGATGTTCTACAAAGTCTTGGGCTAAATCTAGTATTATTCAATTTGTTGATATCTTTGAGCATGACATTCTTATTCTGTGGGATGATCTTAAGAATAAGTTTAACTTACCTTAGTCTCAAAAGAAGACTTATAATTTAATTGTGCAAGCTTCTAAAGACCTTCCTTCTATCTGTCATGTGGACTCCTTTAGGCACCTTAAATGTAAATGGCCAGATGGAACTGTCTTAGACAAGCTTAAAGCTAAGAACATATGCAAGTTCATTGATCATAATGAGGATATTATTGCTCATTTGAACAAAATCTGGTATTGTTCTTTTGATAATAAAACTTGAAAGACAATGCTAGATTATATTTGGAAAAGTCCAGTTGAGCCAAAGATCCAATGTTTTAAATGGCTTATGTTAATTGATAGACTGCCTATTAAAAGAGATAATCAACACTCTAATTTATGTAATATTTGTAGGTTTCCTAATACTGGTAGACATATCTTATTTGATTGCCTCTTTGCTAAAGAAATTTGGAACCTTTTTGGTATATACTATCCCTTTAATGTGAATATTATTGAAATTGTTATGGATCACATTAAAGGGCTTAGTAAGGATGCTAATTTTTTCTAGAATATGTTGTCTTCTAGCATTCTTTGGTAGATCTGGAAATGCAAGAATGATGAAAAATACAAAGGTAAGCCAAGGGTTCTTACTAAGCTTTATCATAAACTCACACATTTTAAAATATTCTTGCAAGTTCAAACCACCATGATTATTGAAAAGGACAAATTACGAAGGTTTCTCAAGGATGGCCAAGCTGTGTTCTTCTTCTACAAGCTTAACTATGGGTATCAATGGAGGACGACACTTGATAATTTGTAGATGTTTGAGCATACATGTTGGACATTGAACCAAGCTATTAAGAAGAATTATAACGCCAAATAGGAGATCTTTATGATGTCCCAGATCCAGAAGTGGAAGAATATTGTTTGGATGGAAGGCCCACTCGGTTGGACCACGTAGGTGGATACCTACTACGATATTTTTCACTAGTTATGTTGCTCTCTTTGTTGGGCTCTTGTTGTATATGATCTATCCTAGTTGTTTTATTGCCACTTTGGTATCGATGTGAGGCTTTGCCTCCTTTTTGACTCTCAATGAATTGTTTTTTTCTTAATCTCTCTATAGCTAATAGAAAAAAATATTTTTGGAGATAAATATATGTGAGGTGAAACAAGGTATTGTACCCTTGAGATTGTTGTTGGTTTAATTTTCTTTATCCTTGTCTACAGATCAGTTGCTAGATTTGTGATCTAAGACCTCTAATTATTTATTCTTATTTCTAGGCTCAATCATGAATTTTAGAATGTAACATAAGTTTAGTATTCAATGAGTCTTACAATTGGTTAAGACTATATATTTAATAATTTATTTTGATTTCTTTTTAAAATCATTCATACAAATTAAAAACATTTGAATTTATATTCAAATAAATAAAATATTTATTATTAAATAATTTTCTAGCATCAAAATGTAGGTTTATCAACACAATAGTCTATGTAATGTATGTTTTTAAAATTTATTGAATAAGTAGTTTTGGGATTTGACGTAGGATGATTGCACTTTCTCTAAAAATACATCAAATAGTGTTTGTTAGAATTGCGCATGAAAAAATAAATTCAAGATGTCTAATTATCATAACCTAACTATGTGTGTACACACACACACATATGTATATACAAAAGGAATGCACAAGTCAAAGTTTCTACCTTAGTATAATGGTGTTTTGGATGTCATTCAAGTGTAGAGAACAAATATCATCACGCATGAATTGTGAAAGTGATATAACTATAGTGAATGAGACATACAAGTTTTCTTGATCAAATATTAAAGTTTACAATGTTATCAAAAATCGATCTACAATGACCTGTTTATGTTTGCATAAATCAATTTACAAGGACCTATTTTATTTGTAAATTTTGCAAGAAATAATATCATGGATGTAGATTACAATTGTAAGATTGGAAGATATTCAAGGTAGCAGTGATGATGGTGGCTATGATGGTCATACCATACAGTATGGAGGAAGTTATAGTCATGGTGAAAATGGTGATACTATGTCAATGGTTGAGGTTGTCTTAAGATTTGTTTCTAATTGAATTATACAAATATACCTATTCTTTATATCTTTTTTCTTTTTCTTTTTTTTATGATACAATATTTATAAGAAAATATATATGTAAATTATTGAGTTAAAATTTATGACACAATATTCAAAATATTGTAGTACATAATTTACTTATATATATATATATATATATATATATATATATATATATATTCTATTTAATTTGAATATAATAAATTATATTACATTTTTTATATTTTTTAATTTAAACCTAAAGATTATTTATATACTACTTTACATCAATTTTAAATAATATAAATAAATAATTTAAATATAATAAATATATTTTTATTTTTATTTTTAATAGGTAATTGGCTAAAGCCTTGATTATTTATTATTGCTTTTTTTTTTATTGTTAATTAATTATTGTTGTGTTAGATTTGAACCTAAGATCTCCTTGATGAGAAGCTCATAATTTACTAATGTGTTGTAGGCTCTTGCCTATAGTAAATATAATTTTATATGATATAATAAAATATTAAAAAATGTTGTATATAAATAATTCTCTTAAATTTTTTGGTGGTCAACCATCTTTGGAAGATCCATTTTCAATTATGCTCAGATGGAGTTTTGCATAGTTATAAAACACTCTATATTTAAAAATTATAGAATATTTACTTTGTGATATTGCTATCAGGATTTAACTATGTGATATTTGAATCAAACTCATTGACCCATGTTTCATGAGTAGTGATTCAACATGAATCTAGAGCTCATGAAAATAAATGGAACACTTAACACTCATTAGATCTAGGTGATGCTCACAAGGGTGAAACACTGTGACTTCTTGGGAGGTCACCCATCCTAGTACTACTCCAGCCTGAGTGCACTTAACTATGGAGTTTCCTCCATGTTTAAACCCAAAGCTTGAAACCCCAGTTGCAAAACCTTCATCAAGTGTTGTGCCTTATGAACCATTCATTAGAAAGCCCTTAAGCTCATCAATTGATAAGTAGGAGATAATTTCCATAGCAAGTCAAATTGTGGTATTGCTATCAAGATTTAACTATGTGATATTTGAGTCAAACTCATTGACCCATGTTTCATGAGTAATGATTCAGCATGAATCCATCTCTCATGAGAATAAATGGAACACTTAGCACTCATTGAATCTCCTGCTCAACAAATGAGCTTCCACCTTCACGTGATTGGCCCTGATTAGTAGAGAATATTAAACTATTCTTGAAACCAAGTGAAGCTCAACAATAACCTATGATTGTATGACAACTAATTGTGTGAATCTATTAGTTTCAGTCATTGTAGAAGGATGCCATAGTTCAATATGCAATGTCAATTCATATTCATATGACATCAAGCGGACCTAAAAAATGTAACAAGTTTACATTTTTGTTGAAGGTTTTTAATTAGGTAGTTTAAGTTATAGACCATTATGAACATTGTTCATAACGATGGTCTATAATTTTAAAAACTTAATAGACCTATTAAATAAATGTAATCATGTTTTATTTTATCAACTCCACCTGTTGTCCATGCAGTTGAATGCAATTGCATGTGCATTTTCGATTCAAAGTGGCAAAATCTTATTTTGGGTGCAATAGAAAAATGGCATGCACTAGAAGATGGGAAAATGATGTCACTTTTGTAAGTCTAGAACCTTTTTCGTACTTTAAACATTGATCATTTCTTAAAGATTTAAGATGTTAACAAGGAATTTAGATGTTAGGGGGGGAGGTGGGGCCAAATAAGCTTCCACCTTCATGTGATTGGCCCTAACTAGTAGATAATATTAAACTATTCTCGAAACCAAGTGAAGCTTGAAATATTAACCTATGATTGCATCATAGCTATTAAATGTTTGCTGCCAATTTTTTTATTAATATAGCATGTCATCACAATTGTGATGGCTGACCATCGATCCCACAACATTCCTGCCACATACCCATTCCAATTGTGATGGAGGTTTTTGATGGCTTACTGTGGGACCTATAGAATCTTTGTCACACAAACCTCACAATTGTGATGGTGCCTTCAATATATTTTTGTCATAATTCTTATGATGAAAATGAATGGTTTTCGAAAATGTTAGCCCAATTTAAAGCCACTTGTAGTTGTTTCAATTGCAACGATAACCCTTTTCGTCACAACTTGTGATAGCAAAAGTCTGACGCATGTCCAATGAGAGCCAATTTTGACTAATGTTGGTTGGGAGATGGGTTACTATTGTAATTGTGATGGCCTACCATCACAATTTAGGCCTAAATGTAGTAGTGTCAAGAATCAAACCAAGAAGATGTACACAAGGATTATATTTACAAGAACATGGAAGAAATCCTTTCTTTTAGGACAATGATCATCTTTGGAAAATTTTATGAGATATATAGGTGCAAGAGCACATCAACGACAAGAAGTCTAGTGGCGATAGGAAGATAGCATGCAGTATAACTGATGCAAAATTTTATTGCAACAGGAAGGCTACTAGTGACAGGAAGATAGCATACAATATTATTAATGTCAAAGTTTATTGCAATAGGAATTCTAGTAGCTATAGGAAGACAACATGCAATATTATTAAAATGTAGAAGTTTTACAACAGGAAGTCTTATAGTGATAGGACAACATATTAAAATGCAAAAGTTTTATATAAAATTTAAATGATGTCCACTTGTCATTGTAACTGATGGAATATGATGAGTCATATAATCAATACAAGAAGACTCATTCTATAACTGCCCATGAATAATATATAATGAGTTGGAGTTTTTGAAAAGGACACCAAAAAGAATAGTTAATAATGTAGTGTTATTAGCTTTCTGTAGTTCTAGAAAACCATTTCTTTTATGTAGTTTTTTTAAGCTCTCAATAAAGTTTTTCATAGTTTAGTTGGAGATTTCTTCTTCTATTTCTTGGTGTCATCATTGTAAAGGATAAAGATTTAGTCTTTTGTTATTGAGTTCTGTAACTGATTCAATCATGTATGGAAATATTGCAAAATATGTATTGATCTCTATTTGTGGGTTTTCAGTTTAGAGTTGTTTATATTGGAGTTCATATGATTTGGGTTCGAATTTCAAGTATGTTGACAAATAATAACATATTTTCTATAGAAAGGTTTCATCTTCCTATCATTTTTGAACATAACTATGTTACTGTAGATTTGCAGAAATAATATATGTTTACTTTGAGTTTTCCTCTATTCTGATTTTTTTTAATTAAAGATTTGGAGAGACATATTTGTGGATATGCTGAAATGCATAGAATTTGAGTAAAGAGTTCATTTTTAATCTTATTGTGATGTAGAGAAAAATACATTATTGAATCCCTTAAGTGTTTAATTCCTTAAGGAGAGTTCTAGTGTTGATTACTTTGCATCATATATGAAGGTTTTCAAAATTTCAACCATATGTTGGACTTATTTAAGAAGAATAAGACTATAATATTAGATTTATAAAGGAAATGGAGGCCTTCTGGATTTGAATTAAGTAGGCTCTATGAGGTGACCAAAAGAGATCTAGACTCTTCTTCCCAAATCAAATTCATAGTTGATATGTTTGACACAATATCTAGATACTTGAGTTACATGGACCAAGAATATCAAAAGATGGAGCAAAAGTTGGTGCCTATCACTTCCAAATATCATTAGCTTATTCATGCTACTAAGGATAGTGAGGGAAGAATAAAATATTTGAAAAATACATATAAAAATATCTTTAAAAATATAAATATACATAAAATTTTATTAGAGATTAATAAAGAATAGATTTTTGTCTCATACTCTAATTTCAAGTGCCTAAGTGTGTGTGTGTGTGTGTGTGTGTGTGTGTGTGTGGAGAGAGAGAGAGAGGAGGGGGAGATATATATATATATATATATATATACTTAAACATATCTACATTCTTTTACCCCTCCCTATCACTATCTTATCTTTCACCTCTCTTTACCTTTCACCTCTCTTTATCTATATCCTATTATATATATATATATATATATATATATATATATATATATATATATATATATATATATATATATATATAATAGGATATAGATAAAGAGAGGTGAAAGGTAAAGAGAGGTGAAAGATAAGATAGTGATAGGGAGGGGTAAAAGAATGTAGATATGTTTAAGTAAAAATATATATAAATGTTGAACTATAGAACCCCTCAAAAAATAATGTTGAACTATTCCAAGCCATAGCTATAATAATAATTTTAACAATTACCTTTTTCGATAGCATATGTTTCCACTGATATAAGAATATAAAAATAGAGAGGGATAACGATTCGACTAGATATATCATACTAGCAACATTTGATATATATTTCACTTTCAACGTAATCATAGCACCCTTCAAAAATAATGTTAAACTATTCCAAACCATTACTATAATAACAATTCCAATGATTACATCTTTCCATAATGTATGTTTTCACCAATATAAGAATATCGAAATAGAGAGAGATAGAGATCCAACTAGATATATCACACTATCAATATTTGATATATATTTTACTACAATCATAAACATAACAACTCCCCAAAATAAATGTTGAAATATTTCAAAGGTTGTGGGTGGGAGATGAAGAACTCAAAAGACATAATAAAAATTTGTACACCTCAAAAAACAAGACAAGAGATGAATCAGGATGCATATGCACCATAGACACTCTCGACTCCAAGTTTGTGACCTTACTCTTAAGAACCCTTCTTATTGCAGAGATATACCCTAGTTGATATATTGCACCACATGGAAGATGAATTTAGGTGGCCATATTTTATGATATTTTCTTATATAAAAATGGATATTGTGCATAAATATAAAGAAAAGAAAAGTATACAAGATCTTAGGGAAGCATGTAATGGAGATTAAAATTCATCTCATGTGAAATTGAATTTGCTAATGCGTGTTACCTTCTATCAGACACTCAAAGATTTAAAATCTAGTTGAATTGAGATTGTGTTGCAATCTAGTACCTATGAGTCCAACTCTTACAATTCGTGCTCCTAATAGGACCAAATATTTCTTATTCATTAAAGCTACGCAACAATCTACTTGTATTTTACTTCGGGGGCTCCTATAGAAGATAATTGTCCTTTGCATTGGGATGCATCCTTAGAAGAGTAGAACAAATAGCAATATGTCTGAAGCTTTTAGAAAAAAATTAGAATATTACAAAACATCAGATAGGTTTCTAAAATTTTGTTTTAATATTTCTTAAATTTAAAAAATAATCAAACCCCTTAAATTAGAATACATCAACAGTAAAAAAGAAATATCGCTCTGCTTGTCGAGATGGTGGAAAACGGGAAATATTGCTCTGTTAGGGTTTTCTTGATACATGCGAACTTTCAATTTTTTTTGTGTACGACCTTTCGCCTGCACTCCCCTTCTATCGGCACTTTTCATATCGCATTTATTGCGAGATCTTTAGGTTAGGATATAATGGCTCCAGCCAGCAGTGAACCAGATGTTTCTAGTGTTCACGTTGTTGCTTTGAACTGCCATGGCGCCACCACCGAACAAATGCCCGCGCAAGTTTGTCCCGAAGGTTTTCCATGAGGTAATCCTGATATTATCCTTCCTTTGCAAGAATTTGATGCTGCATGTGACTAGTAAGAGCAACATACCTTGATAGGGTATTTTATTGGTAGGACTCCTCCTGAAGCTATGCTCAGAGAATGGGTCAACAAATGTTGGACTCCTCATGGAGTCCGCCTTGATGTTGTGCAAAACCTTACCAAAGGTTTCTTTTTATTTCACTTTGCTAACCCATCACAAGCAATCGTGGTCTTTAACAATGGCCCTTGGTCTATGCGTTCCTCTCTGCTTGTTTTTCAGAAATGGTCCCGAGACTTCACTATCTCGGATCATAAAAAGCTTAGGGTTCTTGTATGGGTCGAATTCCCAGGTCTACCCTTGCCCTGCTGGCCTTTCATTGAGTCTATTGCCCAAGCCCTTGGCAAAGTTGTTACCAAGGAGCCTGAGAATTTTTTTAATGCTCGCCCTTAGCGGCGTGTTTGCGTTGAAGTTGATCTTTCCAAAGATCTCAAGGATTCTATGGAAATCCAAATTGGAACTCAAACCTTCTCACAGAAGGTGCTTTACTTGAACCTACCTAACACCTGTTATAGGTGCCAGTCTGCGGAACACAAGATCAGGGATTGCCCTTTGGCTACACCTAGGGTCAAACCCCAACCTAAAGCAGTGCCTATCAAACAAGCCGAAGGAATAAAAGAAGAATGGGTTACTATTGGGCCCAAGGGCAAGCCTGCCTTGAATCTCTTGGCCCCTAAGCCATCCTATGCGGCGGTTACCGCGATTCCTCATACTTCCACAGAAGTGTCAACGCCTGCTAGCGTGGAGATGCCAGTAGCTTCCATTGCACTTGTTTCGGGGGTTTCGCAGGTTTCAAACCCTGCTGGTTCACAAGGGATCAAGGCGGCCGCCAAGGCCTCATCCTTGGCTGGGGCTCGTACTCATCTTGCAGTTTCTTCCATAATACCACCAGCAACAAGGCATTCTCGCAGTCCTCTTGGATGTGCGGAGATATTAGGGGTAAAATGGTAGGCTGTAAGTCTAGAAGATTTTTCGTCTGACTTCCACCCGATTTCTACCTTTTTGCAGAATAGCTAGTCCTCTCTAGAGGACGAGGATGATATGGAAGAGTTCTCATGAACTTCCTCTCATGGAATGTTCGAGGTCTTACAGATCTCCCTAGAAAGTTCTATGTCTGGGATACCCGTCATAGACTTGGGAATTTAGATTTTTTTTGCCTGCAAGAAGTTAAGATTTCTGGTTTCATGCTTTCTACTGCATGCCACGTCATTTGGCAAGATAGCGTTATGTTTTCTTCTCAGCATGAAGCTGGCCGAGGTGGTGTAGTTACTCTCCTGTCACCTCGCCTTCATTCTGCTATTATCTCGCATGGTTCTAACCCCACACACCGTATTATTTGGCTTTTGCTTTCCATTAACAATCATTCTTTTGGAGTCATTAATGTTTATGCCTCCAATGATGTTATGGAAAGGGCACAAATGTGGGTTTGGCTTGCTGACAACTTGCCACTAGCTACTTGGGTCATGTGTGGGGACTTCAATATGGTTGAAGTGGCCTCTGACAAAGATGGCATTCTGCCTTTCCGTTGGACAGTTGGGGAAAGAGAAGTCTGGTTTTACATGCGAAATAAATTGGGCCTTTTTGATCCCAATACAAATCGCCGCCATGGTCATGGGGCCTGTCACACTTGGTCCAATTTTCAAGCCGATCCTGACCGCATTTTGAAACGTCTTGATCATGCTATGATCTCGGCGCAATCTTTTTTCTCCTTCTCTGAAGATCATGATTTACCTGTCATTTCTCTGACCGATGTGACGTTGTCGTACCACTATCCCATTTATTTTTGCATTTCTTGGCAAACAGCTGTCCCCAAGGTGGCCAAGTCTCAATTCTTCCTCAACACGTCTATGTTGTTGCATGCTTCCACCATCTCCCACATCCAACGTGTTTGGAATTTGGAACCACGTCCGCATTCCCATCGAGGTTGGATTCAATGGTGGAATGACGCCATTACGAAAACTACTCATTTTTTGCGTATCTACGGGCGTCAGCTGGCAATGTTCAAAAAATGGTCTTATGAAGCCAACACCCTTGCCCTCAAAAAAGCCTCTGAAGCTCTCGCCTTCAACCCCTTTGATGTGGATATACAAATTCAGCCTGCCAGGCTTTGCCATGATAAGCAAATTGCTGATAACTATGTTGCCCAAGGAGCCCAAATCAAAACCCGTCTCCACTGGTTGGAGGTTGGCGACAAAGCCTCAAAGGAGTTCTTCCAGACTCTCCAAGCCCGTCATACCAATGTTGGGATTAAAAAGATAAAATAGGGAACTGATGTTCTTTCCAGTCTACCCGACATCCTGCAAGCATTTGTTCTTCACTATGAGAACGTCTTTGCTTCACAGGGCAATTTGGTTGCTTGGGAGGAGGCTCTCAAAAAGTGTATCGCTGTTACTCCAAACCGCCTCGCAGTTGAGCAACGCGCTTTCTGTGAGCAACTTCTTTCCCTCCGAGACCTTTAAGAGGCAGTTTACTCCATGGCGGATGACAAATCCCCTCGGTGTGATGGATTTCCCTCTAAATTTTACAAACATCTTTGGGAGCAAATTGGTCCTGATCTACACCAAGTCTATCTTGAAGCATATCATTCTAAAAGCTTAGGAGCAATTATAAATAAAGGCAATATTAAATTCATACCTAAAGCTGGTGATCTCGAGGACATATGCAACTGGAGGCCCATCACCCTCCTGAATGTGTCTCATAAGATCATTGCCAAGGCGCTCTCTCTCAAAATCTGCCATATGCTACCTTTAATTGTGCGGCCTGAACAAACTGGCTTCATCAAATCCAGATATATTCCTTGACAACATCATTACTATCTAGGAAGGTATGGAATGGGCCCGTAAGTCAAAGCAACAGGCTATCTTTTTAAAGATAGATTTTGCTAAAGGCTATGATCGCATTGAATGGCCTTTCATTTTGACTATGCTTCAAGCTCTGGGTTTTGGTCCCAATTTCCTTCAGTCCGTGGAGATGCTCTTTGGTGATGCTAATGCTTGCATCACCATCAATAATTCACAATCTGAAGCTTTTGGACTTTTTTGCTCCATCAGGCAAGGTTGTCCACTAGCTCCAGTGCTTTATGTCCTTGCTGCTGAAGGTTTTGGTTATTTACTTGCTCACTCTATGTCTTCAGGATTGGTCCGTGGCATTTCCTTGCCTGATTCTTCCTCCTAGTTAGTCAATGGTCATTTTGCTAATGATTCTTTTCTTACTCTTCTTGAAGATGAAGAAAACATCAAAAATGCTTTAAATTGTCTGGACACTTTTTGTCAAGCCTCTGGCTCTACCATTCAATGGCATAAAACGCTCTATTACCGCCAGTCTTTCTTGCCAGCTCCAACTTGGCTCGGCCAGTTTCAATGGAAATGGGTTACTCATGGAGAAATCTTCCACTTCCTTGGCATTCCCTTTGCTTTCCAGGCTTCCCCTGTGGAACTTTCGAATGTTGTGCTTGCAAAGATTAGCAAAAAGCTTGAATATTGGATGACTAAGCCGCTTTCTCTTGTTGGTAAATTTCATATTTGTTCTAAGATTCTGGCTGCCACCCATTTGTACTATTCTTCCTATTGGGCTCCCTCCAAAGCTTCCTATCTCAAACTAGAACATTTGCTCAGATATTTTCTTTGGGCCTTTGGTTCTGACCATCATGGTTTTCACAGAGTTGCGTGGGATTTATGTTGTCTCCCCAAGGGAATCTGGGGGTCTCGGCCTGCTTTCCACTCGGAAGCAGGGCCTTGCCCTCTGTGCTAAATGGATTATCAGAGCTATTTCTGGAGATGAAGCCTGGAAGATACTAGTAAGGCATTGCATTTCTTCCGGCTTCCCTGTTAACAGATCGGCTTGGAAGGGGATTGGTTTTCAGACCCTTCTCACTATGCGTGAACCAGTGGTCATACAGGGCTCTTTTGTTATAAAGAGCATCTGGAAAGCTTGGGAAGCTGTTGAACCTTGGCTTCGTTGGGCTGGTGATGAGTTTCACAATGGGCTATCCTTAAATCAACAGAACATTTGGTGGTCTCCCCTGTTTGCCATCCAGGGTACTCCTCTTGCCAAGACTCAAGGTGTCAGTGCTCTGTGTTTCTTCAAACGTGGCATCCGCAATACCAAGGATATTTTTTCAAGAGTCACCATGAATTTTAGGTCATGGGAGGATATACAAGTTCAGTACCGCCTTGTTAGTTCTGATCGCCAGACTTATGACCTTCTATTGTCTTCCATCCCTGTGCACTTAGTTCATAAAGTGGGGATTCAATCTATTCGTCCTTGGTGGCATGATTGGAAGTGGTATCATGCCACTCCATTTACCAATTATAAGCCCAATATGGGGTACAGATGGCTTTCACCCCACCTTCCAATAGTGGACACGCTTAATCAATGGTGGCATTTGCAATCTTTGCTTTCTCAATGGAGAAAACGTTTCAACACCATTTGGAGTGCCATTACAGAACCTAAGATTGCCCACTTTGCTTGGTGCCTTGCCTTCCAAGGTCTTCCCCTGGGGCCTCAGCTCAAGCACATTGGGGTTCTTGATTCCAGATGCCCCTTCTATGGTCAACCTGAGTCCTTTTTGCATATTTTTTGATTTTGAAAGCGTGCCCAAAATTATTGGCACTGGATTCATGATTTTTTCAAGCCTTTTAGGCCCGAACCTTTTTCATGGCACATGATCCTGCTGGGTGATTCCCCCATAATTCCTCCGAAGTTCTCCCAGATTTGGCATACCTTCAAGATGGAAATTTTGTTTACTCTATGGAAAGATAGGAATGCAGTTTTATTCACTCACATTTTTTTGGATGTTAACATTGCAATGTACACTAAGGCATGCATTTGTAACAATGTCATTATGCAGATACAGGTGCAAGCTAATAAAGTTGCCCTGGAAGTTGCGCACTTACAGGAATTGTTAAATCATTGGGGCAATGCTCCATGCACCATTGCCAGAGTGCCTCTGGATGTCTCGGTCGATGCCTCTTCGTCTCGTGGTCATTGTTCCCGACACCAGTCCTCTGGCCGCCATTCACACACGCCGCGCTCCTAGGGTCCCCGCCACCGCTCTCCCAGCAGTGGACATGGCGGTTGGAGGTGCCGCTCCGCTTCCCCATCGTGTGGTGGTTCTGGCTAGTCCCCGGCTCCTCCCGCTGGGCGGGCTTCTAGCCAGTCCCCGACTCCTCCCCATGGACGGGCGCACTCTGGCAAGTTTCCTCGGATGGCCTTGGCAATTTCTCCCCTGCAGCCAGACAAGAAAGATGCGGAGACTGCAACTACCCCAGATCTTGCTAATGCTGCTGACGGCTGGACTGTTCCCCGTCCGCCCCACAATCCCACTGATGCATGGGGATTTCATGATAAAGACAATCCTCCCTCTGTTGGTACTGCCTTGGCAGCCTGAGGTTGTTAGAAAAATTTTTTGATGAATAGTTAATAGTTTCTGGTTGAGGCCATGTTGTTTTTTCCAACTTCAACCGTGTGAACTCATTCGCGAAGTGATCTTGTATCCCCCGACCCCTTTTTTGTGAATTATAATCTTACTAAATTTTTTTAATTAAAAAGGACTATTCATCAAAAAAAAAAAAAATTAATAAGAAAAATACTTTTAAAAAAAATTTAAAATTAAACGAACTTCACTATTTTTACCCTGAAATGAGGCCATTGAAAACATTAGTCCCCATGGACTAATAATTCCTATGATAACCCTTTTCCACGATATATTCTTCCACTCGATTATAAAAGATACGCGTCGACATAAAAACACAAACCCACGCATTCCAATCTCCGCGGAATAATGATCAGAATTTTATTTTATTTTATTCGTTACGCGTACGAAGACTTGTCACTTGTGCTTTTTACAGCTGTGAAAGCCCAAACGATATCCTAATAATTTTGTTTCGACAGCTTTCTGATATTCCTGAACTACGAACTGAAAAAGACGAAGAATAACTTCCTTGGGAAAAAACGAACTTATGTGAAGCAAGCATGTGGAGCGTGAGGAGATCGGCAGCCTATAAAGCACGCACGCATTCGTGTCTAAACTTGAGAAACATTTCTCTTAGCTTACATTGTATCATATCGCTTTCATTTGCATACCATGGGCTGCTGTCTCTCCAAGCCCAAGACAACCGAAGCTGTGCAGCCCAATGATGCTGCAGCTGATCAGAAACTGCCTGAGACGCAAGTCCCGTCCCCAAGTCAGCAATCCTCCAACGCTCAGCAAAACCCTCCCAACCAGCTGCTAACGACTGCCGAAGCCAAGACCCAGACCACAGACCTGCTGCCATCCCCCTCCCAAGCCCAGTCCCAGGCCATAATCCTGCCTCCACCTCCAGTTTCTCAGCCGCCACCAGGGTACCCCGGCCCCGTTGAGCCCACACATCAGAGGCCGCCTAAGCCTCAACCGAACGGTGTTCAGCCACCGCTGTCCGTTCCTTCGGTACCCACATTGGACGACTGTAATAGACGTTTCGCAAAAATCAACAATGCAAGCGACGTCGACCGTTTGATAGATCTCATTGACCAGCTCTTGCAGTCTCTTCTAAACAAGGTTAGCATGGGAATGAGCTAGCTTCAACCTTAATCATATGAAATGTTCAATTCTTTTGCCGTTTTTCTCAATGTTGTCCTGACTGTCAATGCAGCCAACACAAGAGAAGACGTTGCACAGAAACACAAGCTCACAAGCTTATTCTGATACACTCAAGGATGCAGCCAAATCAATATGGACCTCGTTTCTTCAAAGTGGGTCTGCGTTCCTTGAATTTGTGAATAAGCATGTTCAGCAGGAGAAGGTAACCGTTAATTTCTATTTCATTTTGCTTAAGAGCGTATGGAAATTATATGCGAGGACTTGGAATTGACAGTGGTTGTATTTACAGGCAAACGAAGGAACCAGAAAAGCTGTAGCAAAAGTATTGCAAGAAGTGGGGAGGGTGCATTGGATTGTTGCAGGGTTATCTGTTGTGGCTTTCATGTTGGAACAGATTGGTCAAATCGCTGATAACCGCAGTGAATGCATAGAGCTCTTGAAACAAATGAGTAAGCTTGCTGGGCATATAAGAAAGTTGAAGTATGATATGCCACAAGAAGAAAAAATATTAAATGAAGCAGTTGTATTGATTGTTGAAGGATCCATAATGTGCGCTTCTCAATTAAACTCTGGAACGCTTTTCAGGTGAAAGGTCCACCACCCTTAAATATTGAGATTCAATGTGGGTTGTATAAATGTTATTACCATTTATGAGTGGTTATTCTGATTGAAATTGTACGAACTGCAGGTTTTTGAAGGCTTCCGTAGACTCTATAAGCTTGGCCAGTCTACAGTCGAAAATAAATCAAGTGTATCAGGATCTTATATTAAGAGTAGCAATAGAAATACATCATCAGCAGCCTGTTGCCTTCTACCCATGGAAGTCGATTTATCCAGATTATGCAGGTCAGTATATATAAACCATCCTTATTCAAAATAAATAAATATATTTACGTGTGTTGTTAATTATCAGGCGCGTAATATTCTTCTATGCGGTTATCGGCAGTTGGCATCGAAGAGCAGAAGAAACAAGTAACGATGTTGCTGGACATGGGAATACCACAGAAGTCACCATTGGCCGTGGTTATTTATGGATTTGGGGGCATAGGAAAGACCACCCTCGCCAGTGCTGTTATTGCGGAGTTAGATCTCACTGATTACAACTGCTCTGGACTTCAAATCCAAGAAGACCGTTTCAAGAATGACATAAAAAACATGCAGCAGCAAATATTGAAAGATGCCTTCCCAGCCTACACTTATGACAGGAACGTTACATTTAGAAATAGTGCAGAGGGTCGGGATCATCTTGCCAAAGCTTTCGAAGTTCCAAAAAACAAGCCAGTTTTTCTGTTTATTGACAACGCTCTTCGCACAGAAGACTTGCAAGAGCTTTTCCCAAAAAGCTTAGGAGGCCTTCCGCAATGTAGCAGAATACTTGTTACAACTCGAAATTTGGGTGTCACAGATATGCTCAAAGGCGCCGGTCTTGCACGTCGCGAGCATAGTGTGGATACTCTATCCAACAAAGACGCCCTCAAAATTCTATTCAGAGATTCCAATCAAGATAATGTCATAGACAAAGACGGAGAGAACGTACAAAACACCCTTCAGATTTGTGCTGGGATTCCGTTAGTCTTAGAAATTGTTGGTGCTCGTTTGCGCAAGCAGAAGTACGTGGTAGAGAAGTGTACTCAAATATTTGAAGCTTTGCGGGCAGGAAAGGATGTCAAAGAAGAAAATCTGAGCAAACGTCTCATCAATTCTGTGTATGATGATTTGGAAGCGTCAACACAAGAAGCATTTCTGGATATTTGCTGCTTCTTTGTTAGCTGGAGCCGCCGCCATGTGGAGTGCATTGTTGGAGCCGAGGAGGTCACACATCTGGAAGAAGCGGCTTTGTTCAAGACGTCCGACACAGGCAACGTGATTGTTCATGATATCATCCGGGCAAAAGGCCAGAGTATGGCTGAATCCACTAGAATTACAGATATGCAATCCTGGATCGATGTTATACGCGAGAATCAGGTAGGCCTGTGTCATTCCATTTGTATATGCAAGTTACAGGGTAGAAATATATAGTGTAATGTTAGTATTAATAAAGAATGTCGTGTTCTAGCTGAAGCTCGAGCAAATCAAGGGAGTTTGGCTTAGCAGGCAAGCTACTGAACCGGCGAATGAACTCGACGAGAAGCACATATTTCAAATGAAGAACTCGTTGAGAGTTCTGACCTTGGGGAACCAGATCATAAATGTGTCACGATCAGGTCTACAGACACCCAAATTCAAAGAACTGAGGTTTCTCCGACTGGGTGGTGACATCTCTGGTTTATGGCCAGTGAATTTGGAGTCTCTTGAACGGTTGGCTGTATACCATGGTCCTCTCTTTAAGGATGGTGTGACATTGTGTAAGGCAAGCGCTTCACCGTTTCGAGTAATTTATTATGTTTAACTGTCTATTTTTTTACAGAAAATTCCTGACAATTGAATCACAATATGGATGCAGTTGCCGAAGAAGTTAAGGGTGATCAAAGCCACCGCACAGTCTGAAGAATCTGCAAAGTCACAGGAATCTATACCCACCAACGTCAGCCAGAACTCTTTCTTGGAAGAATTGGATTTAAAGGAACTGAAAAGTCTTCAGAGATTACCCCAATGGCTTGGTCACTTAACTGGGCTCAAGGTTTTGATATTGGATGAATGGGACAAAATGCAGGAGCTGTCTGAGCAGGTATGTCGACGGACTTCATTGTGTAAACTGGGTATCGGTGGTGGCATTTCTTTGCAGAATCTGCCAATTTCGTTTGGGCAGTTGACTTCTTTGCAGGAGCTGATCTTAACAAGCTGCAAGAAATTGGAAAAATTACCCTCAACTTTTGGAGACCTGAGATCGTTAAAACAGTTGAATCTAGCAGAGTGTGTTATCTTAAAAGAACTTCCTGAAAGCTTTGCAAGGTTAACCTCTTTGGAGGTTTTAAATTTAGAAAAGTGCTGGAAATTCGAAGCGTTGCCAGCCAGCTTCGGGCAACTCCGTCGGTTAAAGAAGTTGAGCCTGCAGTCATATGATCTTAAAGAATTGCCTTGTAGCTTTGGGAAACTTGGCTCTTTAGAAGAGTTAAAATTGTCCGGTTGTCTAGAACTAAAGGAATTGCCGAAGAGCTTTGGGCAGCTTGCTTCCTTGACACATTTAGATTTAAGCTGTTGCATGAAATTGAAATCCTTACCCCCCAGCATAGGAGAACTTAGGTCATTAAAATATTTGAACTTATCGGCTTGCTTTTTGCTAGAGGAATTACCTTCTAACATTGGCGATCTTCCAAGTTTAGCACAACTGGATTTAAGGCGATGTGACAGTTTGAAAGAGTGTCCTCAATTTGCTGACTCGAATCAAAGAAATCGGCGGTTAACCATCTGGTTTCCGGGCTAGCAAAGTTACAAGGAGTCCTCATCTTCGAATCAGAATCTTATTCTCAAGCACTAATGTTGTATTTATCCCCTGTCCATAGGACAGAAATATGTATGTACAAGTTGGGTAGTCAAGTACAGAAATATATTCATCTTGACAACAACTTAATATTCTCTCCTAAAATTTTACAATCAATTACTTTTCTAAATCTTATTAAATAAATTTTAAATTTTCCAGTACAACTCCTAAAAAGCCAATATTTATGGGGCAGCCAACAATCTCCATGTCTAGTAAAAGAATATAGACAATAGTTTTCATATTTTTCTCATATGTTTATATGTTTAGTGATCTTTGCAACAAATCCACACATTCCTCACTCCATTGATAAAGTATACACATCTCAATTAAGAGATACATTTCTTTCATATATTTAATTGAATATATTTATTTATAAATGTATTTTAGCTGATTTTTTTTTTTTTTTAACTTGTTTGAAAATTTTATCGAGCATATCCACTCTTATGGTTCAATGAAAAGGAAAAGTTCTGAAAATACTCAACCTGTTTCATGTGTCTCTGATTAAACTTAATCTAGCTTCCAAATAATACAAATGTTTATAGTTAGTGTATAGCACAAAATCTTTAGGCATCAAAAAAATGTCTCTATTTCTTCAAAACTCATGATCATAAACTAAATTATTTTTCATAGAATCATTCAACTTCTCACTAAAGAAAGCTACAGATCTTTCTACTTGACTCAAAATATGTCCAATAGTACTTATGCTAGCATCACATTCAACTTGAAAAAGTTTACTTAAATTAGGAAAAGCAAGTGTAGGTAATTGTACAATCTTTTGTTTCAATGTTTTGAGACTCTTTTGTGCTCCATGTCTCCATTTGAAATCTCTTCTATCCCCTCTCATAGTCTCAGTCATAGCATTACAAATATGATTGAAATTTGTAACAAACTTGTTGTAAAAACAAATCAATTCATGAAATGATCCAACTTTTCCAACATTCTCAAGTGTAGGCCAATCAAGAATAGCTTTCACCTTTTCAAGATCCATCTTCAAGCCATCATCTAAAATTACAAAACCAAGGTGCACAATCTCTTTTTTCATGAATGAACATTTCTTCAAGTTAATCAACAATTTCTTCTCCTTCACTATTAGCAATACTTGTCTGATATGCTCAAGGTGTTCCTCTTTAGTTTTACTAAATCTCATAATGTCATCAAGATATATAATCATAGATTTACCCAAGAATTTCTTCAAAACTTTATTCATCAAGCTCATAAAAGTACTAGGTGCATTATTTAAACCAAAAGGCATAACCAACCACTCACACAAAGCTTCATTAAGACTTAAAAGCAATTTTTCATTCATTTCCTTCTCTAATTCTAATTTGATGATAGCCACTTTTCAAATTAGTGCACATTCTCCATTCTCCATTTTTTTTACATGCTAATACAACAAGTACCACACAAGGACTCAGACTTTCTCTAATAAGACCTTTCTCAAGAAATTATTCTACTTGCCTATTCAACTTAGCATTTTTGGCAAGTGTAATCCAATGTGGTGCTTTATTAGGAAAACTAGTTGTAGATATCAAATCTATATAGTGACTAATACTTCTCATAAAAGGTAAACTATCAAGTACACATTATTAAAAAAGATGTCTTGAAACTTCCTCAACAAAGGTTCAACCTCATGTGCATATTCTAATTCATCTTATTTCTCTTTCTTTCTAGAAATCAAGGAAAAAAACCTTTTTTCTTCATATCCTTAGAAAACTATTTTCCATAAACCAAACATACTTTGACTATGGTACAATGATTCTCCTTAACATTTTCTACCAAAGGCAAAAATACCTGTTTCTTTATGTCAACCCAAATACTATACTGATTCAATCTACCATCATCCAAAGGCGTTTATCATACTTCCAAGAACTACCCAACAGAATATGACAACAATACATACGCATTATATCACACAAGACTTCATCATGATATTTTCAAATTTTCAATTTAACAAGGCATTGTTCACTTACAAATAAATTATGTTCCTTTTGAATCCAAGCAACATGGTAGGGTTTAGGATGTCTCCATATTTGCAATTGTAAATTGTTAACCAACTCCTCAGATGCCAAATTGTCATAACTTCCATTATCAATTATTACTTTGTTGTTGAAAACTTACAATTGGAACAATTGTTGTTTTGTCATTGATGTTAAATCTATTGATAAGACATGTTTAATTCTACCTAATCTAAATGTCATATCTATTGATGAAGAAGATTTGAGATGTTGCTTGTAACAATACCACCTAGAGGAAAGGTTGTGTTATGAAATGGAAGTTACAATGGACATTTGATTATTTAGATTTTGATGAGACAAAATGATTGTTCATATCAAAAAGTTAAGCCAAGCTGAGCAATAGAGTAAAAGGCTAAAGAATATTGAGTGATACTATAATTAGTGCCAATAAAATTTAGTGTTGAGCAAGCATTAGTATCTACCAAGAAAGATGGTTGATCTGTTAACCTAAAATTTTTCTTTATAGAAATTGTGTAATTTAGTGATGACCGAGTGCTAGAAATCTAAGATTTCTAAGTAGAAGTATGAGAATGAATTCAAGGAAATCATGATTCCCAACTGACTCGATTGATTTCTTGGGATATGTAAACTATGTTGAAGATAAGAATGATGAGTTGGATCATTAAATTCAAGGTGAGGATTGGATAAAGACTTAAAAGACGAATTCTAGAGACATTTCTAGAGAGAGATAAAGAAGACAAACAAATACAACAAATTGTGTTAAATATGATTACAAACCATAAGATCTACACCGATCATACAAAATGGTAAAGAAAGAATTTCCAATATAAAGAGGTATAGAGTTGAACCAGAAGTGTGTGTGTGTGTGTGTGTGTGTGTGTGTGTGTGTGTGCACGCGTGCGCGCATGTGCGAGTGCAAGTGTATGCAAGAGACACATATAGAAGAAGGTTGATCTGAAGTGCACAAGTGTGAGTGAATGCAAAGATAGAGAATAAAGCTTGTAGAGATGATGCTAATGTTGATAAGTGAATCTAAGCAAAAGGCTTAAGTTTTATTGAAAAGAAAAGTTTGATTTCTTGAAGGGTTTCCAAGCGAATCAAGATCAAAGATGACAATGAAGAACTTATCAATAACTCAACACATGGACTGAATAGAGAGTTGAACTTGCAAAGTAAGTTGTAATCACACAGATCAAACCTATTCGTTTCTTTCTTATCATTGTAAACAGTTTGTATTGAAATTCTTTTAGCAAAGTTTGACCTTAGAACAATCATTTGGAAGACTTAACACTCTGTGTAAATCCTTTAACTAGGTGACATTAAAAATGGAATGATCAAAATCCTCTAACAAGGCCACTCCTAATAGGGTGATTAAATCCTTTAACAAGGTCACATTTAACAGTTTGTTTTGTAACTTTTAACAAAGTTGGATCCTAACAAGGCTCACTTTGAAAGAGTCAAAAATACTAACATGTTGCTAGTGGTTTTTCCCAAATTAGGTTTCCATGTAAAATCCTAGTGTGAAAATTTGTGTTGAATTCTCTATATGTTTTACATTTAATAATTTTTTCATTATACAAAGCAAGTTATGTTTAAGACAATATTTTTCAGTAGAGACCGAGCAATAGCAGGATTAGCAAAAAAATGAGTGTTTGTGTTTAATTATTCAAATCGTACATAAGGACCTTGAGTAACTAATTCATCCCTGTCCCCCTCTTAGTTACTCTAAACATTTCTAACATTTTCTAGTGATCTTACATCTAGTCTTGAACAAACTCCTTCTTAGAATAGGTTCTTCACTAACTTTTTTATTCTACAAGATCCTTCTTAGAATTAAGTTCACCAATTTCACATTCATTATGTATTTCAATAACTTCTTCACAAGTCAAAGTGTTTCTTCTACTACCTTAAATCTTCTTTCTAGAGTCAGTACATTCAAAGGCTCTATCTCCTCCTTCTCCACACTTGAAACAAGTTCCCTTAAACCAAGATCTTTCCTCTCCTTTTCCACCATAATTATTCCTAGAGTAACTAGTATAGCTACCTCTATTTTAATTGCCTCTTTTCCCATTGGGTTCTTCTTTTTTATTCTATATTTACTGTATTATGCACTTCAAGATCTACTACTGTTGTACAGGTCTACTTCTTTGAAATCTGCCACCTCTACCTATTTTTCTTTGATCATATTTCTTTCCCAATCATTCTTCATCCTTCAATGCATATTGATATGCTTCTACACTATCCATTTTAACATAGTTGATCTCATCTTAAATTTATGTCCTTAAAAGATTTAGGTATCTAGCCACTTTCTTAACTTCATCATCCACATGTCTAGATCTAATATCCGACTTATACAATTCCTTAGTATATTCTTTCACATTCATTTCCTTTTGCCTCAAACTTTGCATTTTTCTCATCAAATTAACTTGGTACTCTACAGGGAGAAACTTCTTCTTCATCCTTCTAATCATTTTTCCCATGTCTTGATCTTTTCTTTTCCTCTCTTTCATCTTTCAAGTTGCAAATAATTCCACCAAAGTGAAGCATGAATCTTAAACTTTGTGACTATTTTTTTACCTTCTTATTATCAAGAGTACCTTCATACTCAACTTATTTATCCATCTCAAAGATCCAATCCAATACTGCATTAGTCTCAAGTCTACCATCATAGCAAGAAACTTCAACAGCAGGTCTAGAATTAGCTCTAAAAGAAACTCTCAAAATCCTTTCTTCATCTTGTTCAAATTTAGGTTCAATATTAGGATTAAGTGTTACTTCTTCATCATCACTAACATCTTCAAGATGTACACACCTCTTCTCTGAGCTATCTCAATGGCTTAACCTCTCACTATAATCTATCTCAACAAGTCCATAATAACATTATCTACATTCCCTCTACCATGAACCGTCTTGAAAATATTTCCTACAAGATCATAACCTTTTGCAAGTTATAGGTTAGATTATAGATCTACCACCCTACAACCAATCCAATAAGTTCTCCACAATCCCATCCAAAAGAAAGAATTCTTTTCTAATACCACCTAAAGCAAGGTTGGGGTGTCTCAAAGAGGAAATCCAAAGCTACCTTGCTAAGAGTTACACATGAAAGCATACTCAAGAAATCAACTAGGAACATGAGGCAATATGCAACATATCAATAGGTGTAATTGTTTCACTTCACATATAAAGAAAGCAACATGTCCAACTATAAGGCCTTACAGGTTGCAGCCTTATACAAAGAAAAATATGAAATCAAATTCTAAGCTTGCATCTTCTATCTTTTCTCTCTCTCCTTTCCTACATCTAACTAAGCTTCTTTTATAGCTAGCTAAGCCACAAGTTGGGTAGTCAAGCATTTATTTATAGTATAGGTCCACTCTTGGAAGAGTAAACTAAAACCTAAGAAAAGGACAACATTAAATCATGTGCTTTTAGGAATAGGTCCAAACACAAGTTAGGAGTTTGCTCCTAGCTACGCAAGATGCCTCATCAACATAGGAAATTGTACAAAAAAAAAAAACACACCTCGTTGGATGAAAACTGTAGGAAAGAAAGACCAAAACGAATGGCACAAAACTTGAATAATATGAAACATTAAAATACATGCACATAGCAAAATGATCTAGGATAGGTCCTCAAAATGGTATCAACTATGCACAACCTGAAACCAAAAGAATAAATGACTAATAGTCGACTGGTAAAAAAAAATAAAGACTTGGTTGATACAAGATAGCTTAAAGACTCGAGATGCTCTTGCATCACTGTCTCTCATAAGAATGGTTTTAAAAAGGCTAGGTTCAATTTTATCTATTAATTATCTTCCCCTTCCCCACCAATTATTATGAGTTCTTGTTGTAGAACTATAGATAACGAACTAAACTTAATTGGCCATTATTAATTAGCTTTTTAACAAATTAATTTTACGATATTTTCTTATCTTATAAAATATTAAGTTTTAATTTATGTAAACTTTCCCAAATTTTTTTAAAATATATATAATATAAAAAATACCATTTTAATCACCCAATAAGGGCTAATTTTTTTAAAATATTTGTTTGGAATTGTTGAATTAGATGAATATTTTAATAGTGACATGAATAATAATTTAGAAAACCTTACTTTTATAAAGTGTTCCTTTATTTAAACGAGAGTTATTATTGTACTCTTTTAGAATATTTTAATTGGATAGTAAAACTTAACATTAATTATCTAGAAGAGGTAATCAAGAAATAGTTGGGGAAATGAAATTGGTGGCATTAAATATAACAAAATGAGATCTTTTAAAACTAATAATTAACTTCTTCAACTAGTTTTTGGTTTGCAAACAAAAAAAGGTTATCTTTGAATAGAATTTTGTCAAAATTTTATTAATTATCTTTCTTAAATTTAGGATCTTGAACTTTTATTTTAAAATGTTTTGTGAAATTCACGGGATGATCCTCCTTTGAATATGGATAAACACATCCTTTAAATAATTTTTGAAATTTTCAATGACTTAACTCTATTTTTAAAGAAGCCCACTCTATGGGATGCTAACCTTACTCATGTTTTAATTTGATGAATAAACTTTAGAAATATTTTTTGAAATTTTTTGAGAGAAAACATCGTTGCTTGATCACACACCCTAGACTACCAATTTATTGATTTTTTAAAAGATAAACATGATAAGAAGTTATAAGAAAAAATTAATAGATTTTAATTTTTAAAATATTCAATAATGCATATCAAAATTATATAAGGAAGTATAAAATATATATTAAATCTCTAAATTTTTGATAGATTTTTAAAAATAAAAATAAAATGTATAATATTAATAATAATTAAAATTAGAAGATAATAATTTAATAAAAACTCGTCAACTTTAAATGTATATAGAAAGTTCAAAATTCTAAATCATCCCTACAAATTTCAAAGTGAAAGATAATGTCAAAATCGTTAGAGAACCCTCGAATAAGAATGAGTAGAGACAACCTTGGATTCTTTGCTTCGCAAAAAATGCTCCCTTATATACGATATGAAATGACATGGAGATGACGACAATTTTTCCTGATTTAATGGGCATCACTAATTTAAATAAAAGATACACTGGAGGAACATAGGAGGAACGAGTTATATAAATCTTCTAAATTAAATAAAATTATATTTTTTCCCCTTTTAGTTAGTAGAATTGGTGCAAAACTTTAAATAAATAAATACATAAAATATCATAGATTCTCTTTTGCTTTTATTTCAATATTGCTATTTATTATTTCAATATTGATGTTTACTCAGTGGTCTTTGCCACTTTATTAATTAAAAAAAAAATCCCTACGATGACAGAGCAAGCTTATGGAAAAATTAATATAAAAGGGACTTTCATCTCTTTACTATCATCTTTATTTTATATATTACAAAGTCTAATACATTGACCGTCCATCAGAGCATAAGAACTAAGCAATTCTAGAGTTTATAGCACACATGGTCAAAGAGGGATATTGCATCACTAGGGCCAAGGATTTCCCGATACTTTCCAAATATGGTAAATTTTATATATTTGGAAAATCAAAATGTTTGAAGGGTCAATTCTTGTAGAATTAGAAAGTGCGCAGTTTTCAAGAAATGGGTCATTTAATGACAATTTCACTTTTTCTTAAAGCAATATGAAATAGTTAGTAATTTTATAAAATTTAAATATTAAATATTTTTCATATATTATATTTTATTAATACTAAATTATGTGAATGAAAACTTTTATCATGTATTCTTTTTCATATATCAATTTTGTATTTATTTTAGAATTTATTATTGTTAAATTTATTTTAGATCTTAATCATTTTTTTTTTATGTCAACTACCAAATATTTATTAAAAGAAAAGTAATTATTTGTAGGTAAATTTGTAAATTTTTAGGGAACTTTTGTAAGATAATAAGTGTGAGAAAATATGTGATTTCTATAAAGAAATAGTAATAGAAACAATTGGAGGAATGTTTGTGTGATAGTTAATGTGGTAAAAGGAGGAGTGGACAATAGTAGTTAGGTTTGTGAAGATGAATAGAAGAACAAGGAGCATTACAAAATAAAAAGTAGTTCCAAAGGATGTGGAAGAGAACAATATGCAACTTAGAGAAACCATTGATTGCAACTCCAAATAGTTATAGAGATTGAGATATAAACACATGTATGTATAAATTTATAGTTATAGACCAACTATTTATAAACATATTATAGCTTTATTATGAAAGTATTGCAATTGACTTTTTTAAAATAGATGATTAGTGTTCAAATACATGTTACCTTTGTAGTTTGTTATTTTTCTTTATTTGGGTAAAAGTATATGTAACTTGTGTTCTATCTGACTTGGGGTTGTATCTATCAAATTAGTACCAAATATCAAGGTCTTAGTGTACATTAGGAATCAGTTTTCAAGGCATTGATTATGTTTGGTAGTTGAAACCATAGCTTGAGAAAATAGAAATGGTTGTTATTAGCAACCATTTTTAAATGGGGAACAATTTAACATGTGGATAACAAAAGTAAATGATGTATTGGAGGTTGCAAATGATGGATTCATTGATGTACTACACATAGCAATATATTCAACTCTTGAAAATTCTCAAAAGGAAACCTTCAAAGAAGCAAGAATAAATGATCTAAAAGGCTTCATATTGGTTTCGGTGGCCTTGACAATGGTAATATTCCTTGAATGAAAAAATATTGAAAAAAGTTGGATTTGGAAATCCTCTAAACATCTAAAAATGGGGTTGGTGGAGTTAGATTAGTGAAGATTCAAATTCTCTAGTGTGATTTTGAAACACTCCAAATGAAGCATAGTAAGTCTAATTTATAACTTTAAAAAAATTTCTATGCCTTAATAAACTAGCTGAGGAAAAATAATGGAGCCAACCAAAGGCATATGATTCTAGAGAATATCCACAAAACTATACCCTTTAAAATTTTTATATAGTAGTCATTTCAACAGAGGAGAGCAAATTGCTCTTATAGTCAATAATGGATGAGTTCATAAGTTAACTTCAAACCTATGAGAAAAAAACTAGATATGAGTTTTAGTTCTTCCCAAGAGTAAGTATTCAAACCTTAGGCCAATATAAAGTAACATGGAGTGGTAGAAATCACTTTAGATAGATCTTGATAGGTATATATCGGAAAATCTCTAAAATGACAAAGCCTAGAGCATACAATTTTAAATCAATGAATAGTTAAGAAGGATAATGAAACTCTTATCAAAATCTAGAGCCAAGAGGGATAGTAGTATTTTCATTTTACTGTAATATATGAAAAAAAATGCCTAACAAAGGTAAAAATAAAAATGGGCATCATGAAAGGGTAGTTAAGGTTGATTAATGAAAGGTCTAATCATCAAGTAACATCATGATAAATTAAATGCTAATATATGGTATTTTGATAGTAGTTATAGAAACCACATCATGATGTAGGAGCATGTTGGGTACTTTGGCAATCTTGCATCACCAAAAATATTTCCTTTCATTGCTCATATTTGATGTTTGGAGGCTATTTATTGTTGTTTTTGTTTTCTCTTTCAACCCAGACAACTCCTTAATGTGTGTAATGAGCCTTGCTCAAATTGATCACAAATTATCCTAATTTTCTACTGGTAATAAATGGTTACAAGATGCACAATGAATATAATTCTTCCTTCCACCTATTACTACACTAAGAGAATAGGATACATCTACAACCAAGACATCTTTACAAGATCTGAATACAAACTAATATCAAATCCAAACTTTGGTATCATATATATAAATAAATGCTTAATTCTAATAAAGACTAACACCTACAGTAGTAGCATATAATATGCATGAATAAACAAGAGAAACTTGGTTCTTGAAGTCGCTTTGAGTCTGTACTGACAATGCAATCAATATCTCCAGGTATTATGCCCTAATGACAAGATAATACAGTGTTCCTGCAACAAGCTCCTATAGCAAATGCCCTACTTATTCTTCCTCTTCACACTTGGCCCTTGGCCACAAATTCGACACAATGAAGTGACTATAATACCACCTCCAATCGGCAATAATTCAGGTGATGTTTCACACCCTCAAAATTGCTATCATTGGGAGTTTTCATTCCCAAAGACAAATTGATTATCTGCAAGCCCTTGGCTCCACAAATACATAGGCAAATATCAATAACAAATCCGAATGCCTTCCCATGAGGCTCTCTCCTCTATTTATAATATTCCTACCCCCCACCCCCCCCCCCCAAAAGAATCATAAGTGTTATCTTATCGCACTATTCTAGAAACTTCCTCCTTTCCAACAATAGATAAGTTGTGCTTCTCGACAATTCCCTAATATTAAATTAATTAAATATAAAGCCATCTCTTTTAATTTATTTTTTAAAAGTATTTAATGACTTTACAAGAAATCAATTTAATTATTTCCACTTAGCCTTCGAAGGATGAAAGGCTAAGAAATCTATTGAGAGGCTAAAGAGATGGAGACATTACAGTCTGCCCCTCTAGAAATTGCTTGTCCCCAAGCAATCTCAACTCTGGATGTAGCAAAATCTCTTCACTTTCCCATGTAGCCTCCTCAATAGGTAGGTTCTTCCATTTAATCAAATATTCTCTAATGACACGGCTTCTCAATCTCTTCTCTCTAAAATCTAGTATAGCCTCTAGTATCAAAATCAACTTACCCTCATCATCTAAGGGTGTTAGAACTATAGAAGGAGCCACATGATGTCCCAATGCCTTCTTGAGGTGTGATACATGGAAAATATTGTGCACTTTTCTGTCCGCCGGCAACTCTAGCTCGTAAGCCACATCATCCACACGCCTAATGACCCAGAAGGGTCCATAGTATCTTGGCTTGAGCTTCTCTGCACCACTCTTCTTGAGAGTAGACTTTCTGTAGGGCTACAACATCAAATACACCATGTCTCCAACCTCAAAAGAGCATTACACTCTCTTCTGATCTACATATTATTTTTGTTGGTTTTGTGCCTTCTAGATTTTATCATGAAGAGTTCTCATGATATCCTAATTTTCCTATAACATGTCTCCAGCACTAGGCACTCTACTATCAAGAAAGCTAGGAGCCTCATAACCATACAAGCCCATGAATGGTGTCATCTGAATAGAAATATGGTAAGTGGTGTTGTAGCAGTACTCACAAAGGTATATCCACTTAACCCATCCTTTTTGTTGCCCAACAATATAATTTTTTAAGTATCCTTCCACCCATTTGTTGACTATCTCCATCTGTCCATCTGTTTGAGGGTGGTAACTAGTACTTGAAGAAACCACAGTCCCACACAATCTAAAAAGATCCTTCCATAAATTGCTCATAAATTGACTGTCTTGGTCACTAACAATTTTTCATGGTAATCCATGCAATCTAAATAGCTCACGAAAAAATAGTTCAACAACCTATGTGGCTGAAAATGAAATAGTGATTGGAAAAAAATGTGCAAACTTGGTCAAGCAATCAACCACCACATGAACACAATCCTTGCCTTGCACTTTTGGAAACCCTGTGATGAAGTCCATAGATATACATTCCCACTTCTTGTTTGGAATTGGAAGTGGCTATAATAAACCAGCAGGATATGTATGATTTTGTTTGTTCTGATGACAAAAAACACATTCTCTAACATATTGTAGAACATCATATTTTAGACCCTTCCAAGTGAACCTCTCCTGAATCTGTCAATAGGTTTTGAAATACCTGGGATGGCCTGCCAATGGTGAATCATGAAAGGACCTCAATACTATGTTCTTCACTTTTGATTCTAGAGTCAAGAAAATCCTCCCCTTGTAAATGATAAGATCATTCACCACCATGTACCTATTATCATGTAGTGACCCATCAATAATACTTGAAGCCCAAGAATCCTTAGCATATCCTGCCACAATCAAATGGCTCCAATCCTCTGAAACCTCAGCCATAGAGCTCAAATGTCGTTGGTGAGACAAGGCATCAGCAACTATATTCTGTGAACCTTTGAAAAAAGAAATGTCAAAATCATAAGATTGCAACTTGCTTACCCACTTTTGCTGACGATCATTAAGATCCCACTGCCCAAGGAAATGTCTCAAGCTATTATGGTCTATTTTAACAATGAACTTACCGCCTATTTACTAAACTTGGCCAATGCATGCATAATGGCCAACATTTCCTTGTCATATATATTGTAGCTCCTCTCAGGCCCCTCAACTTCCTTCTTTCATATGCAATTGGATGTTTGTCTTGCATAAGGATAGCTCCAATCCCCTCACCTAAAGCGTTACACTGCAACTCAAAGGGTTTAGTAAAATTGGGCAATGCAAGTATTGGGCAAGTAGTCATAAGTTGTTTGAACATCTCAAAGCATTCCTATGCCTCATTAGTCCAAACAAAAGCCCCTTTCAAAGCCCCTTTCTTAGTCAAATCTATAAGTGGTGCTACATGGCAAGAATACCCATTGACAAATCTGCAATAGAATCCACATAAACCCAAAAATCCTCTAAGTTGTGTCAGATTCGTTAGCGTAGGCCACTCAATAATTGCCTTGACCTTATCTGGATCCATCTGAACTCCTTTTGCACTAATGATGTGACCTAAATACAGTAATTTCCTCATGCCCAAGTCACATTTAGATTCCTTTGCATATAGAGATTCCTTACCAAGCATACCCAAAACTATGTCAAGATGTGCAAGATGCTCTTCCCATGTCTAGCTATAAACCAAGATATCATCAAAGAAGACTAACACAAATTGCCTCAACTGTGAATGAAATACCCTATTCATAGTAGACTGGAATATAGCAAGGGCATTGGTTAGCCCAAACGGCATAACCACAAACTCAAAATGTCCACAATGGCAACAAAAAGTTGTCTTCTCAATATCTTCTTCTCTCACATGAATTTGGTGGTAACCTAATCTCAGATCAATTTTGGAGAAGTACTTGGCACCATGCAATTCATCAATCAATTCATCAATCCTTGGAATGGGGTAGCGGTTCTTGATTGTTCTCTTGTTAAGCATTCTATAATCAATACACATCCTTAGAGTACCATCCATCTTTTTAACCAATACTACTGATGAAGAAAAAGGTGACTTACTCGGTCTAATATGCCCCATAGCTAGCAACTCCTTGATAGTTTTCTCTATCTCATCTTTAAGCCGCTTAGGGTGCCTGTAAGGAGTGACTATAATAGGCTTAGCATCCTCCTCCAATTCAATGATGTGTTCTATCCCTCTATCTGGAGGTCTACCATGTGGAATCTCACTAAAGACCTTGTCATGCTTGATCCTTAACTCTTGTCTATCAGGATGATAAATAGGTTTTTGTTGCTCTTCTTATGTTGGCTTCAAAACACAACCTACTACCCACTCAACCATTTCATGACTCAAGAGATGTTCCATTTTCCTGAGAGAAATAGTCTTGCAACTGGTGTCTCTGAGTGCTTTCAACACATGAGTTTTTCCATCCATCTCAAATCTTATTTCCATCTCACAGAGGTTGAGGGTGAATATTCCTATGTCATGTAACCATGTCATTCCCAAAACCTTATCTGTGTCTCCCATGTATGTGAAATAGTCTTGCAACTGGTGTCTCTTAATGCTTTTGAGGATGTATTCCCTTGAACCTGTGGATTCTGATATTTTTGTTTCCATTGTTCCTTGTTATAACATCTAATTTCTCTCTCACTCATCTATTGTTTGATTGTTCACAAGATGGCAGGAGGAAAGGCTCTGATACCACTGTAATGAGCCTTGCTCAAATTGGTCACAAATTACCCTAATTATCTACTGGTAATAAATGGTTACAAGATGCACAATGAAGAATATAATTCTTCCTTTCACCTATTATTGCACTAAGAGAATAGGATGCATCTACAACCAAGACATTTTTACAAGATCTGAATACAAACTAATATCAAATCCAAACTCTGGTATCATATATATAAATAAATGCTTAATTCTGATAAAGACTGACACCTATAGTAATAGCATATAATATGCATGAATAAACAAGAGAAACCTAGTTCTTGAAGTCACTTTGAGTCTCTACTGACAATGCAATCAATATCTCCATGTATTATGCCCTAATGACAAGATAATACAATGTTCCTACAACAAGCTCATGTAGCAAATTCCCTACTTATTCTTCCTCTTCACACTTGGCCCTTGGCCACAAATTTGGCACAATGAAGTGACTATAATATCACCTCCAATCAGCAATAATTCAAGGATGTTTCACACCCTCAAAATTGCTATCATTGGGAGTTTTCATTCCCAAAGACAAATTGATTATCTACAGGCCCTTGGCTCCAAAAATACATAGGCAAATATCAATAACAAATCTGGATGCCTTCCCATGAGGCTCTCTCCTCTATTTATATTATTCCTGCCATCCCCTCTAGAAGAATCATAAGTGTTATCTTATCGAACTATTCTAGAAGTTTCCTCCTTTCCAACAATAGATAAGCTCTGCTTCTCGATAATTCCCTAATATTAAATTAATTAAATATAAATTCATCTCTTTTTTTTTTTTTTTAAGTATTTAATGACTTTATAAGAAATCAATTTAATTATTTCCACTTAGCCTTTGAAGGACGAAAGGCTAAGAAATCTATTGAGAGGCTAAAGAGATGGGGACATTACAATGTGGAACTATCAATGACCCTTTGTCTAAGATTGCAAAACTTAGTTCCATCATTCACAAGAGGTATCCTTCTCTTTTTTTGAGGTGCAATGCTTTCCTAGCAAATTGAGTAACATACAGGTTTGGTTTTGGAAAGGTTTGGAGTGGTATCATGACATTTCATGCACTTGGGAATCTCTTCTTGGACCACACATGGACCTATTATTTTCCCCTTGAATGTTAATGTGCTTATTTTAAAGGTTATTTCAAATTCTTCTCTAGGAAGGACTATAGTTTTATAATAAATTGCCTAACATGTTGACTTGTGGTCTTGCTAGGTAAAAAGGTAAAGATCTAGCAGTAGTAAAAGTATAATGAAGTTCGATAGAATGAAAATGTAAAAATATTGGCTATGCAATCCTGGGCTCTTAAGCTTTTTTATTGTAATTTGAATGTACATGGCTACAATTAGGTGGTCCTTATGCTTGACATGTTTAATAAATGTAATCTCTTGAATTTCTACATTGATTCCTCTCTAATTTCTTGTGGTTTCTCCTATTTGATGACTTTTATGTGTAATTCTAGGCAAGGGTAGCTAGGAGGTATCATCTTTTCCCTCCTTCCTTGTGTCGGGTGTAATAAAAGAAAGTTTCCTTTTTGGTGAAGTTTGGGATCATGTAGCGCCTTCTTGAAAATTGGTTATAGGGTGGCAGAATTGGTTTCTAATCTATAACTTGCAAAAGGTTATGATTCTTGTAGGAACTATTGTCAAAATGGTTTAATATAGAGGAAATATAGACAATATTATTATGGATATTTTGAGATGGATTATAGCTAGACTTGAAGCTATTAAAACAACCCAAAGAAGAGGAGTACATCTTGAATATGTTAGTGATGAAGAAGCAATGGGAGCATTAAATGCTTCTAAGAGCTTTGAATAGAGAAAATGCAAGACTTCTTTTTTATCTTTCTACATATAGTAGAAGACTTCATACGGATGATTTGTTGGATTGGATCTCTAAGATTGAGAAATATTTTGATTGTGCAAGTATTCCTAAGGATAAGAAGGTGAACAAAATAATTACAAAGTTGAAAGGGTATGCATCTCTTTAGTGGACACTTTTGTAGACTAATAGATAAAGAAGAGGAAAAGAAAATATCAACACTTGGGTAAATAAGGTTGGTAAGTTGAAAATAAAATCCTTCATGTTGATTATCAAGTTAATTTGTTGAGACAAATGTAAAATTTGAGATAGAAAGACATGAATTTGAAATATTATAATGAAGAATTTTATAAGTTGGACACAGGATCTAGACATATTGATGATGAGGTTAAGAGAGTTTTTAGATACTTGAATGGTTTGTAGATTTCTTTATAGGATGACATTATCTTTGTAAATATGGATTGTGCTAAAGAAGCATATTTGTATTTCTTGAGAGCATAAGAAATTTTAGCAAAGAAATAAGAGAGTAGACAAATTAGAGAAAGAGGTGGAAGTTCTTTTTTAATAAGTAGTAGATTTGATAGTTTACCTAATGACAAAGGCATATCAAAATGGAAAGAAGACAATAGAAGTAGGGGAAGAGGCAGATGCACTAGAAGTAATTATACTAGTTACTTTAGGAATAGAAGTAGTGGAAAGAGAGAAGATAGATCTTGGTTTGAAAGTACCTTTTTTAAGTATGGTGAAGGACATAAAGCTTTTGAAAATTTTCTAGTAAGAAAGTGGGAAGTAGTAGAGAAAAATACTTTGATTCAAGAAGAAAAACAATCATCGGGGACTTAGGTAAACTTGGCTTAACCTAGTCTAGACCACATCAACCTAGTCTAGACCAGGTCAACCTAGATCAACCTTGTCCTAGACGACTAGAAAGGAAGGCCACAAAAATTACTGCAGGATGGTGTAGGTGAAATTGGATGATGGTGAACAGTACAATAGATATGGTTGAAAGGGTATCAAAATGACACCTAGAAGACCATGTCAGAAAGAAAGAGATGACAAATAGGATTGAAATAGAAGAGGAGAGGAGTAAAAGAGACTAAAAACCACACTAAGGAGGGCTAAAAGGTCTCAAAATGAAATGCATCCATTTTAAGATGGCATACCTTAATAAAAAATTAAAACAAAAATGATAACTTACCATTTTATGGGGTCCCATTATTGCAAAATGATGAAAATGATGGAAATTTTCTTATTCTTTGAAAATATGATCAAAGTTTAAGTGTATTCCACTACTTCTAGTTGTTGGTTCGTAGTTTTGAGAGTTGGAAATGGCTAAAGTTGTAATCATTCAAAAAATAAATAAGCTCTTCAAAACCCGATCAATTTTTAAAAAGCTTTGTGCTCTCCAAAACTCATTATCATGTTTTGAAGGACTTTTTATTTTTTGTAACTCAATCAAGTTCTAAATGTATTTTAATTTTATTATTTTTTGTTACTCTTGGCTACCAAGCCTAACCCTATTTTAAATCCATTCTTTTCCTAATCAAGGTATTGAAATATTTAGATTTTTTTGTGTCCACTTTTATGTCCATCATCTTGGTGCACTTACCCAAACCTAATTTGAAAATGTGATATGCGTATTTAAATGAGTAAAATTAGATACAAAAACTAGTATGGTTTTGAGCAACTTTTATACATACCGTTTTGGGTTCCCTGGCAAGGAATTATTATCATTTACATGGAAGATATTGCAATGAAATTGCAAGAATTATAATTAACAAGTTTTATACAAAATATGAATCCAAAAAAAATAGAGATTTCTCATTTTCCTAAAATAGAGCCAATTGAATGTATTGTCTAGATGCTTACATAGGGGCTCCTTGACAACAAGGATTGAAATGAAATTACAAAGAAATGTAATATCTAGATAATATTTTTCTAAAGAGTTATAAAATTTGGGTTTGAAAAAATAGAGATCTCTAGGGATTGGAATAAACATATGAGAGCTTGCACAAAAATTAGATTAGGGTTTCTTTGTAAAATATCTTGTGACATTAAGATGTCCTTTTGATGTAGGAGCATCTTGCATTATGAAATAAAAGGGGGTGTCATAAAAAAAAAGATTTTAAAAAATGTTATAAATTTAAAAAAAAATGGAGGAGAGAGAAAGTGACAAAAATTAGAGGAATTTTTTTTTTTAAAAATAGAAAATGGAAAAATGGAGAGAAAAGGCTTTTTCATTTATCAAGGTGCATGGGTGGCATAAAAAGAAAAATAAGAAAAATGGTTATCATTTCATTTATTAAGGTGTGTAGGTGGCATCTTAGAATTGTGTGGAAAGTTCCTTAAATGATGCATTAAATATTTGTTGTGATACATAAAGACAGTGTAATTTTCTAATGGCCACATAGTGGTGCCTAGTTATATTTGGGTGGGAATTAAATATTTGTTTTAAGGTAATTGCATTTACCTTTTTATCCCACATTGGTTGTGTTTGTAACATCTGAGGTGGTGAGTGCCTATTTAAGAAAGGAATATAATCAAGCTCTTAAGGTGTGATCTTTTCTTATATAGAAGTTGGGAGAGAAGGATAAAGTAGAGGATTGAAGTTTGAGAATAGATAGTAGTTGTAGCTTGGGAAACAAGAAGATTGCTCGATTTCTTGTGAGCACAAGTTTAGATTTTTCTTGGAGATTTCTACTAGACTATGGATCTGGACTAGCTAGGGTTTGGGTTGGATCTTGAGGATCTTGTAGAACTATTACTTCCTTTGTATTTGGTCATAAATGGGAAGGCCTTAAAGCCTAATATATTGCATGTTATTAGTTATTTTATGAATAAAGAGTTGTGTTTGGTATTGGATCTTATTTCTTGCATTGTGTTTCTATTGTGTGGTTATTTGTTGGGGGCTAGGACATCTCCTTTCAAGATTCTCCTACCTTGCACTGCATGAAGTGGTATCAAAGCTAGTTTTCCTAACCATGTTGATAGATCACAGAAGTTTAGGCAGTTTGCACTAAGTCCTTGGGTGAATATCATTAGAGTGAGGTTGGATCTAGTTGATCTTGTGGATTTTTTGTAGAGGGTTTGCGAAGATCTTGGAAGATGCCTCTGAGAAGATTGGACCCTAAAATGATTACAAATCTTTGTGATGTAGTGAAGAAGAAGATTTCACAAATGTCTACTCGGTTGGAAGCTAGATTGACCAATCAAGTTAAGGAAGGGATAGTTGAGTTTTGCAAATATTTATGGAGATGGAGCTTACTAATCCAAAAGAGATTGGTCTAGTCAGTTAAGAAGATTGTGTGGAGTAGAAAACAAATTTTTTTTTGAGGAAAAGGTAAAAGATGACTTCACTAAAGCTGAAGAGGTATGTATGGTTGGTTTTGTTGATCAATTTATAGAATCTAATATAAAACCTCCAGAGAAACTTGCAGTTGTTGTTGAGATGCTTAAGCTTATAGAAGATATTTCTAACCTTTTTGAGACTAGAAAGGAGATTTATTTTTATGATCAGTTGGTTGAATCTAACATGAAAATTATAGAGCATCTTATTATTGATGATGAGATTGTTGATTATGGGGATTTACATATGGATGAGTATTTGCATATGGTTGTTGATATGTATCTGCATTCATATGTTTTCACTAAGATGATTGAGGATGTATTGGTTACTACTGATATGGTTGATATGGATGTTTCTACTGATGTGGAGTTGGATTGTGTTGATGTGGTTGAGGATCTACATGATACTACAAATCTGTATGTTCTTGATCTACCTTTAGCTGACAAAAAAAATTATTTTGGCATCAAAGCATGGGACATACTTTTCTATCTACCTAGGAAGTCTGATGCAGGAGCATCTTGCATCATGAAATAAAAGGGGGTGTGATATAAAAGAAATTTAAAAATGGAGTTGAGAGAAAGTGACAAAAATTAGAGGAAAAAATAATTTTAAAAAAATAGAAAATGGAAAATTGGAGAGAAGAGGCTCTTTCGTTTACTGAGGTGCATGGGTGCCATAAAAAGAAAATTAAGAAAAATGGTTATCATTTCATTTATTGAGGTGTGTAGGTGGCATCTTCAAATTGTGTGGAAAGTTCCTTAAATGATGCATTTAATATTTGTTGTGATCCAAAAAGACAATGCAATTTTCTAATTGGCCACATGGTAGTTCTTAGTTGTATTTGGGTGGGAATTAAATATTTTTTGTAAGGTAGTTACATTTACCTTTTTATCCCACATTGGTTGTGTTTGTAACATCTTGGGTGGTAAGTACCTATTTAAGAAAGGCATATAATCAAGCTCTCAAGGTGTGATCTCTTCTTGTATAGAGGTTGGGAGAGAAGGATGAAGTAGAGGAGTGAAGTTTGAGAAGAGCTAGTAGTTGCGGCCTGAAAAACAAGGAAATTGTTTGGTTGCCTGTGAGCACAAGTTTAGATTTCTCCTCGAGATTTCTATGAGAGTGTGGATCTGGACTAGCCAAGGTTTGGGTTGGATCTTGAGGATCTTGCAAAACTATTACTTGCTTTGTATTTGGTCGTAATTGGGAAGGCCTTATAGCCTGACACATTACATGTAGTAATTTTGAGCTTCTGGATTTTGATTGTGTGAATCCTTTTGCACCAACATTTCAAGTCACACTTTGTGAACCATCATCAAGGCAGGAGAATAGTATGGAGATGCGAACCACTTTTTTTACACTTATCATCTCCTTACTTCTCTCCTACCCTAATGATGGTTCACAAAGTGTGACCCAAAACCTTGGCTCAAAAAGATTCACACAATCAAAATTCAAAAGCACAAAATTACTATGATGGACTATGGAAATAAATTTACAAACATTCATGTAATCAATTATTTTATGAAAAAGAGTTGTGTTTGGTATCAAATCTTATTTTTTGCGTTGTGTTTCCGTTGTGTGGTTATTTGCTAGGGGCTAGGACATCTCCTTTGGGGATTCTCTTATCTTGCACTGCATCACCTTTATTCAAAACAATAAAAAAAATAGATTTCTTATACATCAAGAAGATATAGCCATAAAAATTTCCTCTATCATTAAAGAGCATATATACTACTAAAAGCCTAAAGAATGGCCTAAGCTAGGGTTATGACCATTATTACAATAGAAAGAGAGGAAAATTAACTAAACACCTCCAATATAGTCTCTATATGGTATAGCTAAGAAACTCGTAACTTTATCTAAGGTTCAAGGTCCTATTAACAAAGGGAGGCATTTAAGTATATTCAAGATCATATTAATTAGGCAAGCATTCAACTAGTTGCATTATCACAATTCTACTGAATTATTGACATACTAAGGCCAAGTTTACATGTTAAATAGTTGATACTACTCAATAAACTCAATCAAACATGATCTTAAAAAGATGTGCAAGGAAACTCTCACAAAAATTTAAAAAATTGCAATCATTTAGAGTCAATATAAAATTTAGAAGTGACTATATAAGTTGAGCTCCCAAATAAATTTTATTTTTATCACCACACTTTCATTTTTCTCATTTAGATTTACAATTTTTTCTTAATTTCTCTTAGACTGTTCGCTCTATGGACGTCATTAAAATAAATTAAAAATTTTAAATTATTTTGAACTTATAAAGTAAAATAAATAATGCATGTAAAAAATATCTAAAACAAAATAAAAATATACATGAAATTTCAATAGAGAATAATAAAGAATGGATTTTTGTCTCATTTTCTAATTGTAAGCGCCTAAGCCAAATAAAATTTATATAAATCAATTAAAAATTATATATGAAGAGGAGAGTGGGGAGATGAATAGATAGAATGATAAAGTTATATGAGGTAATAGATGGATGGATAGAAAAAATCCAAGAGAAATAGATGAAATAGAATATAGATAGAGAGAGGTGAAAGGTAAAGAGAGGGATAAATAAGATAGAGATGGGGAAGAAGAAATGAATGTCTATATGTGAGCAAGAAAGATATAAAGGTAGAGAAAGAGAAATAGATAGACAAAGTTTGTAAGTAAAAAAATAGACATAAGAATATAAAAGATAGAGAGGGATAGGTATTTGACTAGATATATCACATTATCAACATTTGATATATATATATTGTATACACTAATCTAATGTGCTAGAAATACTAATCTAATGAAAGCATTTACACATTAAACTAACATAACATATAAGAGAGACAAAGAGAAGACAAACTCAAACGAGAATGTGAGCCATGGATAGGCTCTCTCAATGAGATTTGTTCTCTTGTTTTTGAGATGTGTCTATGTGTAGATTGGGGATGTATGCTCAAATGCTCAAAGGTTCTTCAATGGTGGAGATGGATAATAGCAAATTGGTAGCTTTGTGAGCTCTCAATTTGGCATTATAAGGGTATGGGTATGGCTTTTGGCTCTCAAAAGGGCATGGTAACTTTAGCTCAAAGATTGTTTGATGAAATGGCTTGGGATGAGATTCAATTTATAGGCTAAGGGCTTGAGGGATGGAGGGCTTAGATGCAAGGGTGGGGAGATGGTTAAGGAGGGCTAAGATGCACTCAAAGGGGAGCACATGGATTGTGCTTGTTTAGCACCAATGGGAAGGTGACACTTGTCACAAGGAGGATGAGTGTGAGAGGGTAGGGTAAAGGGTTGGTTAAAGGCATGATGAGTGGGGTTGAGTATGTAAGAGAGATGTAAGAGGAATGAGTGTGGAAGAGGGAAGAGTGTGGAAGATGGATGTAAGAGTCATGAGTGGGCTTGTAAGAGTCTTTTATGGTTTGTAAGAGCACTCATGACTTGGTGGTTGGGATTTTTGAGGGGAGACTTTGGTTTGGATTAGGAAAGTCTTAAACTTGTTTAAGGAATGTGACAACATTAGGGGGTGGATTAGGCTTGGGTTTAGGATTAGATTAGAGATGTTTAGAGATGTGCAAGTGGATGGCATTAATGAGGGTGGGTGAGTTAGTGGCTAAGCTTGGTTAGCATGGTTGGATGGGGTGGATTAGGCTAAATGGGGGATTAGGGATAAGTTAGGGGTTTTTGAATTTGAGAATTTCATTTATCAAATAGATTTATTTAATAAATGGGGATTTTTGGAATTAGATAGAAGAATAGGATTTAATTGATAAATAATAGGTTATTTGATTTATCAATTAGGACTATAGATGATTAATTAAATTAATCAACTAGGGGATGACAAAGGATTAATTAAATAGAAATTTAATTAATGATGCCTTTTTAGATAACTAAATAGGATTACTAAAATAGTGTAATCAAATTTAGGTGTCTACATATATAACTTTCAACATAACTATAGCATCCCTTAAAAATAGGGTTGAAATATTACAAACCATAACTATAACAATAGTTCTAATGATTACCTTTTTCAACAATATATGTTTCCATTGATATAAGAATATAAAAAATAAAAAGGGATGGAGATTCAACTAGATATATCACACTATCAAACATTTTATATATATACTCTCATCTTAAGCATAGCACTCGTATAAAAACAATGTTAAACTATAACAAACCATAACAATAACAATAATTTAAATGATTATCTTTTTTGACAGTATACAAGAATATACAAATAGAGAGGGATAGAGATCTGATTAATTATATCATACTACGAAACATTTAATATATATTTTACTATCACCATAACCATAGCACTCCTCAAAAACAATGTTAAACTATACCAAAACATAACTATAACAATAATTCCAATGATTACATTTTTTCACACTATATGTTTCCACCTACATAAGAATATAAAAATAGAGAAAAATAGAGATCCCACTAGATATATCACACTATCAACATTTGATATATATTTTACTAGAATAGCACCCATATTCCAAACCATAATTATAACAAGAGCTCAGTGGGAGCTAGAGTCCTTGCTTATTGCGATAAGAAGAAGAAAGAGATAAATTATTAGATTCAGTTAGTATAAATGATTTAATTTTGTGTACTTGTAGATATGTTTATAGATTCACATATGTGCTTCAGCTTCTTGGTTTCAATAATTGCTAGAACAACAGAAAATAAAAGATTTCCAGTCAAACTGTAGCTGTGTATTTCGAGCCTTGCAATCCAAATTGATTGAAAATATTCTTGTCTCATGAATAGCTTCTTTTGACTTCTTCTTTTTTTATGTAATAAGCTACCAAGAGCAGTTCCATGTTGCATGGCAAAATCCTTGTTTAGTGCATATACTATAGAATGTGATAAGTCAATAAGGTCAAATGGAGGTTTAATTTCTTGTTTTGTTGCATTTACATTGTTATTTTGCCTCCTTTTCTCAATTTGAAGGTGTATTTCTTGTTTATTTTCAGTTTCACTACTTGTTTATTTAAATAAACCATTTCATGTCAAATTTGATGTCTACACCTACTTCTGACTAAGTCCTATATTGATGCAAGACATAATTATATTTGCAATGCTTTATCTTGAAAGAACTATTAAATACAAGTCATTGAAGACCGTAGCATTATGATCACATATGAGGAATCTTATAGGAAGTTGATAAACAAATGTCTTTGCTTATTTTTAGTTACTTGCAAGGAAATATTTTTTACATACCAAGATCTATGATTGATTTCAGCTTTGCAACAAGATTGAATGGCCTTAACATGGCCAAAAATCCTTATACATCTTATTATGCGATTAATTTACATGAAATTTATTGCACTCTTTGATATTGGTAGGTAGACTGGTAGTATACTATGTAAAGAAAGGAAATCAAGAGTGAATATCTGAGCCTGTTACAATATAGCTACAAATAATATTACAACTAGAAGGTGGTGACTTTAGTTGCTTCCAAATTAAGTTCCTTTTTGGGATAGCTCAACCAAATGACAGAGTCATTGTGTATAGGTCAAAATGTGTTTCAAGCCACTTAGGGCATGGTTACATGTGACATTAACTCAAGATACATTTGCATACAAATTTCAAACAAGATACATGCTATGGGATGGGTATGTGTAATGCTTGTTCCATATGACCAAAACAAAGTATGTATTCAGGCAGGTCACGAAAAATCAAAGAACCAAGTTTGTTCATTAAATGATACTACTAGAATGGTGGAAGGATTCAACTCAAGATTATTATACATTTAATGCATGCAGAAGTTTTTTTCTTTTCAAAAGTCATTCCAACTATGTGTATCAAAGAGCTTAATCAATTTACCCTATAACAATCAATTTCTTATCTTGCCTCCTGGCATAGTCCAGCCTTTGCAAATTTCCACACCCACCTTCATAGATTTGATTAGTTTGAGATTTAGAATTTCAAGACTGGAAATATTTTCACGTTCTATATTTCTCAACTTGAAGATAATTCTATTATACATAGAAGATTCTTCTAAACCATTGTTAAAGAGGTCACTCTTGGTATGAAATGACTTATCTCATCCCAAGAGAAACCAATGCCCACTAAAAGCATGTAGTTGTCTCAAATAATAACCCTATTATGCAAATTTATTTCCATCAAATAGAAAATCTTGGTTCTAAGGTGGTTGGTACTATTTGAGTAGGGGTGAAAAGTTAGAACTGGGCACTGCACTGTCCTGTTGATATGGCTCACTAATATTCATTAATTGCTAGAATGGAGTTATTGATATTCCTAGATTGGGCAATCTAATTTGTTGTCAAGAGCTATGTCATCTTCTAGGAGAAGAATATTTTTTCTGAGGTAGGGAGGTGCCATCACAAATAATTTCACCCAATGATAAAAATAAAAAAAGAAGTACAGAGACCCTACCTGATGCCATGGCTCACTACCATTTGCTCTTTAGATTGACAAATGAGTAAGGACACAGTCAAAATAAAACCAAGAATTTGTGTCTATCAACAAATATAACTTGCACTCTATATATATTCCATTTCTATTCTAAAACCTTGGCATTGCATTTTCTATATAGATTTTAGTCCTAAAAGCCTTGGACTTTTGGTCCAATATTTTGCATGGTACAACTTCAATCAATATTACTCATATATAATAAATTGCAATAGACTCCATATCTCAGCTGGCCAAGCATCAGACTCCTTCAAGCTCACGTTTGTCTCTAATTGTTTAAAGTCTAGGTAAATGCATGCACTTGAAGCATAGAATAACCTACAAAGCAATCTGGTCTTCTAAATGAGATAGTTGAAAATTTTAAAATAAATTTGGAGGATTTCAACTTCAGCGATCAACATAAATTTGAGATGATTGTAGCCACAATTTCATACCACTCAAAGATCAACATTAGTCAAAGATAATTGTACCCTCAAATTTACACAGAATCATACAAATTAGATTCTCACTCAAATCCTAACGCTTTTAGTCTAAAGCTATTTACCAATTTCATGTACAATGGTTATATTTCACTTACCTCATGAAAGAGTAACAACAATAGCAAAGAAAATAGAAAATGTAATTTTACATGGGCAAGAAAAAAGAACAAACAAAACCAATTGGCTCAGCCAATTTGGCTGTTATAAAGCCTACTATGGATCCGCTCCAATGTAATTAATGCTAAGGATTGATGTATGAAAGGGGTGAAGCTAGGTGTATGCATTAGGCAAATTTAGCCATAAGTAAGCATGGTTATCCATGTAGCCCCTTTGGAGATTGTTTTAAAATATGTGTCCTGTCAAATTTAAACAAGTAGAACAACCCAAATTGTAATAGAATGACTCCCAAAGAAAACCAAGGCCTTACCTTTTCACACCATTGATTCATGCAGCTTCAAGCATCTTGAAGTTGATCGTGGTGTTTTTGTACATGATAATAGAATGATTGGACTGAATAAATCCCATACCGCCCATATCAACAGCTAAGTTGAAAACATGATCAACACCCTTAGTAACAGGTAAACAATTATCCATTAATCTAAGATCCACTAGATGGAATTCATCACAGAGCATATCCTCGCCCATGTGCTCATTCCTCTTCTAGTCAGAGGCTATAATGTAGTGCCCCTCAATTTTTAGCCACCTAGTAATATGGGAAGCAATGAAGCCTCCTGCTCCGGTGATAGAAATCCTCAATTTTTCATCAAGTAGAATTCTCTCTCGAGGCCTTCGTAGGTGTATGCCCCATAAGTCACCCCATCAGTTCCAATGTTGCCCATGATGATGATTGAGGAGATAAAGAAGATTCAACACAATTCTGCAATAATAGATTGTAGAGCTATAGTAAGATATTAGTCCATTAAAGTGGGCTTTGAGAGCTACAGTAAGACATTACTCCAAAAAAAGTGGATGTGTGTGAACTGCAAAACTGCCTCTTCGAAATGCATTCGGCCATATTGCTTCTGTCATTTATCTATTTTTTTGGTTTATAACAATAAAACCACTAGCAAAATTACCGCCGACCAATAGAAAAGTAGGGAAAACTTTTTAAAATATAAATTAAACTCATTAAAATGGCAAAAACCATAGCATATGTTTATTTTCCTTATGGTTTGTCACATCTGGAACAAGAATAATAGTCTTTAGGCCCCGTTTGGTTACGGGTGTTAGAATCTGATAAGATTAATAACCCAGAAAACTAGTGCAAAGAGTAAATATCTAAACTATGAATGCAAATGATACAAAATCAAAATAGCATCATAGAGTTAGTCTCCAAGAGATTAATGCAAATGCTGGAAGCAAAATAGCATTAAGAGGACGCAAAAACAAGAGATGCAAATACAAGCCAGGTAGCATGCTTATATAGGCTAGGAAGAGGGAGAGGTGGCAACACCAACCAATGAGGAGCAACCATCTATCGGACTAAAGATAGGAAAGTATCTTCCCAAGATAGCTAATGGATGCTCACATGTAGGAAGGTGACACTTCACAACCATTCACCTAATAAGACATGCTTTATTAACCTAAGTGAGATTATTAAAAGTGTAGGAAAAACTTAGCAAAATAGGAAAAATAAAAAACTACACTAACACCCCCCCCATAAGCGAAGCTTAGGTGGATGCTAACCTAGCAAAGCTATGAAAGCAGAAAAATGGGTCCCGACAACAAGGCCTGATTAGGTACCCAATAAAAGAAAAAGAACTAGATGAAGGAAACTAAGCCTCCAATCTAGGAAATGTCCCAAAGAGATGAACAAAAAAGAGCATGAAGCATCTCTGAAGCATGAAGCTACAAACACTGTCAGAAGAAACTGTTGGAACCCCCATTGAAATAGTGCATGACCAGGTAGAGAAGACAAAGTCTGAAGAGCTGATCAATCAAAGAGGTGACCTCCAAAGGTAGGAATGAATGAGTGTCTATATAGTAGATGAACCATCTCACCGAAATGCATAGGTGCCTAGACACTGCATCTGCCTAGTAAATAGGAACAAAAACTGAATATGTAGATCACTCAACCAAACCAAAGAAGCAATAGAGCCAACAGGTGAACCCCCCCATAATGCTGAACAGGAAGAGGGGTGACAAGAACACTAAAATGCAATGCCAAAAACATCTGCAAGAAGAAGAATCAAGAACACCAATAGTGCAATAGAAGTACAAGCACAGGATAAAGGGCGGTGTCACCAACACACTACATGGGCTAATGTCGTGGAAGAAAAATTCACTTGACAAAGGTGGATGAGCACAAATGGAAAAACATCATGACCCCCCATGGCACTTTATAACTGAGTGCAAGTACAAACAAACACAAGGTGTACAAGATCCCAGATATGCAAAAGTAGGCACTTTATCTCAGTGCATTTACAGAAAAAGGAATGCAACAGAATAGAAGCATACAATGCTCAGAAGTTAGAAAGAAGAGTGAGCCAAAAGAACAGAAGAAGAGATTCCAAGACCTATAGAATCCAAGTAATCTGCTAGAGTGTGAAAGTGCAAAAATCGAAGGAGAAAGAATCTGGAGTAGAATCTGGATAAAAAACCTCTACAACTAAATAACTCACAGAACCAGCTTTCCAACGATATCTGGCGAGCCCAGAAAAGAGTCTGAATGAGCGAGCTATGGCTCTCGGAAGGCAAAATAGAACATTTGGCTTTGACTGCCAAAATAGGCAACCAGACTGTAGCAAAAATCAAAAAAACCTATACCATCATCTTCATCTCAGAACCAACTTTTCGACGCATTTTTCGGATCAAAAAAATACGTCCGTATGCTCAAGTTATGGAAGAAAAATCAATAGGGCCTCCTCATGAAGAGCATATGCTAAAAGTGAAACTTGGGCACAATAATCAAGGCAAAAAAATAGCACCACTGCGATCTACTCAAAAAATCATGCACTTTCAAAAAAAGAATCACCTCAATACGAGGTCGTATGAGAAAGTTATGATCCTTCGAAGTTTTCAAAACGAGAACTGTGCACAGTCATGGCTGAGAATCTGCAATTTCTGAAGAATTCATGTATGAAAATCAAAAAACAACTCCACTAATGGATAGAGCACAAAAAAATAGCCAAGTTCATAACAAGAATCATCAAAATCAGAGTCCATATGAGCAATAATGAGACATTTGAAAACTGTGTTCAAATCTATGACTGCCTACGGAAAGGGGTATGGTTGTAGCCTTTCATGCTCGATTTTGAAAAATATACAGCTTGTATGCAAAATCTAAAAGATACCCAGATGGTTTTTCGGGGTTGCGAACAAAACCCAAAAAGCGTTTTTCTTTTTGATGTACAGAAGATGCTGTTGTAGTGTAAATTGGATGCCTTTAACAGTAAAAAAATGGCTCCAAAAATTTAAAAATGACCCCAGCAACTAGAATATGATATGCAAATGCTAGATTAGCTTCCTAAGTCCATCAATGGCATGCTGGAACCTGCAAAACTGATTGAAAACTCCAAATATGCAAGTTGGTTGTCAGATTTGAGATTGAAACCCCAGAGAAAAATCGTTTTTGTCAAAACTTTTCTGATTCTCAGGATCATCCAAAGATGCAAGAGAAGAGCATACTTCATTTTTCAAAAAACTACAATAAAGTTTATTTCCCCCCCCCCCCCCCCCCCGAATCTCTCAAATAAGGAAACTAAAATCTACTCTTGCACATAGAAAAGCTCTGATACCATGTTAGAATTTGATAAGATTAATAACCCAGAAAACTAGTGCAAAGAGTAAATATCTAAACTATGAATGCAAATGATACAAAATCAAAATAGCATCATAGAGTTAGTCTCCAAGAGAGTAATGCAAATGCTGGAAGCAAAATAGCATTAAGAGGACGCAAAAACAAGAGATGCAAATACAAGCCAAGCAGCATGCTTATATAGACTAGGAAGAGGGAGGAGGTGGCAACAACAACCAATGAGGAGCAACCATCTATCGGACTAAAGATAGCAAAGTATCTTCCCAAGATAGCTAATGGATTCTCACATGTAGGAAGGTGACACCTCACAACCATTCACCTAATAAGACATGCTTTATTAACCTAAGCGAGATTATTAAAAGTGTAGGAAAAACCTAGCAAAATAGGAAAAATAAAAAACTACACTAACAACGGGAAGATCGGGCACGGAATAGGGTTTTTAGTGCCAAAACCAGGTTATGGAGGAAAATAGTGGCATTTGGTTCATCAAACGCATAACCCAGTTTTGGGTTTCCTCTGCCAATTTCGCTCAAAAATTGGAAGAAACTTCTTCCAGGAAATAGGTGGAAGTTGAAATGAAAACCAAGTTTTGGGTTTTTATGAATGCATTTGAATAAATCGTCGGGTCCGCCGAATCCGCCTTAGGTTTTTGGAAGAACAAATTGGGTTTTTTGGAAGACAACAGTTGTGTTGTTTTTGTGCTCTATTATGCAAAGGTGAGGGTTTCTATTTTGTTGCATTTTTTGGGCTGTGGCCATGGCGTTTGTTGGGTTGTGGCCGTTTGCTGGGTTTGTGGATTTTCTGTGGCCGTGGCATTTTTTGGGTTTGTTGGGTTTCCTGTGACCGTGGCATTTTTTGCAATTTCTCTGTGGCCATGGCTAGGGTTTCTCCACTTTGAATAGCGGCAGCAGCTTTAAACGGTTCTCTTCTCACACCTACCTTTGCATACTGAATTTTTTTGAGTTTTTTTTGTTCATTCGAACGTAACTGCCTGTTGTAGGTCTGCTTAGAAAACTAGTTAAAATATATGCTCAGGAATGAGTCCAAGTATGTTTAACTCTAATTACTTGTATATATCATAGTTAAAGTTTTAATTTTTTGTACTTAGCAATGAAATTTACAAGTATATCAATAGCTTTTATCTATACATAGCTAACCTATACATAGTTTATCATGGTTCTATTTCTATCTACTATCTGCTTAGCAATTTAGTCAATATATGTGGTAACTGTTTGTTTCAAATCTGTTTTTAAAATGGTCAATATGTGCTCAGTAATAAATTTGAGTATAGTGCTGTGAGAGATCAATACCAGTGAAATGAACAATTAAACTTTGTAACAGTTTCTAGCTGTTTGTTTGAAATTTGTTTAGCAAAATAGTCAATATGTGCTCACTAATAAATTCCACTATAGTGCTGTGAGAGATCAATACCAGTGAAATGAACAACCAAACTTTGTAATAGTTTCTTGCCAGTAATGAGTTCTAGTATGTTGTTGTGAGAGATGAATGCAATACCATTAAATAGAGCCAAGTCATAAACTTGTGCTCAGTAATAAATTCCAGTATAGTGTTGTGAGAGATCAATACCAGTCAAATGAATAACTAAACTTTCTAAGTGTTTCTTGCCAGTAATGAGTTCTAGTATACTTCTGTGAGAGATGAATGCAATACCATTAAATAGAGTCAAGTCGTAAACTATGTATGGATCAACTATGTATAGATCAATGGCAATCATGGCTTTTATCTATACATAATCAATATGTGCTCAATATGTGCTTAATAATGAATTCCAGTATGTGCTCATGTGATTACCTGTATATATCATAGTGCCAATCAAGAAAAACATGGCAATCGTGGCTTTTATCTATACCTATACGTAGTTTATCATGGTTCAAATTTGTTTAGCAAAATAGTCCAATATATGCTATAACAGTTTGTTTAGAATCTATTTGACAAAATAGTCAATATATGCTCACTAATGACTTTCAGTATAGTGTTATGAGAGATCAATAACAGTGAAATGAACAACTAAACTTTGTAACAGTTTCTTGCCAGTAATGAGTTCTAGTATACTGCTGTGAGAGATGAATGCAATACCATTAAATAGAGCCAAGTCATAAACTATGTATGGATCAACTATGTATAAATCAATGGCAATCATGGCTTTTATCTATACATAATCAATATGTGCTCAATATGTGCTCAATAATGAATTCCAGTATGTGATCATGTGATTACCTGTATATATTATAGTGCCAATCATAATAGCAAAACATGGAAATCATGTTTTTATCTATACATAGTTGACCTATACATAGTTTATCATGGTTCAAATCTGTTTAGCAAAATAGTCCAATGAGTTCCAGTATAGTGCTGTGAGAGATCAATGGAATACCATTAATCAAAGTGAATCATGCCAATGAAATGAACAACTAAACTATGGATATATCAAGTATGTATTGATCCATGAAAAATCATTCAACATACTTATGAGGTCATAAACTATGTATAGATAAAAGCCATGATTTCAAACTATGTATAGATCAATGCAGAAAGAAACTCTATTCCCATTGCCAACAATGCTACTTTTCATCTTCTAAAAGACGAGCCTCAGTTTTAGCGGACCCGACGATTTATTAAAACACATTCATAAAAGCCCAAATTTAGGTTATAGTTTGTACATGTGTATGTGTACATACATACATGTGTCTGTTCATTTATACATGTGTGTACATGCATACATACATACATACATACATGTGTGTGTACATACGTACACACATACATACATGTGTGTGTGCGTACATACATGCATACATAAATGTGTGTGTACGTACATACATGCATACATGTGAGTGTGTGTACATACATACATGCATGCATGTGTGTGTGTACGTACATACATGCATACATGTGTGTGTACGTACATACATGCATAAATACATACATACATTCATGTGTGTGTATGTACATACACACATACATACATGTGTGTGTATGTACATACATGCATACATACATGTGTGTGTGTGCGTACATACATACATGCATACATGTGTGTGTGTACGTACATGCATACATACATGTGTGTGCACATACATATATACATACATGTGTGTATACATATAGACAAATGGAATCAATATTATGCTTTCATTGGTATAGATAGATTACATAGAGTATAATGACACATTATTGTAATTTGTTCTTTATGGGCTTATGATCCTGAGTAGTTGGTACTCCTTGTTGTATTTGAATAAATAATTGACTTCGTAATGAAATGAGGCTAGCAAATAATCATGTTGTATCTCGATAGGTGATAGTTGATATCTCATAACTGATAGTGTTTAAATTGTCCACCTTTCAGGTCACTGGTGGATCCTATGGAGAGTATAGAGGTCCAAGGAAGCATAGTTAGGAAGACCACGTACACCCGCATTCTCACAATTCTTTTTGCTTTTGTTGGCATAGCCAAAGTACTGGTAGCCTGAGAAGGCAGTCAAATGGGTAAACGAATAAGAAAAGGAAATTCCTTTTGAAGAGACATTATTCATTCCAATGAGGTGGATTGTCATGATCAGATTCGGATGAGTAGGGCAGCCTTCTTTTCTCTAGCTCATATTCTGAGGCTGAAATGAAGCTTGAGAGATACGATCCACTTGAAGTTAGAGGAACAACTAGTGATGTTCCTCCACACCCTTGGGCACAATCTAAGGAATTGCAAGATTGCCCATAACTTTGGGCACTCAGGAGAGACAGTTAATCGGTACTTTCACAAGTTTTTGATGGTTGTCTTAGCCCTTCACAGAGATTACTTCATACCACCTGGCCCAGGCACTCCCCCTGAAATTAGTGGGACGGATCATTTTGAACCATTCTTCAAGGTAAATCACACATTGTTACAAGTTTATTATCTAGAATGTTGTCCTTATCTTATTATTACTTGAGCATACATTTGATCAGTGTATCATATCCCACAGGATTACATTGGAGCCATCGACGAAACCCATATTCCAATGTGAGTCGATGTCCACATACAGGGTAAATATCGTGATAGAAAAGGAAACCTATCGAAAAAAGTTATGGGTGTCTGCTCCTTTGATTGTAAGTTTCAGTATTGCCTTGCTGGTTGGGAAAGCTCTGCTACAAATAGCCGTGTTCTAGCCTCAACTCTATCCAAATTAGATCCACTTGTAGTTCCCCCTAGTAAGCCAAATCACATTTTAATATACTCAAGGTTATGCTAAACGGTTCAAGTATTGACAATATACTTTCTTTATGTAGGAAAATATTATCTCGTGGATGCTGGATATCCAAATGCACCTAGATTTCTCGCTTCTTATCGGTGTACACGCTACCACTTGAAAGAGTGGTCAAGAGAAAACCCAATAAACTCTGCACATGAGTTGTTCAACCATCGACACTCCTCTCTTAGAAATGCAATAGAATGTACATTTTCTTTTCTAAATCAGTGTTTTCTAATCTTAAGACATGCAACATCTTATGATATCATGACACAATCCTATATTGTTTTAGCATGTTGCATGCTTCACAATTTCATTATGATAGAGGATGGCCTTCCATCGGAAGAAGCTATTGAAGAGGAAGATGATTGTAATGGGATAGAGGTACCACTGCTTGAGACATATGGGTTGTCTCAGGAGGATAGAAATGAGTGGGCCCAATTTCAAGAAGATATAGCAAATAGGATGTGGGAAGATTATAGATCTCGAGAATAAATGATTTATTAGAAGGCAATGTGCTTTATATGATTAAATTGATGTATGCATATACAATGATGGTGTGTGATTTCATTATTCTGATATTAGTCTTTGCTACATTCTAATTAAATAAAAAGAACATTAACTTTCAATTTCACACCTACATTATGTACAAAAATTGTTGATCATATCTGCAATACACAATCCAACTTGAAATATAGATTACATTGTTTTAAATTCAAGAAAGCACAATTATTATACATCTTTGCATTGAGAAATTACAATAACATGCTTCATAATGGGGCTCATGACTATTTACTTGCCATTGATATCACCATTTTGTCTTACTGGTAGTTTTTTTTATGTTGATGTGTTATCATCAATTATTGCTTAAAATGTGTATCATCTTCAGTTAAATGCTTTCAAGTTTATTAAATGTTAGCCTCATTGCATTAGGATGTATAAAAAAATGATATTTAAAGTTTATCGTCTTCAATTTTAAATGAAATACAGCAAGGAGTACCAAATGATGAAGATCATAAGCCCACCAGTAAGAAGAGCACAATGAATTCATTGAAAATCTTATTTTTTTTATGTTACTGCTTGTTGCATTCCATTTAAATTTAAAGAGCAATAACTTTCAATTTCAGTCATATGATTACTTTAAATCGTAATACGTTTACCTATTCAATATGTTAGCCTCATTCCATTATGACATATTACAAATTGATAGTTAAATATTTTCACCTTCAAATTTAAATGAAATACAAGAAGGAGTACACAATGGCATATACCGAGCTCATGATGAGCATGGAAGGATCTAATCATGTGAACCAGATGTGTTCTCCCATTACTTTGAGTGATATAGATGGATCCCTCACTGTCAGCAACAAATCTTCTTCTTCAAAGAAGAAAATGTGGACAAAATCGATGGAACACAAGTTTCTAGACTTGCTCCTCGAACAATTCCATCTCAGACAGAAAGGTGAAGGTGGGTTTAAAAAAGAGATGTGGACTGTGATAGAGAGGACATTCAATGCAGTGATGAACTTGAATCTGTCACGAGATCATTTTAAGAATAAGCTGAAAACATGGAAAGTAAGATATAAAGTAATGAAGGACTTGAAAAATACAAGTGGGTTAGCTTGGAATGAAGAAACTCAAACTGTGGATGCTGAGGATTTAGTGTGGGATGACCTTTTGAAGGTAGGATGATCTTTGTACTCTTTTCATTGAAGAAATTTTCCCTTCTTATTTTAATAATGAAAAACTTACAACCTAATCCATCTATTAATGCTTAGATGTAGAGGAAAGAATTCAAAAACACAAAAATGTATAAGAGGTCACCTTTCCAATATTTCAATTAGTTGGCTGTAATTGTCGGTAATGACATTGTTGAAGGGTTCGCATCTACAACGCCCCTTGATGCTGAAGAAGGGCACCCTATGAACGATGCATTTAATGTTCTTGATGAGGATGATACCAATTGTGGTACACCTCTTGATAGCCAACCAGATATTGATGAAGAGTTATATCATTCCAATCAGTCGAGTGCAAGTGCTAGAGGGACTCCTCCACCATCATCATCAAGGAGGGGAAAGAGGAAGAAGACATCTTTGGCTACATCATTGGATGTGATATGTGAAACTATGAAGGAACTGAAAGATGGCCTCAGTAAGCATCAGATTGTAAAAGTGGATAAATCTGAAGATGATAATATTTTGACTACTACATATACTGCTCTCAAAGCTGTCCCTGAACTGAGTCGAGCAATTTTCGTGAAAGCACATGATACCTTCGTGCTTCAATGTGAAAGAGCCAAAGGGTTCTTGATGATGGATGAGGTGGAGAGAGTGGAGTGGATTGCAATGACATTTGGTACCATTTAGCTATTTCAGCTACTAACTGGATTGCAATGACTTATGCTACATGATTACTCTATTCAATGGTTTTGCATTAATCTCTACTAGCACTAAACTAAAACTATATTGATCTCACATCACTATATTGGAACTCATTATTGAGCACATTTTGACTATTTAATTAGTGATCTCTCACAACACTATACTGGAAGTCATTAGTGAGCATATATTTACTATTTTGTTAAACAGATTCTAAACAAACAGTTACAGCATGTATTGGACTGTTTTGCTAAACAGATTTGAACCATGATAAATTATGTATATGTCAACTAAGATAAAAGCCATGATTGTCATTGATCTTCCATGTATCCATACATAGTTTATGAGTTGGCTGCATTTAATGGTATTTCATTGATCTGTACATAGTTTATGACCTCATAAGTATGTTGAATGATTTTGCATGGATCTATACATACTTGATATATCCATAGTTTAGTTTTTCATTTCATTGGCATGATTCACCTTGATTAATGGTATTGCATTGATCTCTCACAGCACTATACTGGAAGTCATTAGTGAGCATATATTTACTATTTTGTTAAACAGATTCTAAACAAACTGTTACAGCATGTATTGGACTGTTTTGCTAAACAGATTTGAACCATGATAAACTATGTATATGTCAACTATGTATAGATAAAAGCCATGATTGTCATTGATCTTCCATGTATCCATACATAGTTTATGAGTTGGCTACGTTTAATGGTATTGCATTGATCTGTACATAGTTTATGACCTCATAAGTATGTTGAATGATTTTGCATGGATCTATACATACTTGATATATCCATAGTTTAGTTGTTCATTTCATTGGCATGATTCACTTTGATTAATGGTATTGCATTGATCTCTCACAGCACTATACTGGAAGTCATTAGTGAGCATATATTTACTATTTTGTTAAACGGATTCTAAACAAACTGTTACAGCATGTATTGGACTATTTTGCTATATAGATTTGAACCATGATAAACTATGTATAGGTCAACTATGTATAGATAAAAGAATGATTGCCATGTTTTGCTATTATGATTGGCATTGTGATATATACAGGTAATCACATGAGCACATACTGGAATTCATTATTGAGCACATATTGACTATTTTGCTAAACTAATTTGACACAAACAGCCAGACACTGTTACAAAGTTTAGTTGTTCATTTCACTGGTATTGATCTCTCATAGCACCATACTGGAATTTATTAGTGAGCACATATTGACTATTTTGCTAAATAGATTTAAAACAAATAGTTACCACATCTATTGACTATGCTAAGCAGATAGCAGATAGAAATAGAACCATGATAAACTACGTATAGGTCAGTTATGTATAGATAAAAGCTAGTGATATACTTGTAAATTTCATTATTGAGCACATATTGATTATGTCTAGATAAAAGCCATGATTGTCACTGATCTATACATAGTTTATGACTTGGCTCTATTTATATGGTATTGCATTCATCTCTCACAGAACTATACTAGAACTCATTACTGGCAAGAAACTGTTACAAAGTTTAGTTGTCCATTTCACTGGTATTGATCTGTCACAACACTATACTAGAATTCATTAGTGAGCACATATTGACTATTTTGCTAAATAGATTTGAAACAAACAGTATGTATGTACACACATGTATGTACGTACGTACGTACGTATGTATGTATGTATGTGTGTATGTATGTACACACATGTATGTACGCATGTATACATACTTGATCTATGCATTGCATTAATCTCTCACAACACTATATTGTAACTCATTACTAAGCACATTTTTACTATTTTGCTAAGCATGTATGTATGTATATGTGTATGTATGTATGTATGTGCAAACATGTATGTACGTATGTATGTATGTATTTGCATATGTATGTACACACATGTGTGTACGTATGTATACAAACTTGATCTATGCATAGTTTAGTCATCCATTTTATTGACATGATTGGCATTGGTCAATACATAGGATAGTTGTTCATTTCATTGGCATTCACATGATTGGCATGTGAAGTCATTCCAGATGGTTAATTGGCTTTGTGTAATGGTATTGCATTGATCTGTCACAACACTATATTGGAAATCATTACTGAGCATATTTTTACTATTTTGCTAAGGAGGTGTGTATGTATGTGTGTATGTATGTATGTACGTGCGTATGTATGTACACATGTATGTATGTGTGTATGTATGTATGTATGTATGTGTGTATGTATGTATGTCTGTACATATGTATGTACATGCATGTATGTACGTATGTATACATACTTGATCTATGCATAGTTTAGTCATTCATTTCATTGACATGATTGGCATTGGTCAATACATAGTTTAGTTGTTCATTTCATTGGCATTCACACGATTGGCATGTGAAATAATTCTAGATGGTTAGTTGGCTTTGTTTAATGGTATTGCATTGATCTCTCACAACACGTAGTTTATGATCTCGTAAACGTTTGGTATAGTTGTTCATTGCATTTTTAATTAGAGTTATATTTGAACCATACATACATGGAATACACAAGGAGTGGAAAATGATGAATGCTCAATTGTAGAACTTGAAAGCATATAGAAATGTGATTTGCTAGATGATTGTATAGTTCATGATTCTGTCCTATGTTATATCTATAGTCCTAATTTGCTTGCATATGTTTTTATTTTTTGTCTTTTTGTCCCTATTTGATTTCCTATGTATGTTCTCGTTGACAAGATTATCAAAAGTATTGAGGATTTCTGGTAGATGATTGTACAGTCATGATTTTGTCCCATGTTATATGTATATTCCTAATTTGCTTGGATATTTTTTAAATTTCTTGTTTTCTTTTTCCACAATTTGGTTTCCTATGTACGTGCTTCTTGACAAGATTGTCAACGGTATTGATAAAGTGTCTTTTTCTTGTTTTTTTTATTGCTCTTGATTTGTCGATATTGCAAGACCACACATGCTAATAAAAAATGAGCTATCTGATGATTGTTTACTGTGTTTGTAAACAATCAATATTTTTGATGCCACTCCTTGATGTATTCCATTAAAAAAATAATCAGGTTTTAATTTTTCAAGCATGTTTAGTTCATATATGCAGGATTGACCATCTAACAATATAGACAATAATGGGAAGATTGAGCAGCATGAGAGGGTTGTCGTCGAATGTGGGACATAAGGGCATACATCATGGATTTCTCAATATTTTTGTATTTAACAGTGTGCCATCAAATGTGGGGCATAAGGGCATACATCGTAGATTTCTCAGTGTTTTAGTATTTAACGGTGTGTTTTCACACCACCATTCAAATCATGGATATTGTTCTATCAAGTTAGCAAGTTTTCATATTGTAGTAATTATGTGAAATTCAATATCAAAATTTCATGATGTTAAAATATGATTTATATGATTAATGATTTTCATGATCTTTTTTTTAAAAATTGCATGTAAAATCTATGTTGCCAAAATTCCACATTTTTTAAGAGCAATTATTGACAAAGCATCATTTTTCTTGTTAAAGTTATCATCAAATGTTTAATGTATGTGAATGTAAAATGGTATATTTTTTCCTATATAATATTTCATGTAAAATTTTAGTTGCATATTTTGTTGAATAATTAACTAACTAAATAAATTTATTAAAAGGGAGAGATACATAGAGGGGCAGAGAGTGCGGGATAGGAAGGGGAGAGGGAGGGACAGAAGGAGAGAGAGAGAGAGTGAGAGAGAGAGAGAGAGAGAGAGAGAAAGAGAGAGAGAGAGGAGCTTGTGTGTTCCTGCATCTGTAGAAAGGTGTCTGTTGATGTGTGTTTTATGACTCACCAAACAGTAGAACAAAATACCGAAATATCTTATCCTCTGTTAAATATATATTTGTCTATGACCTCATCAAGATCTTCAAATGTCTCCTCCCTAATTGAAAGTATTTTCCAAGTCAAAGATAGCTAGCAAAATCCTTTTGGTATTTTCCTCCCTCCACAATATCCTTGTGTGCATAAACTCCATTGAAAATGTTCAGTGTTAGAATCAAGTGAGTAGGCCCTTTCAAGCTTGGACGGATAATACTCTCCCCTGGCTCTTTATCTACTAGGAACTTAATGGTTTCATTCTCTTGTTCACTTTGTGAAATGGAATCCTCTTCCGCAAAATATGGATCCTTAACCTCCTTATCCTTATCCTGTTCACCCTGATAGTTATCATTCTTCAGTGAACTCTCTTTGCAAGTTAAATCAACTAGGTACTTCACTTTTGTCCTAGTTTGCACCCAACAGGTAAGGATGCTACCTTCTGCAATTTTTTCTACAAGATCTATATCTAGATCATTAAAAAGCTCCTCTTTCAATATTATTCCTATCAAGCTTGATTCCAGATCACAAATTATACGATGATTTTAGACTCTGCGAGCTGTTGCTTGGACAATTTTTCCCATTGACAGGGTCTCTTCATTTTCTCTAGTCAGCAGATAAAATTTCTCATCTTGGAATGGCTCTTTATATGGCGATCTCAAATCCTTAAATCCATGTAACAATTCACTCTTTATGTCAGCAAGGGTTTCCTGCTTTTTATTGGATGTTTGTTGCTCCACACTTCTAGCATATTCATCAATATCAAGGGCATTTAAAAGATCAGGATATTTTTTGACATGCTCAACAGCCATTTCTTGTGTTTCCTCATCCATATCATCTATATCATGTCCATCTTCTTCACAATATATGTCCTTAGCCATTTTCTTGGCAAGTTCATATGACTTTGGATGAATTCTAGTATCATCCAATGGATCCATAACATGGTTTCCGGATGCTACTTGTCCATTCCCTCTAACCCTTAAAAAAACCAATAGCATTTATAAAGACAAGTCACTTCATAGCCTCTACAATCGGTTGATGTAACCATTACCTGCTCAACAACTTCATACTTTTCATCTGGAGTAAGGAAATGTTCCAGTGAATGAAGCTTCAATGATAATATTTCTTTGCCAAGACTATATAATGTTGCAACCATGGCCAATGGATTCTAAAGATACCGACCAAGAGTCACAACACGCCTCACAATCCCTCTTTATGTCAGCAACTGGTCCTAAGAGATGCGAGAATTCTCATATAGTGTAGGCAATAATTCATCTACATAAACAACATTTATTGTGTCCAATCCTTCTACCAAATCACGTGGATGAATACAAACATAAGGAGGGATAGAGGGAGGACACAAACACACACATATTTAGCGGCTAAGTCACAAGGTTCGAGTTTGAGTTTGAGTTTGACAATTATGAAGTTCGGATGAACTTGACGATAAATTCAATTCAATGATAAATTTGTCTTACATAATTTTTCAAAAATATATAATATATATGATCACAATTTCCAACAATGGAACAAAAAATAACTTTGTACAAATGATTGCAAGTATGATTATTTTTTACTTTTCTTTGCTAATAAATAGAATTAAAATAAAAATAATAATCATTTTCTTTATTCTTGACTAACAAAATAAAATTGTGAATATTCAAGAATAAATAATAATAATAATGTAGTCTAATTATAAATTAATTAAATCATAAATATTAATACTTTACTCATTATAATCCTTGTGTTTGACTAATTAAATAAGATTAAAAAAATTTACATCAAATTCTAATTCCAATTCGAAAATGAACAACCAAACGCAAGAAAAAGATATTCCCAATCATATTCCGTTCCAATTCCAATTTCTAAATTGGCAACCAAACGCAAAATATGGATTTGAAAATTCATCTTCCGTGTCAACCAAACGGTCCAACTATCTTCCTAAAATACATAACCAGGTTTTCGAAAACTTGGTTATCAGATAACCTGATTATAAGAGAAATTCATCTTCCCCAACCAAATGGAACCTTATTTCACACGAAAACAATAGTCTCTGCCTTTTAAAAAGTAGGACTAACAATAATTCCCAGAATTACTTTTTTCCACAGCATATGCTTCCACCCAATTTTAAAAAGATGACATGTCCACATAAGAACACAAGCCTACCGATTCCAATATGTGGGGAACAAATGATCATTATTTTGTTTCGTTTTATTCGTTAGGCCTACGAAGACTAGTCACTTACGCGTTTTACAGCTGTGAAAGCCCAAACAATATCCTAATAATTTTCTTTCGACAGCTTTCGGATATTCCTAAGCAACGAACTAAGAAAGAGGAAGAATTAACTTCCTTTTGTTAAAACGAGGTAGGCGAAGTAAGCATGTGCAGCCTGAAGAGAGAGGCGAGCTATAAAGCACTCACTGGTCGCATCCAAACTTGAACGACAAACATCTGTCTCTTCTCGCTTGCATTTGCCTACCATGGGCTGCTGTTTCTCCAAGCCCAAGACGGGTACGGAACCTAAGCAGCAACCCAATGATGCTGCAGCAGAGAAACCAAACCAGAACGAGGCGCCAACCCAGTCACCACCCAAAGCTCGGCCCCACCCTCCAAACCTGCTGCCAACCACTGCCTAATCCCAGCCCCAGACCCCAAACCTGCTGCCACCCTCCTACCAAATCCCGCATCAACCTACAGTTGCTCAGCCGCCACTAGGGTACCCGATTGACCCTTTGAAGTTCACTGGTAAGCCGCCGCTGCCCGTTCCTCCTCCGACGCCGCCGCCGCCGCCGCCACCCACGTTGGAAAATTGTATCAGCCATTTTTGAAAGATCAACAATGCAGGCGAGCTCGACCGTTTGATAGATCTCATCGACCAGCTCTTGAACTCTCTTTTAAACCCGGTTAGTATGGGAGTAACTCTGCTTCAACCTTAAGCATATGAAATGTTCAATTCTTTTGTCGTTTTATTCAATGATTTCCTGATGGTCAATGCAGCCAACACAAGGGAAGACGTTACAGGGAAACACTAGTTCACAAGCCTATTCCGATACACTCAAGGATACAGCCAAATCAATATGGACCTCCTTTCTACAAAGTGGGTCTGTGTTCCTCGAATTTGTGAATAAGCATGTTCGGCAGCAGAAGGTAACTGCGCCTCATTAATTTCTATATTGTTTATTGGTTAACAGCATATCGAGATTATATGCGAGGGCTTGGAATTGACGATGGTTGTATATACAGGGAGACGAAGGAACCGGAAAAGCTGTAGCAAAAATATTGAAAGAAGTGGGGAAGGTGCATTGGGTGGTTGCAGGGTTATCGGTTGTGGCTTTCATAGTAGACCAGATTGATCAGATTTCTGATAACCGCAGTGAATGTATAGAGCTCTTGAAACAAATGAGTAAGCTTGCTGGGCATATAAGAAAGTTTAAGTACGATATGCCACAAGAAGAAAAGATATTGAATGAAGCGACTGTATTGATTGTTGAAGGATCCATGATGTGCGCTTCTCAAATAAAATCTGCAACGCTCTTCAGGTAAAATGTCTGCATTGCTTAAAGTTTCATGTGAGTTCTATTAATGTTAATATCATTGTGTGTGGTTATTCTGATTGAAATTGTGCGTATTGCAGGTTTTTGAAGGCTTCCGTGGACTCCCAAAGCTTAGCAAGTCTACAGTCGAGAATAAATCAAGTGTATCAGGATCTTGCATTGAGAGTAGCCGTTCAAATACATCATCAGCAGCCAGTTACCTTCCCTTCATCGAAGCCTAATTATCCAGATTATGCAGGTAAATATATATAATAATAGCTCATTGTCCTATATTTTCGACTGTATTTACAAGTCAATTTCGCATCACCATTTACATGTGTTGTTATTAGCTTAACATTCTTCTGTGCGGTCATCGGCAGTTGGCATCGATGGGCAGAAGAAAAAAGTAATGAAGTTGCTAGACACAAAAGCTCGAAATAAGGCGCCACTGGCTGTAGTTATATATGGATTTGGGGGCATAGGGAAAACCACCCTCGCTACTGCTGCCATTGCGGACTTAGATCTCACAGATTACAACTATTGCGGAGTTCAAATCCAGGAAGACCGCTCCAGGGATGACATAAAAAGTATGCAGCAGCAGATACTGAAAGATGCCTTCCCAGTATACACTTATGGCAGAAAGTTAACATTGAGAGACAGTGCAGAGGGTCGGGATCATCTCAGAACCGCTTTCCAAAAAGAAGGAAACAAGCCAGTATTTTTGTTTATTGACAATGCTCTTCGCGCAGAAGACTTGCGAGAGCTTTTCCCAAAATTCTTATCAGGCCTTCCGAAGCAGAGCAGAATATTCATCACAACTCGAAATTTGGGTGAAACGGATATGATCAAAGATGCCGGCCTTACGCGTTGTGAGCATCTCGTGGATACTCTTCCTCAAGAAGAGGCACGCCAAATTTTGTTTGGAGACTTCGATCCTGATAATTCCAAAGACGGAGACAAATTTGAAAAAATCCTCAAGATTTGTGATGGGATCCCATTAGTCTTAGAGATCGTTGGTGCTCGTATGCGCAAGCAGAACTACATGGTCGAGAGATGTACGCAAATAATTGAAGCTCTGGAGAGAAGAACGGTTATCGAAGAAGAAAATTTGAGCCAGCGCCTTGTTACTTCTGTGTATGAGAATCTGGAGCCGTCTACACAAGAAGCATTTTTGGATATTTGTTGTTTTTTCTCTGCCTGGAATCGATGCCATGTGGAGTTCATTGTTGGAACAGAGGAAGTCACAGATCTGGAAGAGGCCGCTTTGTTCAAGATGTCCGACAAGGCAACGTGGTTGTTCATGATATCATCCGAGCAAAAGGGCTGAGTATGTCTGAATCCAATAGAATTATGGATCTGCAATCCTGGCTTGACGTTGCATGCGACAATCAGGTATGTCTTTGCATCCCTGTGTAAAGAAAGAAATGTAGTGCGTCTTATTCGCATTAATGAAAATACCATGTTTTAGCAGAAGCTTGAACAAATTAAAGGAGTTTGGCTTAGCAAGGAGGAGACAGAATCCGCGTTTGAACTTGAGGAGAAGCACATATTTTCTATGAAAAATCTCTGAGAGTTCTGGCCTTAGGGAACAAGATAAATGTATCACGATCAGGTCAAAAGACACCCAAATTCAATGAACTGAGATTTCTCCGACTAGGTGGCGACATGTCAGGCTTATGGCCAGTGAATATGGAGTCTCTGGAGCGGTTGGCTGTGTTCCACGGCCCTGTCTTTAGGAATGGTGCAACTGTGAGCAAGGCAAGTCCCTCCCTATTTTATGTATAATTGTATGTTTAGATATAGGTTTAATTCCTTACAGCTCAATCACAAAATGGATGCAGTTACCCAAGAGGTTACGGGTGATGAAAGCCACTGCTCAGTCTCAGGAATCTGCAAGCTCGCAGGAGTCCAAGCCTGCCAACGTCATCCAAAATTCTTTCCTGGAAGAGCTGGATTTAAAAGAACTGCAAAGTTTCGAGAAGCTACCTGAGTGGCTTCATCACTTAACTGGCCTGAAGGTTTTGATATTAGATAAATGGGATGAAATGAAGGAGCTGTCTGAGTAGGTATGTGGACAGACTTCATTATGTAAATTGAGCATCTGTGGCGGCAGGTCTTTGAAGCATCTGCCGAACTCGTTTGGGCAATTAACTTCTTTAGAGGAGCTGATCTAAACAGGTTGTGAGCAATTGGAACAACTGCCCACGAGTTTTGGAGACCTGAGTTCTCTAAAAGATTTAAATCTAGCAGAGTGTGTCAACTTAAAAGAACTTCCCTCACGCTTTGGGAAATTAAAATCTTTGCAGATTTTAAATTTAGAAAGCTGCTGGAAATTGGAAGCGTTGCCTTCTAGTTTTGGGGAACTCCGTCGGTTAAAGAAGTTGAGCCTGCAGTCATATGTTTTGAAAGAATTGCCTTCCAGCTTTGGGGAGCTTAGCGCTTTAGAAGAGTTGCAATTGTCTGGTTGTCTGGAACTGAAGAAACTGCCTGATAGCTTTGGGAAGCTTACAAATTTAACACATTTAGATTTAAGTTGTTGCACGAACTTGAAGACCTTGCCTCCCAGCATAGGTGAACTTCTCTCACTAAAAGATTTCAACTTATTGGCTTGTTTTAAATTAGAAAAATTGCCTTCAAACATTTGGGAACTTCCAAGTTTAGCGCAACTGGATTTAAGACGATGTAACAATTTAAAAGAATGCCCAAAGTCTTCTGGTCCGAGGCAAGGAAATCTGGGATTAACCATTTGGCTTCCGGACCAATTAAGGCGCAAAGAGTCCTCTTCTAATCAAAAGTCTTAATTGTTCAAACACTAATACTGTCTTTATGCTCCGTCGGCAAGGCAGAAATGTATATAATTTCAGCCTGTGTCTTTAATATATACTTTCAAGTTCCTCGACAGCGTTGGTGTGCTCCTTTGGACTTGCGAACTTGTTCCGTTTGTTTCGTGCTATATTTTATTGTTGAGATCAAAGGAAAAGTTAATTCTTCTATTGACAGAATTTGGGGATGAAATTATAGTTTATAGATTCTTTAGTTGATAGAGAGAAGGTATTATTATATAAAATATTGTAGTAATTCATTTGTAAAATAGATATTCAGCTATTTATAATTAAGATCTAGAAGTGTGAACCATCATACCATTTATCAAAATAGCACAAATAATGTTAAGTGTTCAAAAAATATTTTTATAAAGATTCGATTAAAATTTGATTTAAAAGTTCTTAGTAATTATACAAAAAAGTATCATGTGCATTTATTAAGCTAACTAGAATTTTGAAGTAGTGCAAAACCTTTTACATTAGAAATGATAAAACAATAAGCACAATACAACAATAAAGATTTATCATAGAGAAACAACAACAAGACCACTAAGTACAACAAAGCAAGCCTAACCAACAAAAATTGAACTGGAAATTGACGAGTACAACAGAACCTTGACCAATTCGTAAGGATTTGAAAAAGTAATCCACCATTAGAAATCATACAATTTGACATATGAGAATCTACCCTTTTTTTGACTTTTTGAACTTTACAGTTTTGTGTGGTAGAAGGAAGAGTTTAGCCCTTCTCCTCTAGATGCCTCGTTTTATTCATCAAACCATCACAAGAAAGTATGTACTAGGAGAGGAATGAAGCTTTTCTCCAAAAAAATATTATATTTTTTTGGTAGAATAATATCATTTTAAATTTAAGTGTAATTCAAAAAATGAACCATTCTATTACTTGTTTTCTATTAGAATTTCTAGATGCTTCCATTAATCTTTGGTCCAATCCTTTATGGTTTCCCTTCCATTTAGAGTGAACCTTTCAATGTTAATTTATAGGAATTAAAGATTTAATAGAAACTTTATTTTAAAATACATTCTCATAATTTCTATAATATATGAACATGTATTTCTAAGAAAATTTAGCGCTTCATTGTGAACTTTATTTGTATATTTAAATATTTTAGGTCCATCTTTATTTTTTTCTTCTCTCTACCAAATTGATTTTAGAACAAATATTAATTTTGTAACTTTTATCACATCTATTCCAAGAATTTGCAACTTAACTTGTGAGTCCATTTTTGAATTAGAATTTTTATTATCTTTTGTGTGTAATATTCCCACTATTAGAGTTAGAATAGGACAAGTAATAATACCAAAGATTACAATGATTCTGTTTAGATATTTCATATTTTAATAAATTATCCAAATTGGGGTAATCAACATTTGAATATTCTCCACCAAGTTTCCTTGGATTATATTTGACATCCATATGGAATGCCCTCCACCAGGTTATACCTGGATCTTTCTCCACCAATTTATGACTTGGATCATTCTCCACCAAGTGCACTTGGATCATATTATGACATTCATAATGAATGCCCTCCACCAAAATAGATTAGATCATTTTGTGACATTCATTCTGAATGCCCTCCACTAAGTTATACTTGGATCAAAGTTATTAAATTTATTATATCTTTTATAACTTTTAATTATTGGTCATACCATTAATGTCACATTATATAATAGGTTTTATTCAACATCTCATTTGAATAATAAAACTTATTACACAATTTATTGATTTCATTATACACCATATATTTGTTAGTTTTGGAAATGAATTATTCACATATACATACCTTTACTAAGTAAATGGGACCCGATGCATTTAGTATTATTGAGGACCACATGATTAATGAAGCAACCTTCTTTTGGATCTATGAATTCTTATTAGTTCCTATCCTTTCTTCCTCCACATGACCCAAAATTCTCCAACTTTATATACACGTGTTTGCATACAGTCCTGCTTGTTTATGTTGCCTAATTTCCTTTCTTTTATGGTTTGAATGACTCGGTCACATCCAGAATGTGGTGGACCCTTGGACTATTTCTACCCATTGATATTTGGTGTTGATGCGGGCCCAGAATTCACCCAAGAACTAAAGAACTCAACACAAGCACATAGTAGACCAAAATAGACAAAGTATGATCAGAATGACGATATTCATGCAATAATTGGATACGAGAGTACACTAGGAGTGCCTGAATATAAAGGCCTCAGGAGAGCTTCTAGAATGCATAGAAGTTAGCATCATGATATGTCTTACAACCAGGCACATGTGCACCAGATATGGATTATCCTCCATTTAGCACGAGATTAAGTGCGATGGTGTGAGGATAAGCCTACAATGGTGTAGCACGCAAATCAGTGGAGTAGACAACATGTGCTAAATGAGGAGTGCAGAAAATTGTGTTGTCATCATGACAACTCAGCGAATGATGCATACTCCTGTGTTGTAGACACCATGTGCACAATTAGAGTTGCGTAACTCAATGAGACTTCACAAACTCCTAAGTGTCTCACCTAAAATAATAATAAAATAATGTAAAATAATTAAATAATGCATTAACCTAAGTAAAACTTAAGTAAGTGTAAAAAGTAAATACTTATTTACACCAACACCCCCCCTTAAGTGCAAGTTAGGGGAATGCCCTTAAGCTTATGCAATCTAGGATGAAATGCAATATGGGTCCCGGCTACTAGGCCATGTAAGGTACCCATGTGCATAATAATATGCAATCTCCCATAAAGTGGGGAAAGAGGGAAAACCTCATGGGAAAAACCCTCCCCCAAAAAGAGAGATAAAGAAGGATGCATTGATGGATGGAGTAATCAAGACCCCCCCATTATGACATACATCCCATGTATACATAAGAGAATGATGAGAAGAGGAAGAGAGATAGGATGGGCTCCCCCCCCGAAAGAAAAATGTCAAAAAGTGAATGCTCCGATGAAGAAGCTGATCCAAGACTGCAGAATGGTGTTCCTCCCCTTAGGAAGAAACAATGCCAAGGGTACAAATGAGACGCTTCTGCTATGCGTGGAAAGAATCTCATGAATAAGTGATGTCTTTGAAACCTGCTCAACTGGCTGAAGAACCTATCCCAAAGAACTGTCTATCCCTGCAACTGATGAAGAACCCTGCTGCAACTGTTGATCATAAGTATCCACAATCACTTCAACCTATGATGATTGATCTTGTAGAGAATGAAAAAGAGAGTCTGGAACCCTCATGACAACTGAAGAAGGTAATTCTGCATCAAGAAGAAGAGGCAGATCATCAATATTGTCCCCCAAATCTGTCACTGAACCTGTATCTGGAAGACTGTATGTACCTCATTATTCTGGACCTATCACTATGGCTATGTATGCATGTGGACTGAACTGATGAAGTGACCTCTCACTGTATCTGTCGACAGAACTCCATGTATCTAAATCTGTTGAAGCACTATCGCTGGTGTCACTATCAGTTTCCACACTGTATGATGTGCGAAGAGGAGTAGAGGACAAGCTTGGTGAACTTTCCTCAAAATGTACATCCTTCTCCACAAAAATCTGATGTGTCTTAGGATCTAGAAGTCTATATGCCTTCACATTGTCTTCATAACCAATGAAGGTACAAGGTCGAGATGATTGTTCCTTGCATCCCTTGGAAGATTTTTTTCCCCATGCAGGACAATTGAAGACTCTGAAGTGTGTCACAATGGGTTTTCTGCCGCACCATGCCTCAAAAGGAGTTTTTCCATCTAAGGCTGGATGAGGAGAATGATTAAGAATGTGAGTGGCACTTGAGATTGCTTCGACTTCTAATGATGGATCAAGAGACTTGGCATGAATCATGCAACTTGCCATAGACTTAAGAGTTCGAATCCTCAAAGCTGCAACATCTGTCTTATGCAGACTGAATGTTGAAGGAGTCTGAAGATCAATGCCCTCATGTCTGCAAAAGTCTTTAAGTCTTCTATTCACATCCATGTTTCCATTGTCCATGTGGAGTACTTTGATGGCTTTCTTGTATTTTTGTTCTACATGAGCCTTGAAGTCTAGAAACATGTCCAACACTTCATTCTTACTATGTAGAAAGTAGACCCAAGTGAACCTTGAAAAGTCATCAACTAAGGTAAGTATGTAGCGACCCTGGCTGAATGCAAAAGGACCTGCTAATACCATGTGAACCAGTTGAAGAACACTTGTTGCTCTAGAAGACTTCCCTCTTTGTAACTTCCCTTCTGGATGCATATCCACTAAATCTGTTGAACATTTACCCTTAGAAAAGTTGATTTGAGGTAGACCTTTCACCATGTGGTATGTGCAAAGTTGCTGAAGATAGCGGTAGTCAAGATGACCATACCACTCATGCCATAATTGCATACTTGAATGTGATTGTAATAACAAGGCCTTTGAAGGAGTCTTGGGTACAAAATGCGAGAAACAGTACAACCTCTTGTGATCATTCACTTTCCCCAATGCAACCAAGGAATCATCTTTAAGACTGTGCATTTTAACTGAGTCTGGAAGCAACTCAACTCTATGTCCATCTCCAAGGTGAGTGATTTGGTAGATTGAGAGGAGATTCAAACTTAGGTTTGGAACATAGAGAACCTCTCGAAACTCTCCATTTTCCATTTCCATGTTTCCTTTTCTTTCAAATTCCATTTTGCTATCATTCCCCATGAAGATAAGCGGTACCTTTGAGTGATTCAACGAAGTAAAATCCTCTCTTGAAGAGCCCATATGATATGAGGCATCTGAGTCAAATATCCATTCCTTTGAAGAGTTCGCATTTGCCATGAATGCTTGCCCTTTGCCCTTTGAATCTGAAGAAGATCCCTTCTCCTTGTAAGCATTAGGCAATGGAACATTATGTTTCTTCATGATGTTGGTTAATTCATCAATCTGTTTGATATAACACTCATGCTCTTCATGACCCGTTTTCTTGAAATAAGCACACTTCTACTTCTCCTTATTGTTGCCCCTTTCTTATTGGAATTCGAGGACTTGCCTTGTTGATTTGATTGAGGTGTTGTTTTTTTTGCATCCTGAGATTTATCTTTCTTCCTTTTCTTCTTACCCTTTCCTTTGTTTGAAGACTGTCCAGCTGAATGTTGAGAACCCTCATTGGCCACCAATGCTTTGGACTGAGGTGATTTGAGAATCCCCATTGATTTCAACTTCTTTTCTTCATCATCCAATAGTTTAGCATATTCATCAAAAGTGACTTTCTTGTAGGCAAACCCTAAGGTTGTCTTTGAGGTGTTTAAAGAAGATACAAATGTGGAATATTCCGATGGCAGCTTGTTATGGATCAGATAGATCAGTCTATCATCTTTGATAGAGCTCCCACAATCAGTAAGCTTTGTCCTTAATTCATTCACCTTAATGATGAAGTCCTGTATTGAGTCATACGACTTAGGATCTAAGGAAACAAGCTCATCTTCAATTTTGAACACATCCTCTTCAGACACTTTATGATAAAGGCTTTCGAGGGCATCCCAAGCTTCCTTGGATGCAGTACATTTCTTGATTTGATACATGATCTTATCATCTACCCCCAAACATATATCACCTAGGGCTTTCCTATCCACGGCTACCCAATCTAAAATTTCACTTATTGATACATTATCACCTGCTGGTTTAGGAAGAGTACCATCTACATATTGTGAAACTCCATTATGCATTAAGTGATACAACATTTTGATTGACCACGTAGCATAGTTATCAAAAGTTAATTTAGGAAACTTAAAGTTGCCCATAATGTAGAAAATGAAAGAAATTTGTAGAAAAGAGAGAACACAACACCAGGAACACCCCCCCCCCGCCCCCTTTCACTAAATCAAGAAACCCCCCCAAAATAGATGCTTTGGGCACTTTATCAGTAGTGCGATTACAATGAGGCACTTGCCAATTTTGACCTTCATGGAATTTTGATTTTTCTTGTTACAACCTCTTAATAGAGTACAAATCTAAAACTTTACAATGTGCTACAATTCTGAAGCATTACAAAGCAAAGAAAGGCCCTATTTCTAAAAGTGACAATTTTGTCCGCACAACACTACAATTTGATGCCAGATCTGGAAAGTAGATGAAAACATATGCACTTTCAAAAAAATTGAAACCTATTTCAACTCCAGATGTGCTCGTATGGAGCATTTGAAGTTGCAAAATGTAGGATTATTCAGGTACAGTCACCAAAAAATGCAAATTCTAAACAATTTGTGCACCAAAACTAGAAAATAGTTGCACCACTAAAAAATTTAAGAAATTTTACCCAATTTCAAAAAAAATTGCACCTGATTTGGAGTCCAGATGTGTGAGTTATGACCTCTTGAAGTCGGACTGCAAAAACCAAAATCAATTTGGTGAGGAGTTGCATCAACGAATCACGGGGTTAAATTTGATGGTCATATGGCCATCGCAGCAGTTATAAATCGGCCTTTAAATGACATCCAAACGGGCATCAATTTTATCCCATTGTATTGATGATGTCAACACAAATTTTCATGCCCTGATGGCATGGCAGCTGGTGTGGCAATCCATACTGTACGGATCGTACGGACCACTGTCATGGATGTCGTGTCAAATGATTACAGAATGCTGAGTCACTGCTGACTGTGTGGGATGAAAGGGCTTACAGCTATGCGATGACGCAGAATGCCTTGCTAGATTTAACAACTGACTGTTGTGCCCGAGATTTTACATAGACCTGTCGGTAATCATTCCCAAGTTTTCATTTGACAATATCCAATGACGACTAGGTTGAACAACACTAGATTTTCCACTAATGTCGGAGATTTATTCTGTCGACTGGAAACTGCTAGTATATCTTCTACTCGCAAGTTTGTCAAGAAGTTGTTTCCACCTTCACAAGAGGTTGCAGCATTGTCGGATTGCTATGTCGTTGTCAGGAACCAACAACTATGGTCAGATTTTTTTAAAAGGATTGTCGAGTTCTTTTTTCCATCACGGGAAGCTTAAACATAATCCCACATTGGTGGGGTGATTGACTCTGATGTGAGTTAAAAACAAAGCCACGGGAACACAAAAGAAAAATGGAGACTGAAGGTAGGTCCTCCTGTCCTAGATTTGTTGATGCCGAAATATATTAAATTGGCCATTGCTCAGTGTTAAGGCCGAGAATTTGATGTATAGCTCATGGTGTGATTAGCCCTGTGAAATAAAATAATTCCACCAAATATAAAGAGAGCCGAGCCAAGGTGTCACAGCTTGGTTTAGCTAAAAAAAATTCTCTGTTAGGGCAATTTGAAAATTTTCAAAAATTTCAAAAATACCAAATATGAAAATAAATTGCAGAGTACAAATAAATGCAGATTTGAACATTAAATAATCAGATCAAACAGAATGATCATACCCAATTGCAAATCGATGCCTTTAGGTGTCAGTTTGCAAAAAAAATTTGCCTCACGATCAACTTTCATCCAATATAGGCGATTTTATAGTCAATCTTCACCAAATTGACACTTCGAACGCAACGGAGAGGTCAGATCTGGCTCTAGATGCTCCCAATTTCTATGGATCCTCCAGATTTGTGTCGAGGTGCCGAAGCATGAACGGTCTCGAACGGCTACGTGATGAGAATCCTCACAAGCTCTAATACTATGTAAGAATTTGGCTTAGGTCAGAATTCACCCAAGAACTAAAGAACTCAATACAAGAACATAGTAGACCAAAATAGATAGAGTATGATCAGAATGACGATATTCATGCAATAATTGGATACGAGAGTACACTAGGAGTGCCTAAATATAAAGGCCTCAGGAGAGCTTCTAGAATGCATAGAAGTTAGCATCATGATATGTCATACAACCAGGCACATGTCCACCAGATATGGATTATCCTCCATTAAGAACGAGATTAAGTGCGATGGTGTGAGGATAAGCCTACAATGGTGTAGCACGCAAATCAGTGGAGTAGACAACATGTGCTAAATGAGGAGTGTAGAAAACTATGTCGTCATCATGACAACTTAGTGAATGATGCATACTCCTGTGTTGTAGACACCATGTGCATAATTAGAGTTGCGTAACTCAATGAGACTTCACAAACTCCTAAGTGTCTCACCTAAAATAATAATAAAATAATGCAAAATAATTAAATAATGCATTAACCTAAGTAAAACTAAAGTAAGTGTAATAAGTAAATACTTATTTACACCAACATATCCAAATTGTGGTAATCAATATTTGAATATTCTCCATCAAGTTTCTTCGGATTATATTGTGACATCCATATGGAATGCCCTCCACCAAGTCATACATAGATCAAGTTATAACATTCGTAATGAATGCCCTCCACCAGGTTATACCTAGATCAAGTTATGACATTCATAATGAATTCCCTCCACCAAGTTATACCTGGATCATTCTCCACCAAGTGCGCTTGGATCATATTATGACATTCATAATGAATGCCCTCCACCAAATTAGATTGGATCATTTTATGACATTAATTCTAAATGCCCTCCACCAAGTTATACTTGGATCAAAGATATTAAATTTATTCTATCTTTTATAACTTTTAGTTATTGGTCATACCATTAATGGGTATGTGCAGGATCATGGTGTACCAAACTATAGCCTTAAGTGGCAGTGAAAAATCAACAAATTAGGTTTATGTCAACTTGACACATAATTTTGAAGTGGTTATGGACTTTATATCAAAAAGTTGTAAGAAAATAATCTGTAAGAAATTGAATGTAGTTTTTAAACTACTAGGCCTTATAAGGAGAAATAAACAATTAATTGGTCAAAAGTTTGAATTTTAATGCAGTACTAAGAAAATTTTAGGCGAAAATAAAAAGTAGGTGTATGTCTGACCACCTTAATCAAAATCAAATCATAATATTTTTTCAATATAATTATAGATATAAAAAGTAGACTCATGCCCGGATGTGACGCATATTTTTCGGTATTTTTATTCCAAATAAATAATTAAATATGAATTTTCTACCAAAACTTTTTCAAAAAAAAAAAGTCTCGTGTCTGACCACCCTAACTAATAGAAAATTTTACCAAATTTAATTTTTTTTTTTTTTTTCTTATACTAGCTGAAGTATAGAATGTGACACAACTTTTAGATTTAAAAAATGTTATACCGTTTGAAAGTTATAGCTATTTTTCAATCAGTATGTCAATCAGCACTTTATAATTATCTTCATCGATAATTAAATAATAAATACTTATTGAACTCGGAATTTGACAGAAATTATATTGATGGAATCTAGAGAGCAATATTAAAAAACTTTTTTCGTTTTATTCAATTTTGATCAAAATAACATTATCAGATGGCTACCCGAAGTCTGAGTATCACTAAAACCCTCTTCAAACACATCTTTTGGGTTGACCGGGTAGGCTTGGTAAATGTTGAGCCTAATCAGATATTCGATTCCAAATCGGATATCTGATTATAAATCCGATATCTGATATGTTGTGATTGGAAAATTCAAAATCCCAACCCATTTTGGAGGGAAAATTGGGTTTAAACATCATAGCTTATTATTTATAAATTATTTCACTTATATTACTATGTAAAGACGTATTTTAATACATTATATATATATATATATATATATATATATATATATATATATATATATATATATATATATATATATATATATATATATATATATATATATATATATAAACGTAATATAAAGATATATAAAATATAATCTAGCAATATATAATAATATATTATGTTAATCTTATTACAATCTATAAATATAATTTATACTATTATTATTTTTACTAAATATAATAACGTTATATATATATATATATATATATATATATATATGTATGTATGTATGTATATATATATATATAATACGTAGTATATATTATAATATTAATATGTATGTTATTAATATATATAAATATATATAATAACGTAATATTTTCATTAAATATAATATGTATTATATTATTATATTAATATGTATAATAATATTATATATATATATATATATAATAACGTAATATATTAAATATAAATATATAATATGTATTATAATTTTATATATATATATATATATATATATATTAATATGTATGTTATTAATATATATATATAATAACATAATATTTTCATTAAATATAATAAAGTAATACATATATATGTTATTAATATATATAATAACATCATAGGTATATTATATATGTTAATAATATACATATTTATTATATTAAATATGTATACATATTAATATATATGAGTCAAAGGGGATCATAGGTCAACCATTGACCCCTTTGACACATTAAACGACGACATATCTCCTTAGGGGTCCTAGGAGCCCTAGGAACATATTACAATGGCTAATATGAGTCAAAGGGGGTCATAGGGTGACCTATGACCCTTTTCACCCATTAAATGACGATATATGTCCCTACGGGTCCTAGGACCTCGAGGGACATATTTGAATCGTTCATATGGGTCAAAGGGGGTCATAGGGTGACCTATGACCCCCTTTGACCCACTAAACGATGACATATGTCTCTAGGGGTCCTAGAACCCCTAGTGACATATTTGAATGGGTAATATGGGTCAAAGGGGGTCATAGGTCCCTTTGACCCATTAAATGATGACATATGTCCCTACGGGCCCTAGGACCCCTGGGGACATATTCGAATGGGTCATATGGGTCAAAGGGGGTCATAGGGTGACCTATGACTCTCTTTGACCCATTAAATGACGACATATGTCTATAAGAGTCTTAGAACTCCTAGGGACATATTCGAATGGGTAATATGGGGACCCATTAAACGATGACATATGTTGCTAGGGGTCCTCGAACCACTAGAAACATATTCGTTCATATGGGTCAAGGGGGTCATAAGTGACCTATGACCCCTTTTGACCCATTAAATGATGACATATGTTTCTAGGGGTCTTAGAACCCCTAGGGACATTTCGAATTGTTCATATGGGTCAAAGGGGGTCATAGGTCATAGGGTGACCTATGACCCCCTTTGACCCATATGAACAATTTGAATATGTCTCTAGGGGTCCTAGAACCCCTTGGGACATATTCAAATCATTTATATGCGTCAAGGGGGTCATAGGTGACCTATGAACCCCTTTGACCCATTAAACGACGACATATGTCTCTAGGGGTCCTAGAACCCCTAGAGATATATTCGAATTGTTCATATGGGTTAAAGGGAGTCATAGGGTGACCTATGACCCACTTTGACCCATTAAATGACGACATATATCTCTGAGGGTCCTATAACCCCTAGGGACATATTTGAATCGTTCATATGGGTCAAAGGGGGTCATAGGGTGACCTATGACCCCCTTTGACCCATTAAATGATGACATATGTCCTTAGGGATCCTGGGACCCCTAGGGACATATTTGAATCGTTCATATGGGTCAAAGGGGGTCATAGGGTGACCTATGACCCCCTTTGACTCATTAAACGATGACATATGTCTCTACGGGTCCTAGAACCCCTAGGGACATATTCGAATTGTTCATATGGGTCAAAGGGGGTCATAGGGTGACCTATGACTCCTTTTGACCCATTAAATGATGACATATATCCCTAGAGGTCATAAGACCGCTACGGACATATTGAAATTGTTCAAATTGGTCAAAGGGGGTCATAGGGTGACTTATGACCCCCTTTGACCCATTAAACGATGACATATGTCCCTAGGGGTCCTAGAAACCTTAGGGACATATTCGAATGGGCCATATAAGTCAAAGGGGGTCATAGGGTGACTTATGACCCCCTTTGACCCATTAAATGATGACATATGTCCCTAGGGGTTCTAGTACCCCTAAGGACATATTCGAGTCATTCATATGGGTCAAAGGTGGTCATAGGGTGACCTATGACCCCTTTTGACACATTAAATGTCGACATATGTCCCTAGGGGTCTTGGAAATCCTAGGGACATATTCAAATCATTCCTACGAGTCAAAGGGGGTCATAAGGTGACCTATGACTCCTTTTGACCCATTAAATGACGACATATGTTCTTAGGGATTATGGGACCCCTAAGGACACATTCAAATCATTCATATGGGTCAAAAGGAGACATAAGGTGACCTATGACCCCCTTTGAACCATTAAATGACAACATATGTCCCTAGGGGTCCTAAGACCCCTAGGGACATATTCGAATGGGCCATATGGGTCAAAGGAAGTCATAGGGTGACCTATGACCCCCTTTGACCCATTGAATGATGACATATGTCCCTAGTGGTCCTACGACCCCTAGGGACATATTCGAATTGTTCATATGAGTCAAAAGGGGTCATATGGTGACCTATGACCCCCTTTGACCCATTAAACGATGACATATGTCCCTAGGAGTCCTAGGACCCCTAGGGACATATTTGAATCGTTCATATGGGTCAAAGGGGGTCATAGGGTGACCTATGACCCCTTTTAACCCATTAAACGACGACATATGGTCCTAGGACCCCTAGGGACATATTCGAATCTTCCTATGGGTCAAAGAGGGTCATAGGGTGACCTATCACCCCGTTTGACTCATTAAACGATGGCATAGTTCCCATATGTCCGTTTGACCATAATGGCTTGCGGATCTAGCAATCTCACATTGTGGTCGAAAATCAATATCAACAATTAGCATCTCCAACTTCCCCATCGGTCCCACTCCTTCCAGGATAACATTAATGTATTCATACTCTCCAATAGGATACCCACAGGCCATGTCCCATTTTGATTTGCACACAACAACATTGTATCCCATAGATCTGAGACGGCTCATCACAGTCCTTCTAAGGCAACCATTTCTGCATTCTTCCTTGTCCTTGCAGATTTTATTGGTGTCCTAGTTTGTTGCTTCTAAATTCTTGAATGTATCTACCAAAAGATTCCTCTCCCACACACTAGAACATTGAACAAGACTCTCATTCATTTTCTTTGTCAATTTGATCCATCGTTAGTTGCTTTGTCAATTTGATAATCTTCCTCCGCTTGCTGGTTTGATCTATCTTCTACAAGAAATTCATATTTCCACACCTGGCATACATGCTAATAAGAAAATTTCCCACGGAGACATTTCATCAAATAGTTTACATGCATCATTCCCTACCATAGCTGCTGGGATATCAAACCTAGCAATGTCCTCTATTGTGAATTCATTGGAGGAATGTTGAGGGTGTAAACGATTTTGTAACAACCACGTTTCATGTCCTTCATCAAGTAAAGTTCAGAGTAAATTCATTGTTCCTGCAGATAGATAGAAACTCTCTGTTGAATGACCATTTAACAATAGCACATGATGATTCTTTGTTGGACAATCAAATTCGTTACTCTTGGAGAACACTTCCATTATTTGCAGCTAAATGGAAATCCATCACCTACTATTATCTCATGCAATATATGGCATGGGTAGTTACTTTGCTTTGTGATGCAATGAACCTTTGATATAACTTCTTGAGGCCTTCGTAAAATGTAGGTTCTGATAAGGCTTTTTCCCAATAATGATACAAACTGCCTTTTTCCATTTCCTCTCAAGCATGATCAAATAGAGTTCCATTTGAAATGTATTCATGACTAGCAAGGGAACTGGTGTCTCCATGCAACAGCCAAACAATTTGATATTTTGAGCATGACTCTGATATAGCTAAACCACTTGCTTTAGCACTTCCATGGATTGAAGGCTCATATGACTTGTATGCTGAGAGTTGTCTTTATTGTGAGTGGATTATCATCATAGAAAGGTGGCAAATAAGATATTCCTCCTCTTTGATAATGCCATTGAATCACAACTGCCACCTTGTTTTAAAACTTACATGTGACACAGGTTAAAAACTGCCTCATAGAGGTTAAGAAAAACATGTTTTTGGATGTTATCATTAACCTTTTGAGAGGTTAATGGTTAAGAAAAACATGTTTTTGGATGTTATCATTAACCTTTTGAGAGGTTAATTGTTAAGAAAAATGTGTTTTTGGATGTTATCATTAACCTTTTGAGAGGTTAGGAAAAATGCATTTTGGGTGGCGATCATTAACCTTTAATAACTTGAGGTTCAGAAGTCGGATTTCTATTTCAAGTGTTGTGCAGAGCTGCTAACGAGCAGGAGACATGGAGGCTTAGAGACTCACAAAATTCAAAGATAGAATGGCCAATTTAAGGCTTAAAACTAGGCAAGTTTTAAATATTAACCATGGCTCATAAAATTGAAACAAATTTTATAGCCGAGCAACAGGTCTTGCTAGGTAAAAAGGTAAAGATATAACATTAGTAAAAGTATAATGAAGTTAGATAGAATGAAAATTTAAAAAGATTGGCTATGCAATCCTGGGCTCTTAAGAATGTTTATTGTAATTTGAATGTACATGGCTACAACTAGGTGGTCCTTATGCTTGGCATGTTTAATTAATGTTATCTCTTGAATTTCTACATTGATTCCTCTCTAATTTCTTGTGGTTTCTCCTAATTGATTACTTTTCTATGTAATTCTAGGCAAGGGTAGCTAGGGGGTGTCCTATTTTCCCTCCTTCCTTGTGTCAGGTGTTATGAAAGAAAGTTTCTTTTTTGGTGAAGTTTGGGATCATGTAGTGCCTTCTTGAAAACTAGTTGTAGGTTGGCAGAATTGGTTTCTAATCTATAACTTGCAAAAGGTTATGATTCTTGTAGGAACTATTGTCAAAATGGTTTAAGGTAGAGGAAATATAGAATATATTATTATGGATATGGTGAGATGGATTATAGCTAGACTTGAAGATATTAAAACAACCCAAAGAAGAGGAGTACATCTTGAATATGTTAGTGATGAAGAAGCAGTGGGAGCACTGAATCCTAAACCTGAGGTGGAACAAGATGAAAAAATACTTCTAAGAGCATTGAATAGATAAAATGCAAGACTTATTTTTTATCTTTCTACATACAGTAGAAGACTTCATACTGATGCTTTGCTGGATTAGATCTCTAAGATTGAGAAATATTTTGATTGTGAAAGTATTCCTAAGGATAAGAAGCTGAGGACAGTAATTACAAAGTTGAAAGGGCATGCATCTCTTTAGTGGACACTTTTGTAGACTAATAGATAAAGAAGAGGAAAAGAAAATATCAACACTTGGGTAAATATGGTTGGTAAGTTGAAAATAAAAATCCTTCATGTTGATTATCAAGTTAATTTGTTGAGACAAATATAAAATTTGAGATAGAAAGACATGACTTTGAAATATTATAATGAAGAATTTTATAAGTTGGACACTGGATCTAGACATATTGATGATGAATTTGAGAAAGTTTTTAGATACTTGAATGGTTTGCGGATTTCTTTATAGGATGACATTATCTTTGTAAATATGGATTGTGCTAAAGAAGCATATTTGTATGTCTTGAGAGCGTAAGACATTTTAGCAAAGAAACAAGAGAGAATAGACAAATTAGAGAAAGAGGTGGAAGATTTCACTGAAGTAGAGGAAGTTATTTTATAGTAAGTAGAAGATTTTATAGTTTACCTAATGACAAAGGCAAATCAAAATGGAAAGAAGACAACGGAAGTAGGGGAAGAGGCAGATGCACTAGAGGTAATTATACTAGTTACTTTAGGAATAAAAGTAGTGGAAAGAGAGAAGATAGATCTTGGTTTGAAGGTACCTTTTTTAATTATGGTGAAGGACATAAAGCTTTTGAAATTTTTCTGGTAAGAAAGTGGGAAGTAGTAGAAAAAATACTTTGATTCAAGAAGAGTCTATTGATGCACCTAATGAACCTTAGAAAGGAGAGAACATGGTGATGAAAAGATCTTTGTGGAATGAGCAGTTGGATAATGAACCTATTTTGAGAAAAAGTATTTTTAAGACTAGATGTAAGATTAAAGATAAATTTTGTAAAGTGATTATTCACAGTGGTAGTTCTAAGAATTTGGAATCAAAGGAATTGGTAACTAAACTAAAATTTCAAAGATTAGAGCACTCTAACCCTTATCACATTGTTTCAATCAAGGATAAATATATATTACTAGTAGGTGAATAATTCCTTCTGAAGTTTAATATTGGAAACTATTTTGATAAAATCTTTTGTTGTATTATGCCTATGGATTATTGTCATATATGTTTGGGAAGAACTTGGTAGCATGATAGGAAAGCTTTTGATAATGGTAGATTAAATCAATATACTATTTGAGCTAATGCTAAGAAACAAGTATTGAACTTCCTTTGTTTGAGAAATCTGAGGAAAGTCAGTATACTTCTATGAGAGTTTGTTTGGTTGAGGGAAATCAGTTTGTGAAAGATATCAAGAAAGAAAAGGTTTCTTTTCTTTGATTCCTAGAAATATTAAGAAGCAAGAAGAGCTTGAACATGCACTTACAGTTAGATCTTTGTTGGCTGAATCTTGAGATATTATTTATGATAATGTTCTTGATAGATTATCTCCTATGAGACTTGTATAAGTCATTGTATCTAGAATTGATATGTGGAGCTATTTTACCTAATAAAGTATGGCATAGACTAATATCTACTAAAAATGAAGAATTGAATAGACAAGTGAAGGAATTCCTTGAGAACGATTTGGTCAGAGAAAGTTTTACTCCTTGTGTAGTACATGTTGTAGATCAACACCTAAGAAAAATTGATAATGGAGGATGTGCATAGATTATAGAGCTATAAACAAAATAATGATGAAGTATAGGTTTCTTTGTCCTAGGATGGATGACATTATGGAAAGATTGAGTGGATAAAAATATGTTACAAAGATTGATTTGAAAAGTGTCTCTCATCATATTAGAATCAAAGAAGGATGTGAATGGAAGACTACTTTTAAGACTAATGAAAGTTTGTATGAGTGGTTGGCTATGCCTTTTGGTTTAACTAATGCACCTAGTACTTTTATGATGCTGATGAATTAAGTTTTGAAGAAATTCTTGGGTAAGCTTGTGAGTGTACCCTTAATGATATACTAACATAGAATAAGACTAAAGAGGAATACCTTGAGCATATCATACATATTTTGCAGATGTTGAAAGAAGAGAAGCTGCTAATAAATCTGAAGAAATGTTCATTTATGAAGGAGGGTCTTGTTTATCTAGGTTTTGTAGTTTGTTTTGATGGTTTGAAGATGAATCATGAGAAGATAAAAGCTATTCTTGATTCCCCTACACGTAAGAATGTTGGAGAAGTTAGATCATTTCATGGATTTTTTTTTTTTTTGACAAAAATTAGATCATTTCATGGATTGATATATTTTTACAAAAAGTTTATAAGAAATTTTAGTTCAATTTGTAATTCTATGATAGAGACTATGAGAGGTGATAAAAAAGATTTCAAGTGGACACATGGAGTAGATAGAAGGTTTTAAACATTGAAGAAAAAGTTTGTAGAATTTTGTATTCCTTTTTTTTGACTAATTTTTGTGTAAAAAAATTCAGTTTGATTGGATGATGTTAGTGGTAATGTCATTTGTGCTATTTTGATTCAAGAAGGTAAGCCTATATCTTTCTATAGTAATAAATTGAATGATGCTAAAAGGAAATATTCAGTCTATAATCAAGAATTTTATGCAATTATTTAGGCTTTGAAGAAATGGATACACTATTTGATCCTTAGAGAATGTGTGCTATACACTAATCATAAAGCTTTATAGTATTTGGGAACTTAAAATAAGTTGAATCAAAGACATATGAAGTGGCTATATGTCAAACTTTTCTTTTGTGTTGAAACATTAGAGTGGAAAATCTAATAAGGTAGCAAATGCATTGAGAAAAGGAAGAAGTTTGTTGACAAAGATGGGAATTGAAGTACTTGGTTTTTAGGATTTGAAGAACTTTTATGACATCGGCCCTAATTTTACAGAACCTTGGAAATATTGTAAGAACCTAGTGACTGATGAATAAGATAAGTGGGTTGATCATTTCTTTTAGGAAGATATGTTTTTTAAAAGAATTTAGTTATGTGTACCTAGATGATCTATTAAGGAGAATATCATTAAAGAGAAATATAATGGTGGACTTGTACGATATTTTAGGGTTAATAAGATAATAAGATGATTTCAGAGATATGCTATTGACCACACATATATAGGAATGTTTAGAAGATGGTAAGGAGTTGTAGAATATGTCAATTTGCGAACAAAAGTGGACAAAATGTTGGATTGTAGACACCTTTACCTATTCCTTGCAGACCTGAGGAAGATATTAGTATGGATTTTATTGTGGGATTACCTAGAACTTAGAGAGGCAATGGTCATATCTTTGTAGTGGTTGACAAATTTTCTAAGATGAAACATTTCATACCTCATAAGAAGACATCAGATGTAGTACACATAGAAGATCTATTTTTCAATGAGATTGTGAGACTTCATGGATTACCTAGACTATTATTTTAAATAGAGATACTAATTTTACTTGTTACCATTGAAGAACGCTTTGGAGGAAGTTGAATACTAATCTTAAGTTTAGTTCTACATTTCATCCATAGATTGATGGACAGTGAACAAAAGTTTGGGTAACCTTTTGAGATGTTTGATTGGAGATAGACCTACTAATTGGGATTTGATTTTTCCACAAGATGAGTTTTCATATAATAATTATGTGAATAGAAGTACTAAGAATACTCCTTTTGAGATTGTAAATGGCATGAGTCCTAGAGTAGATATTGAATTAAGGAAATCTGATGTTAAAGTGAAGAATGGTGCTAAGGCTAAAGAATTTCTGGAATTTATGAAGAATTTGCATGAAGGAGACAAAAGTAATCTATGTGATAGTAATCAAGGATATAAAGATAGAGAAGATAAGAGGAGAAGACATAAGAATTTTAAAGTTGGAGATGAAGTAATGGTGCATTTTGAGAAAAAAAGATTTCCAGTTGGTATATATAGCAAGATGAAGATGAAGAAGTTTGGACATTGTAAAATCTTGAAGAAACATGACAGTGATAATACTTTTGAATTTGAATTTCCCGAGGATGTTGATATTTCACCTATATAAAATATTTTAAACATCTTTGAGTACCATGAATCAGATTAAGAGATTACTAATAATATTGATTATCCTGATAAGAAAAGAGAGGGAATGTATAAGATTTTGGATACAAAATTAGTAAGAGCACAAGAGGAAAATATTGTGAGGAATATTTGGTTCAATTGCAGGGTAAACCTATTGAAGATATAGTTCTTGGATCATAGAGTCTAAGTTGGATCTTTATGATACTTCTTAGAGCATCAGGGCTTCCTTATATGGATATAAATTCTTTTGTTACCCTAGGTGTCTGATGTAGGAGCATCTTGGATAGTTTGGAAATCATGCATCACCACAAAGATTTCCTTTTATTGTTCCTATTTGTTGTTTGGATAATGGTCATTATTGCTTGTTCTTCTCTTTTCACATAGTTATCTCCTTAATTTGGACCTATTGTGGATCCTTTTTTTAAGCTTGCATACTTAATTCCATTATTTGTGTGATTTATCCTTCTCTTTGTTCAAGGCGAGCTATTTTCCTAGCATCTTGCATATTGTGTAGGTTTGGCTTTAGCAAGGTTTGGTGTCACATCATAGCATCATGCACACTTGGGAACTTTTTCTTGGATCACATGTTGACGTATTCTTGTACCTACAAAAGTTAATTTTCTTGTTTAAAAGGTTGTTCAATTCTCCTTTTGAGTAGGACCCTATAGTTTTGTAATCAATTTCCTAAAAGGTCAACTTGTGGTCTTGCTAGCTATAAGCGTAGAGATCCAGGATTGGGAAAAGTACAATGAAGTCAGATAGAAGGAAATTGGAAAAAAACTTGCTCTGTAAGCCTAAGATATTTATCTCACTAATTCTTGGAAATGTATGTGACATGTCATGAATGGATAATAGAAGAACTTGACTGGATTGGAATGATGGATCTTCTCCTTTGAGCCAAACTCTACAACTACCTTGAAGGAAGAAGTTTGATGCAAGAAGGACATGCTTAGACTTGAATGCTTGCTTGAAGAATGCCTTGAATGCTTCCTTTTGGAGATGAGATAACTTGAGAATGAGCTATGAAAATTAAGCCCACAAGCCTCCTTTTGTACTAGTTTCAAGCCTAGAAAACAACTTAGGCCAACAGCGGAGGTAATTAAATTACTTGCTAAACTCTAGAACTTTCAAGCCCCAAACCCAACAATCATCGAGGACTTAGGTAAACTTGGGTTAACCTAGTCTAAACCAGGTCAACCTAGTCTAGACCAAGTCAACCTAGATCAACCTTGTCCTAGACAACTGGAAAGGAAGGCCACAAAAATTACCACAGGATGGTGCAATAGTGAACATAACAATAGATATGGTTGAAAGGGTATCAAAATGACACCTAGAAGACCATGTCAGAAAGAAAGAGATGACAAAGAGGATTGAAATAGAATAGGAGAGGAGTAAAAGAGATTGAAAACCACACTGAGGAGGGCTAAAAGCTCTCAAAATGAAGTGCATCCATTTTAAGATGGTATACCTTAATAAAAAATAAAAACAAAAATGATAACTTACCATTTTATGGGGTGCCATTATTGAAAAATGATGAAAATGATGGCAATTTTTTTATTCTTTGAAATATGATCAAAGTTTAAGTGTATTCCACTACTTCTAGTTGTTGGTTCGCGATTCTGGGAGTTGGAAACGGCCAAAGTTGTAATCATTCAAAAAATAAATAAGCTCTTCAAAACCTGATTTGGTTTTTAAAAACTTTTTGCTCTCCAAAACTCGTTATCATGTTTTGAAGAACTTTTGATTTTTTGTAACTCAATCAGGTTCTAAATGTATTTTAATTTTTATTATTTTTTGTTACTCTTGGCTACCAAGCCTAACTCTATTTTGAATCCATTCATATCCTGATCAAGATATTGAAATATTTAGATTTTTTTGTGTCCATTTTTGTGTCCATCATCTTGGTGCACTTACCCAAACCTAATTTGAAAATGTGATATGCATATTTAAATGAGTAAAATTTAGAAACAAAAATTAGTATGGTTTTGAGCAACTTTTGACCATACTATTTTGGGTTCCCTAACAAGGCATTATAATCATTTACATGGAAGATATTGAAATGAAATTGTGAGAATTAGAATTAACAAGTTTTTTACAAAATATGAATCCAAAAAAATAAAGATTTCTCATTTTCCTAAAATAGAGCCAATTGAATGTAGTGTCTAGATGCTTACATAGGGGCTCTTTGACAACAAGGATTGAAATGAAATTACAAAGAAATGTAATATCTAGATAATTTGGTTCTAAAGAGTTATAAATTTTGGGTTTGAAAAAATAGAGATCTGTAGGGATTGGATTAAACATATGAGAGCTTACACAAAAATTAGATTAGGGTTTCTTTGTAAAATCTCTTGTGACATTAAGATGTCCTTTTGATGCAAGAGCATCTTGCATTACGAAATAAAAGGGGGTGTCGTACAAAAAAATTACAAATTAAAAAATGTTATAAATTTAAAAAATTGGAGGAAAGAGAAAGTGACAAAAATTAAAGGAAAAATAATTCTTTTAAAATAGAAAATGGAAAAATGGAGAGAAAAGGCTTTTTCATTTATCAAGGTGCATCGGTGGGATAAAATGAAAAATAAGAAAAATGGTTATCATTTCATTTATTGTGTGTAAGTGGCATCTTAGAATTGTGTAGAAAGTTCCTTAAATGATGCATTAAATATTTTTTGTGATCCATAACTTAGACAATGTAATTTTCTAATGGCCACATGGTAGTGCTTAGTTATATTCGGGTGGGACTTAAATATTTGTTGTAAGGTAGTTGCATTTACCTTCTTATCCCACATTGGTTGTTTGTAACATCTTAGGTGGTAAGTGTCTATTTAAGAAAGGAATATAATCAAGCTCTCAAGGTGTGATCTTTTCTTATATACAAGTTGGGAGAGAAGGATGAAGTTGAGGATTGAAGTTTGAGAAGAGATAGTAGCTACAACTTGGGAAACAAGAAGATTGTTTGGTTTCTTGCGAGCACAAGTTTAGATTTTCCTTGGAGATTTCTACTAGACTAGGGATCTAGACTAGCTAGGGTTTGGGTTGGATCTTGTAGAACTATTACTTGCTTTATATTTGGTCATAAATGGGAAGTCCTTACAACCTAATATATTGCATGTTATTAGTTATTTTATGAATAAAGAGTTGTGTTTGGTATTGGATCTTATTTCTTGCATTGTGTTTCTATTCTGTGGCTATTTGTTGGGGACTAGGACATCTCCTTTCAGGATTCTCTTACCTTGCACTATGTGAAGTGGTATCAGAACTAGTTTTCTTAACCATGTTGACAAATCATAGAAGTTAAGGCAGTTTGCACTAAGTCCTTGGGTGAATATTATTAGAGCAAGGTTGGATCTAGTTGATCTTGTAGATTTTTTGTAGAGAGTTTGCAAAGATCTTGGAAGATGCCTCTGAGAAGATTGGACCCTAGAATGATTACAAATCTTTGTGATGTAATGAAGAAGAAGATTTCAAAAATGTCTACTCGGTTGGAAGCTAGATTGACCAATCGAGTTAAGGAAGGGATAGTTGAGTTTTGCAAAGATTTATGGAGATGGAGCTTACTAATCCAAAAGAGATTGGTCTAGTCAGTTAAGAAGATTGTGTAGTGAAGAAGACAATTTTTTGTTGAGAAAAAGGTAAAGGATGACTTCACTGAAGCTAAAGAGGTATGTATGGTTGGTTTTGTTGATCAATTTATAGAATCTGATATAAAACCTACAAAGCAACTTGTAGTTGTTGTTGAGATGCCTAAGCTTATAGAAGATCTTTCTAACCTTTTTTACACTAGAAAGGAGATTTATTTTCATGATCATTTGGTTGAATCTAACATGAAAATTATAGAGCATCTTATTGTTGATGATGAGATTGTTGATTATGGGGATTTACATATGGATGAATATTTGCATATGGTTGCTGATGTGGATCTGTATTCATATGTTTTCACTAAGATGATTGAGGATGTACTGGTTATTGTTGATATGGTTGATATGGATGTTGCTATCGATTTGGAGTTGGATTTTGTTGATATGGTTGAGGATCTACATGATACTACGAATATGTATGTTCTTGATCTACCTTTATTTGATGAAAAAAAAATTTGGCATCAAAGTATGGGACATACTTTTCTATCTACCTAGGGAGTCTAATGTAGGAGCATCTTGCATCATGAAATAAAAGGGGGTGTGATATAAAAAAAAAAAAACTAAAAATGGAGGAGAGAGAAAGTGACAAAAATTAGAGGAAAAAAAGATTTTAAAACAATAGAAAATGGAAAATTTGAGAGAAGAGGCTCTTTCATTTACTAAGGTGCATGGGTGCCATAAAAAGAAAATTAAGAAAAATGGTTGTCATTTCATTTATTGAAGTGTGTAGGTGGCATCTTAGAATTATGTGGAAAGTTCCTTAAATGATGCATTTAATATTTTTTGTGATCCACAAAGGCAATGTAATTTTTTGATTGGCCACATGGTAGTTCTTAGTTGTATTTGGGTGGGAATTAAATATTTATTGTAAGGTAGTTATATTTACCTTTTTATCCCACATTGGTTGTGTTTATAAAAAAAAGGGTGGTAAGTGCCTATTTAAGAAAGGCATATAATCAAGCTCTCAAGGTGTGATCTCTTCTTGTATAGAAGTTGGGAGAGAAGGATGAAGTAGAGGAGTGAAGTTTGAGAAGAGCTGGTAGTTGCGGCTTGGAAAACAAGGATATTGTTTGGTTGGCTGTGAGCACAAGTTTAGATTTCTCTTGGAGATTTCTACTAGAGTGTGGATCTGAACTAGCCAAGGTTTGGGTTGGATCTTGAGGATCTTGTAGAACTATTACTTGCTTTGTATTTGGTCATAACCGGGAAGGCATTACAGCCTGACACATTACATGTAGTAATTTTGTGCTGCTGGATTTTGATTGTGTGAATCTTTTTGAGCCAACATTTCAGGTCACACTTTGTGAACCATCATCAAGGCAAGAGAGTGGTATGGAGATGTGAACCACTTTTTTTATACTTATCATCTTCTTACTTCTCTCCTACCCTGATGATGGTTCACAGAGTGTGACATGAAACCTTGGCTCAAAAAGATTCACACAATCAAAATTCAGAAGCACAAAATTACTATGATGGACTATGGAAATACATTTACAAACATTCATGTAATTAGTTATTTTATGAATAAAGAGTTGTGTTTGGTATCAGATCTTATTTCTTGCATTGTGTTACCGTTGTGTGGTTATTTGCTAGGGGCTAGGATATCTCCTTTGGAGATTCTCCTACCTTGCATTGCATCACCTTTATTGAAAAAAATTTAAAAAAAAGATTTCTTATACATCGACGAGATATAGCCATAAATTTTTCCCTTATCATTAAAGAGCATATATACTACTAAAAGCCTAAAGCATAGCCTAAGCTAGGGTTATGACCATTATTACAATAGAAAGAGAGGAAAATTAACTAAACACCTCCAATATTGTCTTTATATGGTATAGCTAAGAAACTTGTAACATTATCTAAGGTTCAAGGTCTTATTAACAAAGGGAGGCATTTAAGTAGATTCAAAATCATATTAATTAGGCAAGCATTCAACTAGCTACATTATCACAATTCTATTAAATTATTGACATACTAAGGCTAAGTTTACATGTTAAATAGTTGATACTACTCAATAAACTCAATCAATCATGATCTTAAAAAGATGTGCAAGGCAACTGTCACAAAAATCTAAAAAACTGAAATCATTTAAAGTCAATATAAAATTTAGAAGTGACTATATAAGTCGAGCTCCCAAATAAATTTTATTTTTATCACCACACTTTCATTTTTCTCATTTAGATATACAATTTTTTCTTAATTTCTCTTAGACTGTTTTCTCTATGGACGTTAATAAAATAAATTAAAAATTGTAAATTATTTTAAACTTATAAAGTAAAATATATAATGCATGTAAAAAATATCTAAAATAAAATAAAAACATACATGAAATTTAAATAGAGAATAGTAAAGAATGGATTTTTGTCTCATTTTCTAATTGTAAGTGCCTGAGCCAAATAAAATTTATATAAATCAATCAAAAATTATATATGAAGAGGAGAGTGGGGAGATGAATAGATAGAACAATAAAGATATATGAGGTAATAGATGGATGGATAGAACAAATCCAAGAGAAATAGATGAAATAGAATATATATAGAGAGAGGTGAAAGGTAAAGAGAGGGCTAAGATAAGATAAGATAGAGATGGGGAAGAAGAAATGAATGTCTATATGTGAGCAGGAAAGATATAAAGGTAGAGATAGAGAAATAGATAGACACAGTTTGTAAGTAAAAAAATAGACATAAGAATATAAAAGATAGAGAGGGATAGATATTTGACTAGATATATCACATTATCAACATTTGATATATATATTTCACTTTCAACATAACCATAGCATCCCTCAAAAATAGGGTTGAACTATTCCAAACCATAACTATAACAATAGTTCCTATGATTAACTTTTTCAACAATATGTGTTTCCATTGATATAAGAATATAAAAATAAAAAGGGATGGAGATTCAACCACATATATCACACTGTCAAACATTTGATATATATACTCTCATCTTAACCATAGCACCCCTATAAAAAAAATGTTGAACTAAAACAAACCATAATGATAACAATAATTTCAACGATTATCTTTTTCGACAGTATATGTTTCCACAAATATAAGAATATACAAATAGAGAGGGATAGAGATCTGATTAGATATATCATACTACCAAACATTTGAGATATATTTTACCATCACCATAACCATAGCACTCCTCAAAAACAATATTCCAAACCATAACTATAACAATAATTCTAACAATTACCTTTTTTCACACTATATGTTTCCACCTATATAAGAATATAAAAATAGAGAAGAATAGAGATCCGACTAGATATATCACACTATCAACATTTGATATATATTTTACTAGCATTTCACCCATATTCCAAACCATAATTATAACAATAATTCCCATAATTACTTTTTTCCACAACAATAATTCCCAGAATTACTTTTTTCCACAGCATATGCTTCCACCCAATTTAGGGCCCGTTTGGTGAGCAGAATAGGAATACGTATTCTGGAATAGAAAATGGGGCTACGTATTCCTGTTCTCTGTTTGGTTCAGCCAATATTTGATGGGAATTTGCAGACCCCAAAATTTATGTTTTCTAAAATTAAAAAAAGTGGAATAGGAATACGTATTCCAATAACACCTATTTGGGTGGAATTGCAAAACTCCATTTTTGGGCCAAAATTGGAATACATATTCCTATTTTACTTCGTATTCCAATTCTGTTTTGGTGCATCCAAACAAAGAATTCAATTTTTTTGGAATACGTATTCCTATTCTGCTCACCAAACGAGCCCTTAAAAAGATAACGTGTCCACATAAGAACACAAGCCTACTGATTCCAATCTGTGGGGAACAAAAAAAAAAGAAGTAAGTGGGTTTTATAGTCCACGACACTATGCCATAGTTTTTGGGTTTACATATGGTGACAATGATATAGGACTACCTCATACTCTTTTTCGAGAGGCACTTGGTGCTACAAACGAGGCGTACATACCTTACCCCAATTCTGTTTTGGTGCATCCAAACAAGGAATTCAATTTTTTTGGAATACGTATTCCTATTCTGCTCACGAAACGAGCCCTTAAAAAGATAACGTGTCCACATAAGAACACAAGCCTACTGATTCCAATCTGTGGGGAACAAAAAAAAAAAAAAGTAAGTGGATTTTATAGTCCACGACACTATGCCATAGTTTTTGGGTTTACATATGATGACAATGATATGGGACTACCTCATACTCTTTTTCGAGAGGCACTTGGTGCTACAAACGAGGCGTACATACCTTACCCCCCACTGGGATTTAAACTTGTGACCTCTCTTTCAAGAGTACAAATTCTCCACCACTAGGCCAACTCAGGCCAACAATGATCATTATTTTGTTTGGATTTTTACGTTAGGCCTACGAAGACTTGTCACTCACGCGTTTTAAAGCTGTGAAAGCCCAAACAATATCCTAATAATTTTCCATCGACAGCTTTCGGATATTCCTAAGCAATGAACTAAGGAAGACGACGAATAACTTCCTTGGGAAAAACGAGGTAGGCGAAGTAAGCATGTACAGCCTGAAGAGAGAGGCGAGCTGTAAAGCACTCGCTGGTCTCGTCCAAACTTGAACGACAAACATCCGTCTCTTCTCGCTTGCATTTTCCTACCATGGGCTGCTGTTTCTCCAAGCCCAAGACGGGTACGGAGACTAAGCAGCAGCCCAATTATGTCGCAGCAGAGAAACCAAACCAGAACCAGGCGCCAAGCCAGTCACCATCCAAAGCTCAACCTCACCTTCCAAACCAGCTGCCAAACACTACCCAAACCCAGCCCCAGACCCCAAAGCTGCTGCCACCCTCCTACCAAATCCCGCATCAACCTACAGTTGCTCAGCCGCCACTAGGGTACCCGATTGATCCTTTGGAGTTCACTGGTAAGCCGCCCCTGTCCGTTCCTCCTCCGACGCCGCCGCCGCCGTCACCCACTTTGAAAAACTGTATCAGCCGTTTTCGAAAGATCAATAATGCAGGCGAGGTCGACCGTTTGATAGATCTCATCGACCAGCTCTTGAACTCTCTTTCAAACCCGGTTAGTATGGGAGTACCTCTGCTTCAACCTCGATCTTAAGAAATGTACAATTCTTCAATTCTTTTGCCGTTTTATTCAAAGATTTCCTGATGGTCAATGCAGCCAACACAAGAGAAGACATTACGGAGAAGCACTAGTTCACAAGCTTATTCCGATACACTCAAGGATACAGCCAAATCAATATGGACCTCCTTTCTACAAAGTGGGTCTGTGTTCCTCGAATTTGTGAATAAGCATGTTCAGCAGCAGAAGGTATCTGCGCCTCATTAATTTCTATTTTATTTATTGGTTAATAGCATATCGAGATTATATGCGAGGGCTTGGAATTGACGATGGTTGTATTTACATGGAGACGAAGGAACCGGAAAAGCTGTAGCAAAAATATTGCAAGAAGTGGGGAAGGTGCATTGGGTGGTTGCAGGGTTATTGGTTGTGGCTTTCATGGTAGACCAGATTAGTCAGATTTCTGATAACCGCAGTGAATGTATAGAGCTCTTGAAACAAATGAGTAAGCTTGCTGAGCATATAAGAAAGTTGAACTACGATATGCCACAAGAAGAAAAGATATTAAATGAAGCGACTGTATAGATTGTTGAAGGATCCATGGTGTGCGCTTCTCAATTAAAATCTGTAACGCTCTTCAGGTAACATGTCTGCATTGCTGAAAGTTTAATGTGAGTTCTATTAATGTTAATATCATTGTGTGTGGTTATTCTGATTAAAATTGTGCGTGCTGCAGGTTTTTGAAGGCTTTCGTGGACTCCCAAAGCTTGGCCAGTCTACAGTCGAAAATAAATCAAGTGTACGAGGATCTTACAGTGAGAGTAGCCATTCAAATACATCATCAGCAGCCAGTTACCTTCCCTTCATCGAAGCCCAATTATCCAGATTATGCAGGTAAATAATCTCTTATTGTCCTATATTTTCGACTGTATTTACAAGTCAGTTTCGCATCACCATTTACATGTGTTGTTATTTGCTTAACATTCTTTTGTGGGCTCATCCGCAGTTGGCATCGATGGGCAGAAGAAAAAAGTAATGAAGTTGCTAGACACAAAAGCTAGAAATAAGGCGCCACTGGCTGTAGTTATATATGGATTTGGGGGCATAGGGAAAACCACCCTCGCTACTGCTGCCATTGCGGACTTAGATCTCACAGATTACAACTATTGCGGAGTTCAATCCAGGAAGACCGCTCCAGGAATTACACAAAAAGTATGCAGCAGCAGATACTGAAAGATGCCTCCCCGGTATACAGTTATGGCAGAAAGTTAACATTGAGAGACAGTGCAGAGGGTCGGGCTCATCTCAGAGCCGCTTTCCAAATAGAAGGAAACAAGCCAGTATTTTTGTTTATTGACAACGCTCTTCGCGCACAAGACTTGCAAGAGCTTTTCCCAAAACGCTTATCAGGCCTTCCGAAGCAGAGCAAAATACTCATCACAACTCGAAATTCGGGTTAGACGGATATGCTTCTAGACGCCGGCCTTACGCGTCGTGAGTATCTTGTGGATACTCTACCTCAAGAAGAGGCACGCCAAATTTTGTTTGGAGACTTCGATCCTGATAATTCCAAAGCCAGACAAATTTGAGAAAATCCTGAAGATTTGTGATGGGATCCCATTAGTCTTAGAGATCGTTGGTGCTCGTATGTGAAGGAGGTGGATAGAGTGGATCAAAGACAAACATGAATGCAATGATAAACATTCAAATCAAATGTAAAATACAAAGACATCAAGTTGTGCTACAGCACTTCATACTCATTAACATAACTGAAATCTATTACAAATCCATAGAATGCTACAGCATTCCATCCACTCATGATCCACAATGAGAAACTCACAATGGGCTCTACTGATCCACCATGATCAGATAAATTTCTGATGCTCAAATCCTTACATAATACCTCAATTTATAGAGATCTAGGAATACTCTAGTATACACATAGAACATTTTACACATGTTATATTATATTATAATATTTCATATATTAAAAACATGGGCGGCTTCTATATTGTAGCTGGGATGGCTGTTTAATGTGGACAGCTTCATTGTCTGATATTTACTCTGGACGGTGGATGGACAGCTGAGTTGGGCTGGACGATGGACTTGTTGTCTGCTATTAATGGCAGAAATTAATACTGCCAACTACCACCAACACTCCCCCTTAATTTCTGTCACTAATGCTACTGCATTTATATTGTTTTCCCTCATTATAATTACTTTGGGTTTTACGGCTTACCCCTAACCAGTGCAATTCTAAAGTGGTTTCAAGCTCACCATGAACTTCTCAAACATTACACAAATGGTTTCAAGATCACCATAAACTTTGCACTCCAATGGTTTACAAGCCAAGCATTCATTGGTTCTACTGACCATGAATCATCACTACAGGGAAACTATCATCACTCTGGGCCTTTCTCTTTTGTACCTGCACCAAACTAATTATTGAGTCCATATAAAAAAAAATCCATCTACCGAGATACATGGGTGCCCAGCCATTGTACTCGCTAGTTCTATAAGAATCCTTTTCACATACATGGTTCAACAATACATTCAGTCAAACTCTAGGGTGTCAGGTACAATCGATAATGCACCCGTTACAATAGTTTATTAACAAACAATTCTCATTCAATCTCCATCACTTGATTGGGGGATATCAATTCAGCAATCTACTATTACATGACCACATTTGATAAGACAAAGTCTTAAACATTTTCTCATCCAGATTCCAACACTTAAACTCCAAATCAGCACACACAGAGACCTTTGCACTATGACAACGAGCTTTAGCACACCATCTCACCTTTTATTCAACATGTTACACCTAAGATAACTAACTTAACTTTAACAACTAATGCATAACAACTAACACACATATTTCAAACACAAACATAATAAAAATTTCCATGATCAATATCTTCCATGTCATGTGTATGCATTCTTTGGCACTCTCGCTTGCACAAAGATGCTCCATATGCATCTAATCTATGAATTATAGCGTCACACAGCACTAACTCAAACACACTTCAACTTTGACTTCCTTCTTTTCATGGCTTCACTGTTTGTCGTAGCAATCTCTTGATTTGTTCTTCTGTTTATTCTTACAGAAGATAACTTCAAATGCCATTGCCTGTTGGGCTACGTTGCCACAACACTCTTCACCAATTCTAAACTCGTCAACCTCTCCACAATCTTGAGGATCATCTCCCTTTAGCTCTGATACCACTTGAAGGAGGTGGATAGAGTGGATTAAAGACAAACATGAATGCAATGATAAACATTCAAATCAAATGTAAAATACAAAGACATTAAGTTGTGCTACAGCACTTCATACTCATTAACATAACTGAAATCTATTACAAATCCATAGAATGCTACAGCATTCCATCCACTCATGATCCACAATGAGAAACCCACAATGGGCTCTACTGATCCACCATGATCAGATAAATTTCTGATGCTCAAATCCTTACATAATACCTCTATTTATAGAGATCTGGGAATACTCTAGTATACACATAGAACATTTTACACATGTTATATTATATTATAATACTTCATGTATTAAAAACATGGGCGCCTTCTATACTATAGCTGGGACGGCTGTTTAATGTGGACGGCTTCATTGTCTGATATTTACTTTGGACGGTGGATGGATGGCTAAGTTGGGTTGGACTATGGACTTGTTGTCTGCTATTAATGGCAGAAATTAATACTGTCAACTACTGCCAACAATATGCGCAAGCAAAACTACATGGGCGAGAGACATACGCAAATAATTGAAGCTCTGGAGAGAGGAACGGTTATCAAAGAAGAAAATTTGAGCCAACGCCTTGTTACTTCTGTGTATGAGAAGCTGGAGCCATCTACACAAGAAGCATTTTTGGATATTTGCTATTTTTTTGCTAACTAGAATCAATGCCATGTGGAGTTCATTGTTGGAACAGAGGAAGTCACACATCTGGAAGAGGCCGCTTTGTTCAAGATGTCCGACAAAGGCAACGTGGTTGTTCATGATATCATTCGAGAAAAAGGGCTGAGTATGTTTGAATCCAATAGAATTATGGATCTGCAATCCTCGCTTGATGTTGCATGCGACAATCAGGTATGTCTTTGCATCCCTGTGTCTAAGGAAGAAATGTATTGTGTCTTATTCGCATTAATGAAAATACCATGTTTTAGCAGAAGCTTGAACAAATTAAAGGAGTTTGGCTTAGCAAGGAGGAGACAGAATCCGTGTTTGAACTTGAGGAGAAGCACATTTTTTCTATGAAAAAATCTCTGAGAGTTCTAGCCTTAGGGAACAAGATAAATGTATCACGATCAAGTCAAAAAACACCCAAATTCAATGAACTGAGATTTCTCCGACTAGGTGGCGACATGTCAGGCTTATGGCCAGTGAATATGGAGTCTCTGGAGCAGTTGGTTGTGTTCCACGGCCCTGTCTTTAGGAATGGTGCAACTATGAGCAAGGCAAGTCCCTCCCTATTTTATGTATAATTGTATGTTTAGATATAGGTTTAATTCCTTACAACTCAATCACAAAATGGATGTAGTTACCCAAGAGGTTACGGGTGATGAAAGCCACTGCTCAGTCTCAGGAATCTGCAAGCTCGCAGGAGTCCAAGCCTACCAACGTCATCCAAAATTCTTTCCTGGAAGAGCTAGATTTAAAAGAACTGCAAAGTTTCGAGAAGCTACCTGAGTGGCTTCATCACTTAACTGGCCTAAAGGTTTTGATATTAGATGAATGGGATGAAATGAAGGAGTTGTCTGAGCAGGTATGTGGACAAACTTCATTATGTAAATTGAGCATCTGTGGCGGTAGGTCTTTGAAGCATCTGTCAAACTCGTTTGGGCAATTAACTTCTTTAGAGGAGCTGATCTAAATAGGTTGTGAGCAATTGGAACAACTACCCACGAGTTTTGGAGACCTGAGTTCTCTAAAAGATTTGAATCTAGCAGAGTGTGTCAACTTAAAAGAACTTCCCTCAAGCTTTGGGAAATTAAAATCTTTGCAGATTTTAAATTTAGAAAGCTGCTGGAAATTGGAAGCGTTGCCTTCTAGTTTTGGGGAACTCCGTGTGAAAAATCTAACTATTGCAGTCACTGATTATTAATCTCCTATTATAAATGATTATTAAACTGCTGAAAATAAATTCTCAGATAATATCGAAAAATAACACAACTGCAACTTCACTTATAAATACGCAAAGAAATGCGCAACACAATGAACACAATATTTTCGAACAAATTGTCCCTGGAAAAACCCCTAAGGAAAAACTAGTTCTACAGAAGAAGAATTATATTAAACTTCAGCAAATCAAGAGATACAAAATTTCTTGCCTCTTACTGGCAGAACTTCGACAACCTCCTAATTTATCTCGCTAATATTCCCCACTACTATTCCCACGCTAACACTGCGCCCTTGCTAATACTGCAAGACTGTTTGCTAACACTGCAAACATTTCTCCAAACTTCTTGTTCTCCAAATGCCCCCTAGACCCCCTTTTATACTACTCTCGTTGGTAAACCAATGGCCGAGATTGATTTACAATCGACGGTGGAGATATAAAACAACTTACCAAACCTAACAAAATTGGTTTCTAGTTGCTTCTAAAAGAAGTCAATTATTTAATAAATAATTGTCCTTGCTCTAACCAATTTGTTAGCAAAAACAATTAGATACTAAATAATAGCATATGGACAAACAGTTGTCCAAGCTAACAAAACTAACACTCCCTCTTAGCAAGGAAGCTATTCTGCAGGACACCTAACTTATCTCTGAAGAAGATAAATTTTTCCTTCCCCAATGCCTTAGTTAGAATGTCTGCTACCTGCTCCTCTATAGGTATGTACTGTAGCTTAACAACTCCCCTTTGTACACAATCTCTGATGAAGTGATATCTGATATCTATATGTTTAGACCTATCATGAAACACTAGATTCTCAGACAACTTGATGCAACTCTGATTATCACAATGTATCACAGTAGTCTCAATCTTCCAACGAAACAAAGCTACTAACAACTTCCGAAGCCATATAGCTTCACATGTTGTCATGCTAGCTACTACGTATTCTACTTCTATTGAACTTAGAGCCATAAACTTCTGCTTCCTGCTAAACCAAGATACAACTCCTGATCCCAAGCTGAAACAACACCCTGAAGTGCTCCTTTTGTCTATTGTACTTCCTGCCCAATCTGTGTTAGTATAGCCTATCAACCTGATACCTTCACCTCGAACATATCTAATCCCATACTCGACTGTACCACGCAAGTAATGTAGCACATGCTTAGCCGCTATCCAATGCATTCTCTTTGGTTCAACCATGAACTGACTAAGAGAGTTTACTGCAAATGCTATATCTGGTCTAGTGTTGACCAAATACATAAGCGAATCAATCAACTATCTATATAAAGTGAGATCTACATTTTTCTCCTTAGATGTATCTACCTTCCTCCAATTCGTAATCATGGGTGTAGACATGGCTTTGCAATCCTCCATCCCGAATTTCTTCAAGATTTCAATGCAATATTTCCCTTGACCAAGGAAAATCTCCCCATTTGTCTGCCACACTTCCATGCCTAGAAAGTAGTGCATAAGTCCTAAATCCTTCATTTCAAACTCTTTTGCAAAGTTCCTCTTGCAATCTACTATGAGCCCTAGTGAACCTGTAAGAAATAGGTTGTCCACATAAAGAACAAGAATGAGAATCTCACCCCCAACCATCAAGTAGTAGAGGTTAGCATCTGCTTCACTCTTCACAAAGCCCATTTTCTGCAAGTATGTATCAATGCGCTCATACCACGCTCTAGGAGCCTACTTGAGTCTGTATAATGCTTTCTTCAATCTGCACACATGGATCTCTTTTTTGTGTGCTACAAAGCCTTCTGGTTGTTCTATGTATACCTCCTCCTTCAACTCACCATTAAGGAATGTTGTCTTGACATCCATTTGACGGATTTTCCATTCCATTTGTGTTGCAAGTGAGATTACAGCTCATATAGAAGTATACCTGGCAACGGGAGCAAATGTCTCCTCATAGTCTATTCCCTCCTTCTGAGAGAACCCTTTTGCCATGAACCTCGCCTTGTATTTCTCGATGCTACCGTCTGCACCATGTTTTATCTTATAGATCCAACATGATCCAACTACAACCCTATCTGTTGGTCTAGGTACTACCTCCCACACATTATTCTGCATAATTGAAGAATATTCCTCAACCATAGCATCTTGCTATACCTGATGTTTTGCAACTTTCTGATAGCTAGAAGGCTCACTATCTACCAACTGACTAACTAATGTCATATAGTCATTGAACTTGGTTGGTTGTCTTCGTTGTCTAGTACTCTTCTTAGGAGCTCCCACAAACTCCAAGTATCCCTTTGTGTATCTGGGACCACATGGTTCCTGCTGCCAACTGTAGAGGATGAAATGTCAACCTCTAAGTCTTCTAGATGCATTTCCTGTTGCTCCATACTCTGTGAATTTTCACTAACTGAGTCTACTCTCATATTGGTAACTGTACTTGAGCTTTGTTGCTCTTGACTTGGTCTTGGAGCTTCTGTTGGCTGCTCACTCTGATCATCTACTGGAAAATCTTTGGATATGCTGAATGTCTTGTCCTCCATGAACTTGACATCCCGTCTGACAATAATTCTTTTAGTCCCCGAAATGAAAATCCTGTATGCCTTTGAGGTCTTACTATACCCAACAAAGTACCCCCTCTCTGCAGTCTGATCTAACTTTGTACGTGTATTTCCAAGAATATGGCAATATGTCGAACTCTCGAATATCCTGAAGTGACTAACATCTGGCTTCTTCCCTGTGAAAGCCTCGTCTAGTGTCATCTTCCCTAGCACCTTGTGTGGAACTCTATTCTGAGTGTAGACTGTTGTATTACACGCCTCTGCCCATAAGTAACGAGGCATGTCCTGGTCATGTAGCATAGCTCTTGCTGCCTCCGATATAGAACGGTTCTTCCTCTCAGCAACTCCATTCTGATGTGGATTGTAAGGAACAGTCCATTCTCTCTTGATTCCTTTTTTGGTGCAGAAGTCCCAGAAGTCATTTCCTTTGTACTCACCTCCATTGTCTTACCAAAGAACCTTTATCTTCTTTCCTGTCGAGTTCTCCACAAGAGCCTTGAACTCTTGGAATCGACTGAAAACCTCATCCTTAGTCTCCAAGAAGTATATCCAAGTTTTTCTAGAGAAATCATCAATAAAAGTAACATAGTACTCATATCCTCTGAGAGATTTCGTCGACATCGGTCCACAAACATCTGAATGTACTAGATCAAGAACACCCTTAGATCTGGTGTCACTTCTTGGAAAAGATGCTTTCGCAGACTTCCCCAACAGACATCCCTTACATACATCGTCATGCTCTGTGCTCACCTTTGGAACACCTGTCACTGTCTCACGAAGCAATCTAAGTGCTCCATGATGAATATGGCCCATCCTTCTATGCCATAGCTCTCCAAGATCTCTAGGATTACTGTTGCTCATAAGTGCCTTAGGAGTATCAAACTGCAATCTATAAAAGCGACCATTCCTAACTCCAATAGTTATGGGTGATTTCCAATCCTTGTGCTTAATCAACACATTTGTCCCTCTAAAGAGTACATTATACCCCCTATCCTGAAGAAAAGATATAGAAATCAAATTCATACCTAAGCCTGGCACATATAACACATTATGAAGTGGAATTATCTTTCCATTCTCCCTCTGAAACTAAATAGTCTCTTTCCCAACAGGGTTGAGTTTGGACAAGTTTCCCATAGAAATCTGGATGTTGGTGTCCTCCTCCTTATAACTGGAGAAGTACTCTCTAACTCCTGTCATATGAAATGACGCCCCACTATTTATATACCAAACACACTGTGAGGTTGAGCTAACCATACAAGCTATAAGTGCAAACTCATCTTCCATTCTACTAGAGAGTTCTTCCGCACTTGCTGAAGCTGCCACCTGCTTCTTACCCTTCTTCCTCTCTGGGCAATCACTGACATAGTGGCCAAACTCGTGACATCCAAAGCACTTGACCTTAGAAAGGTCCTTCTTCTTCTCACTTTGTGAGTTTGATCCTTTGTTAGATCCCTTCTTTTCTTTCCCTTTATCCGCTAGGGCAACGTTCTCTTGTTCCACTTCATTTTTCTGACTCTTGTTGGCCCCATTGACAAGACTTAGTCTAAACTCCTCCTGAGTGAAATCAGTCCATAGTCGATCCCAACACGGTAAAGTATCTCGTCCACTAACAACTTGAACAAAGACACTCCATTGTTTAGTAAACCCATTTAGGGCTATTCTCACTAGCTCGTCATCACTAGGGTTATCTCCAACAGCTGCTAACTCATCCTTGACGAGTTTGAGCCTGGTGAGGTAACTTGTGACGTCTTCTCCCTAATTCATCCAGGTATTCTTTAGCTTCTCTCTGAGAATCAACTTCCTGCTGGTGGTAACATTCTGGTATAAATTCAGAATGGCGTCCCACATCTTCTTCGCCATATCTAGCTCTGCGATATGTGGAACAATATGATCCTTGACACCATCAAGGATAATCCTCTTCGCTTTGGCATCGTCCTTCCTATATGCTGCAAGCTGTGTTGCATCCGTTGGTATAGGTACAACACTGGTAGCATAATCCTTGATACCATTCTCTTCCAACAATAAAGAAATTTTGGCGTTCTAGACACCAAAATTTGAGGCACCATCCAATCTATCCTGATCTCTCAAACCAGCTGAAGCCATCTCAAGGGTTTAAAGCAATAATAAATCTAAAGAGATCAAAATTTCTTTCCTTGGGCAAAACTCTTCTACCCTTAACAAAGCTCTGATACCATGTGAAAAATCTAACTATTGCAGTCACTGATTATTAATCTCCTATTATAAATGATTATTAAACTGCTAAAAATAAATTCCCAGATAATATCGAAAAATAACACAACTGCAACTTCACTTATAAAATACAAAAAGAAATGCGCAACACAATGAACACAATATTTTCGGACAAATTGTCCCTCGAAAAATCCCTAAGAGAAAACCAGTTCTACAGATGAGGAATTATATTAAACTTCAGCAAATCAAGAGATACAAAATTCTTTGCCTCTTACTGGCAGAACTTCGACAACCTCCTAATTTATCCCGTTGATATTCCCCACTGCTATTCCCACGCTAACATTGCGCCCTTGCTAACACTGCAAACGTTTTTCCGAACTTCTTGTTCTCCAAATGCCCCCTAGACCCCCCTTTATACTACTCTCGTTGGTAAACCAACGGCCGAGATTGATTTACAATCGACGGTGGAGATATAAAACAACTTACCAACCCTAACAAAATTGGTTTCTAGTTGCTTCTAAAAGAAGTCAATTATTTAATAAATAATTGTCCTTGCTCTAACCAATTTGTTAGCAAAAACAATTAGATACTAAATAATAGCATATGGACAAACAGCTGTCCAAGCTAACAAAACTAACACTCCATCATTTAAAGAAGTTGAGCCTGCCGTCATATGTTTTGAAAGAATTGCCTTCCAGCTTTGGGGACCTTAGCGCTTTAATAGAGTTGCAACAATTGTCCGGTTGTCTGGAACTGAAGGAACTGCCTCATAGTTTCGGGAAGCTTACAAATTTAACACATTTAGATTTAAGGAAATCTGGGATTAACCATTTGGCTTCCGGACCACTGAAGGCGCAAAGAGTCCTCTTCTAATCAAAAGTCTTAATTGTTCAAACACTAATACTGTCTTTATGCTCCGTCGGCAAGGCAGAAATGTATATAGTTTCAGCCTGTGTCTTTAATATATACTTTCAAGTTCCTCGACAGCGTTGGTGTGCTCCTTTGGACTTGAGAACTTGTTCCGTTTGTTTCGTGCTATATTTTATTGTTGAGATCGAAGGAAAAGTTATTCTTCTATTGACAGAATTTGGGGATGAAATTATAGTTTATAGATTCTTTAGTTGATGGAGAGAAGGTATTATTATATAAAATATTGTAGTAATTCATTTGTAAAATAGATATTCAGCTATTTATAATTAAGATCTAGAAGTGTGAACCATCATACCATTTATCAAAATAGCACAAATAATGTTAAGTGTTCAAAAAATATTCTTATAAAGATTCGATTAAAATTTAATTTAAAAATTCTTAGTAATTATACAAAAAAGTATCATGTGCATTTATTAAGCTAACTAGAATTTTGAAGTAGTGCAAAACCTTTTACATTAGAAATGATAAAGCAATAAGCACAATACAACAATAAAGATTTATCATAGAGAAACAACAACAAGACCACTAAGTACAACAAACAAAGCCTAACCAACAAAAATTGAACTAGAAATTGACGAGTACAAGAGAACCTTGACCAATTCGTAAGGATTTGAAAAAGTAATCCACCATTAGAAATCATACAATTTGACATATGAGAATCTACCCTTTTTTTGACTTTTTGAACTTTACAGTTTTGTGTGGTAGAAGGAAGAGTTTAGCCCTTCTCCTCTAGATGCCTCATTTTATTCATCAAACCATCACAAGAAAGTATGTACTAGGAGAGGAATGAAGTTTTTCTCCATTTAGTAGAATAATATCATTTTAATTTCAAGTGTAATTTAAAAAATGAACCATTCTATTACTTGTTTTCTATTAGAATTTCTAGATGCTTCCATTAATCTTTGGTCCAATCCTTTATGGTTTCCCTTCCACCTAGAGTGAACCTTTCAATGTTAATTTATAGGAATTAAAGATTTAATAGAAACTTTATTTTAAAATATATTCTCATAATTTCTATAATATATGAACATGTATTTCTAAGAAAATTTAGCGCTTCATTGTGAACTTTATTTGTATATTTAAATATTTTAGGTCCATCTTTATTTTTTTCTTCTCTCTACCAAATTGATTCTAGAACAAATATTAATTTTGTAACTTTTATCATATCTTTTCCAAGAATTTGCAACTTAACTTGAGTCCATTTTTGAATTAGAATTTTTATTATCTTTTGTGTGTAATATTTCCACTATTAGAGTTAGAATAGGACAAGTAATAATACTAAAGATTACAATGATTCTGTTTAGATATTTCATATTTTAATAAATTATCCAAATTGGGTTAATCAACATTTGAATATTCTCCACCAAGTTTCCTTGGATTATATTTGACATCTGTATGGAATGCCCTCCACCAGGTTATACATGGATCTTTCTCCACCAAGTTATGACTTGGATCATTCTCGACCAAGTACACTTGGATTATATTATGGCATTCGTAATGAATGCCCTCCACCAAATTAGATTAGATTGTTTTATGACATTCATTCCAAATGCCCTCCACTAAGTTATACTTGGATCAAAATTATTAAATTTATTATATCTTTTATAACTTTTAATTATTGACCATACCATTAATGTCACATTATATAATAGATTTTATTCAACATCTCATTTGGATAATAAAACTTATTACACAATTTATTGATTTCATTATACACCATATATTTGTTAGTTTTGGAAATGAATTATTCACATATACATACCTTTACTAAGTAAATGGGACCCGATGCATTTAGTATTATTGAGGACCACATGATTAATGAAGCAACCTTCTTTTGGATCTATGAATTCTTATTAGTTCCTATCATTTCTTCCTCCACATGAATTCTTATTAGTTCGCTTGTCCATGTTGCCTTCTTTCCTTTCTTTTATGGTTTGAATGACTCGGTCACATCCAGAATGTGGTGGACCCTTGGACTATTTCTGCCCATTGATATTTGGTGTTGATGGGCGCTTTGTTATTTCCTTCATTTATCGCCTTTGACCTAATAGTTCCTTCATTCATGTATTTCCTATTTTGATGACCTGTCTCCCCTTTCTATACCCTCAAGCCCAAACTTTTATGCATGCTACCGATAAGAGTCACGTCCTTACTCAATGTGACCGCTTATTAATATTTTTTTAATAACTTATTTAGGAATTGTTTATTCTAGCAATTAATGAAATTTATATTAATTTCTTGCAAATATTATTTAGGGCTAAATTGTATTTGTTGACAAATAGTTCTTAGATATATTTGGTAACTTTACCTATTTAATTTATATATAATTATAATATTAAAATTGATAATTATCTAATGATCACTTAGCCATTTCATTATATATTCTTAATCAATTATTTATTCAATTTAGGAATAATGGTATCAACTATAATTTTAATACTAGATTTTATTATTAGAAGGGATATTATAGTCCTACCCTCCCAAAATTGCTCATCCTCAAGCAATTATAATTTTCAATGAATCCTTAGTTCTTGTTACTTCTTTGTTTGATCTCCATACTTGAATTAGATTGAATACTACAAGTGGTTCAACTTTGATTGATTATATGCTAATCATATTGGTGAACATAATATGGGTCCTTATTTAATAGTATGTAATTGATTGAGCACAATCGTGATCACTTTATCAATTGATTTATGTTTGACATAGGATAGTCAATTGAATCATAATGTCAAAGTTGTTAGGTTACCTCAAATGGTTCAAAACATTATTTGATTGATATCTTTATCATTGAAATATATGGTTTGATTAATCTTCAAAGTTTGAAAGTATTTTTGTCATAGTTGATAACTCACTTAATAGTCTCTTTAGTTGATGGAAGTTTCATTGTCGTAGGGTGCTAGATACTCATCTATGAGTAGGCTCCATCAAGGAATTTGGGACTGCATGTTCGTACCTTTCTTGGATTCTTTCCTCAAGGATTTTGGCATCATGTTCTTACCCATCTTGGACTCTTTCCTCAAGGCATTTGAAACCATTTCCTCACCCATCTTGGAATCTTTCCTCAAGGCATTGAAACCCATGTCCTTACACATCTTGGAATCCACCTAACTCGAGGACATTTACTCTACCTCTCCCATCTTGATAATAAATCACTTGTATTCAATAGTTTGATTAATCAAAATGTTTATTATTTTATTCACCCTATAGGATGGCAAGATAATGCTCTAATACCACCATAATGTTCCCACTATTAGAGTGAGAATGGGACAAGTAATAATACAAATATTACAATGATTCTATTTAGATATTTCATATTTTAATAAATTATCCAAATTGGGGTAATCAACATTTGAATATTCTCCACCAAGTTTCCTCAAATTATATTACGACATCCATATGGAATGCCCTCCACCAGGTTATACTTGGATCAAGTTATGACATTCATAACAAATGCCCTCCACCAAGTTATACTTGGATCAAGCTATGACATTCATAACAAATGCCCTCCACCAAGTTATACCTGGATCAAGTTATGACATTCATAAGGAATGCCCTCCACCAGGTTATACTTGGATCATTCTCCACCAAGTTATGACTTGGATCATTCTCCACCAAGTGCACTTGGATCATATTATGACATTCATAATGAATGCCCTCCACCAAGTTATACTTGGATTGAAGATATTAAATTTATTCAATCTTTTATAACTTTTAATTATTGGTCATACCATTAATGTCACAATATATAATAGGTTTAATTCATCATCTCATTTGAATAATAAAACTTATTACACAATTTATTGATTTCATTATACATCATATATTTGTTAGTTTTGAAAATGAATTATTCACATATACATACCTTTACTAAGTAAATGGGACCCGATGCATTTAGTATTATCGAGGACCTATGTTGACATGGTAATCTCTTTATAGTGTGATTTTCTCCAATGTGGTAGTCTTGTTCTCGGTGGATACATGTGGACGATAGTCACTTCTCACGCAAGTCAAAGTTTCATTGGCTCAATACTTTGCAAGGGTCTACATGATTGCCAATCCACATGATTAATGAAGCAACCTTCCTTTGGATCTATGAATTCTTATTAGGTCATATCCTTTCTTCCTCCACATGACTCGATATTCTCCAACTTTATATACATGTGTTTGCGTATAGTCTCGCTTGTCTATGTGCTGCAGGAGCAAGTGTTGGGCACAGGAATAAATTTTTGGTTTGCAATTGTGATGGTGTTTAAATGTTTTTTGTTATTATTAAATTTTAGGGTTTGCATTGCATTTGGGGTGATGTTTAATTTTTAGGGCATTAGTTAATATTTTGTTATAACTTTAGTAAAGGTTTAAACAAAACCTTTACGGGTCTAATGGTTGCCAAAACTAGTTCTTAACTGTTTGGCTTTGTATATAAATTCTCTCTGAAATCTTTTGGGAGAGTATGATTTGAGATTTTTCTTTTCTGTGTGAAGAAGGACTGAGATGAACAGATGAAATAAATAAAATTGTAGTGCTTTCTTGCTACTTGGGTTTTGGTTTTATTTTATTCACACTGCAAAGTGATTAGGGATGCATATCATATCTATTTTTTTTTGAATAAAATAGTAGTAGTAGCATTGTTTTCTTTTTGTAGAAGTTATCATTGCAGGAAGCCAGACTCACACTAGAATCTTTAGAAATTAAATTGGGTTGTAATGCCTCTTGCTCACATAATCACCATGTGAATTGGCCTGTGTGGTGGAGAGTGGGTAGGAGGAATGTACATTACTTTCTTCAAGATCATTTGTAGGAATGGGCTATAGTTTGAAGAAACATGTATTTGGTAAGGCAGCATCCCTATGTGCTTGCCATGAATGAACACATGTAACCTGTAAGGTGTTGTTCATATTTGGTGTTTCCCTGTAGTTTTTTTTAATTTCTTCTTTCCATCCAATGTTGAGCCTATTATAGGCTTTGTTCTTGTTATCTCGCCATCATATTGGTATCAAAGCGAGACAAGATCTTGCTAGGAAGTGTATGTCTGCAGAAGAATCACAGGCTGAAGCTGAGGCTCACACCATGCCTTTGAAAAAGTATGACTCTAGATGCCATAAAAAAGATGATGGAGGAACTTCTAGAAGAGAAGTTCAAGGAGTTCAAGGAATCCAGTAACAAGGATAAGGAGAATGAGGTGGAAGAAGGTACCAGTGGAGATGAAGAAGAACAAAACTAGGATCCACCAATAGAATTGGGTGCAGATCAAAAGGCATTTGTTGATGCCTTAAAATCAATAAAAGGAGATATTACTGATAAGCTACCTACATATGGAGGTAGTCTCAATAGTGAGGAAGTGATTGAATGGATTGAAGCAATCACAAATTACTTCGAGTTGAATGAAGTTCTAAAGAATGATAGGGTAAGGATTGCAAAAGGAAAGTTGAAAGGATTTTCTCTCTCATGGTGGAATTATATTCAAGGAGAAAGGATACAAAATAACAAAAATATGATCTCTTCATGGGAAGTGATGAAGAGAAAAATCAAGGCACAATTTTTGCCTGCAGATTATGAGGTGCAATTGTTTAAGAAGTTGCAAAGCTTGAGGCAGCGAGAGATGGACATGAATACCTATATAGAGGAGTTCCATAGGTTAACTCTTAGGGCAAAGAAACAAGAGGAGGAACCAGAAAGAGTGGCTAGATATTTAAATGGTTTGAGAATGAACATACAAGAGGAGATCAGCCTCTTGGCCCCAGATACATTGGGGAAGTGTTTTCAACTTGCTCTTAAAGTTGAAGAGAAGTTGAAAAGGAAGAGTGATTAGCAACAAGGAGGGAGAAGTGGAAGGAATGACCGAGGTAGGGGAAACTTCAACAATAGAGGACAAGGCCAGAGGTCCTGAGGTGAGTCTAACCCTAAGGAGCAAGCGGGTGACTCAAGTAGCAGAGTAGGCTATGGTGGAAGGGGATCTAATGGAGGAAGGTCAAATGGATCAAGTAGAGGATCCAAGTTCTCAGGAATGAAGTGCTACAGTTGTGGTCAGATAGGGCACCCAAAATATAAGTGTCCACAAAGGGAATCTACTTCTCAAAATGGTGAAAGGAGAGTTACTTATGTGCAGGAAGATAATGTGAGTATGAACTCACCAAAAGTTCAATTGATGATAGAGGCTCAGGGAGAAAGTCTCATGTTAAGGAATACACTTCTTAAGAAATCGCTAAAAGAAAATACTACTCAAAGGAGGGCTCTTTTTCGAGTTCAATGCAAGGTGAAAGGTAAGTTGTGCAGAGTAATAATTGATGCAGGTTCCATAGATAACATCATCTCACTTGAAGCTGTAAATAAATTGAAGTTAGAGAGACTCCCACATTCTTGTCCGTACAAGGTTAGTTGGTTGAACAAAGGGCAACAAGAAGTTGTGAATGAGCAAGCTTGGGTAGAGTTCAGTATAGGGGAATATAAAGATAAAATATTGTGTGATGTCTTGCCCATGGATGCTTGCCACCTCTTGTTGGGAAGACCTTGGCAATTCGATAGGAAGGCACACCATGATGGTGAGAAGAATTCTTATAGCTTCCAAAAGGATGGAGTAACATACAGATTGAATTTTGAAGGAGAAGAGAAAGGGGTTGGTCAAGTTGGACCAAGTGTGTTGATGGTGGGTGAGAAAGAGTTCATTAATACTCTTGAAGAAGATGGAATAGGCTTTGCATTGGTGCTGAAGCCTAAGGAAGATAGGAAGAAGGAGCGTAGGACAGCAGGCCTGAAAGAAGTTGAAGAGTTGTTGAACTAGTACAAGGAAATCATTACTGAGGTAATGCCTAAGTCTCTGCCACCAATAAGAGACATAAGTCACCAGATTGATCTTATTCCTAGAGCAGTGCTACGCAACAAGGTAGCATATAAGATGACACCACAACAAAATGAAGAGATTTCCAGGCAAGTACAGGAGTTGCTTGACAAGGGGCTGATAAGGAAAAGCCTTAGTCCATGTGTCGTACCCTTAGTTCTTGCTCCAAAGAAGGATGGTAAGTGGTGGTTGTGTACTGATTCTAGGGCTATTAATAGGATAACTATAAGATATAGATTTCCTATTCTTAGAATAGAAGATTTGTTGAATTGTTTGGGGGGAGTTTCATATTTTTCTAAAATAGATCTCAAAAGTGGGTATCATCAAATAAGGATACGAGAAGGGGATGAATGGAAGACAGCCTTTAAAACTAATGAAGGGTTGTATGAATGGTTGGTTATGCCATTTGATTTATCTAATGCTCCTAGTACATTTATGCAACTAATGAATGAAGTTTTGCACGACTTCATTGGGAAGTTTGTTGTTGTCTACCTTGATGACATTTTGGTGTATAGCAGGAATAAGGAAGAGCATTTGCAGCATTTGAAGATGGTTTTTCAAAGGCTATAGGAGCGAAAGTTGAAGATAAACTTGGAGAAGTGTGACTTTTTGAAACAAGAGTTGGTGTATCTTGGATTTGTGATATCCAAGGGAGAATTGAAAATGGATCCATCTAAAGTGGAGGCCATCATTAATTGGCCAACACTAAGGGTAGTTGGAGAGGTTTGAAGTTTTCATGGTTTGGCCACATTCTACAGGAAGTTGATAAGGAACTTTAGCAACATTTGTGCACCAATTTTAGACACCATCAAAGGAGGAGGTAACACAAAATTTGAATGGAATAATGCAGCAAATAAGAGTTTTGAGGAACTCAAACAAAAGGTAGCCAAATATCCTGTTCTTGTTTTACCAAATTTTAATAAAGTTTTTACAGTAGAATGTGATGCTAGTGGCTTTGCAATAGGGGTTGTTCTTAGTCAAGAAGGTAGATCCGTTGCATTTTTCAATGAGAAGTTGAATGAGGCAAAGAAGAAATATTCTTCTTATGATTTGGAATTGTATGCCATGGTCTAGGTATTGAAAAAATGGAGGCACTATTTGTTGCTTAAAGAGTTTATTGTGTATACTGACAACCATGCTCTTAGTTTCTTGAATGGACAGGAAAAACTCAACCATAGGCACATGAAATGGGTTGAGAGTTTGCAGGCTTATACTTTCACAATCAAGCATAAGAAAGGACAAGCCAATAAGGTGGCTAATACACTTAGTAGAAGAATGTTAACAGTGCAAGAAGTACAAATCCAAAGCATGGGTGTAGATGCATTGAAGGGAATGTATGCAGAAGATAGAGATTTCAGCGAAGCATATGAGGTTTTCACTAAATTGGAAGATAGTTTTCATTCTAATTTTTCTGAATTTATTGTACAAGATGGATTGTTGTTTAAGGGCATCCAACTATGTATTCCCAAATGCTCTATGCAAGAAAATGTTATTAAAGAAAAACATTGTGGAGGTCTTAGTGGTCATTTTGGACTCAACAAGACATTAGAATTGATGCAAAGATTTTATTATTGGCCTAAGATGCAAACAGACATTAGGAAGTTTGTTGAAGATTGTCTGGTATGTCAAAGGGAAAAGGGAGTATCAACAAATGCTAGACTTTATCAGCCTTTGCCCATACCAAACAGACCTTGGGAGTGTTTGAGTATGGATTTTGTCATGGGATTACCGAGGAAAAATATAGGTTATGACAGCATATTTGTGGTTGTTGATAGATTCAGTAAAATGGCTCACTTTATTCCATGTAGAACCATTAATGATGCTAGTTATATTGCAAGAGTATTCTTTAAAGAAATAGTTCGTAGTCATGGTTTACCATTGAGCATTGTATCTAATAGGGATAGAAAGTTTGTGGGTCACTTTTGGAGAACCCTATGGAAGAAGTTGGGCACAAATTTATCTTTTAGTTCAGCCTATCATCCTCAAACAGATGGGAAAACTGAAGTGGTTAATAGATCCTTGGGAAACCTTTTGAGGTGCTTGACACGAGAACATGGAGGTAGTTGGGATGTTATCATACCTCAAGCAAAGTTTGCATATAATGACTCAGTGAATTGTAGCATAGGCATGAGTCCGTTTGAAGTTGTTTATGGGAGACATCCAAGGGGAGTTTTGGAACTCAGAAATATGGATGGTTTGGAGAAAAGGAGTGGACATGCAGAAGACTTTGTTGAAGCAATGGTGGAAGTGAATGAGCACGTGAGGAAAACTCTACAACAGAATAATCTAAAGGTGAAGGCTAAAGTAGTTTTGAAAAGAAGAAATGTACAGTTCCAAGTTGGAAACATGGTTATGGTTCACTTGAACAAAGATCGGTTACCTTGGGGTAGCCATACAAAGTTGATGATGAAGAAGATTGGCCCGTGTGAAATTTTAGAAAAGTATGGAGAAAATGCTTACAAAGTGGCATTGCCTCCAGATGTAGCTATTTCACCTATATTTAATGTCTCGGATCTCACATTGTATAAAGGTTCAAACAAAGAAGTTGGTATAGAAGCAAAAGCACATGAATCAAATGACTGGATTCAAGAGTTGTCTTCTAAAGAGACACCCCAGATGGAAAGTATCATCAACAGCAGGGAAGCAATGAGGACAAGACACAAAGTACACATGGAGTAAGTGGAAGGGCCTTCTAGATTCTAAAGCTACTTGGTTGCCAGAAATAGAAATTCTAAGGCAAGGTGGGGATATACAATAGTTGGTCTCCAAGAGGACTTGAGACAAAATTCACCCTCGGGAGTATGCTGTAGGAGCAAGTGTTGGGCACAGGAATAAATTTTTGATTTGCAATTGTGATGGTATTTAAATGCTTTTTGTTATTATTAAATTTTAGGGTTTGCATTGCATTTGGGGTGGTGTTTAATTTTTAGGGTTTAATTTAATATTTTGTTATAACTTTAGTAAAGGTTTAAACAAAACCTTTACGGATCTGGTGGTTGCCAAAACCAGTTCTTAACTGTTTGGCTTTGTATATAAATTCTCTCTAAAATCTTTTGGGAGAGTATGATTTGAGATTTTTCTTTTCTGTGTGAAGAAGGACTGAGATGAACAGATGAAATAAATAAAATTGTAGTGCTTTCTTACTACTTAAGTTTTGGTTTTATTTTATTCACACTGCAAAGTGATTAGGGATACATATCATATCTGTTGTTTTCTAAATAAAATAGTAGTAGAAGCATTGTTTTCTTTTTGTAGAAGTTATCATTGCAGGAAGCCAGACTCACACTAGAATCTCTAGAAATTAAATTGGGCCGTAATGCCTCTTGCTTGCATAATCACCATGTGAAGTGGCCTGAGTGTGGTGGAGAGCGGGTAGGAGGAATGTACATTACTTTCTTCATGGCCATTTGCAGGAATGGGCTACAGTTTGAAGAAACATGTGTTTGGTAAGGCAACATCCCTATGTGCTTGCCATGAATGAACACATGTAACCTATAAGGTGTTGTTCATATTTGGTGTTTCCCTGTAGTTTTTTTAATTTCTTCTTTCCATCCAATATTGAGCCTATTATAGGCTTTGTTCTTATTATCTCCTCATCACTATGTTGCCTTATTTCCGTTCTTTTATGGTTTGAATGACTCGGTCACATCCAAAATGTGGTGGACACTTGGACTATTTCTTCCCATTGATATTTGGTGTTGATGCAGGCTTTGTTATTTCCTTCATTTACCGCCTTTGATCTGACGATTCCTTCATTCGTGTATTTTCTATGTTGATGACCTGTCTCCCCTTTCTATACCCTCGAGCCTAAACTTTTATACATGCTCCCTATAAGAGTCACGTCCTTGCTCGATGTGACCACTCATTAATATTTTTTTAATAATTTATTTAGGAATTGTTTATTCTATTAATTAATGAAATTTATATTAATTTCTTGCAAGTATTATATTAAATCTTATTTGTTGATAAATAGTAATTAGATATGTTTGGTAACTTTAGCTATTTAATTTATTTGTAATTATAATATTAAAACTAATAATTATCTAATGATCACTTAGCCATCTCATTATATATGCTTAACCAATTTTTTTCAATTTAGAAATAATGATATTGACTATATTTTTAATACTAGATTTTATTATTAGAAGGGATATTACATTGTGGCACATTTATATATCTGCAAAACTTTTTTGCCTAGTAAGTTTATTTTAAAACTAGATTTCTTTCTAATTTTCTCTGTTTGTGGCTGATTGCATTGAATGTGTGCATGGGTACCTAACCTGACCTAGTAGTTGGGACTCATCATGCATTGTTAGTTTTTGTACATTCTCCTTAAGTTGCACTTAATAGGTGATGGTGGTCTAAGTAAGGTATTTTACCAAGTAATCACCCCTCAATATAGAATGTACCACATTTTTGTCGAACAACATCCTCACCTTAGTAAGAAACAAAATCAAAAGTGTATGAAAGAAGCTACCCCAATCTTGAAAGGAATATGTAGGACGAAACTTCAAGATATGTGGTCTTTGAAAGTTGCTTAGTTATCTTTGTATAGATATTGAAAGTGCCCTCCTTTTAAATAGGTGTGTTAGGCCAGTTGTTGAGAAAGACAAATTAGGATATAGTGGAGATTAATGAAGAACAACACCATAAGACTTAAATATCTCCTCTAAAGATAAAGATACATTCTCAAAATGTTGATCGAAAGTATCTACACTAATGTCAAATTGTGAAGGATCATCATGTAGGGAATGAATAATGGAGAAGCCAACTTCCTAGAAAATAAGAAATATTGCATCTCATCATGTGATATGTAGGATTTCACCACACCAAGAGGCCTCACAAAGTAAATAGGAACTTAAGAAATAACTTAAGATAAATTAACTATACTTGTTAATTAAATAATTCAACATGTTAAGTCTTTAAAATTGAGATGCCTTAATCTTGACAATAATGAGCTAGAAGCAATAATTGAGATAGCTTAGAAATGTTGTTTCTTTTTTTATGTGGAGTGCATTATTAGAGCCACACACATGTCACAAAGAGGTGACTTTATTAAGACTTTCAACAGATGGAACATAATCATTCATGACATTATTCAAAACAAAATGAAAGAATATTTCTGAATTCTAACGATTAAAACATCACACACTAAGACTTGATTTTTAGATTAAAAGTGCTAAATAGTCATAATTAACTTACTTTTTCCAATCTTTATTGTTTTCATATTGTATGAAATTTAAGGATAGTCATCTGAATCTACTATATTATTATGAACACACAAACTTTTGAAAATGTTGTAAGCAAGCAAGTCTATCTTTGCACATATACATATAGACACTCAGAATAGAAGTACATTGAGTACTAGTATTAATGAAATATTTCATGTCTAAGCAAAATCTCGACTAAGTTAGACAATTTTGGCTAAAGGCATGAACCTTCGTACAAACTTGAGGGAAAACATATTTTGTCAATGAGAAATTTTCGGTAAGTATATCACAATCCGGCCAAAAGACACACAGATTCTTAAAAAATCAGAATCCCTCAAGGGGTTGGTTGTACCTCATGGCCCTATCATTAATTTGTCTAAGGAAGTCATTCCCGATTACATGTAAGCTTTTATATATAATTATTTGCTTGGATTTGGAGAAAAAATCTTACAACGGAATCATAATATGCATGTAATTTTCCAAGAGATTGCAGGTGATGAAAACCACCGTATAGTCTTGAGAATCTACAAATTCACAAGAGACCAAGTCAGGCAATGTCATCCAAACTTTTTGCATTGAAGAATTGGATTTAGAGAAACTAAAAATTCTACAAATATTACTTGAATGGATCCACTAATTAACTAGCCTCAACATGAAGGTAGTGGCCAAATAGGCATCTTTATGTGCTTGAATTTCATATGCATTTTCTTTTCATATGTTAAATTCAGTTTTGAGTTGTCCTGTATAAACTTGCTCTTAAATCTCATGTTCATCTACCTTGCCTCGTAATATTGTTATACTTCTTCAATATTGTTCTATCAATGTTAGTTATCATGAAACCTATCTTAGTTTGCCAAAGGTTATGATGATGTGTATATATAATGCTTTAGTTAAATAGTTGTCCTATTCTAAGTTGAGGTTTAAAATTCCAAAGTTTGATTTAAAACAAACATATTTTCTTAGACAATGATTCACTCCCCACCTTCCCCTCTCAGTTTTTGCTTCACTCCAACAAGTTCAAACTATTGTCCTTCTAATAACTAATGGTTCTCTATGTGATTGAATGAATGAAAGTTGATTTTATTTTATAGGTGTGAATTGCATCAAATTCAAATATTGTGTGTGTTTTTCTTAGAACCAATTTGTTTAAAGTTGGAAAGATGGAAAAGATGTTTGATTTTAATTTTTCATTTTAGTAAATGAGGATCAAGTATGAGAATCATCATGTAACCATTTACAAACATGAGTAAGAAAACTAAGTATCAATGATTTGAATTAGACAAGTAAGTCAGTCAAACTGTAATTATGTAGACATAAGCATAGAACAAAAAAAAATCTATTTATAAATTTAGCTCACAAATTCATAGTGCTTGATAGTTGTAATAGGTTGTAGTCACCTAGAATAATTCACTAGTGGAAGTTTAAAGTTTCCTAATGCAAGGACTATTTCAATTAGGAAAAAGGAAGGCATCCTACGAGGTAGATTAGCTCAAGTAGAAGAATAGTCTTGTCAATTGAGCTATCTAAAAAAAGTTTGACATCGTATGATCAAATATTAAGCAATTCCATAATAAATAAATAAAACATTTGTCAAGTAGACTTAATAAAAACATTACAAAAATAATACATTGTGTATAATAATAAGAATTAAAATTTGGCAAGCCAGATGAGATATTAGAATTTTTTATATAACCAAATGTAGAATTTTTTTAAAATAAAAGTAATACATAGAATAATATAGAATAGTGAGGATCAATTACTCATAGGAAAAGAAAAAGGAAAAGGAAAATATAGATTAGGGGGAAGTACCCAATAACTGCTTAAGCTAACTTTGTGCACCTAGAACTCCTAAACAATAAAATGGCTTTCGACTAATTTTTTCAATGCATCTCTATACTATGAGTTAACAACTTAAAGCTAAGGTTTCAACTTCTAGGTATTCACGGATTTCTCTATAGAGATCACCCAATGCCAAGTTATCAAAAATGACATTTTCGAAGTGTTGTCTAATACCCATTGTGTTCTTGCACCAATAGGCGTTGACTAGAAAATCTCAATACTTGTGGTCAAATGTTTTAGTAGTCTTTATTCAATGTCTCAATAGAGTGATGCACAAATGGGTCAATCGCCAACCAAAAAGGCTAACAATAATTGACTACTATATGTGTGCTCAAAGGCTTACAATAATCGACTATTAGTATATGTGTGTTCGACTATTAGAATGTGTGTTTTCACTTTCTTTTAATAATAGTAATTAAAAATAAACCTGAGAGTGAGTGAAATATTTTTGGGCTGGAGATAATATGGGCAGAAGATAACTGTTTTAAAAAATTGGAATTTGAGGGAAACGGTAACGGCTAACAGGCTGGATAAGGAGGCCCACACCAGACATCTAAACGGCTTAATACTTGGTATTTGTTGGTTAAGTCCAGACTGGTCTGCTAGCTTTGGACTGCAATGTGTTTATTAATCAAATTGGATTAAAGTAGCTTACAATGCTTTTCACGTATGACCTGTTCAATATGATATGTGGACACTTATTCAAGTTTATGAAATGAATGATGGCACTGGTATTGGGATGGTGTCTTCGTGGAAAGTAGGTATATGTAGATGGAGACTTTCCCTGAGAAGAGAATGGGTAATATTTTTAACCTAATGGAGGTGAAAGGTTGCAATCAGTGAAATTAGATTTAAAAAACTTATAAATGTAGAGCAAGTATTTGTCACGGCATGAAATGTTATGTTGTGGAATAATAGAAGTGCATAGAGGTAATAATGATGCTTCTATGAAATCTTTTTACTGAAGAGTTGAATGTTTTTAACAAATATGTTGGGTATTCAAGTAAAAGAAGAAATTGGTGAATAGTTTTGCCAGAAGAATTGTTTTATCATCAGAATAGAATTACAACACAATGCTAAAATATGTTCATGTGAGATGAAAAGGGAAAATGTCTCAAAGGGAAGATAGAAAAATGGGATAATAAATTTGACCAGCAGTATGGCATAAAATGCATATGAGCTCACCAGTTGAAGACTTTCATGAAAAGACTAGAGTATTAAGGGCTACCAAAAAGGCATTCACCAAGGTGAAATTTAATTCGAATGAGTGCAAATAGAAAGAGTAAAACAGGAAATGGGATTTACTTAGAAGGGAAAATATAACAGCAAACGATAGAAATATTTGTTGCAACTGAAAATATCAAGAACTAAATCATATCATTTCATGTTACGGTTCGAAGGCAATTAAAAGAGATGAAAGAAGGTGAAGATGCCACTATATATCAACTTGAGAGAACATGTGTCAAGTCTGATTACTATTCAGAATTCCTCTTTTTCTTTTAATTCTTCTTCTCTATTGTACAAGATTCTAAAATTGTTGTAGTGAGCATGTATATAGAGTAATGTTGAGTCTTAGAGGTCATAAATAGAAGATGTTCAATTGTAAATATGTGATTTCATGAGTAAATGTTAATTAGTTTGTTAAGTCCCAATCTCAACACTACAGATTTGTCTCCAAATTGTATACTCAATTTTATATGACTGCAATATGTCAAAGATGATTAGATTCATCTTTCCAAGGTTCTTGATTTCTATTAAAGAAGGTAATAAAATGTTTTAAATGATTAGCAGTAATTTTAGAAAGTTTGGATCTGTAAGTAGAGCTGTGTGGTAATATAAGCATTTCTGTTAATGCTAGGCATTAGCAAAGTTGAATCTACAAGTCATACATAGTTTGTTGATGAAATTTTGTTTGCAGTCTCATATTTGACTTCATGCCCTAAGGTAGACTATTAATGCTATACATTAGCAAAGTTTAATCTACTAACTATACATACTTTTTTGATGAAATTTTGTTTGTAGTCTTATATTTGACTTGATGCCCTAAGGTAGGCACTGATTTGTGCAAACTTGATGTCATAGTTGCACCGCTTTGGAGGACGGGGGGACGGGGGAGCAGGGGAACAAGTTTTCAAGACGGGGGGATAGAGGGGCTTTAATTTTTGGATGGCGAGGGGATGGCGGTGGGGGACCGTGGGGGCTGTATATACTATACATACAGTACTTAAAATGCTAGTTATGAAAAGATGTATTGCAAAATAAGATATAAAGATGTAAAGAGTAAATACTTGAACATTGCATTGAATTGGAACATCGAACAAAGAAAATAAATAGTCAAATCAGCAAATAGTTAACACCGGGACATCCCCCGTCCTCAACGGAGGTGGTGGAATCGGGCGGCACCACTGGGGATGGGAAAACATTCCCCAAGTCCCTGGTACATGGGACAAAAAGGTGGGGTTCATCCCCATGTCACTATGCTTGATGCATTTTTCAAAAACTATTCAAATTACCAAATTAAGTATACCTTCCATGTTGCTTAGTGTAGGATTTTATTAGTTCCAATTCTCAATTGTAATCTAGTGATAAACAACCAAGGATGTAGTTAGTCATGAGGTGAAATCACAAATATTTTGGCCATACTCTATTGAGAACAACTACTTAATTCACAATATTTGTTGTTAATTATATCATATCTCTCAATGTTGTGGGGTAGCAAAGCTTGAAGTGTAGAATGCTTTCATAGCTTGAATATGGCTAGTTCATAGAGTTATAAGACCATTAGTTTGAGTCACTAACACAACCAAGGAAAAATAAAGGCTATTTTAGAGTGGCCAATTCTAAAAAAATGTAAGGTGAGAATTTTTATTGGATTGGCAGGTTACTATAAAATTTTGTGCTATTCACATGCATAGCCCATCGTATCAATACACTCTAAAGGGAAAAGTTTCAATGGATGGAGAAATTTCAAAAAGCTTTTGATTATTTGAAGGAAAGACTATCTCTAGCATGTAGTCTTAAAGTACCAAATCTAGCAAATCAATTTATAGTTGTTTTGGATGCTTCAAAGAAGGTTTTGGAGAAGTGTGATGTAGATGCACAGGTAATTGCTTATGAGTATAGGAAGCTAAAAACTACGAACAAAACCATGTTCCTCATAAACATTAACTTTCAACTATTGTACATGCACTTTAGGTATGGTGGCATTATGTAATGGGAAATCCATTTCAACTTAACTCAAATCATGAAGGCTTGAAATACATATTTATCCAATCCAATTTGAATGCTTGAGAGATAAGATGGTTGAAGTTGATCTATGAATATGATTTTGAAATCCCTTAAATTAAGAGCGAGTAGAAAAAAATAGCATATGCCTTAAGTTGTTGAAGAAACCTATCATCAATGATAACTATTAGTATAGATTTTAGGACACTGGTTCTTCGAGAGATGGAAGGGGACAAATATTACAATTAGGTTTTAGAAGTACTTCAAGCCAACTCCCAAGATCCAAGGTACTCTGGGTTGAAGATTGAACCAAATTGAAGCCATTATTAAAGGAAGTTCATCTGACACATACTTAGGGCATCTAGGTGTTGTCAAACTATTAGCCAATATTAAACCTCTACACTTCTAGAAAGGAATGAAGGGGGACACCACTAGATTCATGGAAAGTTGTCTCAAATGCCCAAGGGTAAAGGTTGAACACCAACATCTAGTCGAGTTGTTACTACTGATAACTATTTCAAATTGGAAGTGGTGCACTATTAGCAAGAATTCCAAACTAGACATGGAACACTATTAGCATCATTTCATCCAAGGCTTACCAATGTTGAGAAAAAACCATAATGTTATATTAGTAATAGTGAATAGACTGATTAAGGTGGCTCATTTTATACCAGGAAATCTTACAGATGACGCATGCACCATAGCACAAAAACCTATTCAAGAAATTCTCCAATTATACAAAATTCCAAAAAAGATTATCACAAACAAAGATGTCAAAATAACATCCAGATTTTAGCAAACCTTCTTTGTGCTTTCGAGACTCAGTTGATTATAAGCTTGAAATATCATCCAGAGATAAATGATTAAATGGAAAGAGTGAACAAAGTTTGGGAGGATATCTTGCGAGTAGATTGTAAAGATCAATAGTACAAGTGGGAGGATTATCTACCACTGATAGAATTTGTCTACAATAATTCCTAAGGGCTAAACCTAAGAAGGGTTCAAATACATTTGGGGAATATTTCAAATTGACAAACAGATATGTGGGACCATTTGAGTTCCTAGAAGTTATCTACCTTGTAGCCTACAAAAAAAAAATCTCCCACTCTCACCAGTTAATATTTTTCATGTTTTATACTAAAAAAACATATAGAAATATTTAATTGCATGATTGGCTAGAAATTGTAGGTATGGTGTTCAAAGGTGGTCATTATTGAGGCACTATCACACAATGTAAGTTCCAATGGGACCAATACATAGATGACAATGCTATATAGGAGGATTAATATGAAATCTTGCTTAAGGGTACTCTTCTTACTAACTCAAATACACAACACAACAGGAAAATAAACAAGATCAAATTTGCTTGCTTTCTACTATCTTCAATGAAATGGCATTACAATGTTCATAAAAATAAGCCACATGGGTATTTTAATTACAAAAAATTGCAACATGAAGATACAAACTTCCAAACTAGATCCTACAGATAACAAATCTTGGTCATCTGGTCACCTAGTTGAAGAATTAGTCATGGTTGTTAGTCAACATGGTTAGGAGTTGGGATAGGAAGTCATTTCCTTGTTCATTTTTAAATTAAAATGAGTTGATCTTCATCAATAAGAATTTCATCTTCAAGTCAATAATTAAAGGAATTAATCATCTAACTATTTTTATTTGATTGATTCCAAATGTAAAAACCTCATAATTATCTCAATACACACTCACTAAATGCTAAGTACATAATACTATATGTGTATGCATGTAAATGTAATTCCCTGCCCGGAGATCCTTGGAAACAAGGATAAACATAGACTTGATTTTTTTTGTTAAATTACAACATAAATACAAGCATAAAATCATATAATAGATTGCAATGGAAGACAACTAACCAAACAACCAAAGATCCCCAAGCATTCATCACTTACAAATGCATGCATTTCCAACCACAAGAATTAAGCATACAAGATTCATTTTAAAACCCAAATATAAGTTGCTAGGTGATTAAACCAAACAAGTTCACTTAGTGGTCTAAAACATATCCACGGCAAAATGAAAACCACTCGAACCCAAAAACATCCAATAAGAAAATGGTCATGCTCTAGGAAGATGTGGAATCCAAAAGGGTATCCAAAAGTACAAATTGCATCTTCTCAAAGCACATGGAAACTCCCACTATTTTCCATATGAAAAATCAAGTTGAATGCTTGTGTGAGTCAAGATTGGCTCCCATGCGAGCATTCTCCATGAACAAGGTGAGTCACTTTCCAGGCTCGTACAAGACTTTGTCATGTCATACATTAGATTGACTCTATCATACGAGAGATTGCATTTCCATACAAGACTTTGTTCTCATACGACAACAGGAAGACAACAACACTAAAACGCTTAACAAGAGATAGAAATAAGGATGAACCTCCACACTGGGGAGTACCAAAGCCATGAAAATCAAGGAGTGAACACTCAAGAGCATCAATATGAATCAACAACTCTAATCATTTAAAGAGAATAGATTTCCACAATCCATAGATAATGCTTAACAATTTTCTAAGTAGATTGCATACTAGTTTTTCATCGATGTTTCGGATCACACTCCATGATCCATCATTGGGATGATAAAAAGAGCATAAGCAGATCATATTTTTCTGATCTCCTTATGCTCTCTTTATCATCCTGATGATGGATCATTTTTCTGATCTCCTTATGTTGTCTTTATCATCCCAATGATGGATCATGGAGTGTGATCCAAAACGTTGATGAAAAAACTATTACACAATCTCCCTAGGAAATTGTTAAGTGACTCTAATCATTTTAATCAAAAAAGTGTATTGCTACATTAAGCCACAATATACAACATCACAGAACAACATAGGCACCAATAACAATATGTGCATCAAGAATACATGAATCCCAAGCATCAAGAATACATAAATCATAAGCATCAAAGTAATAGAATCAAGGATATCCAGCATGCTAATCTACCAACAACATTTCTAGTCCATAGCAGTGACAATACAACATCCAAATAAAGCAAATGCAGAAGAAAGAGAGTGCAACTACTCATCTAATACATAACCAACATTGCAATGAAAGAAGAATAACCATAAGATACATCATCTATATGATATCGACAAATCAAAGCAACAACATAAATCACAAGGAAATATACTCTAGACACACGAAAGGATCCCAAGAAAACATCAAGCTTCGACCCTGAATTGGAAGTAGACCATCTTTGTACAGTGATCCCCAACAATGGTGTAGCTAGCTATGCCTCCCAACCATGTGGTACTCTCAGGCCCACACCCACCATGCTGATGGAGATACTAACCCAACCACAATTAGATAAGACAATCACCCATGGCTAGAACACACACCAATCAAGTATGATACCAACATATATATGCTCATGAAGACAATGCAGTACATCAGGTCACTAGTCTAACCGGCTATAGGATAACTATGTATGGACTCTAGCGGAGTCTAAATCACTTGGCATTGAAAAGCCCAACATATATATGGTCATTTAGCTCAACTTCCCCCAGAGGCCACATACATAGCATGTTCAGTTCCTCCAATGGGAGGCCACATGCCATGCCCTCAAACCAACTCCCACAAAGACTTGCAATTGTACAAGCACCACATCCTCAAACTAGCTCCCTCGAGATGCTCAACAATTGTACAGGTGTTCTCTTATTTTATCATTAAGTTTTATTATCTAATTTATTAAGTTTCGTTATCACTTGCTTAAACTTCTTTACATTACCTTGGTAGTCACTTGTGGTTTAAGGTTCATGAGAGAAGCCACTCCACACATCCGCCCTACATACCCATGCTCATCACACAATGAGTGCACATAGGCAATGATGGTTCCCAACTCAACCCAAATGATCAATCACTCTATCGGCCTATATCTAAGAGTTATGGTCTTGCAAGCTCCCATCATATGCATGTGCACATGCTCGTGTGTGGGCACAACCATCTCCATGAATAGATCAATAGAGCCAATGCCAGTGTTGGATATGAGAATGCAAAAAATTATACAAGTATAATAAACTCACTCAATCAACCTAAATTTGGGAGTATGGATCTGAATCCCAATAATGTAATAAATTAACACAAGTATCATGAACTCACTCAACTAGCCTAAATTTGGGAGTACGGATTGAACACAAATCCCAATGTCCATGAAATAAAAACATAACATGAAAGGAAATATGGAATATAATCTATTTCCAAAATAAAATCAAATGCTACAAAAATCCCAACAAAGATTGGCACACAAAATGAGGCAAGAGAAAATGCCCAAAATCCAAACTTCTCAGATAAAAATGAAATTGAAAACCCATCACTAAAATATGGTCAAACTACCAAGGTTTCAATAAAATCCATAGACCAAGTTCCAATTCTCAATCTGGAAAATCTCCCAAGACTTGCAAATACTCCAAAATCAATATGAAAATGCGACTTTGGATCAAGGAATAAAATACCCCAGAATGTTCTATAACCATTTTGATTCAAAAATCCTATTTTTTTAGCAAAGGCTACTAAATCAAACCTCTAACCAAGCCAAATAGAGCAATAGGCAAAAACTAGGTGGCACGCAGAAGGAGGCAATACCAAAAACACCTAAAATTAAAACATCTTGAAATTCGATGAAATTGAAAACCCGTTAAGAAAACATTTTGAAACTAAGGAATATCAAATAAAATTTGACTTCCAACTATACATCCAAAAATTGGCAACATAATAGTGCCTAAACTTGCATTTATAATTTCATACAGAGAAGAAATGTGCATCCCCGTCCAAATGGGTGACTACGTGAAAACATATGGGAACACTAGTTCTCCACTCCCTAACATTTAGAAATTGAAAACCGAAACTAAAACAAAGTGAAAATGATAAAACAAGAAATGCCTACCTTGCAAACAAATGGGCAAAATAGGAAAAGCAACCAAAAAAAAAAGAGGCCACCAAATCAAATGAAACCATTGGAGAAGTGGAGAAATCTTGACACAAATCCAATGAATTTCTCCACACACAAATCCACGAAAGAAATCGAGCACAACAAGCAAATAAAGGAATTTCTCCAAGAGTGTTTGGAGGAAATTACTGATTTCTCAAAAACATGAAAATTGAAAGTGATGATTTGGAGGAAATTCCTTGTTGTTCATACTTCTATCAATTTGTAATGTCTTTTTTATCTTTCTTTGAATTCTTCTTTAATATTCTAACTAGTACTGATTGTGTCCACAAAGGGTTCATTTTTATCAATTGTAATTGTCATTAATAGTCTTAAACATGTACCAATAGTTCTCTTCATGATCTTCTTCTTCTTACTTATTTTTTCATCTCTTGTTATCTTCTCCTTATATTTTTTCACATAAATTAACTTTTCCTTGTAATTCAATTGATTTTGATCTTTCTTTAAACTAGCATATTCAAGTTTCTCATTTAGATCTTCATCTTGTTCTTTTGATTTTGAGTCTCTTTTTCTTTTTTGTTGTGCATTTGTAATCATACGTGTACTTCATACATCTCTTTTAAATTCAATAGACCATTAGGGGCATAATAAGATAGATAGTTTGATATGGCTCAATAAGACCAAGAGAGTCAACTAGGTGCAAATATATAATAAGTAAGGGCATTGATATCTAATAGCATGAAATAGTATATTTATAAACTTTGGCCAACGTAGCACAATGCAAGAAGCATGCAATTGTTAGTTGGCATGAATCTAAAATACATGTCCAATTAGAAAGTTCATACATATAATGGAAGGAACCTAGATGATGTCACTAACTAAGAATGATGTAGATTCTAAACACTAGGTTCAAGGGGAAAATAAGCCTAGTCTAGTTTCTTGACCTCTTGAGTAGGGCCATGAATCTTCCAAAAGGATGTTGTATGAAGGACCAATGGTCAGCAATTTGGAAGTAAAGCCTATGATGATACTCTCCTCCTCAGTACAACAAGAAACATATAAGACTTCCAAAATGCATAAAATCACATTAATCTCCTTCTCACATATTCTTATTGTTACTTGAAATGAAAGAAGTTATTTCCATTATATAGTTATATTCAGTTTTGTATGAAAATAGTTAATTTTGTTTTAGTTATATTCATGATCATGTGAAAAAAACTAGATTCATTTCTATTTACAATGATACATAAGTAAAAGTTTTATTACATATGAGTATGTCAGAAACTATATTAAAATTTCTATTGTTATAGTTTAGCATATTACAACCACCATGAAAGAATAGTCTAAAGAACAATGCTAGTGCAATCCTATAAGGGAGATTATTCTTAAAGGAAAAGCCAAAGTTAACTTGCAAGGAAGTGACCTCAAAAAATAGTAAGAAATGTATTAGGTTATAGAGAATAAAACATTGTTGCAAGTGTAAATTTCTTAACAAGTGAACGAGAACAAGTGAATATGATATCCCATAAGAATACTGACATAGAGTACAAGCTTATAGAGAAGGAGTCACTCAAAGGAGAGCATGACCATAAAATATAAGTTGGTAAATCTCATGATTTAATTCTTGAAGATTATGGCTAGCAAGCCTTATCCAAATGCCATGAAGAGTCCCTTTTTTTGCAAAACTCATTAGTTTAGTTTTAGGCAATTTGATCAATCAAAGAGTCGTGTGATGATATTTCCAAGGATCCGGGGAGTAGGATGAGTAGTTTCAATTAGATGAGAGCATACAGGAGTTGATTTTTTGTCACATCCATTTTATTTGATATTTTTATGCTCATGTCTTTATTATTTGATGCCCCAGATGAAATTTAGTATTTTCCACTAATGGTTTTGTACATGTGCCCTAAGCGAAAAAGATCTAGTATAGACAGTGGTTTCATTGCCCTAAACGGTTTTGATTATAACAATACAGTGGTATAACTTTTGTGCCTAAGTGGCATATGTGGACTAACTATGGTTTTTACATACTTGCTCTAGGCGGATTCTGATGTTGGAATTCTAGGTATTCTAACTTAAATCCTTAATTTAGTTTTTGGTCATCCCTTAACTTATAGTCAAAATTATTGATTATTATGTGGAGTGAACTTAATTTTAATAGAAATGTGTTCATGGACATGCTTATGTAATTACATGATGAAGATCTTTCTTACTCATAATTTGATAGCAAGGTTTAACTACTCGTTTGATTGGATGTAGGAAGAACATGAATCAAACCCAAAGGGGGAAGAGGTATCACCCAGAAAGGGGATATTGAATGATCAAGTTCTAGACAACCTGGGAGTGAAAGACCTGAAAAATGTATACCTAGGTGACCAAGGTGACTAAACTTTAGGGGCTCACCATTTCAATCCCCCTAAACATTTGATGGATTATTGTCTTTAATCTTATCCTGATCAATTTAGAGTCATAGAAACTGATAGGTAGCCTATCCTATTTCATTCATCTCAATTCTTTCGATCATGAAGATATTTCTCACCTTAATTAAGTTGTTATTAAATTAACATGGGGTCTTAGTATAGTTAGAAAACATTAGAAAATTATATTATATTAACCTGACCCCAACTTGGATAGGACCCCTCTTTCATCAGTTTTTGTATCATAGAAATTATCCCTCAATGGATAAGTTATCGCTTTCTATAGCCACTTAATGATATAAATATTTGGTTCCAACTCTAAAATTGGATTTAATTTTTCCAAAAAGTCATTTCATCCCTCTACTTGTCTCACTCGATCATAGCCTATCCTATTTTAATCATCTTAACTCTTTCAATCATGAAGATATTTCTCAAGTTGTTATTAAATTAAGACAAGATCTTAATATAGTTAGAAAAAATTAGAATAATAAATTATATTAATCTGACTCCAACTTGGTAGAACCCTTCTTTCATCAGTTTTCAAATCATAGAAATTGTCCCTCATTGGATATGTTCTCTCTTTATATAGCCACTTAATAATTTAAATATTTGGTTTCAACTCTAACATTGGATTTGATTTTCCCAATAGTTATTTTATCCCTCTACTTGTCTTAACCGATCATAAAATACATTATAAAGTACATTTCCAATTGAAGGGGAAGAAAACTATTTCATCTCGTCAACATTAGAAAATGGAAAATAAGGACTCTCAATCAGTTAGAGAACTTGCACAATGGAAGATGGCTGAGAAGTGGGCCACATAATTCATCGAGCGGTCAAGGTTATTATGGGGTCCTTGAAGTTTGACAGGGAGAATTAGGAAATAATGAAAAACAAAAAACGTAGTGAATATTCATTCACCACCTCATGTGAGAAGAAGCAAGCAGTTGCACAAGTTCTTGGAATGGTATGAACTGAGTATGGAATGAGCTATTTGTAGAAGTTTCAACACAAACTTCTTGGAAACTAGAGGCAATAGTTACAATCCTATCCATTACTTAGAGGACCTACATTCAACTCCAGGTAAGTACACGTTTATTCTGTAGCATATTGCCAAATGTTTGCAATGGAGTTCTTTCTTTCCTACTTTCGCTACTAGAGCATTAGAATTAATCTCATTCTTGCTTTTCATTCTAGTTGAATGATTTTATTCTTCTTGTCTAGAAAAATAAAGTATAGATGAACTTACCTCCAACAATAAATTGAATAAGCTCATTTTTTAGATGTCTCTTTTAAGAAGTAACTTTCTTCTATTTCTTGTTAAAGGTGTAAAAAGAGTCGATTACTATTCAGTAACTACATTCTCTTTATCAAATTTCAAAGTTGTAGAGTATGACTAGAACTCTTGGTTATAGGCAGTTGATAAGTCATACGTTGAGTATGTATAAGCATTGTAGCCTCACAATGAATCCACCAATTCTTGTCTACAATAGTTTGATGTTTCCTTGGTTAGTCTCTCACTTTTAAGTATGTTCCTTGTTACGTGATTAAGTAGTTCGAAAAACCCAAGCAAGCCAAAATCCACTCAAATGACATAGAAAGAAACATTGAAACTTCTATGTAAACTGGAAAATGCCAATGTAACTCTTATTGCGAAAATTCATTAGTAATCTCTACAACCTTGTTAAGGGCAAAGCAAGAATTTTAACTAAAGAAACTCAAAATTATTCTCTTCCCAGTTAACGATTGAAACTCTGTGATTATATTGAGTTTATATTAAACAAAAAACATGCAATACTACCATTCCAACTCATCATGGATTGTCAACACCTTAAGTACCATTGGCAATCAATTTTCTTAAAGAACCTTACAGAGCTATATCATTAAATAGTCTTGTTAATGACAAAGGTGATAATCTTGTCAGTAATCAACTACATGAAGGAGGTTTACAGAATAGTTGTTCCTAAGTCTAAGGATTAATTTGAAATATTGTATTGATCCTTTCAATGTGTAACATTCCCTAATTCTATTGTCACCACACAAAAAATAGGGAGGTTATACTATACTGGTATGGGATAGTAGAAAAGTTGAACAATATTCATTTCTAATCATACTCAGTGAAAGTTAGAAGGAAGGGTGTAGCTCTTTGTTACATTGCAACTTCGTTACATCTACTCATACATAAAACCAATTGATTTAGAAAAGAAAACAACTTCTTATAAACAAAGAAAGAGAAAAAAAATAAGAATTATCTCATTAGCACTTAAGGTACCAAGAAGCAACCATTCACGAGCTAAACCAAACAATCTATTCAATAACAAAAGAGAAAACTTATCCCACACCTAGGGATTGATGGGAAGGTGAGAAGTTGACTCTGGATACAGGAAATCCTTGGCCAAGGCAAGATAAATGGAAGTCATAGTAGTCACTAGATACATCCATGATAGAAGTCATCCTAGAGTAGCAATTGGCTACAGAGTGCAATTAATCACTATGTAAGTGGCTCTACACTGGATTCCCATGAGACTTGACTTGATCATCCACCATCCCTCACAGAGGGCCAAATCTTCTTTAGATCTCAAAGCAACCTAGGGGGATCGAATATGATTCATGCTTAGGTGATTAAATGCCTTGGTGACACCTTTTCCCCTCCCTAATCAAGATGAAAGTCAGAGATTCGAGTGCATTTTTCAAGAAGAAACCTCTCTATCAAACTCAACCTCTTTACACATTATGTGAATAATCTACTTATGTTTGTTGCAAGTTACTTTCCAAAATATTAAAATGAAAAGTATGTAACTAGAAAATTTGAATTATGTTTCTTACGTAGATGCAATTTCTTTACTTTTAAAAGAAGTAAGTTTGGTAAATGTTAATATATTTTCAAATATTTAATCTTGATAAGTAAAGATTTAGTGTAGCGAATTATTTTGTCATCTTCTAATAAATTTTTTTTTTAAATTAAAATTAAAATTGAAAGATGTTCTCTCCATGTCCTTAATATTAACAGGTTCATTTTATCATAAACTATTGGTAAACTTAGTAAACTTTTCTCTAAATTTTCAGCTTGTTACATTTGGACACCTTCCATGCATGAAATTAAAAATAGTGAGGACTCTTTTCTTCAATGTTGCCTCAAAGCTTTTTGTGGAATGCAACAAGGAAGGAAAGTTTGTAGGTGCCAAAATGAAGTCCAAACAATCAGAATATGGAAAGAACAACTGATTTAATAAAGTCATGTCATGTATTATCTCCCATGTTTGGAGGGAGAAATAGTCTACTTAAGCTATTAGTTTTTGGAGTTCCTCACTAGGTTTAAAATAGCATTGTTACTCAACAACATAGTTGTATAGAGTTTGCTTAACTCAATTGTCAAAAGAAATAAAATATTTTCAAACTTTTATAAACAACTTTTCTATAAATAAATGCAATCTTTTTTCCTTCTATAATTTATGTTTTTATGTGCAATTATAAATGTGGTTTTTGTGATAGTTTATGTAATTCTTGAATTTCATGTCTCACTATCAAATGCCTAATCTATATTTCTATGTGCAATTATGAATGATTGTTGTGGTTTTTTCTTAAATTTCATGTCTCAATATCAAATGCCTACTTGCATAAAAATACTCAATTTATATAGGTTGCAGGTTATGTCATTGATTTTCTAGAAATCACTAGTTAAGAAAAAAATTGATTTTCTTTCTAAAACTATGAACACTTTAACTTTCCTATGAAATACTAATGCATAAGCATGTCAACCCCTAAATTATGTATAAGTTAGCTTACTCATTGTATACATTGTGTCAAAAAAATAGTTTGTCATAAACCTTCATTATATCACATACACTTAGGATTCAAGAGTATTTCATGCCTTTCTTCCTCCTTTTCTTTGTGAAATACAATAGGTTAAAGTAGTGTTGGTGAAATATCAAGGGAACCAACCCTACTTGGAGATTTAATTGACTCTATGGGAAACCCACAAATCCTGGAGTGTTAAAGTATTATCAATTTACAAGGAAAAAAACATTTTAATCTCTTAAAGGTGCACTTCATCTTTGATAATAGTTTTTGGCACATCTTGTGAGAATGTTTGAGCTCATAGTCCTTTAATCACTTTTTTCCCTTGTTGAATTTTTTGACATAGCCAATGGCCCTCTCGCTTTAATTTTTTATATTCAATGTAGGAAATTCTTAGAAGATGAATGATAAGGGTGTAGACAAGAGGTAGTTTATAACCTTTTCAACATATGTAATTGTCACCATCGATGAGAGCAAGAATGTTGTGAAAAAATCCAAGTGTTTCAAAGAATGTGGTCTTCACTCCCTTTCAATATTGTTATTTCATAGGCAAGGTTACTTCCTCCATACACTCCTTTGAAATAGTCATGTTTGATTCCTATGTCTGCAACTATCAATCAAGTTTAGTCTCATTTAATAGAGGCAATCCATTAAATTTAGGACACTATGATGACATCCCCAGGGATGCACTCAAAAGCAATCATCTTTAATAGAGAAAATCAAATTGCTCCTAGTGAGGTTATTGAAGATATCGTAAAAATGTGTCTAGTCCATCAAAGTCTTGCAATGGTTTAGAGGTTTAGATTATATTGAATTCCAGCAACACCTATGATTGAAATGAAGAATATCAAACTACTCCCATTGAGAATATTGATGTTATAGTTAACACGTGTCTAATCCATCAAATCCATACAATGGTTTAGAGGTTTGAGATTGAATTCGCCAACACCTATGATGGCAAGGAGAGGCTTGTGTAGATATTCTGAAGACTGCCAACACATCTAATCTAAATTGAAGATGCAATTGTAGATCTAGAGTCTACTCTAGACATACCTTGTCAATGCTCTCTAGCTTCACCTAATGTAAGACAAGCTACTCCACTCTTCCTGAATAACCAAAGCTTCAAAATATTTGGAAAAAAAATTAAGGGCTATCAATTAGTCATAAGAGGCATGTTCTAGATCAACCTCCAAAAGTGGAACAAGATCAAAAATAGAAAGCACCTAAAAGTATGCATTTGTTATGACTTTTAGTGCACCAAATCAAAATGTGTCACGACTAGCTACTCTCTACAATGAATGATTCCTAAGCTCTTCAAATAATTAGATAAAGATTAGAATGAATTCATTGAGTTACCAGTATGTTACCACACTGATATTTTTCTCGTGTCCCAATTTGGTTCATGTGTGAGTCATTTTTTGATCATGAAGTTGAACTTGAAGTTTCAATTAACTTCAAGTTCAATTTCGTGCTCCCTACTGTCTTTCATGTAACAAAGTCCAAATTCAATGCCCTGAGTCAGCCTTGATGAAGTCAAAGTCAAATTCAAAGCCCAATCATCTCAAACTTCAACTTCAACTTTGATATCAATTTTGTATACTAACATTATTTTTTCATGTAGGTATTCAATCTTTAAAATAAAAAGGCAAAGTGGGTCCCAATGAAGACACTTATCGAGGCATGCGAGATAATAAATGAAAATATTGAGGTGGAACATCTCTTGATACAGAAAGATTTGGCAAAAAGGCAAATTTTTCATTTCATGATGACATGGAGCATTAATAGGCATGCAGATTTGATGGGCATTTATAATAAATCTCTCAAAGGGTCTTTTTTGATGCGTGGCACACAAATAGTAATTATTATATTTACTTTCCATATCTATACTTCGATTTCCTTCATAAGTTATCCCTTAAATGCATTACTTAGCCATTTTACTGGTCATTCTGCCATTTACAAAAAGAAATTTCAGCATCATCTACTAGGGAGAATGAGTCACAGGATAAGCTTTGTCAAACAACAAGTGCATTGCAATTACCCTCTATAATTTTAATTGTGCTTGCTTTTGTTTTGAAAAGTTTCCATTTGTGTCTTTTAGACAGTGTCATCCCATAGCAAGTCATGACATTATTTCACCCCATGATGCCCAAATTTGAAAAGCCATGTCTCCTTAGCTCTTTACCTAAAATTTGTGACACATTTTTGGTTAATAAAAATTTCACTGATGTCATAAAAAGAGCTAGAAATACCTAGTCAGGTCCTATATACCAGAGACTAGTTAATAGTGGGTTGCTTGAAGCCACCGCATTTCCAGCAACAATTACATGTCCAGAGCTAGTCATTGAATGCACAAACCATTATGATCCAAGCACAAGTTGTGTCAAGAAAATTTTAGGAGAAGTGATAGTTAAGATCAACAGAACCAGTGTTTGTTCAGCCTTTAGGATCCCTCACAAAGAAGCCTATGAACCATGGACATTTGAGGAGGTAGAACGCCTGTATGTTGAAAGGAAAAGCAATTATGACAATACAGTAGCCCAATCTTGGCTCCTAAAACTAGTAGAGGTGGTTCAAGGTTACCCAAGCCTTTAACCATTGAACATTTCATCAAGGAAATTGCAGAAATTGTGCTTTTGTAAGACAGAGTCAAAGGAAATGAGCATGCATTTCATTGGGAGACATGGATGTATTTCTTAATCCAAAAGATTGTTGAAGGGGATAAGTTCATTGGCTGGGTTGACCTAATTGTTGGGAATTTACACAAGGGTTTAGCGGTCATCAAGAATTTTGGTCCATTTTTCCTATCTTCCTTTTTTATTTATGTCTTAGTAGCGTCTAAAGAATGGGAAAGCCTTCCACATTCGCCATGGAGATGAAATGCCCATTTGCCAATATTATAGTGATCTTCAGGAAGCTACTTTGTGTAAAGAGTTCAGAAGAGTGAGTGATGTCTTTCTAGGAAGACTAGTCTTTGAGCTTCAAGGTCACGAAAATAATAGGTTGTCTAAGGAAGCAATGCAAGCTATACAAGTCTATGGCTATTTTTACATTCAATTCCCTAGGTTCACATATCTCAAGATGGGTGGATTTTCAGGTGAACCATTGAAGTTGCCTTTTTATTGCTTAGATTCTGTTGTTTTATCTGAAATGTGCAAACAATTTGTCTCTGTGGTAGAGTCTTTTGAAATTTCTAAGAGGTCCTCTTCTATCTTCTTTCCTGTTGAAATCGGCCACTATAGATGTCTTAGTTTAAAAAAAGCTATGTTAACAAAAGCATCTTTGACCTATCTGTGTTTCAAACCCTTCTCCCCTCAGGAAAATTTTGATTACACAAGATTTGTCAAGAAAAATTTCAAAAATAATGTTTCTTTTGTTCACATTCCACAATTAGAAGACTACTAGACAAATTGTCCTGATGAGTTTGAAGTAAGGAAAAGGTTATGGTTGAGGTTAACAGTTAAACAAATTAATATGTTCAATCTTGATCTTGATACATGCGGGCTAAAGGAGGAAGATTAAGAAGAAGTGCTTGACCCATTTTACACCGACCAAATTGAATGCATGCCTATTCTTGAAATTGATTGGGGAAAAAGAGAAGAGGATGATGTATTCTCTCACACTAAAGATGTGCTCGCTAGGATTGAAAAGTGGATAAAATCAAAAATTGTTGTCACCTCTGATCTGTCTAAGAAGCCTTTAAAAAAAAAAAAAAAAAAGTCCTCCCGAAAGAAAAAGGTTGTCACTAACTAAGATGTTCATGGTCCTATTGCAGGTTTGTTGGTAAACAGATTGTTCTTTCCAATGTAACTCTTAAATGCTCGAACCTGTGAGAAACAATTTGATACCAACAGTTGGATAATCTATCATGAGGTTGATAGATTTCCTCTGAATTGAAAGGTACAACTCCCTTATCAATGATATTCAATGAATTTGTTTGTTCCTAAACTAATTGGGTACGTTCTTAACCCCAGAATGGAAGAGGAAAACCAAGCTAGCCCTAGACAGAACTAACTCAGGCAAAGAATTCAGTTCTACACCTAGCCAACCCCAAGAATTCACACTTCCTATGACTCCTCGACATTGGTAATGCAATGTGAATGCTATGCATGCAAATGCATTGGAAAATGAAATGAAAGAGAGTGTTATATAATCCCAATTCTTGTAATAGGAATGTCTACAAATACTCTGATCTACAATCCATTCATTATTCAACACAAGATGGAAGATGATGCCCAAAACTGAAAATAACAATACTCTGATTGATAATAATTAAAAGAAAAAAAATACTAAATGCTCTAATTTAGAATAAAACTCTTGTTGCTTTGAACATCACAAATAAGAATACTTAGATTTTATTTGCTCACAACTTATGCTCAATCTATTACAAAAACTCGAACTCTTAACATGCATAATGAAAATGCAAAACAAATTAAACTAAATTCCTTCCCCCTATGCCAGCTCTTTGTCTCTTGCAGAAAAGAAGAACCCCTTCAAATGAAAAGGTTTTACAATAAATACATTCTCCAGCAACCGTTTGATTTTTTCGAGTGACTTTTCAATTCTGTAACTGATCTTGTCTCTTCGACTTCTCATATTTTTCCTTTGGAAAACTGATATGCTTATTAACTTTTAAAGTTAATAATGATATATATTAACATATTTTAATTATATTTTAATGGTTGACATTTAAATATGTTAAATCAATATCCAAAATCTTTCCTTCATTGAGTGGACAGCAAAATAAATAGTTCTACCAAGTAAAATTGGGCCATTTTTCGTGGGGCATATCTTTTTATTCCACTGTTGGATCAACCTCATTTCTGGATATGTTCTTCCAAACTTAGTTATCTTCATCCTGACTAGAGTGATCGAAAAAATAATCAATGAGTCAAAAGATATGAATTTCTGAATTCTACTCTATATGACTGCTACAAAATCAGAATTAATAAAATAAAGTTTCTAGCCATTCTTCTTTCAATGCTCTATAATCCATGTCTTCAATCTGCAAAAATGTTATCTTGCATGCTTACAATGTTAATTCTCTGTTGAAATTTGGGAGAAATTCTCTAGAATGCTTATAGCGAAAATTTGACTTTTGTCTTCTCACTTTGGTGGAAAATTGAACTTTGACTACGAAAGTCGCAGTGGAAAATGAATTTTCCATTTTACATTTAATACCACATTGATGTTCAAATCCTCAAACAATAAATCATTATGAGATTATCATTCTTTGTTTAATCAATTAAAGCTCTTTTCCATCTCTCTATCATGGATTTGATACTTGGTGGAAATTCCAATTTTGAGTGCAAAAAGCGCACCCAATCTTCACTTTTCCATTTCCATGTAGTGGGCACAATTTTGATGTAGATTGATTCACAAATTATTTTTCTGGAGTGATCTTGATGCTAGACCCCATATACCTTCATCTTGGATTGAGATTTGCCTTTTCTCTCCTCACGTGGAAAATTGGACTTTGCCTGCGAAAGTCGTAGTGGAAAATGAATTTTTCGCTATGCATTTTTCTTTTTCTTGGGAAATGAAATATTTGCTTCTCCAATGGAAAATTAGAAAATGACTACGAAAGTCGAAGCAGAAAATGAGTTTTCCATTACACATTTTTCCTTTGGTGGAAAATGAAACATTTGCTTCTCCAATGGAAAATCTTAAAATGATTGCGAAAATCGCAATGGAAAATGAGTTTTCCACTACACTTCATTTTTCCTTTGATGGAAAATCCCAAGCTAACTTCTCCATTGCGGAAAATTAGAAAAGTTCTTCTCCATGGTGGAAAAATGAATTTTGACTTCTCCATTGCAGAAAATTAGAAAATGACTGCGAAAAGCGCAGTGGAAAATGAGTTTTCCACTGCACTTCATTTTTCCTTTGGTGGAAAATCCCAAGTTGACTTCTCCATTGTGGAAAATTAGAAAAGTGCTTCTCCAATGAAAAATTAGAAAATGACTGCAAAAGGCACAGTGGAAAATGAGTTTTCCACTACACTTCATTTTCCTTTGGTGGAAAATCCCAAGTTGACTTCTCCATTGTGGAAAATTAGAAAAGTGCTTCTCCATGGTGGAAAAATGAATTTTGACTTCTATTCTATTTGCTTCCACATTTGCATATCTGGACTCAGAAATAATTTGATCCTTCATAGAAATTTTTTTAAACACACTAAGAACAATTTTAAAAAATTCTTTTATGGGTGGCAACTTTAAAATTTTTTAAAATGGTGTACTGAAAGTGCACCTACAAGGTTCAATTGAAGTTGAAGTTGAAGTTGAAGCAGTTCCACAATCACTTCAACTTCAAGTTCAAGTAGGAACCCCTAAAGCTAGAAGGGTGACCCATTCAGCACAAAGAAAGCATCAACAACCAAAGGCAAGAGTGTAGTGATAGTTGACCTTGAGGTGCAGAAGAATCACCTATGGTAGACAGTGTACCTAAACCCCATAAGTCACCAATGAATACTAAGAGCTAGGAGAGTAGTCTAGCTTTGGTTAAATTCTCCCCTGCAACTGATAAAGAACCAGTCACACCTAAGTGGTTGGAAACTTTTGTTGAAAGGAAGCAGAGCATGGTATCCCTTTTGATGTCAATTGATGATTTAGTTAGTAAATTCTTGGTAAAAACACCTAAGGTGAAGAAAACTAGGACAGAATCGAGGATTAGATTTTATAAAAATTTAGGGCATTGCTTGGTTGAAATAGCCATGCCACCAGATGGAAGCTCACATGAATCCTTGACCCCTCAGGACTACCAGATAACAAAGGTTGATTTAGGAAAAGGAAACTGTGAAGTGGATATGGAATTCTTTGAAGCCTCTAATAAGAAAATTGCACAAAAAGTGTGGAAAGATGAGCAAGACAAAAAAGGGATGAAGGAAACAATAAAAAATATGGCACAATATATCAATGTCATCCTTCATCCTAAAGCAAAACCTATCAAGGAGATGTCATTGATTGTTGATGTGTCCTTTGCAACCAACCAGTATTTCCTTGATAACCTACAAAAGTGCAAAGTAGTCACAAAGATAGTAGGGGAATGGTGTAGGGCATTTTACATGACACTATGAAACACATAAGTCTCCTAGATAAAGCTTTGAAAGAAATCTCTGCTATCACCAAAAAGGTAGAACTAAGAAATGAGGGATATGAGAAAGAAAGAAAAAATTGGGCAAAGGTAGTGATATGGCTAGAAGATATCCAAGAGTTTGGGCTTCAAAAATTTCAAGTAGAATGTCCTATAGCAGGTTTAGATAAAAAAAAGCCTTGTATGTAATCAAAGATTGTATTGAATGGAGGAATGAAGCATTAATACAAAGCGTAACTGAAATCAAAGAAACCCTATAAGAACTCAAAGTCATACACCAGATAATTCAAGGAGACCTCAAGTGGTTTGTCAAGCACTTCATAGGTAAAGAGAATGACTCTGTTGCCCAATCCGAGGAAGTAATCAAAGAAGTTTATAAGAAATTCTAGGAACTCCAAGATAAGAAGAAATCTAGAAGCAATGGCTCGCCTACATTGGTTTGCATCATCAATCTGGTATTATAGCATTTTAAACTACCTACGAAGCGTGGAAAGCAACAAGAAATGTGCCTCGTGTCGATGGTGTTACCTGATCAAAATAGATAGTTATAGATTGTCACTTAGTTGTTCTTTGTGTTGTTTTACTTTTCATGCATTCAAGTTAACATAGTTGTCTTAACTAAAAGACTATTTTACTCCCGGGGGGGTAATTTTGGCAACTGTCCAGGCCCTTGCCTTATATATATGTAATAATTAGTATGTCATAAGGTTAATCTCCAGCAAACCAATTGACAAAACTAATTTTCTTTTAGGTATAATCTTAAGTTTTAGAAGATAGCATTTTCGATTTTTAGCAAATATAAAGAGAACTCTGCAGTTTGATTTTGTTAAAAGATTTGGAGGTAGATATTACTATCTACTTCTTTGAATTAGTATTTCTTTAGATACTATTTATATAAAAAGCTTTTTCTATGTTTGTTGTCAATTCTAAGATTGCCTATTCAAAATTTGAGGAATTGTGAGAAGTGAGTTTTATTGGATCTGCCTACTTGTTTACTTAACATTCAATTATGTGGATGATATTGATAGTTAAGATTAAGTGGTTCTTTAGCATTAAAATCTATTTTATATCGATGAAGTAGAATAAGTTGATTCAACATTTTCAGAAAATAGTATTTTGAAAAGATCTTTCTGTCAAGTTAAAGATCAAAAATCATTATTTGCAATAAAGGTAGCTACACCTGTTTTACTGAAGAAACTTTTAACCAAAGAATTCCTTAGCACTTTATATGAATTCATTTGTTGATAAGAATTTTTACCCATTTTGAATACAAAATCATTTGAGAAAAATTGTTTATTAATAGTTTTTGGCGACTCCGCTGGGAAAGACTAGAAATGGTTTTACCTCATCATGAAATTTTCCCAGTACTTCAACTAGGCTTAGAGTTTGACAATACTCAAGAGGACATTATTTCATATCTAAGTGCACAAGCCTGCAAACTGAAAACAAGCCTAGAACAATTTACATAAGTTAATCAAGTACTTGAAAGAGAAGAAGAAAGGGCAGAACTCATTAGAGGAGTACCTATCGCTAATGAAGAAGCAGTAGTTAATAGATTAGTTCCAAGACAATTTTGAGTATTGGATGTTTGTTCTATTGTGATAAACTAGTTACTAAGAAGTATACTTGAAGTGAAGAAAAGAAGGGGTTCATTGATCAGTCTTATGAATTTGTAAAGAGTCATAATTTTGTTGTTGATCTCTCTAAAAAATGCAAAAAATTCGTTAAAAGAAAAAGTAGGCCAACACCTCCTCAAAATTGAACCCCTGTAACCATAAGCTTCCAAGCCCTAATCTTACTTGGCACACTAGCACCTTCTCATTTTAACACTCAACCTTTGAATTTCATCCCACCACGAATGGCTGCTAACTCATGGGGTGCACAAGTGGGTCCCTTAGCCCTTGGAACCAAATTTAATCCTCTCCCTAAAGGTGCCAGAGAAGTATTACCCAAATTTAATGGAGATGGAAAGAAATCCACTGATGAACATCTCAATGACTTCAACACTGCATGTGTAGTTCTTGTTGCCGCTTATGCAGACGTAGTTGTAAGGCTATTTGTACAAACCTTAATAGAAGATGTTTCTGATTGGTTTCATCATCTCCCACAAGGGTCAATCACTACTTGGGGTGAAATGAAAAATGCTTTTGAAAATAGATTTAAGTCTACTGATGACGAACATACCTTGCTTCTCCAATTGACCTAGTTAAAGAAAGAAGTACATGAGCCCACGAGAGATTTTGTAGCAAAGTTCAATAAAATAATTTATAGAATCCCTACTACCAAGAGACCTAATGTAGAAAACCGCAAAGGTTTCTTTGTTAATGCAATGTCTCCAAATATCAGTTTTCACTTAAGGAGACACAGAGTAGTAGATGTTGATGGTACTCAAAGACTAGCTGTTGAATTAGAAGATGACCTTTTAGCCATAGGGAAATGGAAATAGGAAATGTAGACTTCTAAGTCACAACCATCTACCTCTGAAAAATCAAACCCATTAGTTCAGAAGCTCATGAATGATGTGATGACTATTAAAAAGCCAATGCCTAGGATGAATACTCATTGCAAAGATATTCCAAAAAAATATCTAGGTCAAAGTAGTTTTCAAAGAAAACAAGTTACTTTACCCCCAAATCAACAAATATTGCAAATTGAAGCTCCACCTAATAAAAATAACATGTGTGTTTTTCATCTTACAAATGATCATGAAGGAATTTATTGTCCTGAGAATATAAGATATCAACAACTTGAAGCAAAGAAAGTTGCCTCGGCTAATGTAAAAATAGAAGAACAACCTTCTGAAGAACCTGGCAACTCCGTAAGCTATTATCTTAAATATGAATTTGACTCTGACAGAAGTGGTGATATCCTTTTAACCTTAGAAGAAGTTGCATGCTCAATCTTAACATGTGGATAGAGGGCCGCTAAAGCTGATGATTCTGAAAATAATGCAGCCCCTACTCAATCAAAGGAATTAAAGACAAAGAGGAAAATGAAAATATGTCATCACCAATACAATCAAAGACACCTCAAATCTTGAAGATGTATGGTCCTAATTCTTCATTTGACATTGTTGAGTTTTGTAAAGAATCCAAAATACAAATTTCTCCTGCTAAGTATTTAAGAATGAACCCTGGAGAGTTGAATAAACTAATTGAATATGTTCATTAGTATTCCCCTCATGTAGCAACCAAGAAAATCAATGAAGTCAAAGTCTCAAGAAGTAATGAGATGTCTTCCAAGAAAACAAGTGAAACCCCTCAAGAAAAGAAACTTGAAACTCAAGCATCTAATAACCAGGAAGAGATAGTCCAACCAGACAAAGTTAGCCTTGAATTTCCCTCTTTTCATAAACCTAAACCATTTTATATATCCCTCTTCCTTCATGGTTTTAATCTAAACAATTTCATCATAGATTCAGGTACTTCTGACAACATAATGCCAGCTGCAGTAGCAAAAGCTCTTGATCTTCCTTTAACCAAAACTTTTGGTAAGTGTTATTCCATGGACTCCAAGCAGGTGCCCTTTATAGGTCAAATTAAAGATGCACAAGTTTCTTTAGTAGCCTAACATCAAAATAAAATTAAGCTTACTATCCTAGTGGTAGACATTCCTACCAGTTATGGCATGCTTCTTAGTCAAACCTTTTGTCGAGATCTGGGAGGGGAAGTTAAAATGGATTGGTCTCAAGATGTCATACCTATGGGGAAAGAAAAAGTAACTTTGTTACCTGAAGCCAAATCCAAATACATTGTCTTCGCATCTAACGATCCCAAATCTCAAATCCTTTATTAGGAGACTGATTTTGCTAACTATTTGATTTTGTCTGAAAGTGACAAAACAAGTGAAAGATCCAAAGGTGAAGACTCATTGTGGACCTTAGAGTTCAATGAGAGCTACTGCTCAAATGGATCTAGGGTTGGCATTGTCCTGATATCTCCTGATGGTCAGAATTTTCTTGCTTCTTACAAGCTTGCTTTTGAAAACACCAATAATACAGCAGATTATGAAACCTTACTTCTAGGTAAAGAAGAAGCCAAGAGAAGAAATATTAAGCTACTAAAGGAAATGGGAGATGTTGAATTAATAGTAAACAAAGTTAAAAACATGTTCTTAGTAAAGAACCAAAGACTAAAACATTATAGGAATCATGTATGGGATGAGATCAAATATTTTGAAGTCTTTGCAATTGAAGCGATTCCTAGAGAACTAAATGATAAAGCAGACTCTCTAGCAGTATCAGCCTCTTTGTTGATTCCTCATCTTGACTTCATAAATAACAAATATTCAATTGAGATCATTTATAGGCCAAGCATTCTAGACAATAACAATTCATGGCAAGTATTTAAGGATGATGCTCACATTAATGCCTTTTTACAAAGTATTGAAAAATTCTCTACTAATTATTTTGAAGGTTCAGATTCTGAATGTAGAGAGATTTCTCCTGATCTCACTAATGAAAAATCTAGTGATGTATTACAATTAAAAAGAAATTTGATATCGAAAGGCCTAGTAGAGCTTGAAAAACTCTTTGATGGGCAAGATGCTTTTCTAGCCCAAAATTTATCACCTAAAAAAGATCCAAATGCTGATTATGAAAAGGTCAATTTGGGAGATAAACATAATCCCAAAATTATCAACTTGGGAACTTGTTGCGGAGAAGATGAGCAAGAAAGATTCATCAAACTTCTTACAGAATATATTGATGTCTTCACTTGGTCTTATGAAGATTTAGAAACTTCCTGCAATGAGCAATTCAAACATCATATCACTCTAAAACTAGGTACTACCCCTTTTAGGAAAAAGTTGAGAACATAAAATCCAAAGGTTTCTGATGCAATTCTCAAAGAAATAGACAAAATGCTTAAAGCTCGCATCATCTTTCCAATTCATCATTGCACCTCAGTGGCAAATATAGTGCTAGTCAAAAAGAAGAATGGAGTGATAAGGATCTATGTTGACTTTAGAAACCTTAATCAAGCAAGCTTCAAAGATAATTTTGCTTTACCTATAATGGATCAAATTCTTCAAATAGTTGCTAGTTCAGAGATGATGTCCTTTTTAGATGGTTTCTCAAGTTATAATCAGATAAAGTTGCTGAGGAAGATTAACACAAAATAGCATTCACAAACCTTGGGGCACTTTTGCCTATAAAAGGATGCCTTTTAGCTTAATAAATGCAGGTGCCACCTTTTAGCGAGCCGTGAATTCAAACTTTGGTCATTTGCTGGACAAATGTATCACAATGTATCTTGATGATATGACAGTATTTTCCAGAAGGTGAAAGAAGCACCTAAAAGATCTGAGAAAAGTACTTGAAAAATGCAGGGAACATGAAATATTGTTGAACCCTAAAAAATCAATTTTTGTTGTAACTGAAGGAAAGTTTCTCGAGCACATGGTTTCAAATGAAGGAATCAAAATTGATCTAGAGAGAGTAAAAGCTATTCAGCAACTATGTCTTCCCATCAATTGTAATGGTGTTAAATCCTTCTTTGGATAGATCAATTTCCTTAGAAAATTTGTACCTAATTTTGTGGAAATTGTCAAACCAATGGCCAAGTTGCTAAGTGACAAGAAAAATTTAAAATGGGATAAACCAACATCTAAAGAATTCATAGAAGCAAAAGAAGCTATTGCTAAAGCTCCAACACTTTTTCATCCTGATTTCAAAGAAGATTTTATAATGTACTGCTACACATCAGAGCATACTATGTCAAGAATATTGCTTCAAAAGAATGACAAAGGATAAGAGGTGCCTATCTCTTTTATGAGTGTCCTATTAAAGAAACATGAGCTAAATTGCTCCCTGTCTAAAAAACAAGCCTTTGCTATTGTGAAAGCAGTGAAATATTTTTTGGTACTATATTTTGCATTCATATTCTTTAGTTTATGTACCATCCACTACAATCAAGAGTATCCTCACATAGCAAGATGTAGCATTCAATAATCGAGCAACTTGGGTAGCAAATGTAGAAGAGTTTGACTTGGATATTCGACCAACCAAATTGGTTCAAGGGCAAGGACTATGTAAACTTATTACATAAGGAGAAAAAGAAAAAACATATCCCAATTGTTTGTTTGTTGGTTTGAAAGATGAAAGGTTTTCTAAAATAGCATATTTCTTGACATATGGGAGATGTCCAGACCATTTAAAAGGAAAAGATTGAAGGTGTCTTCAACTCAGAGTGGCCAAACTTGTGATCATTGATGATATCTTATACAAAAAGGTCTTAGATGGTGTGTTTTTAAGATGTGTTGATGCTGACCAGTAGAAGAAACTACTGAAAACCTTCCATGATGGATCCTGCGAAGGACATTCTTCATCAACAGTGACAGCCTTCAAAATTCTAAGAAGTGGATACTATTGGCCAAGTATGTTCAGGGGTACCTACAATTGGGTGAGAAATTGTGAGAAATGTAAATTGTTTAGTAGAAAACCACAATTAGCTACTCTTCCTCTAAAACCTGCGATTATAGAAGAACCCTTTTAACAATGGGGATTGGATTTTATAAGGCCTATCAATCCAAATTCAAGTGCAGGGCATACACACATCCTTACTGCTACTAATTACTTTACTAAATGGGTTGAAGTCATTCCTATTAAAGCCAAACCATCACTGGTAGTGTATAAATTCTTAATGGAAAATATTTTGACAACATTTGGTACACCTAACAAAATACTGACTAACAATGCACAAAATTTTTCTTCTTGAGAAATTCAATTGTATTGCTATGATCATGGTATCCAACTATCTCATGCTTCAAATTATTTTCCTCAAGGCAATGGAGAGGTAGAGTCCACAAATAAAAATATGGTGAATATTATGAAAAAGTTAATAGATGAAAAGGGGAGAGATTAGCATAAGAAGTAATATGAAGCAGTTTGGATTGATAGAACTTCTCCAAAAAGAGCCATTGGCATGACCCATTTTGAGCTGGTGTATGGAGTTGAGGCACAATTGTCCTTGCATTTGGAACTGGCTACCTTAAATTTACAAAAATAAATTGGAGATGAAGTGTTTCATTCTCCCATCGAAAAGAGAATATTGTACCTCTAGAAAATAGAAGAAGAAAAAGGAAGGTTGTAGATCACATAACCAACCATCAAGCAAGGGTTAAAAGAATTTTTGATCAAAAAGAAAGGCCATGGAGATTCATGAAAGGAGATCAAGTACTATTGTGGGATAAGAGGAGGGAACCTAAAGGAGCTCACACCAAATTCAAGAGCTTATGGAAAGGCCCATTTGTAATATCTAAGGAATTGGGTTCAAATGCCTTCAAACTACAATATCTTAATGGAGATGATTTTCCCCTATCTTATAACGATCAGGATCTTAAGCTCTACCAATTTTAAGTCTATTCTCTATCTCATTGTAAATAATGTCTTTTGGGTTTTGTTCTTTCCTTGTCCTATTTTTTTGTTGATGTCTTTTTGAGTTGGTTTGCAAAGCCAAAGAACCTGAGTTCATCTATGATCCTTCTAGTCTCATTCCCCAACTGGAGCCAATTGTTACCACACTCATATTTTTCTTGTGTCCTAAGTTGGTTCATGTGTGAGTCATTTCTTGATCATGAAGTTGAACTTGAAGTTTTAATTAACTTCAAGTTAGAGTTCATGCTCCCTACTATCTTTCATGTAACAAAGTCCACATTCAATGCCCTGAATCAGCCTTAATGAAGTCAAAGTCAAAGTTGAAGCCTGATCATCTCAAACTTCAAATTTAACTTCAATATCAATTTTGTATACTAACATTATGTTTTCATGTAGGCATTCAATCTTTAAAATAAAAAGGTGAAGTGGGTCCCAATGAAGACATTTTTCGAGGTATGCAAGATAATAAATGAAAATATTGAGGTGGCACATGTCTTGATACAGAAAGATTTGGCAAAAAGGAAAAAAAATTATTTCATGATGACATGGAGCATTAATAGGCATGTGGATTTGATAAGTATTTATAACAAATCTTTCAGAGGGTCTTTTTCGATGCGCAGCACCTGAATAGTAATTATTATATTTACTTGCCATATCTGTACTGCAATTTTTTCATAAGTTATCCCTTAAATGCATTACTTAGCCATTTCACTGCTCATTATGCCATTTGCAAAAAGAAATTTTAGCGTCATCTAGTAGGGAGAATGACTCATAGGATAAGCTTTGTCAAACTATAAGTGCATCGTCATTACCCTCTATAATTTTTATTGCGCTTTCTTTCATTTTGAAGAGTTTCCATTTGTGTCTTTTAGACTCTATCATCCCATAGCATGCCATGACATTATTTTGCCCCAAGATGCCCAAATTTGAAAAGCCATGTCTCCTTAGCTCTTTACCTGATATTTGTAACACATTTCTGATTAATAAAAATTTGACCAATGTCATCAAAAAAGTTAGAAATACCTAGTCAGGTCCTACATACTAGAGACTAGTTAATAGTTGAGTTGCTTGAAGCTGCCACATTTCCTGTAGTGATTACATGCCCAGAGCTAGTCATTGAATGTGCAAACCATTATGATCCAAGCACAAGGTGTGTCAAGAAAATTTCAGGGAAAGTGATAGTTAAGATTAACAGAACTAGTGTTTGTTAAGCCTTTAGGATCCCTCACAAAGAACCCTATGAACTATGGACATTTGAGGAGGTATAATCCCTGTATGTTGAAAGGCAAAAAAATTATGACAATAAACTAGCCCAGTCTTGGCTCCTAAAACCAACAGAGGGTGGTTCAAGGTTACCCAAGTCATTAACCATTGAAAAATTTATCAAGGAAATTGCAGACATTGTGTTTCTATTAAACAGAGTCAAAGGGAATGAGCATGCATTTCATTGGGAGACATGGATGTATTTCTTCATCCAAAAGATTATTGAGGGGGATAATTTCATTGACTGGGCTGACCTAATTGCTAATACTTTACACAAGGGTTTAGTAGTCGTCAACAATTTTTGTCCATTTTTACTATCTTCATTTTTTATTTACGTGTTAGCAGTGTCTAAAGAATGGGAAAGCCTTCCACATTCACCATGGATAGATGAAATGCCCATTTACCAATATTAGAGTGATCTTCAGGAAGCTACTTTGTGTAAAGAGTTTAGAAGAGTAAATGATGTCTTTCTAGGAAGACTAGTCTTTCAGCTTCAAGGTCGCAAAAATAATAGGTTGTCTAAGGAAGCAATGCAGGCTATACAAGTCTATGGTTGTTTTCACATTCAATTCCCTAGGTTTACATATCTCAGGATGGGTGGTCTTTCAAGTGAACCATTGAAGTTGCATCATTATTTCTTAGAATCTATTATTTTATCTGAAATGTGCAGACAATTTTTCTCTGCGGTAGATTCTTTTGAAATTTCTAAGAGGACCTCTTCTATCTTCTTTCCTGTTGAAATTGGCCACTATAGATGTCCTAGTTTAAAACAAGCTATGTTAACAAAAGCATATTTGACCCGTCTGTGTTTCAAACCCTTCTCCCCTCAGGAAAATTTTGATTACACAAGATTTTTCAGGAACAATTTCAAAGATGCAGTTTCTTTTGTTCACATTCCATTGTTAAAAGACTACTGGGCAAATTTTCCTGATGAGTTTGAAGTAAGGAAAAGGTTGTGGCTGAGGTTAATAGTTAAACAAATTAATATGTTCAATCTTGATCTTGATACATGCAAGCTAAAGGAGGAAGATTCAGAAGAAGTGTTTGACCAATTTTACATCGACCAAATTGAATGCATGCCTATTCGTGAAACTAATTGGGAAAGAAGAGAAGTGGATGATGTATTCTCTCGCACTAAAGATGTGTTGGCTAGGACTGAAATGTGGATAAAATCAAAAATTGTTGTCACCCTTGAACCATCTGGGAAGCCTTTAAAAACCAAAAACAAAAAGTCCTCCCAAAATCAAAAGGCTATTACTAACCATGATATTCATGGTCCTATTGCAAGTTCAGTTGATGTTGAAGCTGAAGCAGTTCCACAATCACTTCAACTTCAAGTTCAAGTAGGAACCCCTAAAGCTAAAAGGGTGACCCATTCTAGCACAAAGGATGCATCAACAACCAAAGGCAAGGGTGCAGTGATAGTTAACCTTGTGATTGCAGAAGAATCACTTATGGCGAACAGTGTACCTGAACTCCATAAGTCACTAGTGAATACTGAGAGCCAAGAGAGTAATCTTGCCTTGGCTAAATTCTCCCCTGCAACTAATAAAGAACTAATCACATCTAAGTGGTTGGAGACTTCTGTTGAAAGGAAGCAGAGCATGGTACCCCTTTCAATGCCAATTGATGACTTAGTTAGTAAATTCTTGGGAAAAACACCTAAGGTGAAGAAAGCTATGACAGAATCAAGGATCAGAATTTGATAAAAAATTAGGGCATTGGTCGGCTGAAATAGCCATGCCACCAGATGGAAGCTCACGCGAATCCCTGACCCCTCAAGACTACCAGATAACAAAGGTTGATTTAGGAAAAGGAAACTGTAAAGTGGATATGGAATTGATTGAGGCCTCTAAGAAGAAAATTGTGCACAAAGTGTGGGAAAATGGGCAAGACAAACAAGAGATGAAGGAAACAATAAAAACTAGGGCACATTATATCAATGTCATCTTTCATTTAGAAGAAAAACCTATCAGCAAGATGTTAGTGATTGTTGATGTGTCCTTTGCAACCAACCAGAAATCCCTTGATAACCAACAAAAGTGCAAAGTAGTCACAAGGATAGTAGGAGAACGGGTGTAGGGCATTTTACATGACACTGTGAAACACATAAGTCTCCTAGACAAAGCTTCGAAAGAAATCTCCACTATCACCAAAAAGGTAGAACTAAGCAATGAGCGATATGAGAAAGAAAGAAACAATTGGGAAAAGGTAGTGATATGGCTAAAAAATATCCAAGAGTTTGGGCTTCAAAAATTTCAAGCAAAATGTCATGTAGCAGGTTTAGACAAGAAAGCCTTGTATGTAATCAAAGATTGTATTGAATGGAGGAATGAAGCATTAATACAAGGCGTAACTAAAATCAAACAAAACCTACAAGAACTCAAAGTCATACACCAGATAATTCAGGGAGACCTCAAGTTGTTTGTTAAGCACTTCACAAGTAAAGAGGATGACTTTGTTGCCCAATCCAAGGAAGTAATCAAAGAGGTTCAGAAGAAATTCTAGGAACTCCAAGATAAGAAGACACCAACTAAGCAAGACTTTTCAAACGTAACCCACACTGAAGCCATGCTGATACTCAACTTGAAACACTTGGAAATGCATGCGGAAAGATAGTAGAAATGAAGAAGGAAAAAGAAATCTAGAAGCAGTGGCTCACCTACATTGGTCTGCCTCATCAATCCATTATTTCAGCATTTTCAAGTGCTTACAAAGCGTAGAAAGTGGTGAGAAATGCAGCTAGAGTGGATGGTGCTACATGATCAAAATACATAGTTATAGATGGTTGCTTAGTTGTCCTTTTTGTTATTTTACTTTTCTTGTATTTCAGTTAATACAGTTGTCTTAACTAAAAGACTATTTTATTCCTGGCGCGGTAATTTTGGCAACTGTCCAGCTCCTTGCCTTATATATATGTAATAATTAGTATGGCATAGGGTTAATCTCTAGTAGACTGATAAACATAACTATTTTTGTTTTAGGTATAGTCTTAAGTATTAGAAGATAGCATTTTAGATTTTCAGCAAATATAAAGAGAACTCTGCAATTTGATTTTGTTAAAAGCTTTGAAGGTAGATATTACTATCTGCTTCTTTGAATCATTATTTCTGAAGATACTATTTATATTAAAAACTTTTGATTTGTTTGTCGTCAATTCTGAGATTGCTTGTTTGAAATTTGAGGAGCTATGAGAAGTGAGTTTTATTTGATCTGCCTGCTTGTTTACTTAACTTTCAATTATGTGGATGATATTGATAGGTAAGATCAAGTAGTTCTTTAGCATTAAAATCTATTTTATGTTGATGAAGTAGAATAAGTTGATTCAACATTTTCAGCATATAATATTTTGAAAAGATCTTTCTGTCTAGTTAAAGATCAAAATTTATTATTTACAATAAAGGTAGCTATGCCTATTTTACTAAAGAGACTTTTAACTAGAGAATTCCTTTGCACTTTATAGGAATTCATGTGTTAGGATGCATTTTTCTCCATTTTGAATACAAAATCATTTGAGAAAAATTATTTACTAACAGTTTTTGGCAACTCTGCTAGGGAAAGACTAGAAATAGTTTTACCTCACCATGAAATTTTCCCAGTACTTCAACTAGGCTTAGGGTTTGACAATACTCAAGAGGACATTATTTCAAATCTAAGTGCACAAGCCTAGAAACTCAAAACAAGCCTAGAACAGTTTATACAAGTTAATCAAGTACTTGAAAGAGATGAAGAAATGGCAGAACTCATTAGAGGAGTACCTGTCGCTACTGAAGAAGCAGTAGTTGATAGATTAGTTCCAAGACCAATTTGAGTATTGGATTTTTGTTCTATTGTGATAAACTGGCTAGTAAGAAGTATACTTTAAGTGAAGAAAGGAAGGGATTCATTGATCAGTCTTATGAATTTGTAAAGAGTCTTAATTTTGCTCCTGATCTCTCTAAAAAATGCAAAAAGTCTATATAAAGCAAAAGTAGGCCAACATCTCCTCAAAAACCAACCCTTGTAACCGTAAGACTCCAAGCACTAATCTTACCTAGGACACTAGTACCTTCTCATTTTAATGATCAACCTTTGAATTTCATCCCACCATGAATGGCTGCTAACTCATGGGGTGCACAAGTGGGTCCCTCAGCCCTTGGAGCCAACTTAAATCCTCTCCATCAAGGTGCTAGAGAAGTATTACCAAAATTTAATGGAGATGAAAAGAAATCCACTAATGAACATCTCAATTCCTTCAACATTGTGTCTGCAGTTCTTGTTTTCATTCATGAAGATGTAGCTGTAAGGCTATTTGTACAAACCTTAATAGAAGATGTTGCTGATTGGTTTCATCAACTCTCACAAGGGTCAATCACTACCTAGGGTGAAATGCGAAATGCTTTTGAAAATAGATCTAAGTTTGTTGATGATGAACATACCTTACTTCTTCCATTGACCCAGTTAAAGAAAGAAGTACATGAGCCCATGAGAGATTTTGTAGCAAAGTTCAATAAAATAATTCATAAAATCCCTGCTACCAAGAGACCTAATGCATAAAATCACAAAGGTTTCTTTGTTAATGCAATGCCTCTAGATATCAATTTTCACTTAAGGAGAGACAAAGTAGCAGATGTTGATGCTTCTTAAAGACTGGCTATTGAATTAGAAGATGACATTTTAGCCACAGGGAAATTGAAATGAGAAATTCAGACTTCTAAGTCAACCAGACTTCTAAGTCAACCATCTACCTCTGAAATATCAAACCCATTAATTCAGAAGCTCATCAATGATGTGATGACTATTAAAAAGAAAATGCTTAAGATAAATACTCATTACCAATATATTCCAAGAAAATATTCAGGTCAAAGCAATTTTCAAGGAAAACAAGTTACTTTACCCCCAAATCAACAAAGATTGCGAATTGAAGCTCCACCTAATAAAAATAACATGTGTGTTTTTCATCTTACAAATGATCATGAAGGAAGTTCTTGTCCTAAGAATATAATATATCAACAACTTGAAGCAAAGAAAGTAGTCTCGGCTAATGTAAAAATAAAAGAACAACCTTCTGAACAACTTGTCGACTCTATATGCTATTATCTTAAATATGAATATGATTCTGACAGAAGTGGTGATATCCTTTTAACCTTAGAAGAAGTTGCATGTTCAATCTTAACATGTGGATAGAGGGCCGCTAAAGCTGATGATTCTAAAAATAATGCAACCCCTACTTAGGAAAAGGAATTAAAGACAAAGGGGGAAAATGAAAATAAGTCATCACCAATACAGTTAAAGACACTTCAAATCTTGAAGAGGTTTGATCCCGATTCTTCATTTGACATTGTTGAGTTCTATAAAGCATCCAAAATACAAATTTCTCCTGTTGAGTATTTAAGAATGAACCCTGGAGAGTTGAATAAACTAATTGAATATGTTCATCAGTCTTCCCCTGATGTAGCAACCAAACAAATCAATGAAGTCAAATTCTCAAGAAGTAATGAGATGTCTTCCAAGCAAACAAGTGAAACCCCTCAAGAAAATAAATTTGAAACTCAAGCATCTAATAACCAGGAAGAAATAGTCCAACCAGAAAAAGTTAGCCCTGAATTTCCCTCTTTTCATAAACCTAAACCATTTTATGTATCCCTCTTCTTCATGGTTTTAAGTTAAACAATTGCATCATAGATTTAGATGCTTCTAACAACATAATGCTAGTTGCAGTAGCAAAGGATCTTGATCTTCCTTTAACCAAAACTTTTGGTAAGTGTTATTCCATGGACTCCAAGAAGGTGCCCTTAATAGGTTAGATTAAAGATGCACAAGTTTCTTTAGCAGCCTATCCTCAGAAGAGAATTAAGCTTACTATCCTAGTGGCAAATATTCCTACTAGTTATGGCATACTTCTCAGTCAAACCTTTTGCCAAGATTTGGGAGGGGAAGTTAAAATAGATTGGTCTCAAGCTGTCATACCTATGGGGAAAGAAAAAATAACTTTGTTACCTAAAGCCAAATCCAAATACACTGTCTTCCCATTCGACGATCCCAAATCTCAGATCCTTTATCAGGAGACTAGTTTTTCTAACTATTTGATTTTGTCTGAAAGTGAGAAAACAAGTGAAAGATTTGAAGGTGAAGACTCATTGTGGACCTTAGATTTTGATGGGAGTTGCTGCTCAAATGGATTTGGGGTTGGCATTGTGTTGATATCTCCTAATGGTTAGAATTTTCCTTCTTCTTAAAAGCTTGTTTTTGAAAACACCAATAATACAGCAGAATATGAAGCCTTACTTCTAGGTATAGAAGAAGCCAAGAGAAGAAATATTAAGCTGGTAAAGGCACAAGGAGATGTTGAATTAATAGTAAAGCAAGTCAAAAACCTATTCTCAATAAAGAACCAAAGAATAAAACATTATAGGAATCGTGTACGGGATAAGATCAAAAATTTTGAAGCGTTTGCAATTGAAGCGATTCCCAGAGAACTAAATGATAAAGCAGACTCTCTAGTAGTATCATCCTCTTTAGCAGTATCAGCCTCTTTGTTGATTTCTCATCCTAACTTCATAAATAAAAAATATTCAGTTGAGATCATTCATAGGCCAAGCATTCCAGACAATAACAATTCATGGAAAGTATTTAAGGATGATGCTCACATTAATGCTTTTTTACATAGTATTAAAACATTCTCTACTAATTATTTTGAAGGTTTAGATTCTAAATGTAGAGAGTTTTGTCCCAATCTCACTGATGAAAAATATAGTATGTATTACAATTAAAAGGAAATGTGATACCTAAAGGCCTAGTTGAGCTTGAAAAACTCTTTGACAGGTGAGATGCTTTCCTGGCCCAAAATTTATCACCTAAAGAAGATCCAAGTGTTGATTATGAAAAGGTCAATTTGGGAGATAAACATAATCCCAAAATTATCAACTTGGGAACCTGTTGTGGAGAAGATGAGAAAGAAAGATTCATTAAACTTCTTACAAAATATATTGATGTCTTCACTTGGTCTTATGAAGATTTAAAAACTTCCTGCAGTGTTCAATTCAAACATCATATCACTCTAAAACCAAGTACTACCCCTTTTAGGCAAAAGTTGAGAACATACAATCCAAAGGTTTTTGATGCAATTTTCAAAGAAATAGACAAAATGCCTAAAGCTCACATCATCTTTCCAATTCATCATTGTACCTCGGTGGCAAATATAGTGCCAGTCAAAACGAAGAATGGAGAGATAAGGATCTGTGTTGACTTTAGAAACCTTAATCAAGCAAGCTTGAAAGATAATTTTGCTTTACCTATAATGGATCAAATTCTTCAAATAGTTGCTAGTTCGGAGATAATTTCTTAGGTTATAATCAAATAGATGTTGTCGAGGAAGATCAATACAAAACAGCATTCACAACACCTTGGGGCACTTTTTTCCTATCAAAGGATACCTTTCAGCTTAATAAATGCAAGTGCCACCTTTCAGTGACCCATGAATTCAACCTTTGGTCATTTGCTGGATAAATGTATCATGATGTATCTTGATAATATGATAGTATTTTCCAGAAGGCAAAAGAAGTGCCTAAAAGATCTGAGAAAAGTACTTGAAAAATGTACGGAACACGAAATTTTGTTGAACCCTAAGAAATCAATTTTTTTTGTAACTAAAGGAAAGTTGCTCGGGCACATGGTTTCAAAAGAAGGAACCAAAATTGATCCAGAGAGAGTAAAAGCTATTCAACAACTGTTTCTTCCTATCAATTATAATGGTGTTAAATCCTTCTTTGGACAGATCAATTTCATTTTTAAAATTGTACTTGATTTTGCACAAAACTATCAAACCAATGGCCAAGTTGGTAAGTGAGAAGAAAAATTTCAAATGGGATGAACCAACATCTAAAGCATTCAAGGAGGTAAAAGAGGCTATTACTAAAGCTGCAACACTTTTTCATCCTAATTTCAAAAAAGATTTTATAATGTACTGCTACACATTAGAGCATACCATGTCAGGAATATTGCTTCAAAAGAATGACAAAGGAGAAGAGGTGTTTATCTCTTTTATGAGTGTCCCATTGAAGAAACGTGAGCTAAATTACTCCCTATCTGAAAAACAAGCCTTTTTTGTTGTGAAAGCGGTGAAATATTTTCGGTACTATATTTTGCATTCGCATTCTTTAGTTTATGTACCATTCACTACAGTCAAGAGTATCCTCACATAGCAAGATGTAGCAGTTAATAATCAAGCAACTTCGGTAGCAAAAGTACAAAAGTTTGACTTGGATATTCGACCAACCAAATTGGTTCAAGAGCAAGGACTGTGTAAACTTATTGCAAAAGGAGAAAAAGAAGAAACATATCCCAATTATTTGTTTGTTGGTTTGAAAGATGAATGGTTTTCTGACATAGCATATTTCTTGACATATTGGAGATGTCCAAACCATTTAAAAGGAAAATATCAAAGGAGTCTTCAACTCATAGTGGCCAAATTTGTGGTCATTAATGATATCTTATACAAAAAGGGCTTGGATGGTATGTTTTTAAGGTGTGTTGATGCTGACCAACAGGAGAAACTACTGAAAACCTTCCATGATGGAGCCTGCAGAGGACATTTTTCATCAACAATGATAGCCTTCAAAATTATAAGAAGTGGACACTATTGGCCAGGTAATTGGGTGAGAAATTGTGAGAAATATAAATTTTTTATTGGAAAACCACAATTAGTTGCTCTTCCTCTAAAACTTGTGATTATAGAAGAACCCTTTCAACAGTGGGGATTGGATTTTATAGGGCCTATCAATCCAAACTCAAGTGCAAGGCATACACACATCCTTACTACTACTGATTACTTTACTAAATGGGTTGACGCAATTCCTATTAAAGCCACAACATCACATGTAGTGTGTAAATTCTTAATGGAAAATATTTTGACCCATTTTGGTACACCTAACAAAATAATGACTGACAATGCACAAAAAAAAAATTCTTAGGAAATTCAATTCTATTGCTATGATCATGGTATCTAGTTGTCTCATGCTTCAGATTATTTTCCTCAAGGTAATGGACAGGCAGAGTCCACGAATAAAAATCTAGTGAATATTATGAAAAAATTTAGTAGATGAAAAGGGGAGAGATTGGCATAAGAAGTTATATGAAGCAGTTTGGACCGATAGAACTTCTCCAAAAAGAGCCATTAGCATGACCCCTTTTGAGCTGGTGTATGGAGTTTAAGCACAATTGTCCTTGCATTTGGAACTGGCTAGTACCTTAAATTTACAAAAAGCAATTGCAGATGAAGTGTTTCATTCTACCATACCTCCAAAAAATAGAAGAAGAAAGAAGGAAGTTGGTAGATCACATCACCAACCATCAAGCAAGGGTCAAAATAATTTTAGATCAAAAAGCAAGGCCACGAAGATTCATGAAAGGAGATCAAGTACTATTGTGGGATAAGAGGAAGGAACTTGAAGGAGCTCACACAAAATTCGAGAGCTTATGGAAAGGCCCATTTGTAATATTTGAGGAATTGGGCTCTAACGCCTTTAAACAATAGTATCTTAATGGAGATGATCTTCCCCTGTCCTATAACAGGCAGGATCTTAAGCTCTGCCAATTTTAAGTTTGTTCTTTGTCTCATTGTAAATACTATCTTTTGGGTTTTGTTCTTTCCTTGTCCTATTTTTTTGTTGTTATCTATTTTAGTTGGTCTACAAAGCCAAAGACCCTGACTTCATCTATGATCCTTCTAGTCTCATTCCCCAGCTAGAGCCAATTGTTAGCACACTCATATTTTTCTTGTGTCCCAAGTTGGTTCGTGTGTGAGTCATTTCTTGATCGTGAAGTTGAACTTGAAGTTTCAATTAACTTCAAGTTCAAGCTTGTGCTCCCTATTGTCTTTCATGTAACAAATTCCACTTCAATGCCCTGAGTCAGCCTTGATGAAGTTGAAGTCGAAGTTGAAGCCCGATCATCTCAAACTTCAACTTCAACTTTGATATCAATTTTGTATACTAACGTTATGTTTTCATGCAGGCATTCAATCTTTAAAATAAAAAGGCAAAGTGGGTCCCAATGAAGACATTTTCTGAGGCATGTGAGATAATAAATGAGAATATTGAGGTGGCATGTGTCTTGATATGGCAAGGTTTGGCAAAAAGGAAAATTTGCCATTTCATGATGACATGGAGCATTAATAGGCATGTGCATTTGATGGGCATTTTTAACAAATCTCTCAAAGGGTCTTTTCCGATGCGTGGCACATGAATAGTAATTATTATATTTACTTGCCATATCTGTACTGCGATTTCCCTCATGAGTTATCCCTTAAATGCATTACTTAGTCATTTCACTACTCATTCCACCATTTGCAAAAAGAAATTTCGGCGTCATCTAGTAGGGAGAAGTCGCAGGATAAGCTTTGTCAAATTGTAAATGCACTACCATTACCCTCTGTAATTTTTATTGTGCTTGGTTTTGTTTTGAAAATTTTCCATTTGTGTCTTTTAGACTCTGTCATCCCATAGCAAGCCATGACATTATTTCACCCCAAGATGCCCAAATTTCAAAAGCCATGTCTCCTTAGCTCTTTACCTGAAATTTATGACACATTTCTGGTACATAAAAATTTGACTGATGTCATCGAAAGAGCCAAAAATACCCAATCAAGTCCTACATACCAGAGACTGGTTAATAGTGGGTTGCTTGAAGTTGTTGCATTTCCTGCAGCGATTACATGCCGAGAGCTAGTCATTGAATGCACAAACTATGTGATCCAAGCACAAGGTGTGTCAAGAAAATTCTAGGAGAAGTGATAGTTAAGATCAACAAAACCAATGTTTGTTCAGCCTTTAGGATCCCTCACAAAGAACCCTATGAACTATGGAGATTTGAAGAGGTAGAACGCTTGTATGCTGAAAGGAAAAGTAATTATGAAAATAAAGTAACCCAGTCTTGGCTCCTAAAACCAGCAGAGGGTAGTTCAAGGTTACCCAAGTCATTAACCATTGAACATTTCATCAAGGAAATTGCAGACATTGTGCTTCTGTTGAACAGAGTCGAAGGAAATGAGAATGCATTTCATTAGGAGACATGGATGTATTTCTTCATCCAAAAGATTGTTGAAGGGGATAAGTTCATTGACTGGGCTGACCTAATTGTTGAGGATTTACACAAGGGTTTAGTGGTCGTCAACAATTTTGGTCCATTTTTCCTATCTTCCTTTTTTATTTATGTCGTAGTAGAGTCCAAAGAATGGGAAAGCCTTCCACATTCGCCATGGATAGACGAAATGCCCATTTACCAATATTATAGTGATCTTCAGGAAGCTACTTTGTGTAAAGAGTTCAGAAGAGTGAATGATGTCTTTCAAGGAAGACTAGTCTTTGAGCTTCAAGGTCATGAAAAATAATAGGTTGTCTAAGGAAGCAACGCAAGCTATACAAGTCTATGGTTGTTTTTACATTTAATTCCATACGGATGGGTGGTTTTTCAGGTGAACCATTGAATTTGCCTCATTATTTCTTAGACTCTGTTGTTTTATTTGAAATGTGTAGACAATTTGTCTCTGTGGTAGCATCTTTTGAAATTTCTAAGAGGTCCTCTTCTGTCTTCTTTCCTATTGAAATCAGCCACTATAGATGTCCTAGTTTAAAACAAGCTATGTTAACAAAAGCATCTTTGACCCATTTGTGTTTCAAACCCTTCTCCCCTAGGGAAAATTTTGACTACACAAGATTCATCAAGAACAATTTCAAAAATGCAATTTCTTTTGTTCACATTCCACAGTTAGAAGACTACTGGGCAAATTGTCCTGATGAGTTTGAAGTAAGGAAAAGGCTATGGTTGAGGTTAACAATTAAACAAATTAAAATGTTCAATCTTGATTTTGATACATGTGGGCTAAAGGAGGAAGATTCAGAAGAAGTGCTTGACCCATTTTACATTGACCAAATTGAATGCATGCCTATTCCTGAAATTGATTGGGAAAGAAGAGAAGAGATGATCTATTCTCTTGCACTAAAGATGTGTTGGCTAGGACTGAAAAGTGGATAAAATCAAAAATTGTTGTCACCTCTAATCCATTTGGGAAGCCTTTAAAAATCAAAAATCAAAAGTCCTCCCAAAAGAAAACGGCTATCACTAACCAAGATGTTCATGGTCCTGTTGTAGGTTTAGTTAAAGTTGAAGCTTAAGCAATTCCACAATCACTTCAACTTCAAGTTCAAGTAGGAACCCCTAAAGCTAAAAGGGTGACCTGTTCTAGCACAAAGAAAGCATCAACAACCAAAGGTAAGAGTGCAGTGATAGTTGACCTTGAGGTTGCAAAAGAATCACCTATGGCGGACAATGTAGCTGAACCCCAGAAGTCACCAGTGAATACTAAGAGCCAGGAGAGTAATCTTGCCTTGGCTAAATTCTCCCCTACAACTGATAAACAACCAATCACACCTAAGTGGTTGGAGACTTCTGTTGAAAGGAAGAGTAGCATGGTACTCCTTTCGATGCCAATTGATGATTTAGTTATTAAATACTTGAGAAAAACACCTAAGGTGAAGAAAGCCAGGACAGAATCGAGGATCAGATTTGATAAAAACTCAGGGCACTAGTTGGCTAAAATAGCCATCGCACCAGATGGAAGCTCACGTGAATCCCTGACCCCTCAGGACTACTAGATAACAAAGGTTGATTTAGGAAAAGGAAACCATGAAGTGGATATGGAATTCTTCCAAGCCTCTAATAAAAAAATTGCGCACAAAGTGTGGAAAGATGGGCAAGACAAACAAGAGATGGAGGAATAATAAAAAATTTGGCACAATATATCAATGTCATCCTTCATCCTGAAGCAAAACCTCTCAGCAAGATGTCAGCGATTGTTGATGTGTCCTCTGCAACCAACCAACAATCCCTTGATAACCTGCAAAAGTGCAAAGTAGTCGCAAAGACAGTAGGGGAGTGGGCATAGGGCATTTTAGATGACACTATGAAACACATAAGTCTCTTGGATAAAGCTTCGAAAGGAACCTCCACTATCACCAAAAAGGTAGAATTGAGCAATGAGGGATATGAGAAAGAAAGAAACAATTAGGAAACGGTAGTGATATGGCTGGAAGATATCCAAGAGTTTGGGCTTCAGAAATTTCAAGCAGAATGTCCTGTAGTAGGTGATGAAGGGACACTCTGATACCACTTGATGATGGGCCACACCACCCTACCAACTCATAACCAAAAATGCAACAATATGAAGACAAGCGATGACAAAATGCTTCAAACAATTTTATTATACCTAAAAATCTAATATTAATTATAATAACATTTCTACAAGATCCCTCAAGATCCAATCCAAGCCCAAGCTAGTCCAGGTCCACACTCTAGTAGAAACCTCTGAGATCTCAACTTGTGCTCGCAAGCCACCAAACAACCTCCTTGTTTCTTAACCATAGTCACTAGCTCTTCTCCAGCGTTATCCAAAATCCAAGTGTAAACTGCCTCACATTCGGCGCTCTGTCTACACACTCACAACTCCATCACAATCCTACTATAAACTACCTCACATTCGGTGCTCTGTCCACAGACTCAGCAAAACTCACTCTTCACTTCCTCCTTCTCTTTCACACCTTGAAGCTTTTCCTTCCAAAGCTTTCACCTTTCCAAGCTTCACCTTCCACAGCTTTCACACCTTGAAGCTTTCACCTTCCAAAGCTTTCCTTCCAGCTTGACTAGAAATGCTCATATGCACTGCTTAAATAGGCACTTACCACCCCATGCATGACTTATCCACAACCTTCAAGAATTCCACAATATCCACAACCTTCTACAATATCCACAACTTTCTAGAATTCCACCTACAACTAAGCACCGCCATGTGGCCAATTAGAAAATTACATTTCCTTTATGAATCACAACAAATATTAAATGCATGATTTAAGAAACTTTTCACAAGCTTCTAAGATGCCACCTACACACTTCGATAAATGGAATGACAACTATTTTTCTTATTTTTCTATTTACGCCACCTATGCACCTTGAAAATAGAAATTCTTCTTTTCCTCTTTTTTCTATTTTCTATTTTTTTCTTTCTATTTTCGTCACTTTCTCTCTCCACACTTCTTTTTTTTTTTTTAAATAATTTTTCTTGTGCAAGATGATCCTGCATCAGACTCCCCAGGTAGCTAGAAAAGTGTGTCCCACACTTTGACGCTAAAAGATAGGTCTACAACCATCTTCATCTTCACCAAAGGTTTCCACCTCAATAGGGACAAGAAAACCACCATGCAAATCTTCCACATCTGCATTACTCTATCAAACACTAGAATCTCTACCATCCAATTAGCATGCTCACCACCAAGAATAAATTGCACATAATGCTTCATCAACAAAACCTCATTCACATCAGCAACTAGTGAATCCACACCAATAGCAACAAACCCCACATTAGCAACAACAAACTCCACATCAGCACCAGCATGTAGATCTCCATCAATATATGCCAAACCAATAATCTCATTGCTCACAATAAAATGCTCTGCAATACATAACTCACCTCCAACAACAACTGGATCATCCACAACCAAGTGCTCTGCAACATACAAGTCACCACCAATCTCAACTAGATCATCCACGACCAAATGCTCTGCAGTCTCCATGTCAAACTCAACCAATTGATCATGAAAACCAACCTCTGTCCTAGCATCAACAAGGTTATGAATATCTTCAGCAACAACCTCTAGTTGCTCTGCAAGTTTTGTATCAGACTACACAAGCTTATCAACACAACCAACCTCTTCCACCTCAACCTTGTAATGCCATCTTCTCTCATGAACCTCCTTAACTCGATCAGCCAAGTAGTCATCTTAGAAAAATTCCTCTCCACTATATCATGGAGTTTTGCAATCATCTTAGGGTCTAATCATCTCGGAGCCATCTTCCAAGATCTTTGTAAACCCTCTACAACAAATCCTTCCCACACTCCTTGTGATAACCTTTAATTGTTTGCAAATCAGATCACAACCTACCACCTTGCATGAACAATTAAGAACCACATCACAAGTCTAGGACCACGGATCTGTAATCCACAAACTCTCTACAATCATGCTTCAACAAGTTTAGCCTTCCATCTCTGCATCCATCAATCCATCTGCATGTCCTCCCAAGGTCCTGGTGCAAACTGCCTCAGCTTCGGCAATCTGTCTACACGCTTAGAAACTCCCACTTTGATAAACTTCACCCAACCAAGGTCCTAGTATAAATTGTCTCACACTTCGACGATTTGCTTATACACTCAGGAACTCCTGCTCTGATAAACTTCACCCAACCAAGGTTCTGGTACAAACTACCTCACACTTCGATGATCTGCTTGTACACTCAGGAACTCTTACTCTAATACCACTTGATGAAGGTACCCTCTAATACCACTTGATGAAGGGCCACACCACCCTAGCAACTCATAACTAGAAATGCCACAATATGAAGACAAGCAATGAAAAAATGCTTCAAACAATTTTATTATACCTGAAAATCCAATATTAATTACAATAACATTTCTACAAGATCCCTCAAGATCCAATCCAAGCCCAAGCTAGTCCAAATCCACTCTAGTAGAAACCTCTAAGATCTCAACTTGTGTTCGCAAGCCACCAAGCAACCTCGTTGTTTCTAAACTGTAATCACTAGCTCTTCTCCAACTTTATCCAAGATCCAAGTGTAAATTGCCTCACATTCGACCCTCTGTCTACACACTCACAACTCCATCACAATCCTACTGTAAATTGCCTCACATTCAGTGCTCTATCCACAGACTCAGCAAAACTCACTATTCACTTCCTCTTTCTCTTTCACACCTTGAAGCTTTTCCTTCCAAAGCTTTCACTTTTCCAAGCTTCACCTTACACAGCTTTCACACCTTAAAGCTTTCACCTTCCAAAGCTTTCCTTCCAGCTTGACTAGAAATGTTCATATGCATTGCTTAAATAGGCACTTACCACCTCATGCATGACTTATCCACAACCTTCAAGAATTCCACAATATCCACAACCTTCCACAATATCCACAACTTTCTAGAATTCCACCTACAACTAAGCACCACCATGTGGCTCAATTAGAAAATTACATTTCCTTTATGAATCACAACAAATATTAAATGCATGATTTAAGAAACTTTCTACAAACTTCTAAGATGCCACCTACACACTTCGATAAATGGAATGACAACTATTTTTCTTATTTTTCTATTTACGCCACCTATGCACCTTGAAAATAGAAATTCTTCTTTTCCTCTTTTTCTATTTTCTTTTTTTTTTCTTTTCTTTTTTTCACTTTCTCTCCACAATGTTTTTTTTTTTTTTAATAAATTTTCTCGTGCAAGGTGCTCCTGCATCAATAGGTTTAGACGAGAAAGCCTTGTATGTAATCAAAGATTGTATTGAATGGAGGAATGAAGCATTAATACAAGGCATAACTGAAATCAAAGAAACTCTACAAGAACTCAAAGTCAAACCGGATAATTTAGGGAGACCTCTAGTGGTTTGTCAAGCACTTCACAGGTAAAGAGGATGACTGTTGCCCAATCCAAGGAAGTAATTAAAGAGGTTAAGAAGAAATTCTGAGAACTCCAAAGATAAGAAGACACCAACTAAGAAAGACTTTTCAAACGTAGCCCGCACTAAATTCATGCTGATAATCAACCTGAAACACTTTGAAATGCATGAGAAAAAGATAGCGAAATTGAAGAAAGAAAAAGAAATCTGGAAGCAGCAGCTCACCTACATTGGTCTGCCTCATCAATCCATTATTTCAGCATTTTCAACTGCCTACGAAGCATGGAAAGTGACGAGAAACATAGCTGGCGTGGATGGTGCTACCTGATCAAAATACATAGTTATAGATGGTCGCTTAGTTGTCCTTTTTGTTCTTTTACTTTTCTTACATTTCACTTAACACAGTTGTGTTCACTAAAAGATTATTTTACTCCTTGCGAGGTAGTTATGGCAATTGTCTAGCCCCTTGCCTTATGTATATGTAATAATTAGTATGACGTAGGGTTAATCTCCAACAGACCGATAGACATAACTATATTTGTTTTAGGTATAATCTTACGTTTTAAAAGATAGCATTTTAGACTTTCAACAAATATAAAGATAACTCTGCAATTTGATTTTGTTAAAAGCTTTGGAGGTAGATATTACTATCTGCTTCTTTGAATTAGTATTTCTAAAGATAATATTTATATAAAAAACTTTTGTTGTGTTTGTCATCAATTTTGAGATTGCCTATTTGAAATTTGAGGAGCTGTAAGAAGTAAGTTTTATTGGATCTACCTACTTGTTTACTTAACTTTCAATTATGTGGATGATATTGATAGTTAAGATCAAGTGGTTCTTTAGCATTAAAATCTATTTTATATTTATGGAGTAGAATAAGTTGATTCAACATTTTCTGCAAATAGTATTTTGAAAACATCTTTCTGTCGAGTTAAAAATCAAAAATCATTATTTGCAATAAAAATAACTACATCTGTTTTACTGAAGAAACTTTTAAGCAAAGAATTCCTTAGCAGTTTATAAGAATTCATTTATTGATATGCATTTTTCTCCATTTTGAATACTAAATCATTTGAGAAAAAATGTTTACTAACACAATACAATATGTTTATTTAATTGGCACACACCAAAAGGTGAACCAAGCCTATTGGCCAAGTTAAAATTTAAAATTTATGATGGAAAGATGATAAAAATTCACACCCTGTTCCAAAATGGAATGAACACCCAATAGACAACTAAATGAAGGTAAGTAAAAAGATAAGTGTGATACACAAACAAACAAGGTCATATAGAAGAGTGTGTAAATGGATAGCAACCAAGAGGGTCCACCACATGCTACCTTAACTTTGTGCTTTTCAAAATCTCATGTGAATATTTCAAATCACTCTCATTTTTTTTAACACCATTTCACTTGTCAAGTCTCTTACTTAAAAACAAAATTTTGAGTCTACATGATCAAATATGATGCCACATCAGCATGCTTTTTTGCAAAGGTGTCCAAATTGGTCCCAAAAGGTGAGAAGACTGATCAATGTGCACTAAGTCATGTTCAATGGTGTACTGATGTAACACCACATGAATGATTGTTCTTTAAAATTCAAGAGCATCTTTTTGGAGGTATGCATTGATGGGACATTTATAGTGCAGATCACTATGAGGTATATTGTGTCCAACTACTATTAACATATATTGGACCCCACACATGCATTGGCTCGTCTCCTCTATAGGTTTAAGCGTAGAAAGATTTATTTGTCTATAGATGAATAAAGGACTATAAGAATGGGTCGAACATTACACAAAACCATCCATTTGTAAATGGGAAATGCAGATGGGAAAGAGCTTTGATTTCATTACTATAATCATATATAAGTAACTAATTAAAATATTAGATCTATACATTCTTAATCATTTATGTGTCAAGACAATCAAATAAGGGAAAATGCATTTGATGGAACAGTCTAGGAAAAGATGAAATGGAAAATGCATTTGATGGAAGAGTCTGGGAAAAGATGAAATGTACAAGGTCATGTTACATTTCTTGCCGCTAAGCTCAAGATTGGTTGGCATTCTTCCAGCGTGGAGCCGGTGTCAAGAACAGATGGCGTCTCCTACTATCAACTTTGAATTAACAATTTATAAGTTGTTTTTAGTGTATTTGGCCCTTCTACCTTATTGTTCAGTTCTTAGGTCTTCTTCTCCATTGCAGATTCTCTCTATCCATGATTGGGAAGCTGTTGAAATATGTTGGCCAAATTATGTAATGGCTCTTTCCAGGGAATAGTCTAGTGGGGAGAAGGTGCGAAGAACAAATATTGGCTCTGACATCCAACTGGGAACCCGTGGCTTTTAAGTTGTTTTTCCTGGGTTTTGGCCCTTTCTAAGACGATCTTTATCTTCAATTTTTAAAATCTTCAGGTTCAGTTGCAAACACATTACCCATTTTCACGGAACATAAATATGTTAATGGGCATATTTTGTAATTGAGCTCTTCACCGCTGAGACAAATCGGGCATTTACTATGACTGTTTTATTGAATCAATTAGTATTAGGTACACTAGATAATGAATGAAAACCTTTTATTAACACGAGGACACGAGCTTGTACTCTAGAAATGACTTGAATTTCTTTATGTAATTTGTTTGGTCTTTTTCTTTTAAGTTGGTGAGGCTAAGAGCTCAAACGTGATGCAGGACAACTTTGAGCTCATAGCATAGCAGCTGTAGAAAATAATGCAAGTAGAAAAGGCATTTACAATCAAACATTAATCATTTTACTAATTGAATGATAATAAACTCAAAAAATAAATAGGAAAAATCCATTAAAAAGTAAGAAAATTGACATGATCCCTCAAACATCCATATATTATCTCCCTTTTCAAAATCAATCAAGCTTGGAAAATTCTATCTTGGGATGTCTAAATCTGTCAATTTCTCTAACAACAGTATAAGGTGGATACTTTGAATGACACATGCGCTTCAACAAGAATAGAAGGTAATATAAAACCTTGGCATTCCAAAGCCATTTCAAGATCGTTCTGAAAGTAAAATTGTAGATATCATTGATTTATTGCCAAAAGCAAGTGAATCTAGATAAGTTCATGTGGCATTGACCATTAAAGACCAGATCTGGTATTGTACACAATTCACTTGCTTGATTTCTTCCCAATCAAAGATTCCTCAGTTCATTTAGTTACTATAGAAACACCATACTTTACAAAAGGCTGAAATATTGGCTTTGTACATTCCAAGAAATATATCACATACCCATAAAATATCAATCAACATTCTAAAAGTCACTAATATCACATTCAGTTATTTTCTCAATCTTCTGTTGCTTGCCCCGTGAGGTTCAAGTCCGATACTGTCACTGTACCTGAATGATCTGCATCAAGCTTACTGAATTCTTTGATAAAAAGAGCCACATCTTCCTCATCAATCTTTCCCAACTCTTTCAGCTTATAAAGAACAAACTCTGAAGGACTGGAGAGTAACATTAAATTAAAACCACCACCTTTGAATTAAAAAGTTGAAGTTTGAACAATAGTTAGAGATTTTCACAATCCATAATGTATAGAGAAAGCTGATTCTGGATTAAATTGTGCACAAGGTTTTTGCATGCGATAAATCAGACCACACTCCATGATCCATCATAAGGATAGACCAAAAATCCTAATGATGGATCACAGAATGTGATCAGAAAAGTTGATGCTAAAAACTTGTACCCAATTTAATCCAGAATCAGCTTTCTCGATTAATAGTTGAAGTTGCAATGCCGGAGGAAAACAGAAAACATCATAACTGCTAAAAACTACTTAAAGAATCTTCATTTTTCTACATTGCGTGCCTATACAGTATACATCATATTTCAAAATAATTTCTACTTTTTTCACTTTTCTGAGTGAAAATGTTATAGACAATCTTACTTGTAACCTATAAACTAAGAGTTTTGTCTTAATGCCACATATTGGAAAAACTGTACCTTACAGCTCCATCAGAATCCATATCTGCTGCCTCCAAATCTGCCCTTGTTGTCTTGCGCCTCAAAACCCAATGCACCAGTGACTGTTGCCTTTCTTCAGTTCTTACTTCAGCAAGGTACAAGAAGACCTGTATCAGACATAGGGTACTGACCATGATCCAAATACTAGCAAATATGCGTCCAGCCTTTGTTGAAAAGCTTTGATCTCCATATCCTAATGATGTAATTGTTGCACACACACAATAGAATGAGTTGAGTAAATCCAACCCCTCAACTTCATAAAGGAAAACAATTCCAATGACTATCAGAGCCAGCAGGATTAATAGACACACCAAGAGCTTCAACTTGGATCTGTTCATCTTACTCTCATTCAAGTCACTAAAACCATTATTTTGTTGCTTGTGAAATGCTTTGATCAATAACCTTTCCTGCTTCTCAACAAGGTAATCTGCCGCACCACTAAGAAGCAAGCCCACAAGGGCCATTCCAGAAAAGACAAAGAAGCAAGCTAAAAGCTTTGGGAGAACACCGTTTGGCACAAGATCTCCATAACCAACAGAAGTCATTGTTACAACGGTGAAATATAGAGCATCAACCAGCCTGCTTGTCCTTTTACCACTCAGTTCATCCTCTACATTATAAAAACAGATCATGCCCACTCCCAAGTAAATGAACAAGACCAACCCAGCTTGAGTGAGAGTAGGACGAATGCCTTTAGTTTTATTGGGTAATATAGAATTCATGTCCTCTATTTTAGTTTTAATTTTATTTGAAAAAGATGATGGAGCGGTCCTGCAATGGAAAAGTCGCCTAGATCTTGAACTTATATTCTTCTCAGTCGAGAAATTAGGCAAAAGGGGCTCATTTATTCCATTCTCTTTCACCAAAACTTCCATTCTAGATGTGTAAGACAATAAGGAACTTGTCAAGCAAAATGTACAGGTTAAATCAACCAGATCCTGTGCGTAATCAGAAGCTGCTTCCAATTTGAATCTTCACCAGTGCACCATAATCTTCAGAGGACCCACTTTTGTTTGACTACCCACTTATCTGAAAGTAAGAAACAATGATTATTAAAAAATGCTGATCCAGGAAAACTACAATTCAATATAAAAATTTCCCTACTAGAGCTTATTTGCCTAATTTTTCTGGTCGTGAGTCCAAATTATTATGTCTCTTGAGACTACCATAAAAGAAAAAGGCAAGTAGTCTGAATACTCAAATAAACACAAAGACACCTTTTCATTTTATCCATTGCATTCATGGATCAGACAGTAGTGGAAAACCAAATCACCTTGAAATTGAATAATTGCCATAAAAGATGAAGTAAGAACTCTGGATTTTCAAATAAACATAAAGATGCCTTTTCATTTTCACAGAAGTATGATGCCCACTTTCATTTGTTAGCAGGTTCTTTATCAAGAGATTAAGCGTCATATGTTCCACGTGGACATGTCCCCAATTTTTGGCCCTCTAGGAAATGTCCCAGAAATGTGTCCCCCACTGTCCCACGTCCCCATCCTCAAAATGCCGTGAAACATTTTAAAAACCAACACTAGTCGATGTTTTTCTTAAGACAGAAAAGTAGAAACAAATCCAATGGGACTTTCAAATTAACAAACCATTTTAAACCAGCACCAAGTTAAGTCTATTTTTCATGCATGCATCGAAGGGTTGAGTCGCAGGCTTATATTGTGTCTCAAACAGGACATTTTCTGATTTCACCATAAAACATAAGGTTTTTAGAGGTTACATATAATGTAGATTTATCCCAATGATGGATTGCACAATCACGTTTACCAACTTGTCAACAATCAATCACCATTATCCAATCATCTTGACAGTTGTCAATCCATCCCATCATTGGGATAAATCTACATCTTATCAAGACACTAGCTTATTGCTTACAAGGCACAACATTTCATCATATCTCAACATATTGCTTCCAAGAGTTTAACAAATCATTAAGCTAAAACCATACAATTAGGCCTCAAGGCCTATTAGGCGGCCTTATCATTAACCAGAACATTGGTCCTTACCAAAATCAGATAACTTCATCAATTACCAAACAATACTTACCATACTCATTACCTTTCACTCTGCAAGAATCCACCATTTGGATTATTCCACCGAGGCTCCTCCATACCCTGTCCTCAACACAAACCATTAGTCCTATCATCATCACCAGCCAACCAATTATCATAATATTAACAGTACACTCAACTGATCACAAAATTAACTCTGTCAGAATTGTCACAACCTTCAAATCTGATCATAAAATCAGGGAACCAAATTACCTAATACCATTCTACCAATCAGTTTCAAATAATCACTGTTGTAAGCCATTGAACACTTATAACTTATTCCAACATCTTGTCATGTGCTCCATTGCATGTTATCAATAAGATCTGATCAACCAGTGATCAAATAAAACAAAGAGCTGATCAAAGATTTGACTGTCATTTCATTGGCAGTTTTCTAGATCCGCGCTCAGACATCTATAACTTCCACACATGAAATTATTTGATCAATCGCTCTGATGAGGATGTGGATAACTTGGACAATGACAACATATCTGAAATTCATGAAGATCCACTGGTTATATTACAATTTATGCCTTTTGTACCAAGAGCAGTTTTTGTTACGATAATGGATAAGCATCTACTATTAGTCAATGGAAATCTATTTGTAATCTATTGTAAATATTAGAATGTTTCTATTATTTGGTCAGCTGTAGATAACTGTTAGTTTTCTCCTAGCTAAAATAGAAAGTTTCTATTCTTTACGATCATTTCCTAAGAAAACGTCGTTCCATTCATTTCAATATATAGATCTCTTGGTCTCTGTTAATATAAGCAAGTATTTTACCAATTATTTCATAATATGGTATTACAGCCACTTCTTTAAAAAAATTGAAAATCATAATTTCTTTTCTGAAATTCAGACCCTATTTTCGAAATTATCTTTTCTGAAATATTTACTTCAAACTAGGGTTTGTCTGAGAATATTGATGATCAATATTCATGTTTTTTTTTGCCAGTCGTTCCATTCATTTCAATATATAGATCTCTTGGTCTCTGTTAATATAAGCAAGTATTTTACCAATTATTTCATAATATGGTATTACAGCCACTTCTTTAAAAAAATTGAAAATCATAATTTCTTTTCTGAAATTCAGACCCTATTTTCGAAATTATCTTTTCTGAAATATTTACTTCAAACTAGGGTTTGTCTGAGAATATTGACGATCAATATTCATGTTTTTTTTTGCCATTTTTTAAAAAACGTGACTTTTTTTGGACATCTTCATCCATTTTTTCTGCACATCTAGGGCTGAGAGCAATGCTAGGGGTTTCTTAAAACCCTTAGTAACAGATTCACACCCAGAAACTATTTTTTTGTTGCAGATTTGCCATTGATTTCAAACTTTTTTAGCCCACAACATTTCTGTTCGAAACCCTATTTCTGAAAAGAGACTCTTGGTTTTTTCGAGAACTCAATTAGGTTGTCATCCGATTTTTTTGGGTGCCTTGATTTTCGAGCCAGCAGATCCAAAAACAGGGAACATATTCTTTTTGGGTTTTTCAAGCTCTCTTCTAGGTCACCTTTCAAATTTTTTGGGTCTTCTATTTTTTTGCCTCAAAGAACATGCCTTTACAGATTTTCATGCTTTTTAATTGAAAACAAGCTATGGCATCATTGACTAATATTCTACTCAAGAGCAATTCCAAATTCAATAGTCGGAATTATTGCACTTGGAAGCAACGAATAATAACATTTTTTTAATATCAAAATACTGATCAGATTGTTCTAGGTGTTACTCAGCATCCAAGTGCCCCTGATGTTGATAAGGATACATGGGATTTGAATAATCAAGAGGCAGTGATGCTTCTCAAATTATCCATAGCTAATGATTTGCTCTCTCAAATTCCATCCGGAAAGATAGTTGTCGAGATATGGGCACATCTCAAAAATCTTCATGATACTTCTACAAAAGCAGAGCTTTCTTCTTGAAGAACACTTTGTTTTCTATTACATGGATGAGAAAAAATTGCTCCAGGCTCACCTGAATAGGATTCAAGAAATCCATGATCAATTGCTTGTCATTGGTCGCAAGATGGAGCAAGAGGACATTGTAGTTATCTCTCTGGAGTTCACCAAGTCCTACGAGCATTTTATCGAGACTCTCAACATCATGTCTTCTGGTGTTGATCTAAAGTTCACAAGTCTCTGCACACTTTTGTTTCAAAAGATCGATGGAAACAACAATTCGATAGCAGTTCCAACTCCACCTCCACAGAGCAAGCCTTTGTTGCTAAATCCTTTCATAAGGATAAAGGCAAGTCTCAACAGAAGTCCTCTGCTCTAGCTTCAAAAGGCTCCCATAAGAAGAACATTCAATGCAACTACTGCAAGAAGTTTGGTCACATGAAGGTTGAATGTCATAAACACTTAGCTGCCCAATCTAAGCAACTAGGTTTGCAGCCCAAAGTGAACTGAGCAGACAGAATCTGCTTTTTTACACCTTCATGGGTAAAAGACATACAGACCATGTGAAGTCGCCTACCTAGTATATTGATTCAAGTGCCTCTCGTCATTTCACCCACTATAGAGACTAGTTCACTGACTACCATCCTTACTCAGTTTCTGTTATTTTTAGTGGCAGAGAAGAGTACACCATTGTCGAAAAAGGCAACATTCAAATTCAGTCTGCTGGGAGGAATCTCATTTTCCTTGATGTGTAATATGTTCTAGGGATGGAACTAAATCTACTCTCAGTCAGTCAGTTGTTGAAACCTTCTCCACACTTGGATTTTACCTTCAGTTCAAATCAGTGTACCATCACTAATAGGGAGACTCAATCTATTGTTGCAGTAGGTCTTGAGGATAGTGATCTTTTCTGACTTATTGATTCTTGCGATTCTCAAGATTTAGCTATGGCTGCTTGGCGGTCTTCAGTTAGCACACTTTGGCATCAGCAGTATAGGCACTTAAATGTGCATTATCTCTCTCAGCTTGCTCGGGAAGAGCTTGTCCTCGGTTTACCAAAGATTCAAACTCCGCAACTTGGAGTTTGTGATGCATGTTAGGCTAGGAAGCAACATCGCACACTCTTCACCAGTGGCGAGCTTCTCAAGTACTTCACCTTGTTCATGCTGATCTCTACGGCCCTACAGCCACTCCTATTCTTGGGTTCAGGTATTTTCTGTTATTTGTCAATGATTTCAGTAGAAAAATGTAGATGTATTTTCTTAAACAGAAATCAGATGCATTTGTTGTATTTCAAAAGTTTAAACCTTTAGTTGAAAAAAAGTCTAGGAAATCTTTTATTACTCTTAGATCAAACAATTGGGAGAAATTTTGTTCTAATGAATTCTCTACCTTCTTGGATACTCATGATATCAAATGCCAGTTCACCACACCCCACACACCACAACAAAACAGTGTAGTTGAATGTTGGGACAGAACAATCACTGAGATGGCTCGATCCATGCTCAAACATATACATGTTCCAAAGAAGTTTTGCGCAGAAACAGTCAACATTGCAATTTACCTTTTCAATCGACCACCAACAGTGGTGGTCAAAGGTAAGACTCTAGAAGAGGCTTGGTCAGGTCACAAGCCCAGAATCAGTCACTTGAAGGTTTTTGGCTCTCTTAATTTTGTTTGGATCCTTGATGCGTCATGCACCAAATTGGATGCCAAGAGTCAGAAACTTATGTCTTCACAAAGCCTACCACTTGATTGACACTGAGACATCTCGTCTCTTGTACAATCCTGATGTAGCCTTTGATGAGCACCGAGGACCATTCATGCATATTTCTCATGTTCCTGATCCAACAGACCAGCCTATAAAGGCTCATGATTTCGGAGTTAGGCTTCCATTAGGTCCACCTAATCGGTGGGCTCCAATAGCTCTTGCAGCTCTAGTTATACCTATGATCCCTATATAGACACCTCCAGCTTCTCCTACAAGATCACCTCGATTTGTAAATGCTTCACCTGAGTTTGATCTTGATTCTTTTGATGAGGAACCTAATCATCAAGCATCTCCTCTCTAGCCTAAGTGGAGGGCTAAAACACTTGTTGATCTTCATAATGACGAGCTCATTAGCGGAAGAACTGCTCGGAAAAAGAGAAGACCTATAGAGTCTGTTAACTTTGCTCTCATGGCCAACATTCATAGTGTATTTAAACCTCAAACATATTCTGTGGTTAAAGGAATTCTAGAGTGGGAATAGGCCATGACATCTAAACATCGGAGCTTGCTAAAGAATAACACCTGGGTCCTTTCTAATCTTCCACCAAGGTAGAAACCCGTTGGCTAGAAATGGGTTTACAAAATCAAATACAAGTTTGATAGTACTTTAGATAAGTACAAAGCTCGTTTAGTTACAAAGGGCTTTTCTCAGCATCAAGGCATTGATTATGAGGAGACCTTTGCTCCTATTGCAAAGATCAGCAACATCATATTAGTTCTAGCCATGGCATTACAGTTTGGCTGGAAGGTCCATCAAATGGACGTCAAGAGTGCTTTCCTTAATGGTGATCTCATGAAGAGGTCTACATGACGCAGCCTCCTAATTTCAAGGTTGCTGGTAAAGACCATCAAGTTCTCAGATTGGTGAAAGCTCTTTATGGCTTGAAGCAGGCCACTAGGGCATGGTACATGAAAATTGATAAGTACCTCAGTGATCAAGGCTTCAAGAGGAGTTCTTTAGACTCAAATTTGTATATCAAGACTACTGACAATGACATCATCCTTCTAGTTATTTATGTGGATGATTTGATCATCGTTGACAATTCAGCATATCTGATTCAAAGAACCAAATAGAATTTATGTTGGTCTTTTGATATGACTAACCTTGGGCTCATGCATTATTGCCTAGGTATTGAGGTTTGGCATTAGTCTTTTTGTATATTCATCTATCGGTCCAAATATGTCAAGGCTCTATTAGACAAATTCTGCATGCAAGATTGCAAACCTGCATCTACGCCCATGGAGAAAGGTCTCAAGTTATCAGCCAAGTCTGATTCTCCTCCCATTGATGATACTACATACAAGCAACTAGTAGGCAGCCTCATCTACCTCTCTGCTTCTAGGCTTGATATTAGCTTCGCAGTCAGCTACATCTTACACTTTATGACAGCTCCCAAGGTTGATCGTTGGATGGCAGCAAAGTGTGTACTTCATTATGTGAAGGGCACTTCAGATTATGGACTTTATTACTCTCAAAGTTCTAATCCTAGGCTCAGTGGGTTCACTGATTCAGATTGGGTAGGCTCTGTTGACAATAAAAAGTCAACTTTGGATAATGTGTTCAATTTGGGATTAGGTGTCGTCACATGAACCAGTAAGAAGCAGAAAGCAATTTCTCTCTCCTCTACAGAGGTCAAATACAGAGGGATAGTCAAGGTAGGTTGTGAAGTTGTTTGGCTTCATTGGATGCTTGGGGATACGCAGATGTCACCAGCAGGAGCAACCACTTTGTTTGTTGATAATGAAGGCATTATCAAATTAGCACAAAATCTAGTGTTCCATGAACGAACCAAGCATGTGGATGTTCGCTGTCACTACATACAACAACTAGTTGAAGACGGGACAATAGACTTGCAGTATGTTCCTACCACAAACCAGACTACAGGCATTCTCACCAAGCCTCTTGGTCCTAATAAGTTTGTAATTTCAGAGGACAACTTGGTGTTGTGGATAGATTAACCATTAAGGGAGGGTATTACAATAACAAATAAGCGTCTATTATTAGTTAATGGTAATCTATTTGTAATCCATTGTAAATATTAGATTATTTAGTCAAATGTAGATCATTGTTAGTTTTCTCCTAGCTAGAATAGAAAGTTCCTATTATTTACAATTGTTTTCTCAAGACAAGTCATTTCATTCATTTGTATATATAGACCTCTTGGTCTTTGTTAATATAAGCAAGTATTTTACCAATTACTTTGTAATAGTTTTGATTGTCATAAAAAAAGATGCTAAAACAATGTCCCAAGAGCATCATCCCTTTTGCACAATACAAACCCATTTAACCTAAAACCAATGCCATTTGAATGCCCTGAGAATCTAATTCGAAATAAGCCAAGAGCCAAGAATCTTAATTTTTCATTGGTTTATTTAGGAGATAATTACGAACCCCTATGAACCACTTTGTGAGGGTTTTAAACCAATTTCATGAAAATGCATTAGATCTTTATCCATAATTCACAGCTAAACCTCTAACTTGTTTCGAATCAAAGTAAACTCACCCCATGACACTTCTAAATCAATTTAGGCTTCCATTTAATCCATCTAATGAGGAAAATATGCATCAATCAGCAATGTAATGTGTCTGAAAACAGTAACTATCAACTTCCTAGATTAAAACAATGAAATACTTATTCTTTATTCAATAAAATACACTACAATCTGATTTGTTGATGTCCATTCTCCTTCCTCAATCTTCCAACATAAATGCATGAAGGTACATTCCCAAATTAGATATCAAATCCTTCATGGCTGTCCCCATGAAACTCCAATTTGGGTGACAATCAAAGGTACAAATGTCGTAACCTCATAAAACCTTCCTTCAATATATATATATATATATATATATATATATATATATATATATATTCATTCAATGAGGGCACAACTCAAGACAAAATGAACACAACAATAAAGGAAACTTTTACCATCAGAAATAAGAAGCTATTACATGCATTATAACAAAAACAGACCCAAATACATGCTCTATGGACTACAATTTAATTCAAATTCTAGAGAAAACCCCTTCTCTCAGTACCTTCTCTCAAACTCCATCAAAACATTGCTTTTACACCTCAACAATGGAGCTTAAGTACCCTGTTTTAGGCTTAGGATTGGGGATACATTTGCATTTTGACATTTGGTGGCCACGCCAAAACAAAGCTTCTAGAAGTCAAATCTAAAGTATATGCAAAAATAGAAGGGTCTAGAAAAGGCAATCCAACTTTCGGGAGACATAACTTTCGATCCAAGACTCCTATTGACAAACCATCTACATTTCTAGAAAGCTCTTTGAGCACTTTATAGCCTTGAACGCCACGTACGGCTACCCCCATTTTTCAGGGCCATACAAGGCTGTTTAGTGCCTCAAATTAGGCTCCAAAGCATTTCTAGGATGTCTCAAGGGAACTTAAAATTGCAATAACTTTCAAACCATGAAACCTTTTGAGCTAATTCTTTTTTTGGAGCGCTTAAAATTTCAATTACAACCTTCTCTCCAACTTACACCCTCTAACACTTCATAGTTATGACTATAGAAAAATTACCCATTTTCTGCAATTGTGCGTATCTCGAGATGCATAAAAACACTAACCCAAAAAAAGTAATAATAGATATTTGAGAGTTGGAATCTCTATTTGGCCCAAAGGGATATCTAGAAATACAAATACATCAAACAAAAACTATTACTAAGCATATTTTTGGGTGATACAGAATTGCCCTTATTATGTCATCCCCTATTTTTGGCCCTCTAAAAAATGTCCTCGAAATGCAACAATAGGGGATTATAGTGTGTTCATATATACATGTGTGTGTGTGTGTGTGTGTAGATATACATGTGTGTGTATAAATCACTGAAACCTAGGGACTCGCATCACAACGCCCCCCCTCAAAAAAAAAAAAAAAAAAAACCTCGAAGTACCTCTCCCCAGGACATCCCCATACTAGGTACTTGGAGCACCTAGGTACCCCCACCTACACTATTCTGCAACCATGCCACCATTGGAACAAGTACCTGATTTCTATTTGAATTTGAATTTTTAAATGCTACTATTGTTAAGCATGAATGCTGATGATGTTCCTATGGGGGAGTATCCTAGCATTGTTGGAGACATGATTCTGAGGTTGTCTGTTGCATTCGTGAGAGAGTTGGTCATTGATGTCAACATACTAGTTATTCTATGAATACTGGCAGTTTAGTAGTCAGAGATTGGCTTCGCGATGTTCACAGAATGCAGGTGAGCTTATCAGCAATTGAGGATATTTTCTACAGAGTGTCTATAGTAAAGAGCACATATGGAAATATGAACACGAGACAGAGATGTGATGGATTTAGTGAAGGAAGTGTTCAAACAAAGTTATTGGATACCAATTACTGATGTTTTGATTTTATCTCCTAACAGAGATAGAATCCGATCAAGTGGACTTGAATGGAGGTAGATGACATGATGAAGATGTTGCGGTCAAATATGCACATCCTGATGAGAATCCAGTGAAGAGTTATGAAGACTGTGAGCCGACAACTTTGTGTAATTGCGAAAAGTGTGAAGATGTAATATAATGTGCAAATGTAATATTTTAAGTTGGTCCTATATTATTATTGTTAATTGAGAAAGCCTCAACACCGACTCAATAATTTGTTTTAGGACTTGGTATAAAGGAAAGATGTTTTCCTTGTGGCAGAGTGTGCATTGTGTTGTAATGCGAGTATGCTAACTTGTATGTGAGATCCACTAAACTTGATAATGAATATCTTTTGGTCAAATAAGTGTTTGGTGCAGTTGAGGCATGGTGAACTTACAAAGTAACTGTATTTGGCAAGTTGTTGTTGTTGGATAGTTGTATACATGTATTATTCTAAGAAGGATAGTAGTAAAGCCAATTGGACAGTGAGTTCAGTGATCTTGCATCGAAGTTGTTTAGATAGTGGATCCTTTAACCTTCCTTTCAACTCCTAACAGGATTGGCACAACTCCTAATAGAGTTGGAATCTCGTAACAGGGATTCAAAGTCTCCTAATAGGGAGTGATATGTACTAAATGTATTTCATTGACTCCTAACAGGGTCCATTCTCTTACAAAGAACATTTATATTAGTACATCATTTTGTGGGTACCATCCCCACCGGGGTTTTCCCTCTGATCAAGGGTTTCCCTAGTTGATAGATCTAGTGTTATTGTGTATGGTGATCTTTCTATGGTTCTTACATCTACTATTTACATGTTTTGTAACTAATAAGAATATTGAGAGTTGTTTTAATTGCATAATTGATCCATCAAATCCTTCATGACTGTCCCATGAAACTGCAGTGTGGGTGACAATCAGAGGTACAAATGATGTAACCTCATAAAAACTTCCTCAGATATATATATATATATATATGCACACAACATCATCCCTTGGTTTTAGCCCTCCAAGAAACATCCTAGCAATGCAAAAATAAGGAATGACAATGTGTGCATATTGAGAGTTGTTTTCATTGCATAACTGATCCATCAAATCCTTCATGACTGTCCCATGAAACTGCAGTGTGGATGACAATTAGAGGTACAAATGATGTAACCTCATAAAAACTTCCTCAGATATATATATGTATATATATATATGCACACATCATCCCTTCGTATGTTATATAGAAACATCATTTCATAACTAGCATTTCAAGTTCTATATATAGTATGCAACACTCCCCTTGTCTCCCCTACTTGCCCACCCCAAAACTGAGGTTCTTTGTCCCACATCTTGGGAACTTGTCCCAATGTACACCAGCACCAGTGCTATACTGATATATACATGCACACACACTACCATCCCCTACTTTTGGCCGTCCACAAAACATCCGGGACACATTCCTTGCCATCTTGTGTCCCTTTCCCTAAAATGCCATCGAACATAAGTTATCACCTATGTAAATTGAATCTTTGAGCATCAGTCCAATTATTTTGCCTCAAAAAAAGCTTTATAATTTTAGAACAAGAGATACAAATTCTTCTCTCTACCAATGTAGTGTGGGAAACTATTAAAGACCCAAAAAAAATATATTTAAACCTACTCATCTACAAATACACCTATTTCAATCTCGATTTTAGTCACCAAAAGAATGCTATAGATTTTCTAGCTAGAGATCATACCAACTACACCAATTATATAAAGTTGTACTTCAAACTAAATATGACACTTATTTCTGAAAAGCAATGACTTCCGGATTTCTCATCCTATGATTCAGAACTAAATGCTGGCAAACCTATGATTCACTACTAAATGCTGGCAACCCTGGATCAGGTAAAAACTAAAGATTTCAGAGAAGGTATCCAAAATGTACAAAGGTTGTATATCAATCTTCACCCTTCCAACGACAGCCAAATCATGTAGGTGCTAGTATCCTAGAATTATAGCACCAACAGTGGAGCTGTCGTATAGTACTTAGTAGTAATATTATGCATCCAATGTAGATACCACTTGGCCTCAAAAAATACTACATCTCCTCCAATAACCCCGCATCAGAACATTACCCGTTGAGTTATTGTCCACCGGTAATATTTTGTTCCCAATGCATATACATTCAGATTCAAAACATGGTAAAACTCCCCCACGCGATATTATAATGCTAACATTTTAGGCTGCTCCACCACTAATCTATCAGCTCCTTTGTGATTTGGAGTACGCATTATTCATAGAAAACCCCACGTTAATTACATTTTGTTTTAATGTGCTATGATAGATGTTATTGAAGAGTTGGCTTTCTATACATCGTTCAAAATTCTGTACGAGATCGGCCAGATGATGACCTAAAAGTAGAGATTTAGTCCCAGATTTTCCGAAATGGTGTCAGAGTCAGCGTTATGAATCAATTTTCGTTTAGAAGGTAGGTAGGACCTCCAGTAGCAGTGTTGAGAAACACATAGGGCTTATATATAAAGGGAAAGTAACTCAGAGGTAGATCAGTACATTTACGCATTCCCACAATTCAAATAGTAAAAATAACGGGGAATACAAGAGTCCGCCACGAGTAGTTTAGATCCCAATATCAATTACAAATAGAAGGTCACCTCTTAAAACACAAAGAAGATCAGATTTGCTATTGGCAGTTGGCCAATTCCAAATTCCGACTTTTAAGACAATAAAACTCCAAAAAAATCCACCCAACAATAGCCCTAAATTATGTACAGTAAACTGCAGCAACTGTAACGAAAGATTCACAATAAAAAATACAGAGAACTTACATGGCGTAATCCGATCGAATCGAAACGAGCGGGCGAAACTTCCAGCAGAGCAAAATCATGTTCCGCAATATATATGGGATGGGAGACAAGTAGGCCTTCGTCGTTGGGGTCGCCCGTCCCTGTCATCTGTTCGTCTACAAGAACGGATGTCACAGTCGATGGGTTGTGGGACAGGAACAAGACAGTTAGAGAGACTTCTACTGAATGAATCTTATTTAGACTCACACCGACTATAAATATCTCCTGGCAGAGTGACACGTTATGATATGGTCAAAGCACAAGCGTAAAGAGCAGAATTGTGTAGAAGGTTTTTTGGTTTAGGAGACTTTTCGGAACACTTTTGTTGTTTTCTTAAAATGCTAATTTCTTTATTTACCCATTTTTTATTTTATTTTTATAACAAATTCCCTAATTTCATTAGGGAAAGAGATTGAATAGTAGTCTCGGGTTTAATCATTAAGTTATGTTTCAGATATTAATTATTATTCTAATAGTTAACAAGTGTCACATAATGGCATGTATTTGCTATAATTTATAATAGCTTAATTAGATAGAGTAGTAAAGTAAAAAAATTGGTAAAATTTAATATAATTTTATTAATATTATAAAATTTAATTAATTTAGTCTATAGGCTGTTTGTGAGAACTTGAAAATTAAATTTTTGACGAAAAATTTGGAAGAGTTTGGCTAGAAAATTGAAAATGCTTATCTTTCCACTTTTAACTCTTATTTTGATATTTATTAGTTGTTATCTCCACTTTTATTAGTTGTGATCTCCACATTACCTTATGTTGTGATCTATTCATTAGATTTAGATTTTAGTTTTTAAATTATTTTAATTTTTTTTATTAGTTTAATTTTTTTCTTTAAATATTATTTTTTAATTTCTATAATTTATTTAGTCAATAGAATATTTATTAGACATTATTTTTTGTATTTCTCTTATTAATTTTCATAATAAAATTTTTGATGAGTTTTCTTAAATGATAATTTTTTTCATATTTGATAAATTTAATTAAAATAAATAATATTTATTAATCTATTTAAAAGATTTAGTAAATATTATGTTATTTAAATTAAAAATTATTAACAATCTAATTTGTTCACCTAAGATTATAATTTAAATATCCACTTTTAACTATTATTTTTATTTTCTTATTTATTTAAAAGATAATTAATTGTGATCTCTACATTAGATTATGTTGTGATCTCTATTTATTAAACTTTTGATTTTTTAAATTGATTTAGGTTTTAATTTTTAAATTACTTTAAATTATTTTTTTAAATTAGTTGAGTTTTTTCTTAAATATTATTTTTTCAGTTTTTATAATTTATTTAGTCGATAGAATATTTGTTAGAGATGTCGCTATTTTTAATATTATTATTTTTGTATTTCTCTTATTAATTTTTCATAATAAATTTTTTGATGAGTTTTTATTTTAATAATTTTTTTTTCATATTTGATAAATTGAATTTAATTGTAAAATATTGAAACTATTGAACACGTTTCTTAAGCAATATTCAAATTTTCTAAATATTGTAAATTTTATATCTATGTTTTAATCTTCAACTTTTTTATTTTTCTATTTTTATTTTTGAAAAACTTATATTTACATTATTTAATGTTAATTCTACATTTTTCTCTTAAATCTCATATCCTATTGGCACACTCATTGCATGTACAAAAACATGCAACTACTAGTTTTTAAATTTTTTAAATTATACTTTTACATTAAAAATCTAATTTTTGATTTCGAAAAAAATATTTTTAATAAAAAATTATAATTTATAATTAAATATAAATGTCATCATACTATTATAACTAATTAAGTTGTAGCTTAAAGTATTAATATTTTATTTAAACTAAAAAAATATTATTCATAAAATATAATCACAATAAATAAAAATATTTTATTAAAATAATTATATATTAACATATTATTGATATAATAGTTTTACATAACAAAATATTTTTACATTCTAAAATATCGGGTAGTGCTTCCTCAAAATTCACTCTTATAAGACCCAAATTTATAAGCCAATGAGATTCAAGTAAAATAAATTTTAAAAATTAAAAATCTCATAAATAAACATTACAAAAATTAAAAATTAAAAGTAAGATGAAAAATACTTACATCTAATTTGTTGAGATAGAAAAACTTAATAACTGGTTAAGTGCAACTGATTGCAATAGTATAACCTACGGAAAATACAATAACATATGCACTAATAACTGATGACACATGTAAAAATAGTTTATCATTTTTTAGCTTTCTTGGTTGTTGATTTGTCCCTTTGTGCCAAAAGTACTTCTTCTTTTTTTGTGAGTGGCTCTTAGGGGTTGAACATAATAGGTATTGGGTGAACATTTTGAAATGACACTTTTCAACCACTTTGCACTCCATGGCCACTATAGAGAGCTTTGGTAAATGCAAAAATGTCTAAACCTTAGCTTTAAGCTCTTCAGTCACCTAGAGAGGTTCACCCAAAAAAATGGTAAACTTTGACATACATATTAGGAGTTCTAGATGCGCAAAGTTAGCTTAGGTAGCTAATGGGTCTCTTCCCCTAGTATAACAACGAAGATATGATTGTGTTGATTTCTATGATTTTTATTTTGAAAATATATTAGTATATGTAAATGTTAGCATTTTCATTTAATTCTTTAAACATAGTTAAATAAAACATATTTTAGAGATTTAAATCTTGATTAATAACTTTTATAGGACATACCATTATGTTTATCAAATATGCTCAACCAATTGAGCTACAACTTACAATTGGTGTTGATTTTGAGTATACAAAAGTTTGAATTACTTTTTTATTTAATTTTAAAATAAGAGTTGAATTTGTTGTTGTTGTTTTTTTGCAATGTCTTCTGAGTTGCTATGCATGTGGGTGTTTTTTAAACTCTTACAATAACCTTAACCTTTTGTGACTTAATAGTTATTGGAGTTGAAGATTTGATGATACTTGACAAGGAACCCTCAAGAGGATAGGAGGTATGCTTACAATGTATCCATAAAGGAATGCATTTTGAAACATCCCTTATTTTTCTCCTTGTTATTGATTTGTTAGCATGCATGACATTGTTTAGAAACAATGAATATAATATTTTATGTGAAGGATCACCCCCTGCCTCCCCCTTGCTCACCTCTACAAAAAAATATGCTCAAAGATGAAGTCAATAAGCCTTGGACTACATGGATTTCACCTTGATGTCGTACAAAACCTTATGAAAGTTTTTTTTGCCCTTTTTAAAAAAAGATTGAATTCAACCATGTTATAGTCATCCTTAAACATGGCCCCTAATTTGATCTCACCTTGGACTAGAAGTTTTTTCAACTCTCATAGGAATCTCTAACTCATCTAGGTGAAGTTTCTTATTTGACACTTGCCATGTAAAAAAAAATATTACACAAATAGCAACATCTCTATGATGTGTTATGTTCATCAAACTAGATAGTTTTTCCTCAAATTGACCCAAAAATGGGGTTTATCTTGAAATGGATCTCTCTAGGGATTTAAAGGAAAATGTTATCCAAAATTATCAAATGTCATATACTCAATATGTTCTATATTTGAATTTTTGCAACACTTTTTATTAATGTTAATCTTCTACTTGTATAAGATCCAAGATTTTTCTTTAGCGTCTCTCATGTTTTAAATTTGTCACTTGCTACAAGAGCATTCAAGGCATAAGAATAATCTTGCATCACCCAAAAAATGTATTTTTTATTTTTTCGATAAGGGCTATGACTATGCAACTTCCTGCAGCCAAAGGATAGTTGAGTATTGAATGTATTCAAAATTAAAATCAACATTGTCAACTTTTTCAATCTTGAAGACTTATTATAAGGTTTTTTTTATTGATAAGAGGCCAAAGCCAAGGTTAATTATTGTTATTTATTTTGATTAATTATTTCAATTATTAGTTAATCTTGAGTAGGTTTGAACCCAAGATCTCCCAATTAAGAGGCTCACAATTCATCGTTGTGTTGTAGGCTCCTACCTTTAAAGACTTATTATAAGTTTTATTATTATGAAGATAATCTGATTTCTACTTTCAATGACCTATATAAAAATAGTTAAATTGTTTGTAACTGCTAAAAAAGTTGTAGTAATAATATGTAATGTCCCCCTGGCATGGGTTCACCCTTATCTCGATTCTAATTTTCAACTTAGGGTTTGGAATTAGGTCTTATAGGAGATGAATATTTTTAAAACTTTATTATCAAATCTACAAGGACCATTACACAACACAAATACACAAGTTTTTTTATTGGATAGGAGAGAGAGAGAGAGAGAGAGAGAGAGAGAGAGAGAGAGAGAATACTAGTTATTCCATAATTAAACCATTTGAATGTACTTGACCTTATACTCTCATTGTAAATAATGTCAATATTAACTTATCCCTTTTTTAATCACTACTTAGTTCTCTTTATTACTCACCTATAATTACTTCCAAAATTCCCATAAATTATAATGTGGGTGACAGCTTGTTTTGATTTTATTTCTCACCTTATTATAAATTAAACTCTCCCCATTTTCCTAAAATTCCTCTTCACGATCCTTTGCTTTGCTTTTATAAATCAATGCTAAAATTCCTTGTTTTTTAAAATAGAGGAATGTCTTTTTTTCCCTTCCTCAATTTTAACTACTTCAACATGCTTATTTTCTTTATAAATTAATGTCAAGAATCTTTGGTTCTTCTAAGGAAAACTAACTAGGGCAATAGACCCAATAGCCATTGGGGGGTCCAATGACCATTACGGTATCATTATAGATACCCCCAATTATTGCTTTTAAAAAGCCCCAAAAAATGATTACACATGTATTAATAGTCAATTACAAATGTACTAATAGACAATCACACATGTAGTAATAGTTGATCATTTTTTAGCTTTATTGGTCCATTTGTGCCAAAAGTACTATTTTATTTTTTGTGAGCAGCTCTTAGGGGGTGAACATAACGGGTATCGACCAAACATTTTGAAATGGCACTTTTCAACCACTTCATACTCCATGACCCCTACAGAGAGCTCCATAAATGTGGAAGCACCTAACCCTTAACTTTAAGCTATTCAGTCACCTACATAGGTTCACCAAAAAAAATGGCAAATTTTGATGTACAGATTAGGAGCTCTAGATGTGTGAAGTTAGCCTGGGTAGCTATTGGGTCTCTTGCCCTATATTTTTCTCCCCCTTATCTGCTTTCAACGATATTATCCCCAAAAAAATGGCATATCCCTATTAATTTGGCTACTTTTCTTATTTGCTTTCATATTCTCCCTTTATGTTCCTTTTATATCTTTGATCACTTTACAATGCACATTCATACACACCCTTTAACTCATCGTGCCCTTTAATATGTGTTAAATTTTTTGATCAATATGTTTATTAAACTAGTTTGATTAAGAATGTGACAATATGGTTTTTAAATTGGTCATGACATATTTATTTTATTATTATTATTATTAGTTTGAATAATTATTATTTATTAGGAAAATTTCTACAACGCAACAATAACTTATGAGCCTCCTATGTACGAGGTCTTGGGTTCGAGTCTACTCACTGAACACATAATAATATTTGTAGAGCTATTTCTAGATTTGATTGTGTATGTCTTTTAAGCATCAATGTTTCGAATCACACTCCATGGTCCATAACTTTTTGTATTCTTACATGCTCCCATCTTGATGATCGATTACGGAGTGTGATCTGAAATGTCGATGCTTAAAAAACATACACAATCAAATCCAAAAATAGCTCTACAAATTTCAATGGATTGTAGAAATCTGATAATGTTGGTCACATAATAATAATTAATAATAGTAAATATTAATAATTAATCTAGGCTTCAATACATTACCTATCAATAAAATATTATTATTTATTATTTAAATAGTGATAAGTATTAAATGTTTTTTTATTAGTATGAATATCTTTAATTAATGATAGACATTATTTTAATAAAATATATATATTTAATTATTTTAACAAAGATTAATCTTAATGTATTTAACATTGATAATAATGAGTAATTGCTTTTTTTTAATACTTTTTTTTAAGTGGATAAAGAATGGCAAACAAGATGTGAAAGTCAGAACAAAATGTGAACTCCTATAATGCCCCACCAAGGAACCAAAAAGAAATTAACCTAAAGTTTCACTGAGTTTATCAAACATTTTTCTTTTAAGATAATAATTAAATAACAACAGATAAAATATAGTGGACGCAATAACTCACATACATACAACCATCAAAATAGATTACATCTCTTAAGGGTCCCATGATGTTGAATCACATTTAAGTTTAATTAATACAAAATCTAACACATTCACAAGTGCAGATCTAATTAAATAATATACAATTACAAAGGATGCCATTTGGCATAACTAGAATGCATAATCATCCACTGTACAAATCATAAGGTATTAAAAGCTCAAAGAATAAACATCATCTCATAAGATCTCTAATAAAAAAAATAGTACAATAGAATATAACAATCCAACAGAAATACAAGATCAAATAGAAAGGAACATCTGCACAAACACATCTAGCAACAGCATCCAGCTATTGAATCTCAATGGTATAAGAAAAATGTAATACCACCCGACCTCGTGGAACCTAAATGGACCACTCCCACTGTGCTGAGGAGATAGTCTCAAGTCCTAAACATATATCAAAACACAATTCATAACCAACATTTAGGTCAAGGAAACACCTGATAGCAAACTATTTCGAAGGTACTAAGACACAAGTGTCATCTAATCCTAGAGGCAACAAAGACACATATGAAATCTACTATACAAGTGAGAAAGTTTCATCACATGATCCAACTCTAATGTTACCCTAGTAGCCTCTCTAGACTCTGGCCCCCTAGTGTCTCTATGTGGCACCAATATCCTTTTGCACAGACAAGGCATGCTAATGAAGTAAGGTTGCAACCAAACATCCTCTCTACTCCCATCCTAGCATGTACTAGCACTCAAGGCATGGGCAAGGAAAAAATGACTCTTATTAATTCATTTTACTCTCATTTAATGTAATGTTATCACTTATTAAAACAACTTACAATGGGTTACCTAGGCAGCCACTTAGGGCTCCAGCCTCCATTGCAAGCCACTTCTCAATGTACACATAGATTACCCACCCTAGACTCATAAAAGTATAAATCAAAGAATGACAATTTTCACCTCAACCCTTTACAATCGACTAGAAATCGCCTATAGATAAAACATGGTAATCACCTTAGTCCTTTACAAGCAAGTAGAAAGTGTCTAAAGACAAATCTCAATATCACCTCAGTCCTATACAAGAAATTGGAAAGCACCAAAAGATAAAACACGATAATCACCTTAGTCCTATACAAGAAACTAGAAAGCATCAAAAGATAATTGATTGAAGACTTGAAGGTTATAGTAGAAAAGTCACACCATTCACCTCAGTTCTATACAAGAAACTGGAAAGAATTAACAAACAACAGATCAAATCTCATCATAGAAAAATACGTGACACATCACCATGGTTAGGCATAAAAGATCATATACAAATCATCATCATGACATCACATGACAACACCAAAACAGTAACTCCCGGCCTCTAGTAAACATCCAAAACTAGTCAACGCTCTAAGTCAACCCAAACCCAACACAAAAGAAATCATACAACTAGCAGTGTAGTTTCATAGATTTTGTTTGGTTTGAAAACACACAAGTTCAAATTAACATTAAGGTTCAAGTTTACATTTCATTATAAGTTTTCAGCCTAATAAAGTTTAAAAATTTTCCCTTATGACTGAACCCCTTCTTAACAAATCAACAATTGTTTAATTAAATAAACATTAGATTTAAAATAGATAATGCAAATATAATCTTATTGGTTTAAAACAAAAAAAACCATTTCCAAAAAAATATACTTTAAAAACTAACATATAATTAAATTCATTTTAATAAAATTAATTAATTGATATTAACTATTAAAATAATAATAATTAACTATTAATAAATAATTTTAATTTATTAATCATTACTATAGTAATGAAATAATATTAACTAGTATGATATCTCTGCTCTGCAAAATGGTGAAAAAGATAGATTCACAGGGAAACTTTAAATCTTTCGCTCCTTTCAACCATACGTATTAGCATCAGAAGAAGGAATTTAACCTTTGATTACCAGTAACAAATTTGAAGCCCTTTCCTCTTAGAATGGTGATCAGTTGTGCAAAACCAAAACAAACACAAATAGGTTTGAAACCCTAATCCAACAACATAAAAAATGAAATGTGGATATTATCAAAAGTCAAAACTATAGAAGGGAGGAAGGATGGTAGATAGTACAGAATAGGATGGTGCAACAACAAGGCTGCAAACTCAAAAGGAGTTTTTCAGAAGAACAAAGTATGCAACTTCGGCTAATCAAAACCCTAGCCTGAGGAAGCAAGTCCAGACAAGGCACTCAAATCAGCCTAAAGCAATTTTAGAAGCCAATAAAATACCTTTAGGCCTTTCTCTAAAAAATTTACAGAAGAAATCAGAAACCTATGTATCACTAATAAGCAACTGCAAAAACAACTCGTGGAAGGCAACATTCCACCCAGCAAAGGAGGCTTACATTCCACTGCACCGAAAGAACCACCAAGTAGCAATCAATCAAAGAGAGGCAAGAAACCCTAATCTAAGGTCTTCAATTAAGAACAAAAGCAACAACAAAATAATCATCAGCAATTTTCATAATGAACGAAGATGGATGGATTGCATAGAAAAGGACATCTATATGTACTGGAATGGACCACCAAATTATAGAATCAAGCTAGTATGTATCATATCCAAGAAATGGGGCGACATGGTAAGTAACATAATCTCTTTTGCAGATAAATACTAGTTCATACTTTGTCAGAATTCAAAGGATAAAACTAAAATTTTAAGTTTTGATAATTACTTCTATAAGGGACATCACATCAACTTTACAACATGGCAACCAAATTTTAACAAAAACCACATTAAAGATATAAAAACTATCAAATGGATGGAATGTTCAAACATACCATCAAAACTAATGGAGGATAATATCATAAAGAGAATAGGAAAATCTATGGGATCTCTCATAGGATTCGAAGATAGTAAAATTAAATCTAATAAAATTAGGGTTTTGGGAAAATCATATCTAAGCAACATAGTAAGTAGGAAAATTATAACCAATAGATCCATTTATAATTTATTGTTCAAAGAATACTTAGAAGAAATAGATAAAATTGAGGATCTAAATTTAACTAATATGCATATAAAAAACAACCTTAAAGACATCATAAAAGCAAAAGAAAGAAGAGGCATGGGGAAGAAAAGGAATGTAGAAGTTGTAATAACAAACGATAATAGAGGAAGTCAAAGGACAGAAGAAAAGGTTAAAAATCCAAATAAAAGAAATCTAGAGAACAAAGAAGAATACTTACAAGAGAATTTGGAAATAGAAGGAATGAAGGAAAAAGATTGGATGGAAAATATAAACTATCAACACTCACTAGATAAATTTAAAAGGTGCAAATTTTGTCAAATGGAAAGAGAGATAGTAGAAGAAATGAAACTCAACATAAAAAAAGTAAATAAGCTTTTTCATGAGATCCTTCTACTATAGAATGATCTGATAGATCAAAGCATATTGGTGGAAGTTGTTCACAAAGAACACAAAGGAAAAGGGATACAAATATTAGAAATAGGGTAAACATCAAAGAATAGGAGCAGCCAAATTGGAGCCCGAGGAGAAGAACAATCAGAAGTCTTAGTTGAAAAATCAAAAATTGAGCAGACGGAACAAAGAAATAATGAAGAAAAAGGTTATGCAAAAGACAAAATTCAAGAAGAATCCCACCAACTAAGGACCTCAGAACAAGAAGTAAACATCCCTTTGACAGATTTAGCCCAATGGAGCAACATCACAATCAGAAAGAAAGCAAAAAAGAAGAATTACAAATTTTAGCAAACTCCTAGTAATGGAAAGGACATGTTTGCACCAATCAAAGAAGGAACAGAATCAGCATCAAGAATAAGGATAACATTCCCAGAACCAACAAACATGCTAATGGGAGAGAAAATCATATGGAATGACTTAGTGGACAACCCTAATAAAGGCAAAAACAACAAAGAATTAAAGTTAACAGGGAAAGACCAAGTCACAGAAGGTAAAGATTACCAAATTAATAAGATGATAATCAAAGAAATAATTACAGAAGACTTCAAGGAAAGAGAAGATTCAGTAATAGTAGAAAAAGTGCTAAAGGATCAAAATTTAGAAAGGATAGGTATCTTAATAAATTAGGAAGGAATGAAGACACCAAATTGCAGGAAAACAAAGCAGAAATGAGGAAGGAAATCACTAAAAGAACTTGGGGTGGCAGTAGGACAGTTAAAGAAACAAACCAAGATTTCTGACATTCTACAAAGTGGGAAAGGGAAGATCCTTCCCAAGGATCAATGAGAATCACCACTTGGAATGCTAGGGGCTTAAATGCCCCTAGCAAGAAATGCTTATTAAAGCATAATCTCACTTTATTTGATTCAGACATTACATTAATACAAGAAACAAAATTAAACAAGGAAGAAGGAATAAAGTTAAGTCAAAAATTGGGGAAGTGGAAATTAGAATTTAAATAGTCAGAGGGAGCTTCAGGAGGACTAGGAATCATATGGAATTCTTGGCAAGTGAATATAGCAGAAATAACTACCCACACAAATTGGATGGGAAGTAGAGCTACCAGTACAAAATCAAACATACAGTTGATTATAATAAATGTCTATGGGCCCACTCAAACATTAGAGAAATTAGCTGTCTGGAATGAAATCAACACATTTATCAACTCAAAACCAAATGAAACCATCATCATAGGAGGAGATTTCAATGTTGTTTTTAAAAAAGAGAAGAAACATGGAGGAAATTGTCCAGTTTCTAAAGCCATGGAAGACTTCAAAAACTAGATCCAGAAGGACTCCATTATTGACATAATCACCGAGAATGGCTTATATACATGGAATAATAGAAGGAAAGGTTTTTGTTAGATTGCAAAATGTTTGGATAGATTTCTCTTGAAAGGTGAGCTTAGCATACTGGATAAAGTAGTAAATGTAGAAATACTACTAATGGCAAGTTCAAATCACTTCCCTGTAAGGCTGCAAATCAAAGAGCAGATTAAACCAAGTAAGAATCTATTCAAATGTGAAAAGATGTGGTTTATGGAAAAATCTTTCATGGATCAAATAAAAGAATGGTGGCAGGAAGAATAGTTTCAGGGATAAAAAATGTTTTTCTTAGTTTAAAATTAAAAAGCATCAAATAATTATTTTTTAAATGGAATAAAACGCAATTAAAAAATATCTTCATAGAAAAAATATATATAGAAGAAAAAAATAAGTAAATTAAACAAAGAAATAGTAACTAAGGGGATGAAAAATGAATCTTATCAACTAGAGAAAGAGTACCTATTAAAACAAGAAGAAATATTCTAGAAACAAAAATCTAGAGAAAAGTGGCTATTAGAAGGAGATCGTAACACAAAATTATTTCATAACAACACAATTTACAATAGAAATTGTAATAACAAAACAAAGATCAAGAATCCACAAGGTGAGCAAACTAAAAATCCAAAAGAAATAGCTGAAATCTTTGTCAACTATTTTAAGGATACCCTTAATAATTTTGACTCTTCTAATAGAGTAGATCAAGAGGAAATGTTAAAAGCTATTCCCAAGCTAATTACAGATGAGGATAATAGATTCCTAAATAAACCTTTTACTCTTCAAGAAGTTAAAACCATGCTTTTCAATATCAGTCCTGATAAATCCCCATGCCCAGATGGGTTTCAAGCATTCTTCTTTCATCAATGTTGGTATATACTAGGAATAGATCTATGGAAAGCTCTGGAAGCCTCTAGAAATGGAGGATCCCTATTAACAAAAATCAATCATACTTTTCTTACTCTTATTGCCAAAAAAAAATGAATGCAAAGAACTAGGGGACTTTAGACCAATCATACTTTGTAACACTATTTATAAAGTGTTCTCAAAAAATTTCACTAACCATCTAAAAATACTCCTCCCTAAACTTATTTTGAAAGAACAACCTAGTTTTGTCTCTAGTAGATCCATCTTAGATGGGATTTCAATCATACAAGAAACTATCCACTCTACAATCAAAAACAATGAAGCATGTATGCTATTAAAACTAGACATCCAAAAAGCTTATGATAAAGTAGATAGGAGATTCCTCTATAAAACTCTAGAAGCCTTTGGCTTTTCTAAATAGTGGATAAACATCATCTACCAATGTATATCTACCCCAAAAAAAATTCTTCTCATTAAAGATACTCTAGAAGGATTCTTTAACACATCTAAGGGGATCTGACAAGGAGACCCGATATTGCCATTTATGTTCATCATTATGGAAAAATCATTTGGAAGAGCACTCAAATCTGTGCAAGTAGAAAACAAAATTAAAGGAGTTAAAGTAACAAATGATGTAGAAAAAATGACCCATCAACAATTTGCTAATGACACAATTCTTGTTAGAATCAACACTCTGAATGAGGCAAAACATATGAAACATATTTTAGAGACATACATTAAAGCATCAGACCAAAGAATCAATGCTGAGAAATAAGAAATCTTTTTCTTAAATACACCTAAGGAAAGAGAAGATCAAATATGCAAAAAATTAGGATTCAAAAAAGGTACTTTACCATTTAAATATCTAGGAATATTCCTAGATAAAGGTAGCAAATCCAACCTAGGATGGGAGCATATATACTAGGGAAAATTGATAACCAAACAAACTCTTGGAAAGGAAGATGGTTGACCAAGGTTGGGAGAACCACTAAAATCAAAGCAATCTTATCAGCAATTCCCACCTATCAGCTCTCTTATACACAATTTCCTAAAAACATAAACCTAAAAATTGAAAAGAAACTACGAGATTTCTTCTAGAATGGACTACAGGATAAGAAGAAGGCAACTCTTATTAGTTGGGGCAATATTTGCAAACCTAAAGAAGTTGGGGGCCTAGGAATCACAAATCTAGAATGGCAGAACAAAGCATTAGGAGCTAAACAAGTCTGGAGATTGTACTAACAAAAGGACAGGAAATGGGCCAGAATCCTCTTTAACAAATATCTTAACCCACTAGATAGTACCTCTTTATTTAGAATTAGAAAACCCCCTAAAGGTTCTACAAGATGGAACTTCATTATTAATTGTCGAAACCTGATATCCAAATACCTCACTTGGGATATAGGGAAAGGTGACAAAGCTTTGTTTTGGGAGGACTCATGGAATGGACATCCACCCTTAAACTATTCAGACATCACCCCAGAAGCTTTGACTCACCTTAAGGCAATATGGGGGTCAAAAGTGAAAGATTATATAGAGGAAAATTACTCTGAAGCAAGAAAGACGTGGAAATGGAAAACCCTCTCTAATTGTGGACTTAACTAGGTGGATCAAAAGAGACTTGAAAAGATTCTAAAAAATCACCCAATTTCAATCAAAGATAGGGAGAACAAACTAATTTGGGTAGCCTCTAAGGATGGGACTTATAAAGTCAAAGAAGGGTACAAATTGATCATAAATTCCCAAAGATGGGAAGCTAGTACCCTCCCAATAAATTTATGTTGGGATCTAGCAAGACTCCCCAAAGTAGGTATGTTTCTTTGGGCAGCCATGCAAATGAGAATACTAACAGCAAATAGAATTAAAAAAAGGGTCTTGAGGGACCATCAAGATGCATATTATGCAAAGAAAGTGAAGAAATTATAGAACACCTCCTCTACTACTATAAATACACTCAAGAATGTTGGAGGTGGCTCTAATACAGACTCAGTTGGATTGCCCCTCTTGCAGGTAAATGGATAGATCATCTAATGGGTTGGCCTAAAGACCCTCCTAATAAAGTACATGGGAAACTTTGGAATATATCCCCAACGATTCTAACTTGGGAGATTTGGAAAGAAAGAAATCAACATATTTTTCAAAATCAACATATTAATGTGCAAGCTCTCCTTACAAAGATTGAAGTAGCTATTACAGAAGTTATGAATAGTGATCTTAGGAAGAGACCAAGAGAAGAAGGATCATTTATAGAATGGGATGCAGAGATTAAAAAATTATGGCATCTTCTCATTAATCCTACTCTCTATTATAAAAAAGAAAAATAATCTAGCCAGGCAAGCTTGTAAATGGGAACCCCCATCACTAGGATGGAAGAAACTGAATTTCGATAGGGCATCTAGAGGTAATCCAGGTAAGGTAGGTATAGGATGTATTATTAGGGATGAATCACAAAACTGGTTAACAAAAAAGATCTAAATCACTAGAAATAATAACCAATAATGTAGTAGAGCTTGAAGCAGTAGAAGAAGGTATAAAAATATGCAATAACCTTAGCATTAAAAAGATCATGATTGAAGGGGATTCTTAGATCATATTAAACACTCTCAAAAAAGGGGGAACACCAAACTGGATCTCTAATTCCAAATTAGAAACAACCCTCAAACTATTAGGAAAATTTGAAGTAAGATTCTTGCATATCTACAGAGAAGGTAACAAGGAAGCTAATAACTTAGCTAATAAAGGTACCGATGGAGAAAACTTATTAATATATAACCAAAACATAATAGGATAATTTTTCACCTTTGTTGTTTATTCTCTTGCCCAACTTATTTCCATTTTGAGATTTTAATTATCATTAAATCAGGCCTTGTACCATATTATGATGCATGTCTTTCTTCGTGTATGAAAATCTACTCAATTATGATTTTGAGTGACATTTCTCAACCTATTAGGTCATCCTTGTCATCATTTCGATTCTAAATTTTTCCTCCTAAAATCTATAACTAGTGGTTTCAACTCAGAAGTGTTAATTCTCACTATAGCCCTTGGTTTGTAACTTTGTTTCTCCATGAATACAAATATCTGTATCATGCTTTCGAGAATTGTACTATGGCCTTTTGTAGCCCTATTAAGCAAGAAAGATATAATAGGTTACTTTGGCCAATAGATGATATGAGTTGAATTGTAGTTAGCAAAGCGTTGGGTGAGGGGGTTTTCAATTACGAGTATTCATGGAGGACAAATAGTGATATTATAGGGCTTTGAGTAGGCTACCTTGCTAGGGCAAGGGTGGAGGAATGGGACATTGTTAGGCTGAGCTACAACCTTTTTGACCCATATTGGTTGCTAGGGCTTGAGATAGTGGTAGCTAACATTGATGAAAGGCTACAAATCCCCCTCCCTGAAGCATACATGGAATACGAATTGGATAGTCCAGAGCTAGCTAGAAGCCCAAGGTGACTGTGTCTGGTAATCAGGGGCAACATTCAATTCTTCAAAGAGTGGTTGAAGATGGAAGAAAGCATTAACTTCCTGCTAAGATGGAGAGGAATAATTGAGGATCGTGGTAGAGATAGGCTCCTGAAGTATTTGAGGGCCTTTGATGCATACATTCACCCAAATGCAAATATCTCTGATTTGGACAATGTCAAATTCTGCATTCCAAATTATGATAAATCAAGTAGAGGCAAGATGGCCTATGAGTTTCCTCTGGATTCAAAGCCCATAAATCTACATAAGGTTTTGAAGATTATCATGGTTTTTAAGAAACATAATTGACATACTTAGCTATAATTCTGGGTCATTTTGGTAGTATTATTTCAACCCAGTTAAATATAGGGCATTGTACTTACATATAGGTATCGGTTATTTACTTCTCGCTGACTAGTTTCCAATTATAGTTTCTTATTCAACAAATTTGTAGTAAGGCTACATTTTATAAGCAGTCCTCTTAAGTGCCTGAAACTATCCTATATACAATTTTGGTATGTAGATACTGTTATCATAATAGATAAAGATAGTGACTTGTTACATCTCTTCCAACTTCATGATCTAACTTATGGTCTCTATGATTTTGGCATGTGGATATCATCTCATTTTGTTAGTTTGGGTTTTCCTTCGATTACATGTGTGTCACTTTCCAGATCATTTTTTTGCCACAAATAGTTTTTGACATCTTTCCTTTATTTATTCGTGTTGACTTTGTAGAGTGGAACGCACTTATTATTATGGATTATTCATGTTTGTTCCCTTGATCATTCGATAATCTAGTTATAATCTATTCTCTAAATCTCATGATCTTAAAATTATCAGCTATATGATGAATTTTGCTCCCTTTGGATTATGTGAAATATTAACATAAATTATTATATTTAATCATGGTTTACTAACTTTTAACATCACCTGTTGTTTATTTTGTGATGTCTTATAAGAGATCAAGACTTTCTTGATGCAACATCCAAAACCTAGATGCTTTAAAGATCAATTCTTAGCATAGTATGATGTAATCACCTTAACATAATGTCTAACTTTCATAAACTGGGGTATACCCCTTTTATTGATGTATAATGTAGGACTTTGGTCTTGAGCTAGACTAGAGGTTTTCTTACTCCGTTCTTTCCTACTAATGCCTGCCAGAATGAAGAAACCCTTGTATTTTTTTAAATTTATTAATATAATACATTAGAAGGCTATGACCATTTACCGATCTTAATTAAAAAATTAAAAAAATAAGAAAATAAAATAATATAATATTAACTAATTTGATATTATTATACCTTTTAATTTAATTAATTAAATTGAAATTAGTTTAATAATAATTAAAAATTAACTACAATATTTATTTTATTAAATTATAAAATTTATTAATTTTAATTTACTACTAATAAATAAAAAATATAATAAAGAGCAAGTTTAAAGGCCCATCGACCTGGGCATTATTGTCCTGACTATGTCGTTGCTGCAACAACAACTGCCATGCAACTGACCTATGTTGTGGGTGGATGAGGAATTGGTAGCCCCGCCCATCATTTCATTTTAAAAAAAAATTAAACAAAACGCATCGCAGCTTCCCCCTCTCCCCCCCATAGAGATTTTTTTATTTTAATATTATGTGATAAAATTATCATAGCAAAATCATTTACTGTGGTAATTTATCTAATAGAAAAATTACAATTAACTAATCGAATATGTATAAAACAATCCTAATTTCTTTTCAAAACCCTACTCGTATCAAAATACAGTTCTCTAAAAATTTGCAAATAAGGGTTTCTAATTCTTAATTCATATATAGATGATTTGAAAAAAAGAACAATGAAATTTTCAACAAGGGTATCAACCCAATCAAAAATTCTAAAAACAAATTCATCTAGACATGAAGAATATAGAGAATTCAAAGAAAGAAAACTACCACGCAAACCACAAGATCCTACCTGAATCTAATGTTAAAACCACGAATGCACAGAGTTGGCAAGAAATTCATTTTCCTCTGAAAACCTTCTTATCAAAAATTGGCTCCAAATCTTTGTATTGAGAAATGAACTCTAATTTCCTAATAAAGAGTTTTTCCCCAAATTAGGGCTTAGATTGTGCAATCACGTGAAACCCCTTTTCCTTAATTACTTTATTATATTTTAATTTTCATGTGCAACCTTTTGCATTTTAACTAAAATAAACTTTATTATATAAATTCCTTTCTCTCTTTTATTAAATCTTGAGACATTTTTAAATAAAAAATTTATTAATTTAACTAATAACATTATATAGAGTTTATTATTAAAATAAAACTCCTAAATAATTATTATTAAATTAAATAAATATAATTATGCCAAAATTTAGACTTAATTAAATCTTTTAACTTTAATTCTTTTATTTAATTAATTTCTCAATTAATCAAATATAATTAAATATTGAATTTTCTTTATAAAATTTCCATTAACTTAAATCATTAAATTATCTTTTAACTTGATTTAATTATAATAGAAATCACAATAGTCCCACAAGACTAAATACAACAACTCAACTGAAGACAAAGAACATAATCAAAGTTCAAGGTCAAAATCACAAATTCATGTCACTTGATGGATTCATATGGGTAAACAACTCAGATACTTGTCCTGCTTTCTAGGACAATTGGCTTAGGTTAGGATTTGGACTATCACCCCACTTTTACCATTAAGATACTGCAATAGGGCATGCTCATCTTGGCAATTTAGGGAAGTTGATGCCCAATACCTAAAACCTACATAAATTCTAAGCATGTACATACACATATAATCTAAACTAAATAGGAAATGGTGGGGAGTGGTGCGTCATGTAGATCTCGACTAGTAGGTGACTACAACTTCATCCCTCAACCACATTAGAAATGTCAATCATAAAGTAAAACATATAGGTAAACCATACACATGTAAGTATGGGGTAAGTAACAATAGAAGCCACATATAAATAGTCCATCTAACTATCATCATGAAATAACTCAAATCACTATATGAACATACATTTATCACCATAGGAATAATCCTGAACACATGAAATAACCAAGTAACCCATTACATATAAATTAACTAAGTATGAAATAACATCTAATGAAATTCGGTAACTAGTTACCGCTAATCATAAAACTGGCCTAAAAAAATCTGACAAAATAACCTGAAAAGTAAACTAGGGGTAGGCATTGCATCCACTCCCCTTACACTCAGGCTTACTCTTGGAAGCCTACAAGAAAGATAAAACTAAAGCATTCATTGTGTGGGTCCCATCGAACTCTTTCCCCCTATAGGAGGATCAGACTCCACTAAAAACACCTGTTGTGACCTATCCATATCACTAATCATGGGTTCTGAAGCTATAGGTCTCTAATCTAAGAATTGTGATTTCTATCGAGGACAATGGAATGACTTGTTTCTGCATTGTTTGCATGAAAAATACTCTCCATCGAAACTCCTATGCACTCTAGGTGCACTAGACTATTGAAAACTACCTCCACTAGCATAAGAATGTGTACTATGTGATGGTTGGTCAAACTAGTTGTGCTTATTGTGCTAAGAGTACTAGGAATTCCTAGAGCATGAACCACCACCACCAATCTATGCTGAAGGATAGGATCCTCCCTGGTACTACTGTCAATTGCCTCCTGAAGAAGCAAGCTTCCTAGTGCTACCCAATCCTTGATTACCTTTGGACCTTGATGTTGTAGGTGCTCCCACAAATCCACCATGTCCTAAGGTGATGTTGTGCTCTACAAGGATAGCTTTATGTACCACATCCTTGAGGGTTTTAGGTTGGAAAACTTTTACACCCCCAATAAGATGGTTGTTCAGACCTTGAATTAAGTGTTAAACCATCAACAATGAACTCTCACTAGTTTTGACATAAGGCATGAGCTCATAGAATTTTTGTTCATACTCTACCATAGACATAGTATATTGTCTCAACTTATGAAACTCATCGGCCCTCTGCTAGTCCCATTCCTCTGGTAGGAAGTGGTCACAAAAGTTCTCAAAGAATAACTCCCATATAACAGTGTTCATGTTCACACCCAATTTCTTCCCTTCAATATTCCACCATGTATCCCCAAAGAGCTCTAGGTTGCTTATGGAAAACCTTGCTTTGACATTAGAGTCAAATTCATATATGGAAAAACATATGTCTAGAGAAATTATCCACTGCTAAGCCACGTATCCTAAACCTAACCCATTGAAAGGTTTTATCTTGGACCTTTGAAGTTTCTTCATCTATCCATAATAGTCCTCTCTAAGTCTACATGATCTTCTCTATGGCTCTCTTCCCTATTTTCCTCCTAAATAGGACTCTCTACATGAGTCAGAGGAGGACTATCATGCCCACCTCTTCCACAAATTCTACCTCTGCCTACACTATGACCTCTAACAACTAATCTAGTCTCAGACACCATCTTCCTACAATACCCAAGAAAGAACAAAAACAATGCTCACAATTCAACAAAGGTATAACCCCCATAAAGCACAATCATAAGAAATATGTCTAAGATCCAGTCTCAAGTCTATTTCATTTTTTTCCCTTTTCTATGTTTCAAGTATTCAAGTTTGAAGTTTCCAAGAATTCAAGTTGCAAAAGATACATGACATTGTTTAAGTTTCATTTCAGTTTAACTACTTGACAACTAGTGGCATTCCAGTATACCCAGAGCTCCCAATGTAGAAACTCAAGCTCTAATACCAAATGTAACACCCCACAAAGGAAGCCAAAAGAAATTAACCTAAAGTTTCACCAAGTTTGTCAAACACATTTTTTTTAAAGATGATAATTAAACAAAAACATGTAAAATATAACAGAAACAATAACTCACATACATACAACCATCAAAACAGATTACATCTCTTCAGAGTCCCATGACATTGAATCACATTTAAGTTTAATTAATACTAAATCTAACACATATCCAAAAACCACATCATAAAATAATCACAAGTACGAATCCAATTAAATAATATGCAATTACAAAGGATGCCACTTGGCATAACTAGAATGCATAATCATCCACTGTACAAATCATTGGGTATGAAAAGCTCAAAGAATATACATCATCAATAAAATACATCATCTCATAATATATTTGATAAAAAAATATAGTACAACATAATATAACCATCCAACAGAAATACAAGATCAGATAAAAAGGAACATATAGACAAACACATCCAACAATGACATCTAGTTGTCAAAGCTCAATGGTATAAGAAAAATGCACTACCACCCGACCTTGTAGAACCTAAATGGCCCACTCCCACAATGTTAAGGAGATAGTCTCAAGTCCCAAATGGATAACAAAACACAAGTCATAACCAAAATCTAGGTCAAGGAAACACTTGATAGAAAACTATCTCAAAGGTATCAAGACACAAGCATCATCTAATCTTGAAAATCTACTATCCAAGTGGGAAAGTGTCATCACATGAGCCAACTCTAAGGTTACCCTGGCAACCTCTCTGGACTTTAGCTCCCTAGTGTCTTTGTATGGTACCAATATCCTTTTGTACAGACAAGGCATACTAATGAAGCAAGGTTGCAACCAAGCATCCTCTCTACTCCCATCCTAACTTGTACTAGCACTCGAGGCATGGGAAAGGAAATGATGACTCTTATTAATTCTACTCTCATTTAATGTAATGTTATCACTTATGAAAACAACTTACAATGGGTTACCTAGGCAACCACTTAGGGCTCTGGCCTCCATTGTAAGCCACTTCCCAATGTACACATAGATTACCTACCCTAGGCTCATAAAAATATAAATCAAAGAATCACAATTTTCATGTCAGCCCTTTACAATTGACTAGAAAGTTCCTATAGATAAAACAAAATAATCACCTCAGTTGTTTACAAGCAACTGGGAAGCATCTAAAGACAAATCTCAATATCACTTCAAACCTATACAAGCAACTAGAAAACACAATAATCACCTTAGTCCTATACAAGCAACTGGAAAGCATCAAAAGATAATTTATTGAAGACTCAAAGGTTACACCAAAAAAGTCACACCATTCATCTCAGTTCTATACAAGAAACTATAAAGCATTAACAAACAACAGATCAAATCTCACCATAGAAAAACATGTGACACATCACTATGGCTAGGTATAAAAGATCATATACAAAACATCATCATGACATCACATGACAACACCAAAACAATAACTCCTAGCCTTTGGTAGACATCCAAAATTGGTCAACACTCTAAGTCAACCCCAAACCCAACACAAAAGAAATCATATAACTAGCAGTATAGTCTCATAGATTTTGTTTGGTTTGAAAACACACGAGTTCAACTTAACAGTAAGGTTCAAGTTTACATTTCATTATAAGTTTTCGACCTAATAAAGTTTACAAATTTTCCCTTATGATTGAACCTGCTATTAACAAATCAACGATTATTTAACTAAATCAACATTAGATTTAAAATAAACAATTGAAATATAATCTTATTAATTTAAAACAAAAAATACCATTTCCAAAAAACTCATAATTTAAAAACTAACATATAATTAAATTAATCTTAACAAAATTAAATAATTAATATTAACTATTAAAATAATTTTAATTAACTATTAATAAATAATTTTAATTTATTAATAATTATCACTACTATAGTAATAAAATAATGTTAACTAATTTAATATTATTATATCTTTTAATTTAATAAATTAAATCTGAATTAGTTTAATAACAATTAAAAATTGACTACAATAAAAAAATTGTTAAATTTTAAAATTTATCAATTTTAAATTACTAATAATAAAAAATCTATATAAAAAAGAGCAAGTTTAAAGGCCCATTGTGGTAATTTTATTAACATATATTTTTTTTTAATAAATTAACGTGACAAATCAAATAGAAGAATTACAATTAACTAATCGAATCTGTACAAAACAATCTAAATTTCTTTTCAAAACCCTACTCATATAAAAATACAGTTTTCTAAAATTTTACAAACGAGGGTTTCTAATTCTTAATTCATATATAGATGATTTCGAAACAAAGAACAATGAAATTTGCTACAAGGGTTTCAACCCAATCAAAAATTCTGAAAACAAATTCATCCAGATATGAAGAATACAAAGAATTCAAAGAACATAAACTACTGCACAAAACCACAAGATCCTACTTGGATCTAATGGTAAAACTACAAATGCACGAAGCTAGCAAACAATTCCCTTTCTTCCGAAAACCTTCTTCTCGAAAATTGGCTCCTCCAAATCTCTGTATTGAGAAATAAACTCTAATTTCCTAATAAAGGGTTTTTCCCAAATTAGGGCTTTGATTGTGCAATCAGGCGAAACCCCTTTTGCTTAATTACTTTATTGTATTTTAATTTCCATGTGCAACCTTTTGCATTTTAATTAAAATCAACTTTATTAGATAAATTCCTTTCTCTCTTTTATTAAATCCTGAGAGGATTTCAAGTCAAATATTTATTAATTTAACTAATAATATTATTTAGAGTTTATCATTAAAATAAAACTCCTAAATAATTATTATTAAATAAAATAAATATAATTACGTCAAAATTTAGACTTAATTAAATCTTTTAAATTTAATTCTTTTATTTAATTAATTTCTCAATTAATTAAATATAATTAAATATTAAATTTTTAAAATAAAATTTCCATTAAACTAAATCATTAAATTATCTTTTTACTTTATTTAATTGTAACAGAAATCACAATAGGCCCACAAGACTAAAAACAACAACTCAACTGAAGGCAAAGAACATAATTAAACTCTAGGGTCAAAATCACAAATTTACGTCACTTGACGAATTTAGATGGGTAAATGACTCAGATACTTGTCTTGCTTTCAAGGACAATTGGCTTAGGCTAGGATTTGGACTCAAGAATTATCTCCCCACTTTTAGCATTGAGATACTGTGATAGGGCATGCTCATCTTGGCAATTCAAAGAATTTGATGCTTGGTACCTGCAATTTGCATAAAATCTAAGCATGTACATACATAATATCTAAACTAACTAGGAAATGGCGAGGAGTGGTGCATCGTGTAGATCTTGACTAGTAGGTGACTATAACTCCCTTCCTCAACCACATTAGAAATGTCAATCATAAAGTAAAATATATAGGTACAACATAAACATGTAGGGATGGAGTAAGTAATTATAGAAACCACATATAAATAGTCCATCTAACTATCATCATGAAATAACTAAAATCACTATATGAACATACATGTATCATCATAGAAATAATCCTAAACACATAAAATAAGTAACCCAACACATATAAATTAACTGAGTATGAAATAACATCTAATCAAATCTAGTAGCCAAATACCACTAATCATAAAACATAACATAAATCTGGCCTAAAAGGGTCTAGCAAAACAACCTAAAAAGTAACTAGGGGTAGGCATTACAACTCCACCTATGATTCGATGGACTAACCAAAGGAAAGAAGAATTTTGTCCATCAAAAATCTTCAAGGGGAAAGGAAGGCATTTACAAAATCCTATTAAAATCCTTCAAAGGTGTAGAAAGATCAATCCTAAGCTCAAACAACTTTGAAGCCCTCACCAAATTACATGAAATTAGAAGAAATGGGATCATTAAGGCTTAAAAAGAGGAGACTCAGGAAATTAAAATCAACCAAGAAAATCTTAAAGATAAAACAAAGGAAGGTTTCTCCCTCAAAATTACATGGACTTAAGCTAAGGCAGAAGGGAAAGAAGGAGGATGGAAAATTGTTTGTAGTATAAAAGAACAAAATGACTAAAATATCCAATGAATTATCCATTCAAAGCTGAGATTCAAAAAAGCCAACCCTGAAAAGAAAAGAAAAAGCTTCTTTAGGAGCAAAACATTACAGATTTGTAGAGTTATGGGACAAAGATAGAATATCGAACTAGGAACTACAGTTTTCCAAAACAAAATACACTCCATATTCAAAAGAAAAGGTAGTAAATGGTATCTTAGATAATTGTCTTTCTTCTACCAAAGAGCAAGAAATCTGCCAAGATCTACATACCAAACTTCAAGTAACTCTAATGGCCAATTTAAAATTAGCAAAACCCCTCAAGAACCCTATTTTTTCCACCTGAGACCAAGTATCCTCTTTGAAGTTAATCATATACTAAGAGGAGCCATGATCTCCTTTGAAAATCTGCCTATCCTTAGTAACCAGTAAGCCCCTAAATCAAGCAAGCATGTTTTCTCAATTCAAAAGTTTGGAGTCCATATCCCTCTGCACTAGAAATCTCCTTGAAGGGTGCCTTTCAAAATAGGATAGAGCTTCAAAGTTAGGTACATAAAGGAAACAAAGAGTGTGGTTCTTTTCATGCAAACCCTAGGGCTGAAAGGATAAGAGAAGATAGTCCAAGAATCATATCAAGGGGTCATAATCCACAACCTCTTTCCTCAAGACCCCAATATCCCAACTTTGAAATTATTCTAATTATTAGCAACTTTTGGAATGGCCCAGAAGTGAGAACTTCCAACCTAGTAAGATGGCTCCAAAACTTTTTTGGCCAATAGGTAAGTATATTTGTATATTCTAATCGACTGATTTATTTACATTGTCAAAACAATTGCATTAGGAATGAATTTCTTTCAGTATCTGATTACTTTTACAAGGGCTATTCTCTAAAATTCTTAAAGTGGGAACCTAAATTTAATGAACAAATGGCAAAAAAAAATCATTCCCCAACCTTGATAATTTGTAAATCATTGCCGACCAAAAAAGGCTAATCATGTTGAACCTAGAGACTTCTGACTTATAGCTCTAGGTGGTCCTATAATACTGGTTCCCACTTTTTGGCCAACTCTGACACTAAAACAAATATTCAAACAAAAAAAACTCACTTTCACTTGCTTATTACTAAAAACCCATAAAGAATTTGAAGACAATGTAAATTAGTGATTTGTAGAATTTTCTTTGTAGTTTCTAACAATATATATATATGTATGTATATATGTATATATACATATATGTATGTATATATGTATATATACATATATGTATGTATATATACATATACATATGTATATATACATATACATATGTATATATATATACATATGTATATATACATATATGTATGTATATATGTATATATACATATGTATATATATATACATATGTATATATATACATACATATGTATATATATATACATATATATACATATATGTATATACATACATATGTATATACATATGTATGTATATACATATGTGTATATATATGTATATATATATACATATGTATGTATATATATACATATATATATACATATATGTATGTATATATATATATGTATGTATATATATACATATATGTATGTATATATGTATATATACATATGTATGTATATATATATATATGTATGTATATATATATACATATATACATACATATATATATACATACATATGTATATATGTATATATACATATGTATATGTATATATATATATATGTATATGTATATATATATGTATGTATATATGTATATACATATATATATATATATATATAATGTATATACATATATACATACATATATATATATATACATATACATATGTATATATGTATATATACATATATATGTATATATACATATATATGTATATATATTGAATTGATTGGAGTTCATTCTTCTTTCTCCTTCAATAAGTGATATGTATGAAAATCAACATTTTTAAAGAGTGATGGTTGTTTTGATCAACATAACTTTTTAAAAATATGATAATGAAAAAATTATTTCAAGGATAGAATGGTAACATCAACACCTAGAAAATTTAGTTGGTTTCATTCAATTTTGTTAAAAATTATAGATTTTATTCAATGGTAAAGTGACATCAATGATAAATTAGACATAGGTTGATTTTGATTGATATAATTTATTTTGTATAAATCAAAATAGATTTTTCTTGTTTTGCTAGAAAGGTAACACATGTTACCTTTGATGAACATATTTTTCAAAAAATAAAAACTTTCATTTTCTATTTTTCTCGAAGCTTCAAACAATGATTTATGAAATGACTAAACAACCTATATTTAATTAAATTACCAATAAATCATGACAATAAATGCAATATATATTAAAAGTATGGTCATTAGAAAGATTATTCAGAGTACAACAATGTGATATATTTAGTTTCAGAAAATGGACCTATTTAGCTCTTGTTTGAGCCCTCAAAAGGGAAAAATTTGATAGAAAATTTAGGAAGTTTGTAAAATTTTCTATTTTGGGACCTTCAAATTAAGGGGACTTCGAATGAAGCCCTTAAAGAGGCTACAAATGAAGGGGGTTTCACTCAAAATCCCTTAGGAGTATTTTGGTGGCCCCAGGGTGGTTCGAACGAACCCCCCATGGCCCACTTTTTGCCCACTTATTGGCCTTGGGGGGGTTAACAAAAGCTTTGGCAAATAGATTCGAAAAAGCCCTCCCAAAATTGATAAAATAAGAATAGATAGGATTTGTAATAGGTAGGTCAATCTTTGATGGGATCATTATCATACATGAAACAATACACTCAACCCAAATAAATAAGGATTCATGTATGCTAATGAAGCTAGATATTCAAAAGGCATATGATAAGGTAGATTGGAGATGCCTATGTAAAACTTTAGAAGCTTTCAAATTTTTAGGACAATGGATAAACCTAATCTGAACACATGTATAGCCACCCCAAAAAAATCAATCCTCATTAATGGATCTTCAGAAAGCTTCTTTAGTATATAAAGAGGGATAATATGGGAGATCTTATCTCTCCCTTATTATTTATCATGATGGTAGAAGCATTTGGCAGAGCAATTAAGAAAGCTCAAGAAGAAGGTAAAATAAAAGGAATAACCATAGCAGAAGACATCCCAAACACAACACACCAACAATTTGTAGATGATACAATCCTCCTAGGGGAAAGTACAATAGAGGAAGCTCAAAATTTTAAGAAAATAATACAAACCTATATGGAGGCATCATGAAAAAGTGTAAATGTTGAAAAACAAAGATATTCTTTTTAAATACACCTCTAGAAATGGGAAAAGATATATGTAACTCAATGGGTTCGAGGAAAGGCACCTACCCTTATAAATACCTAAGAATTCAACTAGAAATAGGTATGAGAGAATAAAAAACTTGGAACCCATTCTAGATAAAGTCAATAGACTCATAGAAAGATGAAAAGGAAAATGGATAACCATAGTAGCTAGAGCAATAAAAATCAAATCAATCCTTTCAGTCATTCCAACATATCAAATGTCATGCCTGCCCCTTCCTAAAGAGGTAAAAAATAAATTGGATAGTAAACTCAGAAACTTCTTCTGGAAAGAAATAGACGAGAGGAAGAAATGAGCCTTAATCAAAAGGAAAACATCTGCAAACTCAAAACTTGGTGGATTCAGAATCAAAAATCTTAGTTTGTAAAATAAAGCCTTGGGAACCAAAATAGTTTGGATAATGTATCAAGAAAGAGAAAGGAAATGGGGAAAAATTCTTAACCATAAGTACCTAAATAGAATAGATCCTCCTTCTATCTTTAGAACTAGGGATCCTTTCAAAGATTGTAAAATGTAGAACGTCATGATTCAATGTCGGCCTATTATTAATAATAACTTAAGTTGGAATATAGGAGAAGTTAAGGAAGCCCTCTTTCGAGAAGATTCCTAAGATGGGCTTCCATCCCCAGAAAAATATTACCTGCTAGCTAATATCAAAAACACATTAGTTTTTCTTTGGGGAAAGCAAGTCATTAATATTGGAAATGATTGAAAAGATCATGAGGAAAGTTGTTGGAATGATATATGGAAATGGTAAAGAATGTTCTCAATCATTGTTTTGTCATTGATGTCAAACTTGCTATTTTCAAGAATGACAATTGCTTTAGTGATCCAAATACTATCAATTAGTTGATTGACAAGGAGGTGGCAATCAATAAGATGTAACTAGTACACCAAGAGAAAGGTTGAAGTTATGATGTTGTAATGAAGTACAAGGATCAACTAAGCCATTGATGAAAAAGTGTGTTGATGACATACTACAAGACATAGAGAATGGGCACACTGAAACATGTCAAAAGATGTAAGGTTTTTAGCTAAGACATCTGTAAAGCCTAAGTAAAAGTTCATTAGAGAGTAGGAGCCGAGCAAGCTAGTAGGAGTTGAGCAGATTCTTAGTTGAAGCTGAGCAAGATCAATATCAAGTGCCGAGTGATATCAAGTGCCGAGTGATATCAGGTGCCGAGTAACACAGAGATGCTGAGCACCAGTAAAACCAATGGTGCCGAGTAACATAGAGATGTCGAGCACCAGAAAAACCAATAGTGCCAAGTAACATAGAGATGCTGAGCACCAGTAAAAACAATAATGCCGAGTTGCTGCATTATTTTGAAAATCGAAGATTCACCAGATCTAAGCCGACAAGGTTGTTATCTAGAAGTTTGTAAATTAAATGGAAGATAAAAATGATGAGCTGGTGGCACAGAACACCATGTAAAATGTTTTAAGGATACAACTGATGAAGTTTCTAGATGAGAACAAGATATGAGGTAGATACATTGTATCCTACCTAATACATTTTGAAATGCTAAAATTGGAGAAGGAGAATTGAGCGGCAAAGGCAAAAATTACATTTCTATTTAAGGAGACATAAGTTCATGAAAAAAAAGTAAGAGAGTGAGGCGGTCAAGCATGAAAGCATAAAATGCCTGAAGGAGGTGCTAAGGAGGAGAGAGAGCATAGTTACTCTGTTTCAATAAGAAGACCCCAAATATGGATGCATTGGCATGATGAGTAAGAAGACTCAAGGAGACAAAGCTTGATAAGAAGACAAGCAATCAGAGCTGAAGTGATTGAAGCCAAGCATAAGGATTGAGCTGAAAGTGTGATCTGAAATCTTCAAAGTATGTTGTAAGTTATATCAAATCAAAAGGCCATTATTGTCACTTTCTAGCAATTGTAGCGGTTAGTTTAAATCCTATGGACTTAGGTTGGTTTGATAGCCATAAGATAAATCCTTTAACAGGGTGACATTCCAAGTGAATGTTCTAAAGTCCTTTAACCAGGTCCATTCCTAACAATTTGGTGAAATCCTCTAACAAGGTCACATTTAACAGTGTGTTGTAAGCCTTTAACAGGGTAGGCTTTTAACAGGGCATCACTTTAGAAGAGTGAGAATCAAGTAGCATGCTACTGGTGGTTTTTCCCAAATTGGGTTTCCACGTAAATCATTGTGTCATGTGTTGATCCTGAATGCTTTATTTCTACATATTGATTTACTGTAACTTATTAATATGGTTGATTTGAGTTTGGAAGGATGAAAAGTGTATGAATTTATTAAAAGTACAAAAAAAGTATTATTAGGGCATTTGGACCTTGAATAACAGATTCAGCCCCCCCCCTCTCAGTTATTCTAAAGAATTCTAACAATTAACTATAAGCAAGAAATAATAGAAGGAAGTAAAGATATTTGGGAATGAAAAATGGCAAAAGGAACCAATGTTTTAGAATAGGAAAAAGAGACATTAAAAAATTGCCTCGGACAAAGGAAACTCAATCACAAGATCAAAAAATACAAACTAATATGGGGAGCATCTAAGAATGGTTAGTATAGTGTGAATCAAGGATATAACTTGATAATTAACTCCCAAAGGTGGAAAATGTTAAATATCCCTCTCAACCCATGTTGGGATCTAACATGTATTCCTAAGGTAGAAATTTTCCTATGGGAAACAATACAAAATAGAATGCTAACAACAAGTAGATTTACTAAGATGAGCTTTGAAGGCCTATCAAGATGCTCTCTCTATAGAGACAACTTAGAGACAATTGACCACTTGCTATATCATTGTTCCTTCACAGAAAAAATGGTGGTAGTGGCTTTGTAAAAAGCTAAATTGGACTATAGTCTTACCAGATAACCTCGACAATCACCTAAATAGTTGGCCCAATTTTGGAAAGAAGAGAATATATAGTAAATTATGGAATATTTCTCCGGTAATCCTTTTGTAGGAGATATGCAATGAGAGAACCCAGAGAATTTTTGAAAATGCAAAAATAACAATCCCCTCCTTCCTCAACAAAGTAGCAATTAGTATTAGAGGTTATCAATAGAAACCTCAAAAACACAACCAAAGAAGAAGGATCCTTTTTCGATGCATCAACTTTTGGGAGTCATAACTCTTGACTTGGATATGGGTTTTGGTTGAAATTTTACAGGCAATTGCGTGAGGAGTTATTTGGATTGTTGATCGAGCTTACCCGATAGGTTGTCATTTTGACATTTTTTTTAGGAGCCTAAAATATCGTCTTGACCTCCAAAATTGGCTTTTTGTGTTTTGTCCAATTTTTTAGAAAGTTGTTTTTTTAATAAATCTAAAATCATATTTTTTATTTTATTGCTTAATTGGCAATTCATCTTTCCTTAGTTGGGGGCTTTTCTTGGGAAAAATTAAGGCTCGTAGGATGGGTTTTGAAAATTACAAAAAATGGAAAAATCTATTTTTCTCAAAAATTTGCCAAATATAGAAATTTTTGAAATTGTAATAAGTAGTTGTTTTCTTTCATTGTAGAGGAAGAGTAGAGTTGGAAGAATTGAATGAAGAATTTGACATTCTGAAAATATGTGTTATTATTTTCTGAGTTATTATCATTGAAGGGGTTTGAACTACATCATTTGGTATCAAAGCAGGAAGATGGTTGGGAGAGTAAGAGGATGGGGAAGAGGAGGTGTCACTCTAATGCAAAGATTTATGTTGGATATATAGAGACAAATTGAACAGTTGAATGAGTGAATGGATAATTAAGGAATACTAATAGCATAAGGAGAGGATGAATTAGATGAAGAAGGAAATCAAAGAGGTGCCAATCAAAATGAAGAAAATGAAGAACACTTGAAAGAGTTGAGTTATGAAGATAGAGTGTTCGGGCTTTAGAAGGTAAAACTGAAAGGATCAAGATCAAAGTTTTAGACTATGCTGGTAGTCTTAAGTTAGAAGAGTTGATAGACTGGCTAATCAAGACGAGTAAATTTTTTGAATGGAAGCCTATGGCCAAGGAAAAGAAGATGAAGTTTGCATGCACAAAATTAAAAGTACATGCAATGATATGGTGGGATCACCTCCAGAAGGAACGAACCAAAAAATAAAAGGAAAAGATCAAAATGTGGAGCAAGATGGAGAAAAAGCTTTGGAAAAAGTTCTTTCTATTGGATTACTCACAAACCCTATTTCGTAAGTTTTAGAATTTGAAGAAAATTTTGCCTTCTATACAAGAGTACACAAATGAGTTCTATAAGTTATCCATGAGAGTAGAGCATCAAGAAGATGATGGGCAGGTGGCTGCTAGATATATGAATGGCCTTAAATTCTCTATCCAAGATTAATTGAACATGCATCATGATAATAGTATGGAGGAAGCCTACCAATCAGCTCTAAAGGCTGAAGAAAAGTAGAATTGATAGTATAGTCAGAGGAACAAAGGAGGAAGAAGGGGTCCCTCAACACCATTTCGAGGAGATCCTAATTACGGGTGAGGAAAATTCTCCCAAGGATTCAAAAGAAATATAGATCCCAGACAAGGTCCTACAAAATAGGAAAGAGGAAGGGGATTTCAGAAAGGACGAGGTTATGGTAGTGAAAGAGGATGGGAAAACAATGGAGGCCCTTTACCTATTTCAGATGTGGAGAGAAAGGACATAGAACCTTTGAATGCTCAAATTATAACACACAAGACATGAATCAAGGAAGACAACCTAGACTAAACCTAGTTCATCCAGAAGAGGAGGAGCAAGAAGTTTCAGTAGATGTGGGAGAAACCCTCATGATGAGGGGATCAATGATCATTCCAAAAAAAGATGAAGTTCCTGAAAAAAACTCTAACGACTCATGGCTCCAAACCAACATTTTTAAAACTAGATGCACTTTTGGAGGAAAGGTATTTCAAGTTATTATTGATGGGGGTAGTTGTGAGAATATGGTATCTAGAGAAATGGTAGAGAAATTAAATTTACAACATGAGAAGAATCCTCGTCCTTATCGTATTGCATCATTTAAGAAAGGAAATGAATTAATAGTTGATAAAAAGATGTTTAGTCAGATTTACCATAGGAAAATTTTATAATGATGAGATCCGGTGTGATGTTATCCCTATGGATGCTTGCCATATGTTATTGGGAAGAGCATGGTAGTATGATAGGAAGGTTATACATGATAGGGAGAAAATTACATACACATTTTGGAAGGATAGCTCTAAAGTGATTCTATTACCGCTTAAGGATAACAAGAAAAGTGAAACCATGTTGTCTGCAAAAGAAGTTGTCAAAGAAATGAAAGTAATAGGTTGATATTATACACTAGTACCAAAAAAAGGAGAAGAAAAAGAAAACTTGGTGCCACCTAAGGAAATGAAGGTGCTGGAGGATTTTGTTGATGTTGCTCCTAATGAACTACCTGATGGTCTCCCACCAAAAAGAGATATTCAACATCATATTGATCTTATTCCTGGAGCAACTCTACCTAATCAAGCAACTTATCAGTTGAATCCAACACAATATGTAGAGTTGAATAAGCAACTAACATAACTGATGCAAAAGGGTCTAGTCAGGGAAAGCACGAGTCCATGTGCAGTACCCACATTGTTGACTCCAAAGAAGGATGGCACATGGAAGATGTGCATTGACAGTAGAGCAATCAATAAGATTACCATTAAGTATCAGTTTCCTATTCCTCAGATAGAGGACATGATGGATGAATAAGTGGGGGCTAATTACTTTAACAAGATTGATCTCTGAAGTGGCTACCACTAGATCTACATTCGAGAGGGAGATGAATGGAAGACAGTATTTAAGACAAGAGATGGTTTGTACGAATAGATGGTTATGCCTTTTGGGCTATTGAATGTACCTAGCACATTTATATGGTTGATGAATATAGTGTTGTGACCTTACATTGGTAAGTTTGTTGTAGTTTACTTTGATGATATTCTGATTTATAGTAGAAGCAAGGAAGAACACTTACAACACCTGAGAATCATCTTGGGTGTCTTAAGGAAGGAGAAGGTCTTTGCAAACTTGAAGAAGTGTAAGTTCATGAAAGCTAGTTTGACCTTTCTAGGATTTGTCATTTCTTAAGATGGTGTTTAAGTGGATCTAGAAAATGTAAGAGCATTCCTAGAATGGCCCAATCCTTCTAGTATAATAGGAGTATGAAGTTTTTATGGGTTGACAACTTTCTACCAAAAGTTTATCCAAAAATTTTATAGTATTTTAAAACCCATAATAGACTATACCAAAGGAAGGGAGTTCATGTGGACAACAGATGCTAAAGAGAGTTTTAAATTCTTGGAGAAAAAGGTAACTGAAGCTCCTATATTGACATTTTCAAATTTTGACAAAGTTTTTGAAGTTGAGTGTGATGCTTCACATGTTGGGATAGGCATGGTTCTTAGTCAAGTAGATAAGCTCATAGCCTTCTTTAGCAAGAAATTGAATAAAGTTAGAAAGAATTATTCTACCTATGATTTGGAGTTTTATGCAATTTGTTTAAGAATTAAGACACTAGAGGCACTATCTAGTCTCACATGAATTTGTGTCATTTACTAATCACATTGCTTTGAAATATCTCAACACACAAAAGAAGTTGAATAGTTGACATGCCAAGTGGGTATCTTTCTTATAGGGTTATAGCTTTGTTCTGAAACATAAGTCTGGAAAACAAAATCAGGTTGTTGATGCCTTGAGAAGGTGTCTTACACTATTAACCACAATGGAAACTAAGGTCACTAGTTTTGATGCTATTGAAGCCTTATATGAAACTAATGATGAATTTTGGGAAATTGTAGAATAGCTAAAGGCTTCATCTTCTATTAAATTGGATCATGTGAAAGGTGACTATTTTATGCAGGATGGTTACCTCTTTAAAGAACAACTATTTATACCAAGCGGGTCTATGTGAGAAAACATTATCAGGGAATTTCATTGTGGTGGACTAGCTAGACACTTTGGAAAGGACAAAACAATAAACTTGGTTGAAGATAAGTATTATTGGCCTAAAATAAAGTGGGACATTAGTAAATATGTGGCAAGGTGCAAAATCTATCAAGTTGCTAAAGGACATTCATAGAATATAGGCTTACACATGCCTTTACTAGTACCCATCGAACCATGGACTAACTTGAGTATGGATTTTGTATTGGATCTCCCACACACTCAGTGAGATAATGATTCTATTTTTGTGATTATTGATCAATCTTCTAAAATGGTCCACTTTATTGCTTGTAAAAAGACTAATGATGCAACTAGAGTAGTATAACTATTCTTCTCAGAAGTTGTTCATTTGCATGGCCTTCCAAAGACCATTACCTCTAATAGAGGCACTAAGTTCTTGAGCCATTTTTGGAGGACTCTCTAGAGGAAATTAGAAAAAAAGTTACAGTTTAGTAGTGCTTATCATCCTCAAATTGATGGACAAACAAAGGTAGTCAATTAGAATTTGGGAAATTTGTTATGCTATATTGTGAGGGAGAAGCCTAAATAGTGGGACTTGTCATTGCACCAGGCATAATTTTCCTATAATAGTTTTGTTAATAGATCCACCATAAAATCTCCATTTCAAACTGTCTATGGTCAAAACCCTTAAGGTGTTCTAGATCTTGTGCCACTTCCCTTGGGAGATAGAATTAGTGATGATAGAGTTTTCTTTATTGAACACCTTCACTAACTCCAACAAGATGTCAGACAAAAGTTACAGGATAGTAATGTGATTTACACGCTTATTGCAAATGCTACTCGGAGACAACAAATATTTGTTGTTGGTGACTTAGTGATGGTTTACTTGAGGCATAAATGGTTTCCTACAGGAACATATCCTAAATTAAAGTATAAAAATATTGGGCCTTGCAAAATCATCAAAAATATTAATGATAATGCTTATGAGGTTAGCTTACCAACAAATCTTGACATCTCCCTAGTTTTTAATGTTTTTGATTTATACACATTCTGTGGATATGTTCCTAGTGTAGATGACATCCAGGGAGTGGATTGGCAACATCACCTTCGCAATAAGAAGAAGGAAAAGATTGCCAAAATTCTTGACAAGCATGCTACCTCCACAAGGCATGGCCAACATAACAGATACCTGATACAATGGGATGGGTTACCTAAAATAGAGAGTACATGGTTATCTGAGTGGGCAGTAGTGTAGTTAGATCCAATAAAATTGCAACAATTCACAGACAACCACTTGTAGGAGTTGCATTTCTTTCAAGAAGGGAAAAATGATGCATCAACTTTTGGGAGTCATAACTTTTGACTCGGATATGGGTTTTGGTTGAAATTTTACACTCCGAACTGTAGAATCAACTCAAAACTCAAAAATACCCTTTTTCTCTTAGACAAGTTTGAGGAAACCAAAATTTGACTTGTATACCAAGAAGAAAATAAGGAAGTGGACAATTTAGCCAATAAGGGAGAAGATGGAGAGGACTTCCTTATTAGAAGAACTTAGAACAATCTAAAATCCATTCTAAGTTATAACAATATAAATGTATCCCTCTCTATTAATCACCCTATGAATAATTTTATCACTCCACATAATCTAGTACATTGGACTTAATTCGATGTTTATAAATTATCTCTTGAATATTTCTTCCCCTTCTCTCTTTAATTTGTAACCATCTCCTCCCACCAATAAACCATTCTAAATATGTCATCAAAATAGAGACCCAAGATAAAGACTGTTGATCACAAAAGTCAAAATGGTAATCATAGATCCAAGTTTATAGGAATTATTATAAGATGAAAAAACATAGTTAATACTTCTAGGAAAAAAAGTCACAAGTGTCTGAAGGACCAAAAAATCTAGTGACTTATATTTTCATAATTTCTTAAGGCACTTTGGCTTTTAAGCCATGAGTAGTTATGATTCTTAAGATTAGCTCATTATTTCATCTCTCAGAGCAAGAAGAAGTTTCTAGATCTTTACCCAAACCCCTGTTTTAGTTATTCCAATCGTGTTTTGATCTATTGTGCTTACTTAGTCATCCTCTTGTCATCCTTTATTTGTAGCCTCCCCTATTCTCAAATGTAATCTATGGTACTCTATCCCCTATTTCATGTAGATTCTTTATATATCTAGAATGGCCAAATTAGAAAGGATGCTAAAATATTAAGGTAGTCAATGCAAATCTCATGCCTAAATAACACAATTCATTCATCTTCACTTGTTGGATAAATCAAATGGAAAACTCAGTTATTAGTTTCAAATTTAGGTAACAAGACCAAGCATTTTACAAGATAAGAGTATTATATGTTATTTTACCATCAAAAACTTAGACTATTAAGTTCATTAATATATAAAAATACCCAAGGAACAATGAGGATTAAAAGACAAGAAAACTAAGAAAGTCCAAGACTAGTCGATGGTTGGTTGGAACATATTCCCAAATAGTATTCACCTTTCACTTGGATTATTCTAAAAACAACATCCTCTTTTAGTGAAAAACAAAAACTAAATCAAATTGAGAAATAACTTAAACTATATTCAAATTAACTAATCAGATATCCCTTCCATGTCCTACATTGCAATATTATCCGTACAATAATAGATAGTAATAATTTGTATGCATTGATAAAATTTGATATAATAAAGTCATTAATAAGGTAAGAGGGATATAATCAAAGAAAAATAAATAAAAAATTAAACTAACCTTTAAAAGGGGTCTCTCTTTTAAAGATAAAAAATAAATAACTCATTACTCAGAGGGAAGCATAGCTTATAAATTGAATGTTTGTTTGAGACTAATGATTATGAATTAGTATGAGGTTTTTGAGAGATGTAGATATCTAAGGGAGTGCATTGAGTTCAACAAGAAACTTATATTTTTAGCCATTTAATCAGAAAAAGGCTCTTCACTATCTAGACTCGGCTTAAGATTCAAATGATAATACACTAAACCTATGAAGCATTTAAAGGAAGGAATGCCTTCCTAAGTCCTCAAGAATGAGAGGGACAATTTTATAGATTACTTCAAACTTAAAAGAATTTATGTTGCAAGATGCCAACAAATTTAAAATTGGGGAATGGCCCTTTTATTTTTGTAACTTTTATAGGACTAATGTCCCAAGCAAGACAAGCAAGAGCCTACAACACAATGGTAAACTGTAAGCCTCTTATCAAGGAGGAATTGGGTTTGAGTCTACTCGAGCTTAACAAATAATAATAATTAATCAAAACAAATAATAATTAACCTTGGTTTCAGCCTCTTACCTATCAAAAAAAAGTCACAAGCAAGATTAGAGGTTTTCTTCTTTGTTCCTTCCTACCAGTTCCTGTTTGACCAAAAAAATTTATTAAAAAAATCTATTTAATAAAAATTGAGATGGCTCCGACCTTATCCTAATAAAAGAAATCTATTCATTAAATTTATGTTATAGTATTTAGTCATATAACTTATTTATTTATTATTATATACTATTAATTAGTTTATTATATTATTCTGATATTCAATTCAAATTAATTTATTCATCATATTATTTTATTTTTATCTGTAAGAGGTCGAAGCCAAGGTTAAATATTATTTTTTGTGATTAATTATTATGATTATTAGTTAAGCTCAAGTATATTTGAACACAAGACCTCGCAGATAAAAGGAAAAATACTTACCTATTTTGTAGGCTCTTGCCTCATATTATTTTATTATTATTATTTATTATACCAAATATTATTACTAGAATGTTATTGTATTATTAAAATTTCTCTTCTAGAAGAGGGATATCAAAGGACCCTTCTTAAAATTTCTTGTCCTTGAGCAATTCAAACCATTAGCATGATATGGTATCTTTCCATGTTGACATGTAATTTAATGATTCTGAAATCATAATTTAACCATGAAGTTAGAATTGTAATACATTAATAAGTATAACCAATCAACTTTAAAATATTTTGTCCTATCATTCAACATAAGAACATTTCAAAAGATAAAACCTATCTTGTTGTAGCATGTATTTCTTCTTCATTAAGTATTGCTTTGTTCCAAGAATGCCAATAATCAAGTTTGATACTTACCAAGAATGTCACTTGATCAAGTTCTAACACTCATCAAGAACACCTAAACCATGTTTTGACACTCACCAAGAATGTCCCATCAAGCCTTGATGCTCAACAAGAATGTCTAAACCATGCTTTGATACTCACTAGGAATGTCTCTTGATCAAGATCTAACACTCACCAAGAATGTCCTTGATCAATTCTTGATGCTCACTAAGAATGTCTAGACCATGTTTGGACATTCATCAAGAATTCCCCTTGATCAATCTTTGACACTCACCAAGAATGTCCTTGATCACAACTTAATGCTCTTTAAGAACACTTAAACCATGTTTTGACACTCAGTAAGAATATCCCATTGATCAAGATCTGATGCTCCTTTTTCTACACTTGTGTCATTTTTCCCATGGTTCTTTGGGTTTAAAACATATACATTTCTTCATTGCTTCATCTCTCCCTTAACATCGATGTCCTGTATACCATTGTTCTTTACAAAAACAACATTTTCTTCCCGTATCATTCTTCCTTGATTCCTCACATCTATGGTGTGTCTTGTTTCAAACATTATTTTGCTTTGAGTAATTTGATTCAAACTTCTCAACCTTTCTAAAAGGTTCCTCCAAGTTTTTTGGGGCTCAAGGGGTTTTACTGAGCTTTTAGTGGAGTCTTTTAGTCCTTCTATTAGCATAGAAATGATCCTTTTAGGGAAAAATCAAGGATCATAATTGATAATGATAGGAACTTATGAGAAACTTATTCCATAATTATTATTTATTTTGGGTTGATCAAGTCTTGAAAATACCGTTAAAAATCTCTATCAAATCTATCAATTTTTTTTTTGTGTGAATTCATTATAAGTGATTTTTTTTTTTAATGGTGCAAAGTTTTGATACCATAGTGCCACCAATCATGGGCTAACTGTATTAAATGGAGCATGGAGAACTCTATTGCATTCCCTTTAGATATCAACCAGAGAGATATTTTTGTATTTAGTTTTTTAACTCACGATTGAGCAGTTTCCTTCTTAGATCCATCAAAGTATGGTAAGGGTACTTTTCTTATTTTTATTTTGAGGTCTTTTTTTACATGGCTTTCTTTTTTGTTTGCTAGTATTTTGGTTTTTGTTGTAGGGGCACCTACTAAATGTAATGTATTGAATGAGGTGAACTAGGACATTAGATTTTGTTAGTGTTAGATAAATGAGAGGGGGATGAATCAGTTATATCGAATTATCCTATAGGCCTTTAAAACAATTTACTACCAATTAAAACTCTACAAACTTTTACATCAAAAACATGGTAACCATATTCAACTTCTCAAATCAAGCTTATAATAATTTTACTTCAAACTATTATCTTTTTAATCTTACTTACACTGTGTATCATAGTAATCACTTAGCTTATACCGAGTTGCAACACTATAAAAAAGTATGAAAATAAACTTTGCAATGCATAAGCATTCACACATTTGACATAGATATTTAACATGGAAATACTGTAAAGGGAAAAAAATACCTAGCGATTGGCAACCCAAATATTTCACTAATTTTGAAGTGAGCTATGTGTTGGTCCTGATAGAAACTGAGAGGGGGGCGAATCAATACTCCCCACAAAATAATGCAAATATCATCATCTAACCTATTAAAATAAATTCAATGGTTATAATTACTTTAACCATCATTGTGTTCATTCATAAAACTGTCAAATTTAAGATACCATTGTTGAGGTACTTGCTTCAAGCCATATAAACTTTTCTTCAATTTGCACACTAAATTATCCTTACTTTTGACCCCAAATCGCTGTGGTTGTGCCATATATATCTCTTCATCCAAATCATCATGAAGAAAGGCCATTTTAAAATCTCCAAATGCAAATCTTCAGTAGCCAAAATATTTAAAACAATACAAAAATAAGTCATTTTAACCATAGGAGAAAAATATCTCATCAAAATAAATGCCCTTTTTTAGTGCAAATCATTTTACAACTAACCTAGCTTTAAATTTTTCCTTATATCTATCCTCTTCTTTTAAACATAAACCCATTTATTCTATAAAACCCTTTTACCTATAGGCAACTTACATAAATCCCAAGTCTGATTTTTCAACGAGGAGCCCATTTCTTTAGTCATTGAAGACTCCCACTGAATCTTTGTATCCACCTACACAAATTCATCATAACGTTCAGGTTCACCAACATTTATTAATAAAATAGAATACAAAGAAGAGGGAAAATCTTTCAGAGGTCTATTTAGCCTTGTTGATCATCTAACATTCACTAGGGTGTGTGATATGTGTTGTTGTAGAGAATGAGGGATTGTTGGGATGTCATCTTTTGGAGTATTATCCAATACTACATAATCATTTTCTTTCTTCTTATGTTGTTGCAACAGATCTTTGTACAACACTTTCTCATTGAATATGAAATTTGAGCCACTTCTTACAATTTTAAAATTTTCAAAATCCAAAAGCATATAACCAAATTCATCAATGCCATATCCAACAAATATACACATCTTGGATTTAGCTTCCAACTTGGTTCTATTTTAATAATCTATATGTGTAAATGCTTCACAATTGAAGGTATTGAGAAAAGAATAACTCACCTTCTTATCGTTCCATACTTCTTGTGGAATACCATAACCCAAACAAGTAGAGGCCCCTCTATTGATCAAATATATAGCAATATTGACAACCTTAACCCACATGTTTAAAGACAACACAATATGCAACCTCATGTTCTTTGCATGTTCCATTATTGTTTTGTTCATGTGTTCAACCACTCCATTTTCCTGTGGAGTCCTTGAAATAGTTTTATGTCTACAAATACCATTAGAGGAACAATAATCTTCAAATTCTTTACTGCAATAGTCACCACCATTACTAGATTTGAGACATTTCATCTTTTTACCAGTCTCATTTTCAACCAAGCATTTCCATTTTTTAAAAGTTTCAAATACATCAGATTTCTATCTAAGAAAATAAAACCATACTTTTCTAGTTGCATCATCAATAAATGTAACATAATAATGGAAGCCACGAAGGGAACATGCATGAGTTGATCCTCATGCATTTGTATGTACAAACTCTAATTTCTTATCATTCTTTTCATTCTCAGTCTTCACAAAACTCACTCTCTCTTTTTTTCCCCCCATACACACAACTTCTATAGAAATCCATATTGACACATTTCAAACGTGGTAAAAGATTCTTTGAATGAAGTAATTTTATACCTTTCTCACTCATGTTCCCGAGTCTATCATGTCATAAAATTGTATCAAAATCTACATCAATTATTTGTTCTCTTTGCTCAATTTCAACAACTACTCCTGGACAGTCATTTTTCTCTAAAATAATTGAAGTAGAAGGAATAATATTGTTAGAATATATAGTCCACTGGTATAACTGAGGGGGGGGTGTGGTGAATTAGTTATCCATCTAATATCACAATTGACAATCTTAAATAATCTTAACCATATGAGTAATGTAAACTAAAACCACAACAAGATACTAATACACAATAACACTAGATATGTTAACTAGGGAAACCCTTGATCAGAGGGAAAACCTTGGTGGAGATGGTACCCACAAGATGATTTACTAATATAAATATTCCTTGTTAGAGGATAGACCATGTTAGGAGTATGTTACAACATTTAATACATATGAGTGTCTGTTAGGAGACTTTGAATCCTTGCTAGGAGATTCCAACCCTATTAGGAGTTGTGGAAGATAGTCACTACCCAAATAGTTTCAAGGGAAATACCAATGAACCCACTATCCAAATGATCTCTATATTATTCCTTGTAGAATAATAGAACTGAAATGTACTTCCTTCCTCTATCTTTGTCTTGTCAACCATAAATCTGCTTCTTTAGATCTTGTAACCAAATCTTGAATCTCATATCCAATAATCCCTTGGATCACTTACATGCATTTAGTAAGCACTCTGCTCCTTTTCACACTTGACACTTGAACAACAATCACAATGCACATCACAAACTTCTTCTCATTCTTTCAATCAAGGAAAACATTTTTCCTTTATAGTACATATTCATAATAATTCCATGAGTCATCCTTGAGGCTTTCCCAATTAATTAAAATAAAAAAATTAATTAATTATAATTAAAATAAAAAAATTAATTAATTATAATTAAAATAAAAAAATTAATTAATTATAATTAAAATAGAACTATCAACTCACAATCTATATAGAACTTCAAAAATGTGATACTAAGGCTTGCACACTCATTGAGATCATCAAATGATTGTCCTCTATCACTGCTTGACTATGCATCACTTCATTACATCTGGAATGTAATATAGACAACAATAATCATGAACTACTTTCCTAATACTCTGTCTTTGAACTTCTCTCTATAAATTAGGTACAACTTCCATATGCCATTGACTTAGACTCTACGCACTTAACCACTTCATTAGAACACTATGTTGTACATGTCCATAAGTGCACATGACTAGACAATCAAACCATTATCTGTACCATCAAGATCTTTGTCTGCTACTCTACCAATCTTTACAGAAATAATTCTATGTTAACATCAATGAAAAACACAATCATGAATGCAACATATCAATACTCTCCAATGCTTAGGATACTCCCCCAATGTAGCATCATCAACATTCATGCTAACAATCTCCCCCTTTGGCATTAATGGTAACATAGATGAAAAACATCTAAGCTCCAAGAATAATAAGTAGAAATCTATCGTTTCTGTTGTCCTCATCTCATGCATATTCTCCCCCATGCTTTAGGAAGTGTTTTTTATGCATATTCTCTCCCCCATTGACATCAATGTCAAAGACCTCAAACTTAATGTACCAATTGTTAATCTGTTGCTCGAAGTCATCAATGAGCTCAAGTGTCCAAAGACACTATTCAATACCAAATACTAAGTACCAAGAGTCCTTAATGACTCAGTACATACTAGATACTCCCTATACATGAAGCATCATCATTCAGTCTAGTCAAATAATAGTGATCTATGCCATTGGACTGATGTGTTCTCTGCATCAACTATTCATAAGTCGGCAAGGGCATAACCCCAAGCATACCTCTCAAGTACTCAAATGTATCTTTAGGCAAAGGCTTTGTAAAGATATCTACAATCTAATCCTTAGTACTTACATACTCCAATCTGATCTCCTTTTCTATTGCTTTCTCTCTTAGCACATGATACTTAATAGATATATGCTTTGTCTTAGAATGTAATACATGATTCTTAGACATACTCACTATACTTGTGTTATCATAGTAAATGATAACAGGTTCTTCAATCTCAATTTTTATATCCTTCAACATCTGCTTCATCCACATAACTTGACTATAGTTATTTGTTGCTGCAACATACTTTGCCTCAACAGTACTTTGTGAAATGCAATCTTGCTTCTTGCTTAACTAGGAAACCAATCTTCCTCCAAGAAATAATGCTCCACCACTAGTGCTCTTTCTATCATACATATGGCCTACCCAATTAGCATCAGTATATGTGTGAAGTGTGAAATCACTTGATCTATAATACCAAATTCCATAATCATATGTCCCTTTCAAATATGTGAATATTATCTTAACTATTGCAAAATGATAGTCCTTAGGATCAACTTGAAACCTAGCTACAATCCCAACTACATTTACTATATCTAGTCTAGTGTGGGTTATATACTGCAAACCTCCATTCATTGATCTATACTTCTTTTGCTCTATTGTAGGTGTCTCATCTTTGCTAGATAACTTGTGACTAGTTATCATAGGTGTGCCAATAGGTTTACAACTTTCCAAACCAAACCTTTTCAACAATTTTTTTAGATACTTAGCTTGTGAAATGAAAATACCATCATTATTCTGCACAATCTGCAAGCCTAGGAAAAACTTCATTTCTCCTATCCTGCTCATTTCAAATTCATTCTTCATCTCCTCAATAAACTTATCACTAGCTTCATCATTGCCTCCAAAAAGGATGTCATCAACAAATATTGCAATGATCAAAAAACCATCTTCAATTTCTTTCAAATACAAGTACTATCTATTGTACGTTTAGCAAATCCAAGCTTTTCCAAGTAAATATCCAACCTCGCATACCCAATTCTTAGTACTTGCTTCAGACCATAAAGAGCTTTCTTTAATCTTCATACCATGTCTTTGTCTTCTAATAAAGTAAAACCTTCAAGCTGCTCAATATAAACCTCTTATTCTAGTTCTCCATTTAGAAAGATAGATTTAACATCCATCTAATAAACCTTGAATTTCTTGTTTGTTACATATGCCAAGAACATCCTTACAACTTCCATTCTTGCTACATGTGCATATGTTTCCTCATAATCAATGCCTTCTTGTTGTGAATAACCTATAAAAACAAGTCTAACCTTGTTTCTCACAACTTCTCCTTGCTCATTCATCTTATTCCTGAAAACCCATTTTGTTCCTGTCACATTCTTATCTTTTGGTCTAGGTACTAAATTTTGTGTATTATTCTTTACTATCTAATCCAATTCTTCCTTCTTTTCTTGGATCCACTAATTATCTTTGAATGCTTTATCTATGCACTAGGGTTCAACTTGAGATATCAAGCATATCTCCTCATTTACTTTGTTCCTTGTGATAACGCCTTTTTCTTTACTTCTAATTATCTACTTAGGAGGGTGATTCCTTGCCACATTTTTGTTAGGAGTAGTAGTTAACATCTCAACTTTTATCTCTTCTCTAGGTTCAAAACTTTGTTCTCCTCTATGCTTAAAAGTTAGCACATCATTCTGCAAGTCATTATTAGTCTTAAACAAAACTTTAACATTTTTTCTAACAATTCTAGGGTTACTCTCTTCCTCATTTGAATTATAATCTATCATCTTTTCTTTTGTTCCAAACTTCTCATCAATCCTTATATTTGTACATTCAACTATTGTCTTAGTTATATAGTTGAAACTTCTATAAGCCTTACTTTTCAATGAATAGCCAAGAAACATACCTTCATCACTTCTTGGATCAAACTTACCAATGTCATCGTCTCTCTTAATATAACATTTTCTCCCAAATATCCTACAATATTTGACTAATGGTGAATGTCCAAACCATAGTTCATAAGGTGTCTTGTCCATACCTTTTCTGATCTATACTCTATTAAGAGTATATACTATTGTATTAACTACTCTCCAGAATGTCTTAGAAACATCATTCTCAAATAGCATTTCTCTAGCTGCTTCTACTATAGACTTATTTCTTCTCTCAATAATCCCATTTTTCTCAAGTGTTCTAGGTGCAGATAGTTATCTTTTGATTCCATTTTCTTCATAAAATATGTTAAATTTCTCTAAAGGTGAATTCTCCTCCTCTATCAGATCTCAAACACATAATCTTAACATCAGATTCATTCTCAACTCTATTCTTAAGTATCTTAAACTTCTCAAAAGATTTAGATTTCTCTTTAAGAAATGTTACCCACATCATTCTAGTGAAATCATCAACAAAAATCATAAAATACCTTTCACCATAGAATCCTCTTGTTCTAGAAGGACCACTTAGATTTGTGTGAATGGTCTCCATCTTCTCTGTGGTAGTGAACTTCTTACTAGGAAATGATACTTTCTTTTTCTTAGAAAAAATAAATTCCTTACACACAATATTAGCAGGCTTGACAATCTTTGGCAAGTCTCTAACTACAAAGTGCTACTAACCTTTACAATATTATTAAAGTTTATGTGACAGAATCTTATATGCCACAACCAACTATTATCCACTTTAGCTACCAAACATTTCATCTTAGTAGAATTCAATTGAAATACATTACATCTGGATCTAGTGCTATTTCCAATCATCTTACCATCTCTGTCTTTGATAGTGCAGGTCTTCTCAGTGAACTGCAATAGACAACCCTTGTCCACCAACTATCCAACACTCAACAAGTTATGCTCCAATCCAACAACAAAATAGACATCATCAGTGTTAGTTTTAACATCAAGAATAATGGATCCAATTTATGTTATATGACAGGTTGCATTGTTACAACTCTAAAAATACCCCCATCATGATTCTTAAATTTAACAAACTTATTCATATCACCAGTCATGTGATGTGAACATCCACTATCAATTATCCAATCAAACTTCTTTTCCACATGGGTGACTAGAGCTCTTTCTTCTCTAATATCTCTATCAAGATCATCTTCCTTGATAACCACAAATCCTAATTCATCATCACTTTCATTTTGACCTATTTCATTAGATTTGCATCTTCATTTGCATACAAACAATTCCTTTCTCTATATTTTCTATGGTTAAACTTCCCTTTATACTTTTTCCCTTTTTTAGGAAATTTAGATGCATAATGACCAAATTCATTACAAGTCCAACATTTAAATATTTTCTTATCATCTTTTTCTGTTCTCGGCAAAAGGTCTACTCCTTCCTTAATCTTCTTGTCTTTATCAACTCTACTGTTGCCAGCAAAATCTCCATGAGTGCTTGCATTTCTTGTCAAATTAGGTTGAATGCTTAGGGAACTAAAGGTTGTTTTGACTCTTGCAAGTTCACCAGACTATCTTAGGTCTACTTTTGATGATTCTAATCTTCCAAGTAATGTTTCCTTAGTGAAATTCTTAGTGCAAGACATCACTAGCTAAATCATCTGTGATATTGGCTCAAATGGTGGTGTCAAACTTTTCAAGATCTCCCATATGACTTCATCATCTTCCTTGCTTCCACATGAGACAAAATACCTACAACCATTTCTGATATTCTTCCAATACAACTTCTTACAAATTTATCTTCCATCATTCTAGCATCTTGAAATGCACATTTCCAATTCTATAATCTCATTCTTTTTGCATGATCATCACATTCAAAGTAGATTCTAAAGCTTTCCAAATTTCATGAGATGTTACAAATGAATTTACCTGACTGTACTCATTCTCTAGAAGTGATGTTAGTAAGGTTTCTCTTGCTCTCATGTTGCACATGAATAAATCTCTCTCTTCTTCACTACATCCTCCAAGCTTTTCTTCTTCAACAATTAACTTCTGACTTTTTGTCAAGATCCAATATCCTATATCGATGCACAAAAAATGAGTCTTCATATTCTCCTTCCAACTATCATAGTTGGCCCCATTGAATTTTGGACTATCCTTCCTCAACATATTTAGCATTGATCTCCCAAAGTTGTTAAGCTTATTCTTCAGGGACCTAAAGCTCCAATACCAATTTTTAGATTATGTAGTCCACTAATATAACTAAGAGGGGGAGGGGGTTGGGGGGGCGGGGTGGGGGTGAATTAGTTATCCAACTAATATCACAATTAACAATATTAACCATATGAGTAATATAAACTAAAACTACAACAAGATACTCATATATAATAACACTAGATATGTTAACTAGGGAAAATCTTGATCAGAGGGAAAACCCTGGTGGGGATGGTACCCATAAGATGATATACTAATATAAGTATTCCTTGTTGCAGGATAGACCCTGTTAGGAGTCTATTACAACATTCAGTACATATGAGTCCTTGTTAGGAGACTTTGAATCCCTATTAGGAGATTCCAACCCTATTAGGAGTTATGGAAGATAGTTGCACCCACTGCCCAAATAGCTTCAAGGGAAAGATCAATGAACCCACTGTCCAAATGATCTCTATATTATTCCTTGCAGAATAATAGAGCTGAAATATACTTCCTTCCTCTGTGTTTGTCATGTTAATCGAACATCTACTTCTTCAGATTTTGTAACTAGATCTTGAATCTTGCATCCAATAATCCCTTGGATCACTTACACGCATTCAGTAAGCACTCTACCCCTTTTTGCACTGCACATTTGGATAATGATCACAATGCACATCACACACTTCTTCTCTTCTTTCAATTAAGGAAAACATCTTTCCTTTATACTGTATCTTCATAATAATTCCTTGAGTCAGCCTTGAGGCTTTCCCAATTAATTAAAATAAGATAATTAATTAATTATAATTACAATAACATTGTCGGCTCATAGTTTTCACAAATGTGATACTAAGGCTTACACACTCACTGACATCATCAAATGACTGTCCTCTATCATTGCCTTATTGCACATCACTTCATTACATATAGAATGTAAGATGGACAACAATCATCAAGAACTACTTTCCTAATACTCTATCTCTAAACTGCTCTCTATAAATTGGGTACAACTTATGTATGCCTTCGACTTAGACTTTGTGCACCTAACCACGTTATCATGACACTATGTTGTACATGTCCATAACTGTGCATGATTAGACAATCAAACCATTGTCTGTACCATCAAGATTTTTGTTTGCTACTCTACCATTCTTTATAGAAATAATGATATTTTGACATCAATGGCAAACATAGTCATGAATGCAACATATCAATGCTCTCCAATGCTTAGGATACCCCCCCAATGTAGTATCATCAGCATTCATTCTAACAAGTTTGACTTGTAGAAAGATATAAGGTGCCTACTTTCATACCTTTTTCTACTACTAAGGAACCTTTTTAAACCTTCCAATTTTCATCATTAAAATTAGTTGTGTAACCCTTGTGACCCAATTTCCCTATTGAAATTAAATTCCTACTCAGTCTTGGAACGTGTCTTACCTCTTGTAGTAGCCAATGGTTCATAATAGGCAACTTGATCTTTATTTTTCCCTTTTCAACAATCTAATAGGGTTCATTATCCCCAAAAATAAACAAGCCCAAAATTCCCTTGGACATAATCAAGAAAACAAGGTTTATGGGGAGTAACATGAAATGAAGCCCCCAAATCTAAAACCCATGAACCATCAACACTTTCTAAAGAAAGAAGCAAAGCATCCTCTTTGGATTTTTTACTTATCATATTTTTCTCCTTGTTTTCATCTTGTTTGTGTCCTTCATTATTCTTTCGAGTCAACAATATTTCCTCTTGCACCCTAGTTTCCCACAGTACCAACAGTCTCTCAGTCCTCTGGATTGAGACCTCTTCCCCTTTGATTTTTCTCTTGATTTTCCACAATTTCTAGAATTATTTCCTCTTTCATTTATTCTTCCTCTGCTTTGTGTGTTCAAAGAACTTCCTAATGTAGATCCACCTGAGGTTTTCCTACAAGTTTCCTCACTTAGAATAATACCAATCACATCATCAAATTTTAGGCTATTGGGTCCAAAAATAGAATTACTCACGGCCATTACCAAGCCATTCCAACTTTCATGCAAAGAACACAAAATCAAGAGAGCCATAATCTTTTCATCAAAATTGACATTTATAGAAGATAATTGACTAGTAACCATATTGAACTCATTTAAATAATCAACAACATATCCAACTTCTACCAACTTTATTTTAAATAAATGCTTCATGAAAAATACCTTGTTTAAAGTGGAGTGCTCTTCGTACAACCTTGTTAAGGTTTGCATCAACTCTTTTGTTGTCTTAGCTTTCATAATATTAAATGCCACCAATTGTGTTAGACATAAATGAATACTTCCAAGTTCCTTTCATTCCAAAGTATCTCGGTCCTCATCTGTCACAATTGTTGGTTTCTTATATTTTCCTTCTAATAACTGCCATAAATCCTTATGATAAAGATACTCCCCCATTTGCATTTTTCATAACTAAAAGTTCTTCCCATTAAACTTCTCAATCTTTAGCTAACCCTCATTTTCAATTACTCCCACTCAACTGTGATACCTTCCTATAGAGAATAGCTAAAAAAACAAAAAATGATGACAACTTGATTTGATACCACTTGTTAGGATTAACCATAGATATAAATAAAAATTACATGAAAATATAACCAATATCAAAAAATACTAAATTGCACAAAAGAGAACACAAAGCATAAAGATTTATTGTGGTTCACCCAATCCCTAGGCTACAACGACAAACAACAAGTGCACTATTATTATTATCTAGTGATTACAATGCGCAATCCCTTACAACTCAATCCTTCCACAAGAAGCTACAATATCATCATACATTATGAAATTGATAACCTTAATCCATTTTATACAAGCTTTTGTTGCTTACAAAATTAGGGCTACAAGAAGTCATCCAGTATAATAATAAAAATTAACAACTGACACCTTTAGTATGTACAAAGGGCATTGTTGTAGGACCTTGAAAGGGGTGTTGCTACTTGATCCCATCTTAGAGGTGCTACCCCAAAACCTTTATAGTAATAATATGGGGAGAAATTGTGCCCAATAAAGTGAGATAAATTAATCTCTAAGTCTAATTAGGCTCCACATCACAACATAAAGCTACCTAGTTAGCTGATTTATAAGTCTCCTTTTGAGATACACCTTGTTAAAGGATTTGTATAATAATCTTTATAATGAAGTTGGCACTATTAGGATCTTACTAATATATGTAATGATAAGAAATAATTCTAAGTATTTTGACATTCTATAAGAGTGGCGTTATCTTTTTGTGTAGATCTTTGTTCTGCTTGAAGATACACCAATCTTTTCACTTATTTGGTGAGTTCTTTATTCTCACCTTTCCCTTGGTTTCCCACAATAGATTGTAGTTTTTATCTCTTCACTCTACTGCACTTCCTTCTATTATATTCCTCTTTCCTTATTTTCTCTTTGTTCACTCCTCCTCTAGTAGTGACTCTCTTGGAAACTTTCTTTTCTCGCAATTATATCTTTTTTTGTTTTATACATTCTTCTATTGATGTCAGGACCCAGTTACCCATGACCAAATTATCCAAATCATTCTTGAATTTATATTTAAAATTACATGCTTTCTTCATTTATAGAAGATCCATGAACCCTAGACCTAGGGTCCAAACTTGCAATCTTTTCAATCCTTTTGTGAACCAATGGCAGTCTCTTGTCCTTTCTTTCTTGCATCATTTAATTTTAACATTATGTCACATCAGTGGTGACTTATTACATTGATGGCTTAGATTGATTATTGTCTATATCCAACTTCCTATGTTAACATGGGTGTGCTAGAGTGTATGCCTATGAGTCTGATGGCTGATAACTATAGTATTCCTTCTCCTTCTTCTTCCTTTAACTAGTTGTCATACATTTTTCCACTCAGATACTTTGGGCCATCAAGGACAACACATAATGTTTCTTTCATTTTTCACTCTAGGGGTGTATGTAGGGTCAATAATCTCTTCCTTTAGCATTGATGGAAACAAATCATTTAGCACCATGCTTCCCATTCTACTTTGGAAAGTTCCTTTACCATACCTTCACCTGTACTAGTGGATGGTTCTAGTAGATGGACTTGGGAAAAATATGTTGGATGCTTCCCTTAAAGTGTGCATGTCTTTCTTCATGTCAATTTTGTTATTATTATTTTTATTTCCTTCTATTTTAGTTCTTGTGCTTCCTTCTTTGTATTCTCCCTTAAGTATATTCTCTGAATTTTGATAGATTTCTTCCTTTGATGTTATCCCCATTTGATATTCTCCCCCTTTCTAAAATCATTGACAAAGGGTGCAATTGAGTGGTTAGAAGTTGTTTAATACATCTTGGTATTGACTTTGTATGTATCAAAATGGGCATCCCAAGATACCTTCAGATGTGTGAGAACAATGATCTCATTCCTTAGTTCACCTAGAAGAGTTTTTGATTTTCTTATTGTGTTGCTTGGGAGTTTCTTGAGCATCATGCTAGTATTTCCAATGTGTTTTTGGATGATGCATGTCATTAGGGATAGTTTATAATGTACTTGTATCAATTTGATAGCCTTCTTTTCATGTTAATCCTTGATCTGATGTATGATATTTAGTGTCCTTAAGTTTTTGACAAATGGTTAGCTATAGAGTCAATGACTATATTATTATTATCTTTTAGATTTTGTAGCCCTTATGAGCTTGTTGTTTTTGGTCCAAATTGGGTGCTAGTGCATGTGGATTTGATGACTTCTTCATGATTGATGCTAAATCCTGCAATGTCTCTTTCAGATTTTATTTGGCTTCTTGTAGTGTAGCTCGATCCTATCTAATCAGATTATGCAATGTGTTTATTCCCTTGGCCTTAAACTTCTTCTTGACTAGTTATTCTATACTTCCTTATTCATTTTTGACCTTATCGACCAACGTGGAGATTTGGTTGATGAGATCTGTATTAGGGTCATATTTGACATCTAAAATTATTTCTATTAATCTCAAATTGGTTTTGACAAGGCAATGACAAAATACTTAGCCATTATCTATTAGTATTACAGTGCACACTAAGTGATCACAGTGAGTTGAGCAATCAATGTGAGCCGAGTGATCAAAGCATGTTGAGCATTAGTGGTCAAATAATACAAGCCAAGTAATATACCTAGTATGTGTCAAGTCACTCATGAGTCAAGTATATTATACATGCCAAGTGATTTAGGAGCCAAGTAAATAGTGTATGTTGACCCATTTTGAAGCTGAGTTACAACATTGAGAATGTAGTGATGGCCGAGCATTAGAGTCTTTAGATGCTAAGTGAACACTTTTGGACATAGTTCTTTGTAATGGCACAAAATTCTATGTAAACCATTTTTTGGTTGACACAATGATTGTTTTATAATTCTAGAAGATATGTATGGAGGTATATTACAAATTCCTATGGATTACATGCAACCAATCAAATTTAGGGATGTTCTAAGCAGCAATATGGATCAATATTAGGCATTGATTCTTATCTAAGCCTAGCTCACCTATGTTTACTTAAGGAGGAAAACCCTAAGGATTTTATAATGTGTGAATGCACAGAAGGAGAAGAATGCTAAGTGCAGAGAGAGCATTCACAATGGCTATGGAAGTTTTGATAATGATCTAAATTGTAGAATCAATTAGAGAGAACAAAGGAAAGTAGAGAGATCTAATCAAAAGGATCAAGGATTTATTGGGAAAGAGAATATCTGACATCTAGTAACAGAGTGCTAACCGAAGGATCATGGTGTTGAATCATTTTAATAAGTGATGTAGAGCTAAATCTCCTAATAGAGTAGTCTTAATAGACTTGTGTAAATTTCTTAACCAAGTGCTTGCTTTATTGTAAGTTTAAGTCGTCTAAAAAGGCACACTTTTAACAAGGTGAGACCTAAGAGTCTTTATAAGCCTTTAATAGGGTAGACCCCTCACAGGGCCAATCATAGTTTATGGTGAAACTTATTGTAACCATAATTAGCTACACTTTACAACTAAAAAGTGAAGATTTGTGGGTGTCGTCCCCACCCTAGTTTTACCTTCTCATTGGAGGGTTTTTGGGTAACAAATTTATTGTGTTATATATTTTTGGTTTTATTCTATGTATGAACATGTATAGTTAGCTAGTTCAATTTACATGCCAAATTGTGAGATGGATGTGTGGTGAATGTTTTATGGTAAAAGCTTTAAAGTGTTGATTCACCACCCCCTCCCAGAGTTGACTTTCCCAGTGTTATTATCAACAAATTGTATTAGAGCTTTGTTCTCTAGAAAGGAAAGCTTTACAACTTTGAGGAAAGATCTTGATGATGGGAGTCTACAAGTTAGGAAAGGTTATTGAGAACTAGAAGATTGAAGTATAGCTTGCCCTACAATAACTCAATGAACCAAGAGATGAACTACAATGTTCATTGAAGAGAAGAAAGGAAATGGCTATTGAGCTAAATGACACTCATTACCAAGTTACCAAGAGGAAGACACTACTGAATTGTTTAAGAATGGAAACTCAAGCGAGTTTGATGTAGTAGTTGTAGATCTAATGGAAAAGAATAATGCCCTAAATAAAGAGGTCATAAATCTTAAGATAGAACATGAAGTCCAATTACTATTACAATGTGAGGTGACCGAACAGAAAAAGAAAGCCAAGGAAGACAAAGTCACGATTGAAGATGAAAAAATAACACTGATCAACAAATTGGAAGAGAATACATCACATGTGCAAAAGCTTGGCAACATGCAACTAGATACAATAAATCAATTGATGATTGTAAACCACAAATTGAATGGAAAGGACATTGAGATCATAAACCTAAAGTTATAGAATGATCAACTAAGAAATAAACTGAGAACAAAAAAGGAATTTTCTAAAAGTTTCAACAAACCTAGTGGAGCCATCAAATACTTTGAGAAACTAATGATATCTCCAAGATCTAACAATGATATTGCTAGATTGGGGTACACTAGTACTGAGGAAGGAGAATCATCTAAAAGTGGTGAACAAAGAAAAAAAAAAGGTAAGAACTACAAACCCACATGTCATAATTATGGAAAGATAGGTCATACAACAAATTTTTGTAGGACCAATAATGAAAATCAAAGGCCTGAGTAGAAATTCAAGGGTTATCATCATAAGTGCAACAAGAAAGGACATTAAGCACATGAATGTAGGACCAAGATCATAAGCACTAAGAGATTTGAAGGATATTGCCACAATTGTCAGAAGTGTGGACATAAAGCATATGATCAATGCAAATCTAATGCCAAGTGGACATCAAATAAGTAGAGAAAGGTACAAAAAAATGGAAAATCCTATGATTGGGATTACAGTACAAGGTACAATTTTCAGTATTGTCAAGAGTATAGACATGTTCCTGAGAATTTCATTAGAACACATTTTAGAGGCAACTACAATAGATGGTTGAGTGAGACTAATTTCTTTAGTTGTCTCAAGATTGGTCATGTTAACATAAATTGTCCAACTAGGTCACTAGCACCAAGTAATGGAAATGATAAAGGCAAATAAAAGGTCAATGTTGAGAAGGTCAAAGTATAGACAAACAAGACATGGAAGAAGAAGGAAGATTTCAACACATCAAGTTCAGATGAGGGCACTTCATCTAATGGATTAGGTGATCACATCACCCCAACTAGGAAATCAAAAGGTATGTATGGGGTTGATATTTCAAATGTTATACTATACATCCATTCCAAGAATCTAAGATCTAAAAAAGATTATATATGCATGAATTAATAACCTTTAGTTTTTTTGTTTTCCATGTTGTTTCCAAGCATGGAAAGATTCATAGTTATTGTTAAGTGATGGAATTGTGATTAATATTGGTGGAGCTCACTATGTTATCCAAGCATACTGGAAATCATTTATAAGCTAAGTGAGTGAGAAGTCCTATGATAGTCGAGCTTATAGTTGTGTAAGAACTAAGCATTTATTATTGAATATGAAGGGTTATATAGTCGATTCTCAACTCATTTGCATTCATTATCGATTTGAAGAGAGCATGAAGAGCATGAAGGAAAATTGGAAAAGGATATTCTAGCATTTACAAATTGGATTTGACTGTTATTCAATAGAATACATTAGATTGAAAGGTATTTAACTGCTATCGAGTTATGTTGTTTGATTTTTTGTAAACACTAAGTAGTCAATATGACAAAAATCTCTTCTATGAATGTTAGAAAAGAGGGAAAGGAGGTTTTAATGTTCAACTGATAAGTAATGATGTAAGACAACCACCTTTCTAAGCAATACTTGAGATAGCATACGAAGGAGACCCGTTTGGTGCGTTATCGATGATGCCACCAATAGTTCTCACGATTCAAGATGTTAGGTGTTTCTATATGGGAAAGATAGGAGAAGTAGGTGACATGGAGATAAGAGATGCATACAATAAATTGTGTGATAATGGAGTCTTAAGTGAAGAATACAAAATTGTAGAATAGAAAGGGTTAATTTGTGCCTTAGACTTTTCCCAAGTATTAATGACCGAGTTGATACAAATTATTTTGAGCCGCATACATGAAAAATATATTTGGTTTAGAGGTGGACCAATTAAGCCCAAAAAGAGGATATCCAAGTATCATAGTACTCTATCCTTGATCAACCTAAGAGCATGTGTAGTGATGCAAAGGAGGTGATTGAGAAGAATATAGGTGCAGTATGGAACAAGAGAGGAATGTCTATTAACACAATATTAGATCCCTTAATTATCTTTGAAGTGAGAGTGATTTCTTACAAGTTCTTTTAGTCAAACTAAACAATGTTTCATGTATGACTGCTAATTTGGGCTACAAGATAGTAAAGAGGGACCATGCTTATGACCTTTTCAAGTTGCAACTACAACAACTATCAAAAAAATTGGAAGCCATAAGGAAAGAAAATAGTGCATCATGAAAATTTGGCTCTTTATTGGTTTGCATATTCTTCTATGTCTAGACATTTAACACAATTGCTTGGAAGACCAATAGGCTTATCGCAGTGTAGATTTCTAAATTCATTGAGTAGCTAGGTGATAACTTTGATTCAATGATGACAAGTTACTTTGAGGATTTTAAGAAATCCATGAAAGAGAGGTTAAGGATCCCTATATCCTTAGTGGAGAAACATCATGATGATGTGTGTTTCTTAGTGGATTTCAACCACACATATGTGCAAGAAACTATACCTAGGGTCAGATGGTTGAAGCCCTTTCCAAATGAGATAAATGTAGATGAGGCCTATGTAGCTATTAAAACTCTATTAGTAGAAGATATTGACAAGAGTGTCACCTCATTTGGAAACTATGAGGAATCCAAATCAAGAATCACAATAGACTTGAAAATAGCTACTGTTCTTAGGAAGAAGAAAAAACTTATGAAAAAACTCAAAGAAAAATTTGGTGAAGGAGATGAGGAAGAAGAAGAAGAAGAAGAAGAGGAAGAACTAGGCCAAGTCCCATTGGTATTAACTCAACGTCAAGGAGAGGATCAAGAAGAGGATGTAGAAGGTGTCGAGGGAGAAGAAGTCAAGGAAGCACCTCAACCAACTAAGAAGAAGATAAAGGAAAAAGAAAAAATAGTGGAGTAGCCTAAGAAGCCTGTGAAGAAGCCACAATAGAAGCTTGCAATACCTACTACTAGGTCTACCAAAAGGGCAACCATTGTTCAAGAAAAAGAAGTTTCAAAGCCTAAAGGAAAGAAGACATCTGACACAGTAGAGATGAGTGAGCCTATTAAGAAAACAAACAAAAGACTAAAGAAGAAGTCAAAGCCGAAACCAAATTCAGATGAGGAGAAAAAAAAGTCAGATAAAATGAGCCAATTCAAAGTGGTAAGCCACAATCTCTCCTTTGATTTGGACAATTGTGTGAAAATATTGCTACAAATGTAGATTTTTCTGGGTTCACACATGTAAATTTTGATAAGCTAGGGAGTGAAGATAAAAATAAGGTTGAAGAAACCATATATGATATGATGGCTACATTCAAATCCACTCCACTAGAATTTGCCAACTCATTGCCTAAAAGTCTATAAGACCGAGTTGAGCAAAAGTGGCAATTTAGTTTGACTACAGAAAGGAAAATAAGAGAGGTTCAGCTAGCCCAAGTGATGCCTACTTTGAACAAGCAGATGATGGCTAAAGGCATGAAAAATAGAAGGGGAGATTTTCCCCCAAATATAGAGCTTTCAAGATTTTGAGGAACGATGTAGAAGAAGTGGTAACACAAAGCACATTGCTTTGGAAGACTATCTATGGGATACCTACCATGACAATTGAAAGGAAGTCAGATGAAGGAAGGTGATGCAAATAAAGATGTTCAAGATACTAAAGTTCCAGTCAAAGAGGCTGATGTGGAGGTGACTAAGGAAATTACAAAAGAGGCCACAACTAAGAATGAGCAATAAGATGCACAAGATGAACAAGTTCTAAGTAATAGTCTGCCACATGTAGCATAGGAGAGTCAACATGACTCGGTGATTATAATCATGGATGTTGTTGATAATTTAATATATAACATCAATCCTTTAATTGAGTAAGATTTGAAGAAGATATTGAAGGATTCCACCATGGCAACACAATTGTGTAATAATCCTATATTGCTAAGAATAGATGAGATTGAGAAGGTAGAACTTGTATCTATAGGGAAGAAACCTTAGAAGATCTCCAATTCTCCCCCCCCCCCCCCCCTCAATCTATAGAAGAAACAAAGAAAGACAATTAGGATCTACAAGTAGATCAAAGTGTACACCTTGAAAAAATAGAAGTTACAACATAGACACAATCTGTAATGCCCACAATTAGGTTTTAGATCAAAGAGGTTGTGGCTTAACAATCAAATACACTAGTGCCTAGCCTACATAGTTCAGGTATGCTAGCAATATTGACAATTGAGAAAAATGGAACTGAAGTTCATGTAGGTCAGGAAGCAAGTCATGTACCTACTCCACAATCACAAGGTGAAGCACAGTAGGAAGATAGTAAGGATGATATGACTAAAGAGTTGAAGGTGACTACTACACTTGAGGAAAAAATTTCCATACAGAACATGGTTACCCTACTGGCTTCCATCACTCCTCCCAGTAGTTAGGCTCTTCAAAGGCCAAGAAAACATGCTACACCTTTGCAAATATCAAGGCCAAGTACTAGTACATCAAGGAGCACATATTGCACATCTTTTGTAGATGTAACTTTAGATGAGGTGATTGAGTTTCCCAAGTTTGATCTGGCAACAATCACAATTGAAGAGATGAGCATTCTACAGGAAGCTCTGCAACAAAAGAAGACACTAGAAATGATGAGAAGAGAGTATAAGAAAAAAACAAGTATTGCATGAGATAAAAGACATATTTTATGATGCTTTCAGTCTCCCTGAGATGAATGGAGACATGCTAATCATTGAACAAATTGTCACAATTTTTGAAAAAATAAAGGATGAACACCTAGACACAACTGTTAAACTTTTAGAATGGTTTGAAAGGAAACTTCACACTATGGTACTTGAGAAGATATCTAGTGCTATTCCACTCAGATAGGTTGATTTAGCAACCAAAATGGAGAGTCTGAAGAAGGTGTTAGAGAATATTTTCTCTTTCTACACCAAGTTATGTAATGCGAATGTTTCAACATAGGAATTATAGAGGGCTATTGACCAACTGCAAGGAGATTTACAAACTATAGGTACTACTCTTAAGTTATCTCCTTGTCAAATCCAAGCTCATTTTTAGTGATTACTATCCATTCAAGGTACACTTGCTAAGATGAAAGCACAAGATGCAAACATTTGAGCTACCTTGATCAATATTCAATCCATGTTGACCCCATATATGGAAGTGTTGCATAAGGAACTAGCCTATGTTGAGACATTGATGAAGAAAGATAACAAACTTTCAACTCATGATGGCTTAGTTGACCTTGCTGCCCAGCTAGACATTTAGTATCAACCTCTAGAGGTAGCATGCAACAATTGGGATGTAGCCCTGAAGACTATAATGGAGATCCATAAATCATTTTTGGATAAACACACTATCAGTGTACCACCATGACATAAGTATCAAAAAAGGGGGAAATAGATGATAAAGTTCTGAGCAAAATTTTTTGAGTAAGGGGGAGTAATAATGCAAACTAAGGAACAACAAATCTACTCACCAAGAGTATCAGATTCAGATACAAAAAGGAAATATTTACTTAGAGGGAGTAATAGAGAAATAAGGTATGACAGTTAGTCATCCATTTTGGAAATTTTTTAAGTTTTGAAATTTTGTATGAGAACCAAGTCACATAAATATATTGTCTGAGTTATGATCATAATGAGGATTATATATGCATGACAACATGTTTTTCCCACTCATGTCAAAAGGGGAGATTTTTAATCTTAGATTGGTTTTGACAAGGCAATGAAAAAAATACTTAGTCATTATCTATCAGTATCACCGTGCACACCGAGTGATTAGAGAAAGCCAAGCAATTAGTGCCAGTTGTTAGGATAAAAAAATGGACAAAAATAAAAACTACATGCAAATATAACCAATAACATAAAATAATAGATCACACAGAAATGAACACAAGGCACCAAGATTTAACATGGTTCACCCAATCCCTGGGTTATGTCCACCAAATAGCAAGTCCAATCTTATTACAATCCAGTGATTACAACTTGATTACAATCTGTAATCCCGTACAGCTCAATACCGCTGCAAGAACCAATTTCTCATCACAACATAATGAAAATACCCAACCCTAAACCCTTTTATACAAGTATTAAACTACTTTAGGGTTATGACATGTCAGCCATAAATTAGCCATAAATTTAGTGGCAAATCTATGAATGGCGAACCCCACAAAATTATGAAGTATGTACAGTATTTTCCTGATTAGTCACCATAATCTAACACCAGTTGAGTGATCAAAGCATGTTGAGCATTATTGGCTAGACAATACATGCTGAGTAATATACCCAGTATGTGCCAATTCACTTATGAGCCAAGTAGACTATACATGCTGAGTGATTCAGGACCCAAGTAAACAGTGTATGTTGATCCATTTGGAAGCCAAGTTATAACATTGAGAATGTAGTGTTGGTCGAGCATCAGAGTCTTTAGATGTCGAGTGAACAATTTTGGACATTATTGTTTTTAATGACACAAACTTCTATGTAAACCATTTTTGGGCCTATATAATGATTTTTTTATGATTCTATAAGATATGTGTGGAGGTATATTATGAATCCCTACGTAGTACATGCAACCAATCAAATTTAGGGATGTTCTAAGTGACAATATGGATCAACCTTAGTCGTCAATTCTTATGTAACCCTAGCCCACCTATGTTTACATGAGGAAAACCCTATGGAGTTTGTAATGTGTGAATGCATAGAAGGAGATGAATGCTAAAGAGCATTCATGGTGGCATTGGAGGTTGTGATAATGATCTAAATTATAGAATTAGTTAGAGAGAACAAAGGAAAGTAGAGAGAGGACAAAGGAGACATATTTGATCAAAAGGATCAAGGATTTATTAGGAAAGAAAAGATATGACATCTAGCAATAGAGTGCTAACCAAAGGATCATGGTGTTGAATCATTTTAATAAGTGATGCAGAGTAAATCTGCTAATATAGTAGTCTTCACAGACTTATGTAAATATCTTAACTAAGTGCTTTCTTTATTGTAAGTTTAAGTCCCCTAACAAGGCACACTTTTAATAGGGTGAGACCTAATAGTCTTTGTAAGCCTTTAATAGAGTAGACCTCTCACAGGGTAGATCATAGTTTATGGTTAAACTTATTGTAACATAACTAGCTACACTTTACAGCTATAGTAGTGAAGATTTGTGGGTGTCATCCCCACCCCAAATTTACCTTCTCATTAGAGGGTTTCTAGGTAACAAATTTATTGTGTTATGTGTTTTTTGTTTCATGCTATGGATGAACATGTGTAGTTAGATATTTTAGTTTACATGCTAAATTGTGAGATGGATGTGTGGTGAATATTTTGTGGTTAAATTTTTGAAGTGTCGATTCCCCCCTCTCAAAATTTACTTTCCCATTGTTATTTCCAATAATCTTTGCAATTATGTTTCTAGTGATTACCAGTGTGTTATCATATTATTGCTTCTTGATATCTTGTTGCTTCTTCAAGTATTTCTTATACACATTGATCTTTTTTAGTTCTATGTCTTTTATTATTTCTTTCTTTTTAGGCATGAGCGCATCAAGTTCCTCCTTGCTTCTTGTTGTTTCAACACCCTTCTCATAAAATTTTCCATCATCTAAGCTAGAAGATGATGAGGATGATGAGGATGAGGATGTTATCATGTTCCTAGTTGGGATTTTCTTCTTTCTCACTTTTTCTCCTCCTATTGTTATAGATATGTTTGATGCTTTTTTTCTACTCTCCTTCTCATGTATCCTACTTTTAGATACTCTTGATCTTGATGGTGTGGGTTTGGTTGCAGCTCCTTGTCCTTCTTTTTGTGGTCCTACTTATTCTCTACTTGTCTTAGATAGTGATTCCCTATCCTCTTCCCTTACTAGGGACTTCTCTTCCAAATATTAATCATCTGATATCTATGCTAGAAGAAGTGATTCACTTTTATTATCAACATCCTTCTCTAGTGATGAGTCAATAGATATGGTTGCAATCATGATTGTCTTGTCTATCTATTATTGAGTCATATCTTATGGTGACTAACCTTGCTCCTTTTTTATTTTCTCATCATTATACAAAGTTAATGGTATAATTATTGGTTGATCATATTTCTTTTCTTTAATCTTTTCTGTCTTAATTCTCTTAGGTGTTGTTGACTTATTTTGAGTCACTTTGATCATTTTTGGTTCCTCTCCTTGTGCTACATCTTCCTCCCTATAAGGACTAGGAGTTTCCTACCTCCCTTATCATTTTATCCCTTCTGACTTAGGTCTTATGTTGGCTTCTTCCTCTAGTAACTTAGATTTGTATATTCCTATATTCTTCAGTCTAGTTGGTTTCATTCCACTACTTGGTAGCTAATTTCCCTTTAAGTAGACATCAATGTCCAAAGTCAACTCTTTTAGATTTTTACTAATGTTTTCTCTCACCTAGTTCATTTGACCAATTATGAGGTTGATTATATCTCTTGTGTTGTTGTATCTTCCTTTGTAAACCTCTATTAGTGCTTTCTTTTGAGATACGTTCATCTTTGGTCTCATCTTGATTAAGAGACCTTCCATGATTTTCTCAGTCTTTTACTCCAACACTACATTTATCATTCAATATCTTTCTAAAATATTTGGTTAATTTCAACCCAACATCATATGGTTGTCTTTATATGATCCTTAAACTAGTTAACACAATATTTTGTTGCTTCTATCTTGTTTTCCTTTGTGAATTTTGTAAATCTATTCTTAAGAATAATATAATCCTTTTTTTTTACAATGGTATTAAAAATATTACTTATAATAGTTAGTTTATATTTCTTCTCACCTTTCTTAGATCATGGTTATGATTCTACTCCTTCCTTAGTGGTTTTTCTTAGATCATGGTTATGATTCTACTCCTTCCTTAGTGGTTTCTATGATCACGGTTGCTCCAGCATCGTCATCTCTAGAATCTATTTCCTCATCCTCGAGTTGATCTAGGGATGGTTCTCTCCTCTTTGATGTTTGTGTTGTGTAAGGGGGAGTTATTTCTAGTTCTTGTTCCATCTCCTTAGTGCTCATTATATTGGATGGTAGTATCCTAAATAGATTGGGTTCCTAACTCTTGGTTACTCTCTATAAGTGGGCTTTTGTTGTTCCTTCAATTCCAAAATTAACCTACTTATTTCTATGCAAGTACTAACCCTTGGGAGGATGTAGGCTAATATATTTTCTATATAGGGTTTGGATCCTCATCTCTTACCTCATACTTGCAATGTGTCAGCCATAAATCTCTTGGTTGAGTTGAGTACACAATACACTTATCTACGCTCACTAAAAAGTAGATTTTTCCTTGTAGCTTTCCACCAGACTTGTGGGTATCCTTTCTCTCTAGTTCATGTCCTATTGGAAACTTTTGAATTATTCCTACAACATATAATTTTCTTTTCCCCCAAATATTCTATATAATTCTCCTATCAGAGATGTGACTGGTTGGTCTTCACTCCATCTGATGCTTGATGATATAGGGAATTCTCCCCTTAGATAACAAATATACATACAAGTATGGATCCAAACATTAGTGTCTGATTCTAATGACCATTCATTATCTTTTCAATATTTTCCATTATTTTAATGTGTAGAAATCCATAGAGATCAACCCTTGATTATTCGTGGATGATCTGAATTGCTCCATAAGAAATGATACCTGGAACATTGTTCTTCTTACTAGTGTGGCACATCTCATAACCCAACACCATGGCTGTGAATCTAAATTTAGGGCTTAGAATGTCATTTTTAGTACAACCCATTCCATCTTGTGTCATATTTCCTCCAGTCAATGAAGTTTCTTGCTTCGCTAAGACAACATTCATTGACAAATCAACACCAAATGTGTTGAACCCAATTACCTTCTCAATTAGGGATTTTGTGATCTTGTATGATTTGTCCAACCATACATATTGTTCATGAATTATACAAAGAAGAAACCTTACCCATTCCTCATGGAATAAATTAGGTATCTCCAACATTCTATATAATATAGAGTCCACCAAATCTTTGTGCTCCTCTTTTAGGGCTCCTTTTGAGCAAGTTGTATCATACATCTCTCTTATCTCTTTGTCATTGATATTTTTAATCTTGACTTTCAAGTATGCACTCACATATTATTTAAGTAAGACATTATCTTGTAGAGATGATAGTGATGTTTTATCTTCAACATCCTTCTCTTTTGCTTTGATTCCTTGATACTTTGGATGACTATTTTTCCTGTTGTCAATCAAGTTCACCTTGTTGATCTTTTTTGCCATTGATTTCCTTGATTCAAGATTCTTTTTTTATCATTGTGAGGTATTATTCTTGTAGATGTTATTCTTGTAATATTTTCTCATGATCTATTGGTGTTTTTTAATATGGGGCACAAGTGATTTCACAAAGCAAAGTGTTGAATGATTCTTGATCCTTGTATTTATGTTACAATGACCGTAATCTTAGAGTTACAATATTTGGAAAAAGGTATTCACCTACCTAATGAAATATGTCATTATTCTTTAAGTCACTGTATAGTGGTTACTTTTTCACCATCTTTCTCTTCCATCAACAAGTTACACTTTCCTTCAATATCAACACTTCTTCTCTTCATCTGCATGACTACTAGTTTTAAACTAGGGGACTAGTTTTTCATTATTTTCCTCTATCTTCTAATCCATCTAAGCTTTATGAGTTGAGTAAATTTTTGAGGAATCACCATTGATTGATGATTTTTCAACCTCTTCTAGATTCATTTCAGCCACTTTGTTCTTCTTCATCCACTTGGTTGAAAAGTCCTTTTCTAGGTGCCCCACAGTTAGGATCATCTCCTTTCTAGCAAGGGACTTACTCTTGTGTCTTCTACTACATTTTTAGTCCCATGTGAGATGACCTATTTTGTGGAAGATATAACAAGTTATTCAAATACCTTCCATAGCCTGACATTGTTCCTTTGGTTCATCTTCACCTTGCAATGAATTGTAGGATGATCTTTGTTTACATAGATCATATAAACTATTGTGGGAAACATGTCCCTTCCAATGGGACTCATTGCCTTTGGAAATCTTTAATTTTCTTGGGCTTTTGTTTTGCAATCTTCTACTCTATGCCTATATTTTTTGCAACAATAGAAATATCCAGCTATTATTTTCTCATTAAAATGAGAAATACATTATTGTATTGTATGGTCATAGAGATGACAATTGTTGGAGTACCTTTCATGGGTACATTGTTGAACAAGTATATTCTTCTTAAATAGCACACACTAGATGTGTGTCATTTCTCACCATAAAAACTACATGTTGGTTTAGCACTACCCTTACCTTTTGGAGACACACTTCCTAATCTTCCACTATTTTGGTTCTTCACTACAGAAGTCTCTCCTACCTCATTCTTTATGTCACCTTGGTAACTAAGATCTACACTCTCATACCAATTTTTGGTCCCAACAAGTATTGGTAGGGGGAGTGAATAATTACCACCCACAAAAAAGGTTAATCTTCTAACCTTTTCAACTTACCTTGCTACTACACACTTTTCAACTAATATCATGATAAACACAATAACATGTAAAAAAGTAAACTCAAACACAAAAGCATTTATACAAATAATATAAGTATTTTATACATTGAAAACCTTGATATGAGAATGCAAACCATGGTGGTGATAATATATTAACCAACCCTCATAATGAATCTAAATTAGTGCCCTATTAGGAGCTATAAATGCTTCTTTTGAAAGTGCATTTTGTTAGGAATTCCTACAACCTATTAGAATTACAAAAGCCTGTGAAAACTACCTAGTTAGAGGATTTATAAGTCTCCTTTTGAGAGACGCCTTGTTAAAAGATATGGACAATAAGCTTTCTAATTTAACCTTTCCTTGTTAGGAGATTACAAATAGATGCAATTATAAGAAAAAATTCTAAGTATTTTGACCTTTAAGAGTGACATTGTCTTCTTGTGTGGATCTCTATTTTGTTATCTTAAAGATGCATCAATATTTCTACTTACTTGGTGAATTCTTTATTCTCAACTTTCCCTTGGTTTCCTACAACAACTTGTAGTTTTTCTCTCTTCCCTCTACTGCACTTCCTTCTCTTATATTCCTCTTGCATCTTTTTCTCTTTGTTCTCTCCTTCTTCTAGAGTAGTGACTCTAGTGACAACTCTCTCTTCTCACAATTATATCTCTTTTGTTTTATACATTCTTTTTTTAATGTCAAGGAATAATTACCAATAACCAAATTTTCCCACTCATTCTTGAATTCAAATTCAAAATTCCATTCTTTCTTCATTCTTAGAAGACCCATGAGCGATACACCTAAGGTCTAGACTTATAACCTTGTCAGTCTTTTGTTGAACCAATGGCAACCTGTCATCCTTACATGCTTGCATCATTTTTCTTTTATCTTCTATCACATTAATGGTGACATATCATATTGATGACTTGGACCAATTTTTATCCATAGCTAACTTCATGTACTAATGATGGTGTTCTAGAGTGCATGTATGTGAGTCTCGTGCTTGGTAACTATGTTGTTCCTTCTCCTTCTTCTTCCTTTGACTGCTTTTCACAATATTTTCCAATCAAATACTTTTTTCCATCAATGATAATACATAATGTTTATTTCATTCTTCACACCAAGGGTGCATGTGGGGTAAACACTTTGCTAGGACCCAACCTTTTTAAAGGTTACATGCACATTTTTAGTGTGACCTAGTTAGAGGATTTTAACCAAATATCATGTAGACCTTATCTCTCCTTGAAATTTATAAAGAGTGGCATGCTCTAAATGACATACAAGAATCACTAATTGATTCTTCCATATATGGTTTCAAAGAATGTGCAGGTCTACTTAGTTAAGATATTGTATATGCTCTTATGGTAAGAAATTAATTATCAAGTTATATACTAGGTTTAAAACTACCTTATTTATTTGGATCTCTACTGGTCGATTCACACACTCACACTATCAGTTAGCACTTCCTCTTCCTTGATCTTTGTACTGATGTTTTTCTCATTTCACCTTCTATCTTCTTCTTCTACTTAAATCAATATTCACTAAACAATCATCACATCATCAACAACCAAAAATAATCTTGTTCACCTCCTTGAATAGGTAACTTCACTATTCCAGATTCTTCCAATTTTTCTCACTTAATCACAATCATAGATCTTATATTCAATGAAATTAGTCACTTGTAAATAGTTACACCTTGAACTTTGTGCTCCTCTCCATTCTAGTAAATCTCCATCATATCTTCATTACATTTTTCCAGTCATAGATCTCATAACTAACTTTTACTTTATCCTTTCAATTTCAAAAATATTCTTTATTTCTTATGAAATATTAGCCTTAGATTAATATTTTCTTAACTCTTTCTTCATGTTTAGGCTCATTGAACACTACAACTTTACTTGGGAAATACATCACTTAGTTAACAATGAGATTACTAGGTTAACACTAAAGTTTAACTCTTCTTTGTCAGGCACTCAATGACAACTATAGTAACTCAGTTAATACTATGTGTCTTCTTTCACTAACCAAATTGTCTTGCATATACATGATCTTCATCACTTCATCACATTATTACATGATTGCAAAATAGTCAAACCAAAATTATACTATCATAGTCCAACTCATTCAAGTACCCATTGAATACCATACTCTTATCAACTCTTTCATCATTGTAAATTATTTAAATCCTCTTCATCAATCAAATGATCTAGCACTCTACTCAATTAGCATAATGTGTAGCCAACTAAAGGTTGACATCAATGAAAACATAACAACTTATATGACTCTTTTAGATAAAATAACAACATTATTAGTTGGGGCTAACAATCTCCCCCTTTCAAATTGATGGAAACACATAAACATAAGATTACAAAATATTACACATAAGATAATCAAATGTATTCATTAAAAGAAATAAAACTTTCCATCTCTCTGAATTTATTCAAGTTCTCTATAATAGATTTTAGCATAAAATTAGTCTGTATCTTAAGTAGCTTCATCTTCACAAATTCTCCCCCTTTGGATATACTCTTCTTTTCAACTTACAACTTCATTTTACTTCTATCCACTTTTAGTTATTCTCTCCTAGACACACAAATTATCTCCTTATTACTTCTCTTCCACCTTGACAATAATTCTAAAGGTAAATATAATTTCCAATGTGAAACTTATAAAACTTTTTAGTAATACCTTGTACATTACATCTACAATTTACATTAGCTTCAATACAATCACATACACATCTTAAGGATACAGTTCCTAAAGAGTGAACTCCTACAACTCCACAAAGATATGTTTGACCATCTATGAATTTATGTAAGATGCATATTTTCTTATTTAATCATGGATAGGGGAAGGACAGCCAACTTACCTCTTTGATACTTAAAATCATCCTTAGCCAATGGCTTAGCAAATATGTCTACAATTTATTTTGTTTATTTCACTTAAATTCAAGCCTCACTTTCTTTCCTTTTACTTTCTCTCTTAAGTAGTGATACTTGATAGATATATGCTTAGTTTTTGCATGCATTAGTGGATTCTTGGATATATTTATTGCATTAGTGTTATCACAATAGATAGTAATAGGATCAATAACTTCTTCCATTCCTTCCAAAAATTTCTTAATCCAAACAATACTTGAACAAATAATTGAAACAACAACATACTCATCTTCAATAGTAGATTATGATATGCAACTCTATTTCTTACTCAACCATGTAATTAGACCTACTCCTAAGAAGAAAGTTTCACCACTTGTAGTTTTTTTGTCATCAATATTTCCATCCCAATTAGCATGATTGTATACTTTGAGCTCAAAATCCCCATCTTATTTGTACCACAATCAAAATTCTTCAATTCCTTTTAGATATATGAATATCCTTTTTACAATAGTCATGGGTGTTTCCTTAGGATTATAGGAAAATCATGCAATAATTCTAACTGCATGTACAATATTAGGTCTTCTATACATAACATACTATAGTTTCCCAATTATTGACCTATATTGTGTCTCGTTTACCTCATCTATACTATCTTCCTTAGATAATTTATATACGAACACCATATGTCTATCAACTAGCCTTGACTTATCTATCCCAAAAGTTTTCAAAATTTCCTTAACATACTTAGATTTAGTCACATATATACCATATTTTGTTTGATGAACTTGTAATCCTATCAAAAATTTGATCTCATCAAATATATACATTTCAAATTCCTTACTCATTTGATCAAAAAATGTTTTGCACAAGAAGTCATTACCACCAAATATGACAACATCCACAAATATTTCAAGAATCAATACCATGTTTTCAACTCTAGTCTTCAAATACAGATTACCGTTATCACTTATTCTAAAAAATCCAATATTAATCAAGTATGAATGAAACCTTTCTTACCATGATCTAAGTACTTGCTTCAATCCATACAAATCTTTGTTCAATTTGCAAATGAGATGCCTCTGATTTGGCTCAACAAATCCTTCTGGTTGTTCTATTTAGACTTCCTCCTCAAGTATTCCATTTAGAAATTTTGACTTAACATCAATCTGATATACTTTGAATTTCATGTAAGTAGCATATGCCAATAAATTTTTGACTCCTAATAATCTAGCAGCAGGGGGAAAAGTCTCACCATATTCAATTCCTTCATCTTGGGCATAGCCTTTCCATACTAATTTTCCCTTGTTCCTAAGAACTTCACCATTCTCATTTAATTTGTTAATGAAAATCCACTTTGTTCCAATTACATTCTTATAAGAAAATCTGAGTACTATTATCCATGTGTTGTTTTTGTCAATATGATCTATCTCTTCATTCATAACATTTATCCAGTTTTCATTGTGAAGTGCATCTTTCACAATTCTTGGTTCAAACTCAACAATAAAACATGTACAATCCTTCAATTCACTTCTATCACAATTCCAACACTTTTATCTCCAACAATTTATTTAGGTGAATGATTCCTTCTCACATATTTTTCTAGCATTGGTTCATTTCTCTAGTTTTCAACATTATCTTCACTTGGTTGGGGCTCAACATCTTTCTTGTGTTGTTCTATTTGTGGCTCAGGTATTGCAGGCTAATGCTCGGTGGCTCTCTAATGTTTCTTGGGTATTACTCTAGAAGAATCTTCATATACATAGACAATTTTTATTTATAATCTTTAGGTTCCTTTTTTCTTTCCCAGACATTTTTGTGTACAAACTCATCAATTCTTAAATTTTCACTTTCAATCATTATTTTATTAGCCTTGTTCAAACATTATAGTCTTTTCTTTTAGAAGAATAACTAAGGAAAATACCTTCATCACCTTTAGAATCAAATTTTCTATTCCTTTCATCTTTATGAATGTAACATCTACTTCTAAATATCTTGAAATAACTCATATTAGGTGTATGATCATACCAAAGTTCATAAGTTGTCTTGTTTTTTTGCTTTCTTAAATTGAGCCCAGTTGAGAGTGTAAACTATAGTGCTAATGGTTTATCTCCAAAGCATTTGATAAATCTACAATTAGTAGTATTCTTGCAATCCACAATTGACCTGTTCCTTCTTTTAGCAATCCCATTTTGTTGTGGTGTCCTTAGAGTTGAAAATTGTCTCTTAATTCCATGCTCAACAAAAATTTTAGTGAATTCAACAGACATAAACTCACCACCTTTATTAGATCTTAAACATTTCATTTGTTTACTAATGTCTTTCTCAACTCTAGCTTTATACCATTTGAACATATCAAAAGCACATGACTTCAACTTTATAAACATGACAATCATCATCCTCGATTATGTTGGAAATATAAGAAGAGTAATTGAGAGGGGAGGGGTAAATCAGTTACCAGTAAAATAATTACAAATCCCTTAGATGTCAGTACAAACTTCCTTTAAACTCATAGCTCAGTTAGAACTAGATATTTACTATAGCTCAGTTAACAAAGTAATTTGATATATTAATGTGTATTAACCTTTACTAACTTAGTGGTAGAAAGATAAATTAGTAATTAAATAACATGAACACATGAGACACCAAGATTTAACATGGAAACCCAATTTGGGAAAACCAAAAATGTAACTATTTACAACCTTTCACTCTTTTGAAGTGAGCCCTATTAGGAGCCAACCATATTAAAGGTTAAAAAACACACTGTTAGGTGTGACCCTGTTAAAGAATTTAAATCACCCTATTAGGAGTGACCTTGTTGGAGGTCTTAAGACACTTCAATCTAGAAATGCCACCTAGTTAGAGGATTTACAAAATAACTGTTAAGTCAACTATTTTAAGAGATTTCTTCACTGCTACAATTGTTAAAGAGTAACAATGATTGACCTTATTTATGGAGCAACTGGATTGTAGATTTAGATCACTTTTCTAGCTTATCATCTGGATCCTCCCTGATTAGAATATTATTTGCAGCTCCTTGGATACTCTTCTCTTAATCAAATATCCTTCTCTTTTCACATATTTTCTTCTTCACTACTTTCTCATACATAATTCACAACTTGACCTTTCATACATATGAAAACCAATGTCAAGTCGGCTTGAAAACCCTTTCAAAAAAAAAAAACATCCATTAAGTCAAATTGCATAAACCAACAATAAAACTAATCAACTAAAGGTTGGCTTAAACAAGGTAACTCAGTTACCACTAAGTTCCTTGGTAACCAGCCTGACTTGGTTTACATTAAACTCCTTTGGTAACCAAATTGACTTGGTTTACACAGGAATCCCTAAACTTCTCTTCTTTTGAACTTTTGCTTGGTGAATACTAGAGTCTGTTGAACTCAGTTCCAACTAGGAATGCTTAATTAACGTATAACATTTGTGTAACATCAATGGCAATATACAAATGGATAATTGTTATCAACAATCCCCCTCTTTGGCATTGATGGCAACACAAATGTCATCAAGAAAAGAAAACTTAGAGAAATAAAACAATTTATAAGATTTTATAATACCCTTTGTGAGGCCTCACCCCAATCTGTTATAGCTTAGACGTTTTGTGTACATTTTGTTATCTGAGACCTCGATATGCTGACATATTTAGATAGATAATAGATTTGTCTCATCTATGGAATTGATACTATCATAGTGTTCTACTTTATTATGTGTATAAAGAACCTGTTATTGCATGGGAAGTACTCGAACATGTTTGGAGTAGTTTTATGATATGATGCTATTAGATTTTGATGCAATGTAAAATGTTAATTTCTAGTGTATGGAAGAATAGTAGTTTGATTATGATGCTTATGACATGCAACTTTTGATATCTTAATACTTCTAGTGAAAATATTGGTAGATTAGGAAAGGATGCTTAACCTGAATAATGTTGATATAGGTTATTGTTAATTGCATTTATATTACGTATGCTTATTTGACTCCTTGGACTACTGATGCTTAAGTTTGACGTGCAGGAAGTGGAACCATGGAAACTTTACGGGGAAACAAGGCATAGACACATGTTTAATGACTCTGCCAAGGTGAATCTTTGTAAGATTCATAAACCTCATTGTGATGTGTTTATTTCGTGAACGTGTGATGCATGTGTGTGGTATGGTTTTCATGTAAAGATTTGAATGTGTGATGGAAAGTGTTTTAGTGCTTTTGTGTGTGTCACTTGACACTTATATTTGTCATGGGAAATGACATGTTAATTGTCAATGGATCATATGGCCACCTTGCTCCGTATTATATACCACAATTAAGGAATTGGATTACCTTTGGAAAAGAAAATTGAAATTTGTATTATCTAGCTTTAGGAAGGTCATGAAGTAATTCTAAGGCCCAATGTGATTAAAATTAACCTTACCCATGTTATTACTATAGGTTAGGGGGTTATTAATGACCTTAATGGTGTCTAGTGGACTTAGGAGACCCCATGAAAATGACATTCTTGATTGAGTCCGAATTAGAGGGTTATAAATAGAGGTTTGGCTAAACATTGAAACTTACTTGGCAACTCTCTACTTTAGAGATGAATAGGAATTGAAGGAAGGGAAGGGAGCTCTACTGCAAGTAGTCATTGCCTTGCTTGGAGGAAGGTTGGTAACATGATCCATGAAGTCTCCTTATTTTGCATGTAGAATAGAAATGGTGTTTCATTTCATTGTGGATTCATGGTGTCTTGTGGTGTATTTGTGAAGGGATCTTGTGTTACTTTGTATGTGGTTAGTGTTGTGTGAATCTTCTTGTGTTGTGGTTCATGTTATATGTGTTGTGAATTGGGTGTGAGGCATCACTCACCCTTGGGAGGGAAGAGATGCCTGGGGTGAAGGGGTTAGTTGGGCTCACACATGGAGTTGAGGAGTTCTCCCTTGTGTGGAGATGGTTATATATGTTTCATGGTATGAAAATTGTATTGCTCTTTTGCATCTTGGGAGGTATAAGGTGGTATGAAGAAGGGATGATGTGAATTGCCTCAAAAGGGCATTGTGATATTGGGAAAATTTGCAGATTGTGAATAAAGCTTATGTAATCCTCCTCATGATGAGAGACCACCTTCACCCATTTCTTGATTCATGTGATGAATCTTTGTGCATAACCTTGGGAGGGATGTGTTGTGATGTCTTGTGTAAATCTGATTTTATTGTAGTGTTTTTGCATGGCATGAGGATGTGATAAATGCAACCGTTTATGTCTTGTTTCCCCGAGCTCGGTGGGTGGCCTCCTTGAGGCCTAGGTTCGGAGTTGAGCCTCCATGGTTCCCAAATTTGTCATTCTCTTACAGGTTTTCACTTGAGGAATTTGGAAATTTGATGGACAAGAAGTTCATTATTTACCCAGTGTTGACATGGAGGAATGAACTCCTTCCAAAGATGAATATTTTTGTATGGCAATACGTTGTTAGTAGTTTCTTGTAGAGAGACTTCAAGGTATTCTGTTGATTAATCCTTCATCATGTGTTGTGTTGTATAATTCTCCATTATGTATTGGGAGTAGAGTCTTCATCACCTTGTGGTTATTGGAGGGTGTTGATATGTTTATCATTGCTTTTATTGATATTTGATGAGAAAGGAAGTAGGAACATACTATGACTTGAATGATACACTGCACTCTTTCATTTTGATATCTTGCTCTTTTCTCAAATTTCTGTAAGCAAATATTGTATGAGATGTTGCAACATATTATTCATTACTGTCATGATCTCTATGTTATTAGAATGGTTAAGGACTTTGTGATTAATTATAAATCTTATATAGTGGAGAGAAATTTCATTGATAGATAGGAATATTGTTCAAGCTTTGCCAATTGTTTAAGACATGCATACAAAAGTTGATATTTCTTTGCTATGTTCATGAGAATTATTAAACTAGATTTTGATGTAACTGCAATAGCAGATCATGTTAAGCATGGTTCATAATAAAATGGTAAGCTGACATTACTAAGAAGGTACCCTAAACTAAGAAGTAAGTCCCATAAACATAGATATATATATACAAGACCTGTAGGAGCACAAATTAGACTCTGGAAATTGTATGGTAAACACAAAAATACAGTTCATGCTATTATAGACTAATAAAGTAATGTACCTACAATAAAATAATAATATATGGTGAGTCAAATAAACTTTTCCAAAAGACTCTCTGTTAATAAAATCCTAACTTAAACCTCATAAGATGTGACCTCATATTCCTTGTGAATAAAATTACACAAACAAATATATATATTAATTCCTATCAGCAACTCGAGGCTCTGACATCATAAATGTGAAAGGAATGTGAAAGGAAAATGGAAACATTGGTCATAGAGTCACGTAGATAATATAACTTAAAACAAATTAAAAATATATATGTGAGGACCCAAGTGGGTGGTCACATCCCCTCTCGTCTCCCTAGGTCGAATGGAGGCAATAACCAAATCAGATTTATGTTAGAAGTCCACTAAATTTATTTATCTTAAGTCTTGTTGCAATCCCATCATATATTGGGCGCCTCCTCCTCCACCAAACTTATTAATGAGGGTGGGTGTTTTGCAGATTTGAAATTGTCCAAGCACGTGGCAGCAAATTTCAAAAGGAGGCGGCCACCAAAAAGAAAGCATGGAGTTAAGGAGATTAAAACAAAAGCAACCTAAGTCATCCCTTAATCATTACCTTGTTATTTTTCCATAGACGCCTAGCCCTAGGCATGATGTAAGGGACTTGTAATTTTCCTTGCTCACTCACGTCCATGGAAAAAGGTCTTGCACGTGTTGCAAGGTAGTTTAGGAAATTTTAAAAGCTTTAGGTAAATGGCACGTTTCCTAGCTAGGACCTAGGAAATAAAGCTAGCACATAGGATTTGCACCCATAGGTAATATTAAGTAAGAGTTATGGGACTTATTAAAAAAAAAAAAAACATAATAAAATAAAATTAGTGAGATTTAGAATTAAATTTTAGTGTGAGGAAATTTGGGAGTAATCTTAGATAAAAAGGGAGAATAATGTAAACATGTAGTAGATTCAAATAATGTTATTGTATTTAATTTGTTTGGCTATGTAAAGTGTATTAGGGGTAATATAATTACTTAAATATAATAGTCAAGATACACAATTTAATCATATGTTTGTTATTTATTTAACTTTAATTTGATTCTACGTTATTCACGTAACAACAATATAAGAGCTCTAGTGGTGATAGGTATAATATTAGTAGGGAGAATAAATATTATAAATCATAGCCTAAAAGATGTGAAGAAGGATGAAAATAATAATAATACTGAACAAACCTAACAATGACTAGCTAATGAAATACTATTAGAAATGGCGATGCCAATCTAATGGATAATTTAGCACTTAAAAATCGAGGATTCAACAATGATCATATTCTCATAGTTTCCCTCAAACCCCTACTATTATGCTATCACTACGTAAAGCCCCACTTGTGCAACCCATAGTTCATGTCCAGTCTAGAAGATGGAGAGCTCATAACATCACACCATGTATAGCAATTCAAAATATGACCGGGTTATCATTGTCTTCTTCTATAGAAAAGATTCAAAACAAAAATGGTTATATTTTCCTTTATGGTTATATTTTCCTTTGTGACAAGTATGGCATGACACCCTTAGTTTCATTCTAACTCTTTATCCATCCATGAGAGATCCCTCTGCCATTTTATCTTTTGACCACACCAGATCAAGTTCTCCCTCTTCCAAATTACTACCTCTAATTCTTCTCTGATTATACCAATCTCTCACAATGAATATACGATATGATTCACTCCCTCTTTGAAACCAAATTCCAAAGACTTGACACAATGATTTTTAAATATACTTGATGTATTGATTCAAATGCAACGAGCTTTGACTTCTTTGCATCAACTTGATAAATATTGATCCCAATTTGGTTGATGAATCACTAATTTGTACTCTAGTGAGTATCATATAGGGGAATGGCCCCTAGCTTTCTTCTTAGACAAAAAAATACATCCTTAGGTAATGGTTTGGTAAATATGTCAGCAACTTGCTCCTTTGTGTTAACATATTCCAATCTAACCTCTTTGTCTTGAACTAATTCTCTGATAAAATTATACTTGATTACAATGTGTTTTGTCTTGGTGTGCATCACTAGATTTTTAGATATATTGATTGCACTTGTGTCATCACAATATATAACCAGTAGATCCTTGATTTCTTCCTTCATTATTGATAATAATTGCTTGGACCACATTATGTTGGAGCAATTAACTACTACAACAACATATTTTGCCTCTATTGTAGACTGAGAGATACAATTATGCTTTTTACTTGTCCAAGATACTGACCTCTTTCCAAGAAAGAATTCTTCTCCACTAGTGCTCTTCCTGTCATCAATGCTTCCAACCCAAAACAACATTAGTAAAAGATTTTAACTCAAATTTACCTCCTTTCTTGTACCATAGACCATACTCTTGTGTTCCTTTTAGATATCTCATAATTCTTTTGATTGCCATTGTGTGATTTTCTCTAGGATTTGCAGAGAATATTGCAATTATACCAATTGCTAATGCAATATTAGATCGTATATGAATAAAATACTAAATTTTTCCTTGGATAACTTATATCTAGTAGACATAGGTGTTCGAACTGATTTAGAATCTTCCATTCCAAAGGTCTTCAATATTTCCTTGAAATATTTTGATTGAGTAATGTAAATGCCATCCTTCATTTGATGAACTTGTAAACCAACAAAGAATTTTATTTCTCCAAACATTGGCATTTCAAACTCTTTCCTCATTTCTTTAGAGAATGACTTGTATAAGTCATCATGACCTATAAATAGGATATCATCTACAAATATTTATGCTAACAAAATCTTGTTTGGTGGTCCCTCTTTAATATACAAACTATTGTTATATTTGGTTCTTTGAAAACTAATATTTACTAGATATCCATGAAGTCTCTCATACCATGCTCTAGGAGCTTGCTTCAAACCATATAAAGCTTTGTATAACATACAAACCATGTCTCTTTTGTTTGGATAAATGAGACCTTTAGGCTAATCAATGTAGACTTCTTCTAGAATTCCATTCAAGAAAGTTGATTTTACATCCCTTTGATACACTTTGAATCCTTTAAATGCAACATATGTAAGTAGTGTTATGACTCCTTCAAGTCAAGAAATAGGATAAAATATTTCTCCATAGTCTACACCTTCTTCTTGAGTGTATCATTTGCACACTAGCCTTGCCTTATTCCTTGATACTTTTCCATTTGCATTCAATTTGTTTCTAAATACCCACTTTGAACCAATTGCTTTTTTATCTTTGGGTCTAGGGACAAGAGTCCAAGTATTGCTCCTTTCAATTTTCTCAATCTCTTCATTAATTGCCTCTATCCAAATTTCATTTCTTAATGCATCATTAACAGTTCTAGGTTCAAACTTAGTAAGAAAACATGTACTTTTTAATTTTTTCCTTGTCATTGTGCCTCCTATTTGATCTCCAATTATTTTCTCAGGTCCATGATACCTTCTAACATATCTAGAAAGTATAGGTATTGTACTTCTAGATTTTGGATTGGACTCACTTGGTTCACCATGCTCAAAGGTTCTATGAATTTCCAAATTGTGCTCTATTTTTTCTGATTGAGACTTAGTTCCCATAGATTGTGACTTGGATACCTCTATTTGAGACTCGGTTCAAACTATCTCCAACTTGAGTTACATTGGCTGCAACTTGGGTTGCACTAGCTACAACTTGGTCTCCTCTATCCGGGATTAAAAAACATGTAGATTCAGTGAAGTCTAGGTAAAAAAGATTACCTTTTGTTTGATTTCCAATTCCAACTAGATTTCCTTTACCATCCAGAAGCTTGGCCTTCCCATTCATGAACTCTACCTTGAATCCAATGTTGTTTAGTCATGCCACACTTAGAAGATTAAGTCTTAGTCCTTCAACCTAGTAGGAATTATCACATATGATTCCATTAGTCAATGCAACGAAACCTTTTCCCTTCATATCACATGGTTCATTGTTTTCAAATTTAAAACTTCCACCATAATAGTACTGTAAGTGTTCAAATTTAGTTTTATCACCAGTCATGTGAAAAACTTCTATCTATTATCCATGTTTCATTCTTGCTAACATGAGAAATAAGTGTCATCTTTTCATTATCCTCATCATTTGATTCATCTTTAAAAGTAATATATACCATTTCATCTTCATTATCACTGTTAGAATCTTTAGCAATATAACAAGATTTCTTACCTTTTTCTTTGTAGTCTTTGTAGCTCTTGAAATCTCTCTTGCCTTTGAACTTGATGGATTTTATATCATGTTTACTTTCCTTGTTTGGACACCTTGTAACAATGTGACCAACTTCTTCACAAGAAAAAAAAATCAATGGAATTTTTCCTTTCTATATAACTTTTCCTTTTGGTAACCTCCTTGCAAGTAGGGCTTTAATGGCTTCAAGATCATCATTATATTCTTCTTCTTCTTCGTTGTCAAAATATTTTCCTTTTTAGTTTCCTCCCTTTCTACCAAGGGTTAGTTTTTCTTTGAATGTTAACTGTATGTTGTGAGATCTAGAAAGATAGTTATCAAAGTTATCCAACTCAAAATCCGTTAACCTTCCCACTAGTGCATCCAAAGTTATATCACTTTTGGGATCAAATCTCATCTCTTGAATAGCTAAAACTCTAATTGCATAAATAGGAAGAAGATTTCTTGATACCTTGCTGACTACTGTTGTATCTTCTATTGTTCCTCCTAAAGCTTTGATTGCACTCACACTTGCTTTGATTCTCTCACTATATTTTGCAATGTTTTCATCTTCTCTCATCTTCATCTGATCAAATTGACCTCTTAAACTTTCTACTTTGGATCTCTTTACATTGTCATATCCTCCATATCTTTTTTGCATCTTGTTCCATATTTCATGAGCAGTGGGACAATCTTTGACTTCATCAAATTCAACATAATTAAGAACAGGAGCAATGTCAATCATCATTGTGTTGTGATTATTTTTATCTACCATCTGATCCATAGTCAAAGGATAAGGAGGCAACACATACTGGTTCTCTAGAAATTTTAGGCCTGTGTCTCTAATGGTTCCCAAATGCAGTCTCATGAGTTTCTTCCATGCTTTGAAGTTTTCTCTATTCAACTTGGGAATATCTCTTTTATAAGACATCTTGATCTTTAGCTTAGGTCCTTGAAACCCTTCTACAAGCACCAACAACTCTGATACCAATTGTTAGAAATATAAGAGGAGTAACTGAGATGGAGGGGTGAATCAATTGCCACTAAAAAAATTCCAAATCCCTTAGATGTCAATACAAACTTCCTTTAAACTCATACCTTTATTAGAACTAGATATTCACTATAGCTTGATTAACAAATAAATATGATATATTAATGTGTATTAACCTTTACTAACTTAGTTTCATAAAGATAAAGTAGTAAGTAAATAACATGAACACATGATAGACCAATCGTTAACGTGGAAACGCTATTTGGGAAAACCACCAATATAACTAGTTACAACTTTTCACTCTTTAGAAGTGAGCCTTGTTAGGAGCCAACCCTATTAAAGGTTACAAAACACACTGTTAGGTGTAACCATGTTAAAGGATTTAAATCATTCTATTAGGAGTGGCATTATTAGAGGTCTTAAGACACTCCAATCTAGAAATGCTACCTAGTTAGAGGATTTACAAAATGATTGTTAAGTCAACTCTATTAAGAGATTTCTTCACTCCTACAATTGTTAGAGAGTAACAATGATTGACCTGATTTATGAAGCAACTATATTGTAGATTCAAATCACTATTCTAGCCTATCCTATGGATCCTCCCTGATCAAAGTATTCTTTGCAGCTTCTTTTATATTTTGCTCTCAATTAGATATCCTTATCTTTTCACATATTTTCTTCTTCACCACCTTCTCATAAATAATTCACAACTTGACCTTTCATATATATGAAACCTAATGTCGATTTGGCTTGAATACCCTTTCAAACAAACAAATAACTTCCACTAAGACATCTTGCATAAACCAACAAATGGATTAAACTAATTTGCTAAAGGTCAGCTAAAACTAGGTCACTCGGTTACCACTAAGTTCCTTAGTAACTAACCTAAATTGGTTTACACTGAACTCCTTTGGTAACTGACCTAACTCAATTTACATAGAAATCCCTAAACTTCTCTTGTTCTAAAGTTTTTCTTGATGAATATTGGAGTCTTCTGAACTTAGTTCCAACTGGAAATGCTTAGTTAGAGTATAACATTTGTGTAACATCAATGACAATATACAATTAAATAATTTTTATCAATAGAATAATCATCAACAAATATTATGAAACATTTGTCACCATAATAAATTTTTACTCTCATTGGTCCACACAAATCTATATGCACTGATTCTAGAATGTTACTATAAGTATGTGTCTATCTTGAAAAACTTGACTTGGTCATCTTACCAAGTTGGCATTGCTTGTAATAATATTCTCATGTTTATGAGAATCTGGTAAGCCTCTAACTCTTCTCTTTCTACTAACCTTGATCATATTCTTAAAAAAATTATGACATAACCTCTTATGCCACAACTACACATATTCAAATATTGTAAACAAACATTTATCAAATGTAGGATCAAGATAAAATAGATTACCTTTTGTTTCTTCTCTATTGCTAATCATATTTACATCATCATCATAGATCTTGACTATCCTATTCTAAAATCCACCTTGTAACTTGTATTATTCTACTAAGAAACACTCAACATATTATATTTTAGTCCTTGCACTCAATATGCATCATCACTTTTGATTCTATCATTTTACATCAGTGAACCTATACCTTTCACTAGACATGGAACATCATTCCCTACTTCAATAGATCCACCATCATATTCTTCTAGTTTATCAAACTTACTAATGTCTTCAGTCATGTGATGTGAGCATCCACTATCAATTATCCATGTTTCATTCTTACTAACATGTGAAATAAGAGCTTTATCATCTGCATACCTTTCCTCATTTGGGTTTTCTTTAACAAAAATATATACCACTTCTACTCCATCCTTATCATCTTTAGTGTCTAACTAATTGTACTCTACATCAATAGTATAGCATGATTTCTTCCCTTTATCTATGTAGTCTTTGTTCTTTCTATATTTGTGATCCCTCTTATCATTTATATCACTCCTTCTCTTGTTAGGATATCCTACAATAATATGACCTACTTCATTGCATTTAAAACATATCAGAGGTAATTTAGCTTTACCACTTTCTTACCTCCTTGAAATAAATGCCTCAATTTCATCCATACCATCATATGATTCTCACTCGCATTGATGATTACTTTTCTTTTCTTTTTTTTGAACTACTAATGGGTAGTGAGGTCTTTGTTGTGATATGAAGCCTAATTAGACTCTTATTTGACATGATTTCCCCCTAGATAATTTCTATGGGGATTTGGGGGTAGCGCCCCCAAGACAAGGCCAAGGGGTAGGGCCCTTGGTGCAAGAGCACCTAGGTAAGGCTAATTGTTAACCTAGGGTTCCTAGTTGAGTTTTTTCTTATAGTAGCCTTGGCTAAGCCACTAGTGAAATAAAGGGGGATAGAGAGTCCTATGGTAGGACTTAGCCATTAGGAGGTCTAATTGGGTCTTCATTACAACATAGTTGTCTAAAGTTGTTAAATGTGATGCAATTGTTGTTATTCTTGTCAAAGATGACAAATCAAAATTTAGAGGGTTAGATTAGTTAACTAAAGGTTCAAATAATTTTTTCATATCATAAATGACATACCTAAGCAATCGGTAAAATTTTAGGGGGTTTGGACCAAGTTTGGTCTATCTAGGAGAAAAATATTCAAGTTGTTTGACAATTTTGCAAAAATTGCAAAAGTTGTCATGACAACTTTTAGTGAAAAAGTGCAACTTTAATCAGATGGTTGAGTAACCACCTAAAAAAGGTTGGAGAAGGTGTAATGGATCTACATAAGTCCTCCCTTGACTTGTAACAAGGTTTGGATTACATTGTGGAGGACTTTGGTGAATGAGCAAACATATTTTAGTGTTTTTTAATCAAAGTATGGGTTTTGGCTTCTTGAGGGAATTTGGTGGATTGAGTCCATGATGTACCTTGTTCACGAGTACTTACATTTTCTTAACTAGTTATATGTGTGATTAGATAGTTTGTGGAGTCCATTTCATTTTCTTTTTGTAAATACTTTGGTTTGTGCAATGTTGTTATCCTAAACCAGGCAATTTGTGAAGATGGGGTCATAACTCATCTTTCCACTATGAAATTCGTATGGTACCTTGGAATGTGTGAGGTGAATCCTTTTAATATAATCATGCAAGAGCTTGGGCCCTAGAAAGAAATTTTGGCCATTTTGTCATGATACCCTAGGCAAGCCAATTGAGCATGGTTAGGGAGCATAGAGTTAGAAATAGCATTTAATAGGATGGAGTGCAATGAATGTTTTAGTCTAAGTGGATGGAGAGAAGTATGTGAGAGTGGAGAAGTCCTATGCCAAAGGGTACCTCTTGGTGACATGCCTAGATAAGGATTTGATCAAATCCTTATGAATCTTGACAACAAATTTTCAAGCCCTTAATTTTAGGCTTAAAATCAACATCCCACTGTACAGACAAGTTAAGGAAGTGAGACCAGGTGAATCTCAAAGGTCTTCCAAAAGGATATCACAATATGAAGTTAATTTTCCACATCATAAAGCCTTTTATTGAGCTAAGTGCCAAAAGGTGAGTTTGGAGGCCTAATTCCTTGTAGCCCTTCTAGGCCTAAATTGGAGCAATTTCTTGGAATCGATAGAGATTTCAATGGATTTTTGATGGATGAGTATTGGAATGGACTCAAAACTCTACGAAAAATGCCATAACTCCATGTTGAGTGGATTGTGACCATGTGTGGGTGTTTGGTATAGATGATCTAGTAAGGTATTTAAGGAGAAGGGATTAGTTGATGTTAAGTTTTACATTGGTGTGGACAAGTTGAAAGAGAAAGGGATTGGCAGTGTGATCCTCCTAAGTTGGGGTTAGTGCAAGAACCTTGAAAGGCAAGAGAAGAGGTCTATAGTAGACCCTAGGAGAAGTTAGGGTTGAGAAAGAATTGTCCTTACATCAACCCCTTGCAAGGTCTTGGGGTAGTGCCCTAGGTGTGCTCCCTATCACAACATAGGGTGGGGTCGAGGGGCAATGTCCCTGAAGCCAAAAATGACTCATTACAATTAAAGGCATTGGCTGCTATTTTTCTATTGGATGACTTATTCTATCCCTAATTTTGAAAGCAACAAAAGCTTGTATAAAATGGCTTAGGGTTAGGGATTTCATAATTCATGATGAGATTGTAGCTTCTTGTGATGATATTGAGTTTTAAGGGATTTCATATTTTAATCATTGGATAATAATTATATTAGACTTGTTGTTTGTGGACATAGCCTAGGGATTGGATGAACCACATTAAATCCTTGTGTCTTGTGTTCTCTATTGTGCGATTTATTATTTTTTGATATTGGTTTTATTTGCATGTAACTTTTATTTATATCTGGTTGATCCTAATAATCTTGAAATAATTCCCAAGGGGAGGTACACTATTATCAAAATTACTTAATTCAAATGTTGCCAAATGACCAACCAAACCAACAAGATTAAGGGCATTACTAGGCATAGCTTTGACTTCTTGAATTGTAGATACTTTTATAACATAGATGGGTAATAGAGTTCTAAACACCTTGCTTACAACAAGAGTATCATTGATGACTCCTCCAACAACTTTTATTGCACTCAAAACTTCCTTGATTTAGTTTACATATTGCATAGCATTTTCACCTTCTTTCATCCACATTTCTTTAGAATTAGTATAGTTCTTACTATCATCAAACTCAACATCATTTAGGGTAGATGCAATCTTAACCATTAGACTATTAGACTATTTCTTTTATACCATATCTTCCATGGTCATAGGAGGGGTAGGAGAAACATATGCATTGTATAGCTAGTGTATAGAATTTCCTCCAATTCTCAAAAAATGTAGCCCATACTTTTTTTCTATGAGGAGAAGTTTTACTTATTCAACTTTAATACCTCTCTTATACATTTTGGATCTTTAGATCAAGTCCCTTCAGACTTCTTCCTTCAAGCATTCATCTCTAATACCAATTGTTAGATAATTGAGAGGGGGGTGAATCAATTATATCTAGTTATCCTATAGTTTTAAAACAATTCAGTGCCAATTAAAAATTCATAAACTTTCACATCAATAACTCCTCAACCACATTCAATTTCTCAAATAAATCTTACAACAACTTCACTTCAAATTGCTATCTTGTTTTTCTTACTTATATTGAGTATCAAAGTAATCACTTAACTTATAATGAGTTGCAACACTAAGTAAATAGCATGAAAATCAACTTTGCAAGCAATAAGCATTCACATATTTGACAGAGATATTTAATGTAGAAACCTTGTAAAGGGAAAATCCACTTGGGAACTGACAATCAAAATATTTCACTCTTATGAAGTGAGCTCTGCTAGGATCTAACCTTGTTAAAGGTTACATGCATAGTTTTAGTGTGACCTTGTTAGATAATTTTAACCAAATATTGTCTAGGTCTTATCACTTTTTGACATTTCTAAAGAGTGGTCTTCTCTAAAGAACTTACAAAAATCACTAAATGATGCTACCATATAGAATTTCAAAGACATTTTAGGTCAACTTGGTTAAGATATTTTATCTACTACAATGGTAAGAAAGCAATAATCAAGTGATGTGCTAGGTTTAGCACTACCTTGCTTGTTCAGATCTTTTCTTTGCTTTGTCTCTTCATTCTGATCTATTACTGTGTGATTCACACTCTCACATTATCACTTGGAACTTATTTTTGCTCGACCTTTGCACTTTTTTTCTACTTGGTTCACCTTCTATCTTATTCTTTCACTTCAATAAAAAATCAACACATCATCATAAGCCAAAAACAATCTCATTCATCTCCTTAAATAGGTAGCTTTGCCATTCCATATTCTTCTAGATGTTGTTTCTTAACTACAATTGTTGATTTTAGATTCAATCAATTTAGTCACATAAAAAAGAGTTACACCTTGAATGTTGTGCTCATCTACATTCTGTTAAATCTCCTACATTGACCTCTTCATTACACTTTTCCAGCCATAGAGCTCATGAACTTTGACTTTATCCTTTTAATTTCTTAAATAATCTTAATTTTTATGAAATATCAACCTTAGACTAATCTTTTCTTAATTTTTTCTTCTTGTTCAAGATCAGTGAACATTACAACTATACTCAGGCAATACATCACTTGATTAACACTGAGATTTATAAACTTAAATTCTTATTTTCTAGGTGCTTGGTGATAACTACAATATCTCAGTTAATAGTATGTTTCTTCTTTCATTGACCAAATTTTCTTGCATATAGATGATCTTCATCACTTAATCACATTATTACATGGTTGTAAAATAGTCAAACCAACATTATACTATACTATTTCATCTCATTCGAGTACCCATTGAATACTATACTTTTATAAACTCTTTCATCATCCTACTTTCTTCAAACCCTCTCCATCAATCAAATAATCTAGTACTCTACTAAATAAACATAATGCCTAACCACCTAAGGTTTCTTTTTCAAAGAAGTGGCGGGGGGGGGGGGGGGGGGGGGGGTGTTAAAGGGGAATTTAGGCAAGTAGCTATGCCTATAACTTGATTAGAAAAGAGTTGGAACCGGTGGTGTAGGCACCCGGTGAATAATAGAATAGTGATTTGAGGAGAAAATAACAAAAGATATTTCAAAAATGATGAAGAGTTCAGTTATGAAAAAAAGATTTAGGATACAACCTACTTTGGCTAAAAAGTATAAAAAATGGCATTTGCTTCTTTCTAGAAATTCATAGGAAGCAGTAACTTGTATGGAAGTAGTAAAACCAAGAGTAAAATTCATAGGTCCTATAGTTATGAGACGAGTGAATAATTGATTGAAGGATATGTGAATATCATCTTAGAATCTAACAGAGATATGGATATCCTATATGGGGGAAATATGAAGAGAAAGTTAGGGAAGTTCACAATGAACTTCATAGTAAGGATATAAAGAAGAAATTTGAAAAGAAAATTGATGAAATCCTAAAGGAATTAGGTATGACAAGAGAAGAATGCAAAGAGGCAATGGGTATAGCCATGGTGATGAGGGCTAGTGGGAATCTAAATATTTTGGTAGCTACACCACTTGTAGTTGTAGGAGTAGTAGAAGGATTCATAATGGTAGGACCATCCACTCAAATTCTTAGTGCACCATATGCCACAATAACCCAAGTATAACCTACTATTGCACAAACTACATCAGAGAAGAAAGATTAAGAAGAGATAAGGATAATAGGAAAATAAACAACCACCCCTCCCAACACAAGCAATTTAAAAAGACTTACAAAGGTGAAACAAGAAGTAGCAGAATCATCATCAAAGAAAAGAACAAAATAATTATCAAGTGGACCAAGTAAGAGGAGAAAAATATTGCAAATGATAGAGTCTTATAAATTAGAGGAAGAATAAGAAAAGTTAGAGGAAAAACTGATTGAAAAGGTTGTGAGTAAGAATCCCTAGAAACCTAAAGTGGAGAATTTAAATGTTCAAATCATTGATAACAAATTTTTTGTATGGTTAAACAAGTTTTATCATTTAAATAGTAATATGGACAAAATGTAGTTAGAAAATGTTGTAGTTAGACATATGATTTTGACAAATAAGAAATTTAAGGATATTCAAAAGGACATACCACAAGATCTTTACAATAGGCTAATAAATAGAAAAAGAAGAGTGGTAGATGAGGTAAAAGGAATAAAAAAGAATAAAATTAGAAAACTCTATGAGATTAATTAAGATGATGATATGGAGAGGATAATGAATGGCATTGAATCCTTATTTAGAAACAAACGAAGAGCAATTTTGTTGATGGGAGGTAACTATGAAGAAGTAAATAAGGAGACTGAATTGGCAATTGCGAAATTCATGACCTCTACATCCAATATCCCAAAGATAGCTAAGGACACCATAATGACAAAGTCAACTCCATAGGTAATAATTTCTATAGATACTATGCAGATTGACAACAATAAAGTGATAGTTGATACAACTAGGGATCCTTTTAAGGATTAAGGTACAAATGTTGTTGGCAATTTAACTAGTTATGCTAGCTTTGATCATGAAGAAAAAGAAGAAGAGGAAGAGAAAAAGGAAATGTAAAAGAAGAGAAAAAGAAAAAGGAGGAAGAAGAAAAGAAAAGAAAGAAAGATGAATAAAGGAAGAGAAATGAGGATGAGGGGAAAAAGAAGAAAGAAGAAGAAGACTGAAAAGAAAAAGAAGCAAAGGAAAAGGAAGAAGAAAGGAAGATAAAAGAGGGTGAGGAGAGGAAGAAGAAAGAAGATGAGGAGAAGAAGAGAAAAAGAAGAAAGAGGGAGAAAAGATAAAGAAAGAAGATAAGGAGAGGAAGAAAGAAGAAGAAAAGATAAAGAAAGAAGAAGAAGAAGAAGAAGAAGAAGAAGAGAAGAAAAGGAAGGAAGAGGAAAAAAGGAAAATAAGAGAAGAAAAGGATAAAAAGAAAAAGGAGCAAGAAGAAAAGAATGTAAATGTACCTAGATAATCTAGGACACCACCCACTCTTGTAGCCCTAGGAGGATCTGATGATGATGATCAAACTAATTTGATCTCATCTTTAAGCAAGATAATTGGCAAGAAAAGAAAGGTAAATAGCTTGTAGAGATCCCTAATGGATGTCATAGAGAAGTTGCAAGGTACCCTAACTATAAAGTTAATAGAACCTAATCTAGAAGATAGAGAAAACAATACGATTCAATCCTTTGATACTAAATTCACAAGTCTATTTGATGTGGCAATAGTACAAGCCCAAGCTAAACATGATGCACAAATGTTTGACACCATTTGTCAAAACATCATAAATGAATTAGGAACTCTTGACGCATGCATCAAGGAGCTAAGAAGATGCAAACAAGAAGGCAAGACATTATATGCCAAATGTTAAATGCCATTCAAATTCACTAAGGATGGTGAAGATGAGATAAAGAGGAAGCATGATAAGATAAAAACATTGGTAGATCAACTTTAGTAGCTAGACAACAAGATTGAGGACATTGAGTTACAGATTGGGAAGACTTATTATGAGATAAGTCTTATAGAGATGAATAGAGAAAGGACAACAAAGAGGTTCTCACTTTTGAGAGATCATTTGTCTTTAAAGATTAGTACACTTCAAAAGAAAGTGGAAGAATGTCTAGAAGTGAAGACATCTTTTGACAAGTTTGTTTATTCAGACTTAAATGCAGTTGAAATGACATCCTATGGGTTATGCACTCCTTTCAGTATTTCAAAGGGAGTCAAGGATACATGGGAGAATAAATTTAAGAGTTTGAAGATAAACTTTGATGATGGTATCACATGCCTCTCAACCTGATACAAAGGTAAAAGACTCAAAATTTTGAATTGTACATAGATTTTGACACCTTTTTCATTGATGTCAAAGGGGGAGTAATAGAGGAAAATTGTATAGAGTATAATGAAAGGGGGAGTAACAAAATAAATCCATAAGAGTATGATGTATATAGAAAGGGGGAGCAATAATTATGTGAAGTGTTAATTATAATGTAATAGGATATATAATGAAAGATGGTTATACCATGATCGACAAGTTTTGAAGTTTTGACAATTTTGTAAAGGCCAAGTTTTGTAAAAGTTTTTGAACAATATTTTAGTAGTTAGCAAATTTTCCCATATAATGCAATCAATTCCAAAGGAGGAGATTACTAGAAATTTAGCTAAGTAGGAAAAGTTGGAATAAAGTAAGAGTTGTTATTTATGGCAACATATACTTTGTATAAAGAAGGCATCATGTGTAGATGAAGATTCTACAATTAGAAGTGAAATTTGTCTAAGTACAAGATAGTGTATCTAACAAAACAAAGACAATTTTGGTATGCACAATTAAATAAGGCATTATTGGAATTTGTGAAGTTTGGTATGGATAGTATAGAGTGTTGGGATGACATATGCTAGAGCATGAGTTTGTAAAGACATTACAAACGAAGTTATGACAATATACAGATAGGAAAGAAGCATAATAGAGAATGGGTACTTGTGAGATAATGAATTATTTTGTTTACAAAATAATTGCTTGACTAATTAGGGATGACATCCTAGATGTTAAGACTAAGAGTGAAAGAGTTATTTTTGTAGTTTTTCAAGCGTATGAAAGCTTGAAGGCCGATTGGTCAATTTTTGTAAATTGTAAAGGTATAAAGGAAAATTGTGATTTGTGAAGTTGTATGTAAGTTGCAAGTGATATGTTAACTTATGTGAAAGTTTTATGTATGATATGTGAGCTATATGTGATGAAATTATGATGTATGATCAGAGGAATATGAAGAGAAATCAAAGTTATATCAGATATTGAAGATATCAGCAACAAGCAAGAGGTTTTTGTGTCTAACTTTTTGTATCAAGGAACCATATTGTATATTGCATGTTTGGGTAGTGGGCTCATCTTGAATACATTTTGTAGTTGAATATAATGACTCCTAATAGGTTTGATTCTTTTAACAGGGTCTAGTCCTCTAACAAGGGCTATGACACTATATGCATGCAATAGACTCCTAATAGGGTCAATATCCTTAACAAGATTCTTTTGTTTAGTGGATCATTTTGTGGGTACCATCCCCACCAAGGTTTTCCATTGGCTAGGGTTTCCCTAGCTAAAAAAAATGGTGTTATGAGTTCTCTTATTGTATGATTATGTTTACCATTCAACATTGTTAGTTTACTTTCATATGCAAGTTATAAGGCAATTAATAATATCCAGTTTTGGGCTAAAGTTTGTAGATTAGAAAGCTATTTTCAATTCTTTAAAATCTATAGGAAGAAAATTTATGTCATGATATGCAAAATTACCAATTTTTAATGGTAAAAAAGATATAGAAGAAGTCATTGATTGCTTAAAGTGTTGGAAAAATATTTTGAGTGTAACAATATTACAAGAGTTCATAAATTAAAGGAGGAAAAATCTAAGATAAGGGGAGAAACATTAAGTTGGTGGAACTTTATACCAGAGGAAAGAGTTAAGCAAGAAAAGAATAGGTCTAGCACTTGGAAGAAGATGGTGTCAATGGTGAAAGAAGCCTACATGTACCCAAGGATTATGAAATCTAGTTGTATAAGAGAAGGAAAAAAATTAAGTAAAAATAAATGGATGTTAGCTCCTTTACTGAGGAATTCCAAAACTATTTTCAATCCAAAATAGTAGAGAGTGAAAGTGTTGAGGTGGCAAGGTATTTGAATGGCTTGAGAATGAATATCCAAGAGTAACTAAACCTACTAAATCCTAATATAGTGAGAAAATTTTATCAATTTGACCTCAAAGTGGAAGAGAGGATAAATAGAAGACGAGAATAAAAATAGAGATAGAGTTAGACAACCCTTTAGAGGAAGAGGACCAAATTTTGGATCCCAAGGAGAAACAAGTCAAGAGCTCATCGGGACTGACCCAAAAAAAAAAATCTGTAGAGGAATAAGGAAAAATATCAAAGGAATATCTCAAGGATGAGGTTCATGACCAATCAAATGATTTAATTATAATCAAGAGGGGAAAATGGCAAATAGGTGCCCATAAAAAGAAGGACCTAGTTCTCATGGAGAGAGGAGAACTCACTTAGTTGAAGATCTATATTGCCAAAGAAATAATACCACTGATTCTTATGGATGCCCTAAACAAGGAGAGATGCTCATGATCTCATGGCTATATAAACATGAAAAAACTCTTGTAGAAAAGTAGTCATAGGTAGAATTTCATATTGGAGCCTACAATGATAAGTTGTTGATTGATTTGGTGAACATGGATGCATGTTAACTTCTCTTTGGAAGACCATGGAAATATGATTTGAAGGCCCATCATAATGGAGTCACAAACACCTATTCCATAACAAAAGATGGTAACATCATAGAATATTTTTTCTTTGATAGAAGGAAGTCAAGATAATTCTAAAGGAAAAGAAGAAAATCTCATCGTGATGGAAGGAAAGTAATTTCTCAAAGAAATGAAAGCTAGGAGGGGACAATATTTTGCATTGATACCTATCCTCAAAGACAAGGTATAGATTACTACTATTGGGATAATAGAGACATCAAAAATATAAAATAATTGGAGTGTGACTATGATGATAGAGGAATCAGAGGAGAAACCTAAGGTAGAGAAAGAAGTAGCCACCATACTTGAAGGATATAAGGGAATAGTTACAAATGGGATGACAAGGATTCTACCACTCATGAGGGAGATTAACCATTGTATTGACCTCATTACCAATAGCCACATTACCCAATAAAGTAGCTTATAAGATAACCTCGCATTAGAATAAAGAGATAGAAAAGAAAATACAATAATATTTATATTTAGGATTGATTGGGAAGATTTTAACCACATGTGTAGTGTTTGATGTCTTGCAACCAAAGAAGGAAGGTACTTAGAGACTTTGTACAGACTTAGGAGCTCTAAACAAGATCACAATAAGATATAGGTTCCCAATGCTCAAAATAGAGGTCTTTCTTGATTGTTTTGGGGGTGCTAAACATATTTCAAAGATTTATTTAAAGAGTGGGTACTAGCAAAATAGAATTAGGCCCAGTGACTGTTGGAAAACTACTTACAAAACAAATGAAGGGCTATATGAGTGGAAAGTGATGCTCTTTGTGTTTTCTTATGCACCAAAAAAATTTATGAGAGTTGTTATTGGAGTCCTTAAGGATTCTATAGGGAATTTTGTGATAGTTTACTTGGATTACATCTTGAGTTTTACAAAAACCAAGGGTAAAAGCACAAACCTATGTCACCCTTTTGTAAAGGAAAAGGCTAACAAAAGTATAACTGTTCACATTTAATGACATAAAATTGGTATTATTATTCTAAATTTGAAAATGAAGTAAACCAATGAAATGTGTAGAAATGGATGAAGTTTAGAACTACAATTTTTAATAATTATTTGGAATAAGAATTGATATATTTTCCTAATTTTTATAGATAATTTTTTAGCTGTTAAAAAACATTAAAAATTAGGGGTCTAGTTCCCACCACAAAACTATATGGAAATAATTTTATTTTCCTTTGATTTTAGACTATGTTATAGATAACATATATATATATATATATATATATATATATATATATATATATATATATATATATATATATATATATATATATATATATATATATATATATATATATATATATATATATATATATATATATATAACAATCAGAAATAAAAATTGATTTTAGACCTATATTTTCCCTTTTATAATGATTGAAATTTTGACTCACATGAAATCGATAGTTTTCATCTCCCACCACATTTTTTGAAACAAATCTATTCTAACCAGAAGAAAAATTATACATTCTAGAAGGTGACTCTCTCATTTAGAACTTCATATAATTTTTATATTTTTATGATATGATTTAATATTTTTTTTTCTCAAAATTGAAATCATTTTGAGTGTTAAAATATTTGTTTGTAGAATTTTTTAATTACAATATTCTATATATAATTAAAACACTATAAAATTTATATGAGAATATTCTTGACTCTAAAATCTATAAAATGATGTTCATATGTTATTAAAAAATTATCATAAAAAATAGTAAGAGTTATTGAAATGCCACTTTTATGAAATAATTTCATTTCTTTAGTAATTGGATATCAACTAGTATAAAACATGCATTTATTAGACATTTCTAATTGGAAAAGTGTGATACCATATATAACTTAGCTATAATGAATTTATCTAGATCATATGTTTTACAAAAATAATTTTCAGATAGAAATACTCAAATTTAGTTGTTCTGATAAGTCAACCTAAAAGGTGACACATATTTGTACTTTTAGCACCAAATGAACAACATTTGAAGCACCTAGACATAGTCTCAAAGAGGCTACATTAGGAGAAGCATATGATTGATTTGGACAAGTATATTTTTTTATAAGAGGAGCTCACATACCTAGGATTTTTCATATATAAAGGTACTTTCAAAATGGATCAAGACAAGGTAAATACCATTCTCTCTTGGAAAACCCCTAGGTCAACTGCATGTGTTAGAAGCTTTCATAGATTACCCATATTTTCTAAGCAATTTATAAGGCATTTTAATATGATTAGTGCACTCATATTAAACACCATTAAAGAGGGACAAAAGTGTAGGTTTATTTGGACAAAGGAAGCATATGAATCATTTGAATTACTCAAGTAAAAGGTAGCATAACAACTTTTCCTTGCATTTAATAATTTCAATAATATTTTTAGAATTAAATGTGATGCTAGTCACATGGTCATAGAAAGAGTTTTCATTCAAGAAGGTAGACCCGTAACATTCTTTAGTGAAAAACTAAATGAGGGTAAAAGGAGATATTCATCCAGTGATTTAGAAATATATGTATTAGTTTAGTCCCTCAAGAAGTGGATACACTATTTATAGTGAAGAGAATTTGTAGTATATATTGATAATCAAGCCCTGAATGTCATTAATAGTTAGGATGATTTAAGTCATAGGCACATGAAATGGGTAGTTTTTCTATAAGCATATTATTGAAAATTATGGTGGAAAGGTAAGGTGTTGAGGGGGTGGGGAGGTGCTGGGGGTAAATCAATACTTTAAAAAATGTTTGACACTTAATAACCTTTTTTCATCTTAGTTACTACACTCTATTTTCCTGCTTAAACATAACATCATTTTTTGAATCATAGTTACTACAATCACCTACTACACAGGAACTATGATATCAAAACTGAGTAACTAAGGTTTAAAGATAAACTTACCTACATATCATCATTTTTTGAATCATTGTTACCTCATTTTTATATCACTATTGTAGTGATGACACTCACAAATCCTTCACTATTACAACATAAATGCTTCTTGGTTAGAACATACAATGATGTCACTTCTTGTGATTTACCCTATTAGAAGTAATACATTAGAACATGCTTAAGTCCACTATGTCAAAGGATCTTGCAAAACTCATTAAGTGTGCATTTGTGGAGATTTTACAATGAAAGTGCTTGTTAAGGCCTACCCTAATTAAGGGATATTGGAAATACAATATCAACAAAGTATTAATGTAAATCTAATCTGCAAGTATGCATCTACCTAATGCTTGTTTATTCCTTCATTTTATCTATTACTACATCACCTTTATATGATTAATTTCACCCAATTCATTCTTTATCTTTACTAAGTAGTTCTTCTCTATTATGGCTTAGCTAGATCTTGAAATTGTCATCCTCTCAACAACTTCAAATGTCTTCTCAAATTGTCCTTATAAATAAACATTGTGTCTTCATCAATATGTAACCTAATTAAGGTTTTCAATCCTTCTAGAATGCTCAAACAATTAGATCAATAATCCTTATTTGTTCTCCCTTAGTAATACTCATTTCTTTATTTGTATTAGTTTAAAAACTTGCATTGGGATCAATGAAATGGTGTATTAATCCCAATACATCTTACTTTATCATCTCCTTAGCCTTTGCAAACTATTTCCTGACTCAATGAGATTTAATTACATAAGATTTAGGGCATTTACAAACTTTGAAATTCATTTTGAATAGCTTGATAAACACTAACTGATATGCTCAGTAATATGGTGTCCCCTGATAATAGACATGATCAATTATAATTCTGATCAATAGTATGATATTCTTGGTGATCTATGTGCTCAATATCCATACACTATTCAATATCTACCTATGTTTGTTAACACTATATCTATTATGTGTCTAGTTTCACCAAATTCCTTGAATTGTATTCACTGGCCTTTCTCTTAAACATAATGTGACACTAATAAAAATACTTAAATAAATTTTGGTTTAACATTCTCTCCCTTTCACATTAGAGAAAAAAACTTGTTCGTGTAATCAAAACTATACTGGGTGAAAAAATGCATACTCCCCCTATACCTAAACTCCTTGGGGCTTCAAAACTTTCCTTGTGTTTTTTTAAAGAACTTCTTCAAAATTTGTATTTCACCATCTCTGTATATCTCCTAGATATGTTTGAAATATTATCCCTCTTATCATACTATCCATACTACTCCCTATTTCGATAATCATGCCTAAAATGAAATGATACATAAGAAATACTTATATTTTTCCAAACAAAACTAAATGTGCATTCTTTGCACTCTCTAGTGTGGTCTTCCATGCCTCTTTCAATGCTTTAAGTGCCATAATTTTTAAATGTAGATGTGTTGATAGTTTTTTCATATTTTAGTATTAAACATCTCAATAGTGAACAAGCTCTTTGGCCTCCTTCACATGTTTGCTAGATGAACTCCAAAAGTGGCATGAGGAGTACCTAAAACTCAAGAATTTAAGCCCTTCTCTTATCCTTTTCTCTCCTCAAATCTAACAAAACATGTTAGGGTTAACCTTAGATAGAAATAATAGGTACATGCAAATATAACCAATACCAAAAAATAGTAGATAACATAAAAGAGAACACAAGACACCAAGATTTAACATGGTTCACCCAATCCCTAGGCTACGTCCACCAATAAAAAGTCCAATATTATTATCATCCAATGATTATAATCCACAATCCCTTATAGCTCAATACCATTGCAAGAAGCTATAATATCACCATTACATTTCAAAATCCCTAACCCTAAGCCTTTTATACAAGTTTTACTGCTTACAAAATTAGGCCTAGAATAAATTGTCCAATAGGAAAAATAGCAACCGATGCCTTTTGCAATATAAGGGAATTTTTGGCTTCGAGGGTGCTACCCACGAAAACCCCCATAGAGGAATTTCCCCTCAACCCCACCCTATACTACGATAGGAAGCACACTTGGGGCGCTACCCCTTGACCTCATCTTGGGGGTGCTGCCCCCAAACCCCCATAGAAATAATATCGGGAGAAAACCACGTTGAATAAACCTCTAAGTCTGATTAGGCTCCACATCACAACAATCTCCCACTTGGAGACTGATCAATCTCCACAACAATAACCTTCCACTTGGAGACTGATCATAGCACTACTAAACCTATAGCTCCCATTAGAACATATCAAACCACCTAGGACTTTGTTGTTCTTTTATTTTGTTCAATTGAGAAGACCAACTAAAGCTAAGGAAAGTTTATCTTCTTCCTTGTTACTACCTTTGTAAACATATCCATTGGATTGTCATATGTATGTATCTTCTCCAAGTTTAATTGCCCATCATCCAAAACTAACTGAATGGAATGGTACTGCAACTGTATGTGTTTTGTCTTTGAATGTAGAGCTAAATTCTTTGCAAGATGAATGACACTCTAGCAATCTATAAACAAATAATTATCCCTTTGTGGGTGTCCTAATTCTTCCATGAAGAACTAAAGCCATATCATCTCCTTGGCTTCCTCTGTAGTAGCAATATACTCTACCTCTATAGTAGATAAAGCATTAACCTTTTGTAATCAAGAAACCTAACTTAGTGTTGCCCCACCAATAATAAATACATAACCTATAGTACTTTTCCTAGTATCAATATCCCCTGCCAAATCTGAGTCAACATGGCCCTATAAATAAGTAGTAGAACTCCTAAAATGTAAACACTTACTGGATATTCCTCTCAAATATATGAGAATCCTTTAACTATATTCTAATGCTCAATTCTTGGATGACTCATATAAATGCTAACAACTCCCACTTCATGTGAAATATCTAGTCTAGTACATACCATAGAATACATCAAGCTTCCTATAGCTAAAGTATAAGGTACCTTAGACTTCTTATCCTCTTCTTTTTGTGTCTTGGGACACATCTCCTTAGTAAACTTCAAATGACCAGGTAAAGGTGTGAGGACAACTTTAGCATTCTCCATAGAGAAACATTGCAACACCTTCACAATATAATCAACTTGAGATAATGTCAATTTCCTATTCTTCCTATCTCTACAAATCTTCATACCAAGGACTTGTTTTGCCAACCCTAAATCCTTAATAGCAAATGAATGTGCTAACTGTTCTTTTAAACCCTTAATATGATCCATGTTAGACCCAGCTACAAGCATATCATCAGCATATAAATATAAAATAATGTAGCTTTCATCATCCAACCTCTTAAAATAAATAAAATGATCTAAATGAAACCTACTATATCCATGTTCATGCATAAAATTATCAAATTTTAGATACCATTGTCGAGGTGCTTGCTTTGAGCCATATAAACTTTTCTTCAATCTGTACACTAGTTTCTCCTTACCTTTGACCTCAAATCCTTGTGGCTATGCCATATAGATCTCTTCATCCAAATCACCATGAAGAAAGGTTGTGTTAACATCAATCTAATCCAAATGAAATCTTTAGTAGCCACAATACTTAAAACAATGTGAATAGAAGTCATTTTAACAACAGGAGAAAATATCTCATCAAAATCAATGCCCTTTTTTTATGCAAATCCTTTTACCACTAGCTTGGCTTTAAATCTTTTCTTACTTCCATCCTCTTCTTTCAACCTATAAACCCACTTATTTTGTAAATCTCTTTTACCTGCAAGCAACTTACATAAATCCCAAGTCTTATTTATCAGCAAAGAGTTCATTTCGTCTTTCATTGTAGACTCCCACTAAATCTTAGTATCCACCTACATAACTTCATTATAGCATTCAAGTTGACCAGCATTAGTAAGTAAAATAGAATATAAAGAAGGAGAAAATATTTCTAGAGGTCTACTTAGCCTTGTTGACTGTCTAACATTCATTGGGGTTTGTGGAATTTGTTTTTGCAGATCATGAGGAACTATTGGAACATCATCTTTTGGAGTATCATCTAAGACTACATAATCATTTTCTTTCTTCTCATGTTTCTGCAACAGATCTTTGTACATCACTTTCTCATTGAATGTGACATCCCTGCTTCTTACAATTTTATGATTTTCAAAATCCCAAAGCTAATAACCAAATTCATTATTGTCATATCCAATAAATACACATTTATTTGACTTAACTTCCATCTTGGTTCTATTGTCAAAATCTATATGAGAAAATGCTTCACAACTAAAAGTTTTGAGAAAAGAATATCTCACCTTCTTACTAGTCCATGATTCCTCTGGAATTCCACAACCCAAAGGAGTAGAGCGATATCTATTAATCAAATATGCAACAATATTGATAACCTCTGCCCACATATTTAAGGGCAATCCTACATGCAACCTCATGCTTCTTGCACACTCCATTATAGTTTTGTTCATGTGTTCAGCCATTCCATTTTTTAGCGGAATCCTTGGAATAGTTTTATGTCTATGAATACCATTAGTGGAGCAATAATCTTCAAATTCATGACTATAATACCCACCGCCATTATCAAATCTAAGAGATTTTAATTTCTTACCAGTCTCATTTTCAACCAAGCATTTCCATGTTTCTTAAAAGTTTGAAATGCATCAAATTTCTATCTAAAGAAATAAACTCATACTTTTCTAGTTGCATCATCAATAAATGTAACATAATAATGAGAACCACCAAGGGAAGATACTTGATCTGGTCCCCATAGCTCTGTATGCATGAGCTCTAATTTCTCACTTTTCTTTTCCTTCCTAATCTTCACAAAACTCAATCTCTTTTGTTTTCCATACACAACTTTCACAAAAATCCATATTAACACAATTCAAACCTGGTAAAACTTTCTTTGAGTGAAGTAATTTCATACCTTTCCCACTCAGGTGACCAAGTCTGAACATTGTGCCATGGAATTGTATCAAAATCTACATGATTTGTTTGTTCTCCGTGCTCAACTACAACTATTCCTAAACATTCATTTTTCTCTAAAATAATCAAAGTAGAAGGAACAATATGACCTATACAAAGTTATAAGGTGCCTACTTTCACACCTTTTGCTACTACAAGGGAACCTTTTGAAACCTTCCAAATTTTATCATTAAAAGTAACTACACAACCCTCATGATTGAGTTGCCCTACTGAAATTAAATTCTTACTCAGCCCTAGAACATCCCTTACCTCATGTAGTATCCAATGATTCCCATTCTACAACTTAATCTTAACTTTTCCATTTCCAACAATCTAATAGAGTTCATTATCCACCAAATAAACAAGACCAAAATCCCCTTGGACATAATCAATAAAATAACCTCTATGAGGTGTAGCATGAAATGAAGCACTAGAATCTAAAACCCATGAATCATCAATACTTTCTAAAGAAAGAAGTAAAGCATCATCTTTGGATTTGTTACTTACCACATTTGCCTCCTTGTTCCCTTGTGGTTTATCTCCTTCATTGTTCTTTCAAGTCCAACAATCTTTCATTTTATGCCCCGGTTTACCATAGTACCAACAATCTCTTGATCCTCTGGATTGAGAACTCTTCCCTTTTGACTTTCCTCTTGATTTCTCATGATTTTTAAAATTATTTCCTCTCATTTGTTCTGCCTCTGCTTTGTGCGTTCAAAGCACTTCTTGATGTAGATCCACCTAAGGTTTTCTTATGAGTTTCTTCACTCAAAATAACATCAATCACATCATCAAATTTTAGGGCATTAGATCCAAAAAAATAATTACTCATAGTCATTACCAAGCCATTCCAGCTTTTAGGCAAAGAACACAAAATCAAGAGAGCCCTAATTTCTTCATCAAAATTAATACCCATAGAAGATAACTGACTAGTAACAGTATTAAATTCATTTAAATGATCTACAACAAATCCACCTTATGTCATCTTCATATTAAATAAATGTTTCATGAAAAATACCTTGTTTGAAGCAAGGGGCTTTTCATATAGTTTCATTGGGGTTTGCATCAACTCTTCCATTGTCTTTTCTTTTTTAATGTTAAATGGCATAATTGATTACTTCCAAGTACCTTTCTATCTAAAATATCCTACTCCTCATTTGTCATGGTTCCCTAATTCTTGGTTTTTCCTTCCAACGACTTCCATAAATCCTTCTAATAAAGATAGTCCTCCATTTGCATCTTCCATAACTAAAAGTTTTGGCCATTAAACTTGTCAACATTCAGCTTACCCTCATTTTCCATCACTCCCACTCAACAGTGAGACTCCCACTCAACTGTGAGACCTTCCTATAGAGGATCGCTAAAAAAAATGATGATGGTCTAGCCAAAAAAAAAATGATGACCGCTTGGCTTTGATACTACTTGTTAGGAATAACCTTAGACAGAAATAACAGTTACATGCAAATATAACCAATACCAGAAAATAGTAGATCACATAAAAGAGAACACAAGACACCAAGATTTAATGTGGTTCACCCAATCTTTGGACTACATCTACTAACATCAAGTCCAATATTATTATTATCCATTGATTACAATCCGCAATCCCTTATAGCTCAATACTACTACAAGAAGATATAGTATCACCATTAGATTTTGAAATCCCTATCACTAAGCCTTTTTATACAAGCTTTTGTTACTTACAAAATTAGGGCTAGAATAAGTCATCCAGTAGGAAAAATAGTAGTCAATGCCTTTTACAATATAAGGGCATTTTTGGCTGCCCCAAGACCCCATAGGGCCTCTCCCCCAGACCCCCTTAGAAATAATATGGGGAGAAAACCATGCCGAATATACCTCCAAGTCTGATTAGGCTCCACATTACAACAACACACTCATAAAATGTTTGATCTTTTGATAGTGAACCTAGAATGACCAAGGTTCACAGTTAAATTATTTGAAAATTTCTTTAACTCTTATTCAATATTTTTCAATTTGTCTAAAATTTCCTATGTAAAATGACAAACATCACACAAATTTTGGAATATTTGGATAATCTCTTTAAGAATTTTTTTTAACTCATTTGTAGTAGAGTCAAGTTTATCTTGCTAAACTATAATGGAATCAATCACCTTTTCCAAGATCTTATGCTACATCATTTTCTCTACTAATTCAATTATCTTATCAAAAGCATTAGCATCGGGTGCATTCACTTTCTTCACAAGTGATTCTAACTATTCAATGATTGGTCCCTTTTGATCTACAAGTGTATTTAAAACAATATGTATTAGGATTTCTTTAACATTTGATAACATTGATTTTCTTAGTGCCTTGGTTTACTTAAGTAATTGTTGGCTTATCTTTCTTAGTCTTTTGTTGACCACTATTTCCATATATTTTCTTTGGTGGCTTAGTTTGCTAACCAAGGTTATTTGTATCACATGACACATTAGTAGCTAAAGAATCAATAGAATCAATAATAATGTCTATATTATTAATTTGTGTGATAGGGGTTGAATATGCATGGACTTGTTGCAAAATGGGTGATTCATTCATCAATTGTGCAATGACTAACTCAGTAGCAGGAGACACTTCATGTAGTTGTTTGACACTGTCCATGATATCTTAATCTATATTAACACTTTTGTCTATATTAGTCTTTGTAATATCAATTATCTCTATTTTTTATTCGTTTCCTTCACCATTTGTGAAATATTATCAATCACTTTATTAATCGTATCCATAATATATTCACTATATATTTGTATATGCTCTTGTGGCTTGGTATCATCTTCCTTTTCTCTCTCCTCATCCAAATGATAGGTCATTTTCCATAGTTTCTCACTCTCTTGCTCAATTTCCTAAGTTCTATCTTTCATGGTTCTGAATGATCTTGTCTTTGTCATAAATATCTTCTTATGCTTTTCTAGGTCTTCATCTATTTTAGGATCTCTCAAGTTTGGCATAGTAAGAACTAGAGATCTTTACCATAGTTGTCTCTTGGTGTCAAGAGAATATCTTGATCTTCCTATTATTTTATTGTACAATTCCAAAATCTTAATAGGAGCATACATATTGGTATAAATATGATCTATGACATCTTCCTCAATCTTTATTTTATCTTCATCATTTAGCTTATGATATTTTATCATATGCATAGACCCAAATCCACTATATTTCCTTATTGCCTTAGTGTGTTTGTCAACAATCTTTCATATAAAGTTATGTTGGAATTCTTTAGAATAACTGAGAGGGGGGGTGGTGTGAATCAATTATCTAAGGTCTAGATATATAAATAAAACTTTTCACAGCTTAGTGAACCCATAAAACATTTATCATCATGCATGCATCCATAAGATTATGCAATAACTTAAAACTTGTAGGTTACTGTCAAATCAATTTGCAAAATTTAAACATGAAACATAACAGATTCAACAACACATTTGACATTATTATTTATGTGGAAAACCAATTTGGGAAAAACTACCAGTAACATGCAACTTTTTTTCACTCTTCTAAAGTGATGCCCTATGAAAGGCCAACTCTATTAAGGTTACAATACACATTGTTGAATGTGACCCTGTTAAAGGATTTCAATCACTCTATTGGAAGTGAGCCTTGTTAAAGGACTTTAGACCATTCGCTTGGAATGTCACCCAATTAAAGATTTACAAATGACTGTTAGGTCAACCTTAATCCAAAGGATTTACCATAGAATGATACAATTATTGGAGAGTAACTGTAAGGCTTGATCTGATAACAACTTACAAATCCATTTGTAAATTATAGATCTCTATTTTAGTCCTCCATTCTGCTTGGCTTAGACACATTTCATCTCTGATAGCCTGGTCACCCTTCAAGCATTCATACCCTTAAACCTTCTTACTTAACATGCCAATGTAGACTCTTCACTTAGGTCATTGAATGAAGCAATACACTTGAATCCTTGTCTTCCTTAGGTTCTCGCACATGACAACCCTTGCTTCTGACTAGCCATCACTATAAATAAAGAATTAAGATCTTTTGTTATTCATTCTCCATCGTCCAATTTAGGGTTAGGATAGATTAGGTAGGATTTAATAAATCTACCCCTCATTCCATATCACTTCTAGAAACTTCTCAATCAATTATCTTTGAATTCACCTCAAAACGATAAAATCACTCGGCACAAACTAAAGGTTACTGTTGATCAACATCAACTAAACTTTACTCGACATCCACTATTTTTCTTGACATATACTAAAATGAACTTTTACTTGGCTCCAATTGATTTTCTACATAGCTTGCACTAACTTTGTTTGGCACCTACTATCCATTTAGTCAAGCTTGGTAGACAAACTTTGTTTAACTTGTTCTTTTGAACTTGTTTAGTGTAACCAACCTTTGCAACCTTAAGTAGATTATCAATGCACCATGACATCATTGTCTTAGCTAATTCATGTACTCCTTTTCATATCATCATTCAACCTTTCCTCTAGGTGCTATTGTTAACATCTTTTGATCAAATCCTCTTCATCAATCAAAATAGATAATAGTACTTTAAATCATATAAGCAATTGTCTTACCAGCAAAAAATGGGTTTGAAATCAGTGACAAAACAATGATTGAAATTTTTTTATCATACTTTTATCAATTTGGTTTCAACAATCTCCTTATTCAACAATCTCCCTCTTTAGCATTGATGGCAAACCAAACTAACTTGGTTAAAATAGTAAGATGAAAAAAATACCAAAAATAAAATGATTCCTCGTATTGAACTGTCTCCCTCTATTAGCAACTTTCATCTTCTAAATATGTTACAAAATTATGTTTTGTTCTTATCTATAGACAATCAATAACTAATTCAATCTTATGACTCCCTCTAAATTACTTCTTATATCTCCTTCTATAATAGCTCCCTCTTACTAGATAGATGTCATGTCATTAGTAGATTTCTCCCTCATACTGTGTGTTAGGATTTCTACCTCTTTATTCAATCTCCAAGCTCTTGTATTTCTCCTTCTTTGACAACAATTTCAAAGACTTGTCATCTTAATATGCAAATATAAACTTCTTCAATTTCTCATGTGTCATCATGCTTGTGATTGATTTGTAGTTTCAGCTCTTTGATTACTTTAGGTAGTTCCTAAAGTAAGAACCACTGCATCAATGTGTAACATATGTCAATCAACTTGTTTGATGTAGGGCACTCCTTTATTTCTTAGATAGCCTTTGATAGGGGTATCACCCCTAGTTTACCTCTTAGATACTCATGAGCATCCTTAGGTAATGCTTTTGTGAAGATATCAACAATTTTGTCTTTTGTGTTAACATATTCCATCTTCACTTCTTTATCTTGAAGTAATTCTCTCAAGTAATGATACTTGATTGTAATGTGCTTAATCTTTTTCTGCATCATAGGATTCTTTGATATATTTATAGAACTTGTATTATCACAATGAAGTATCATTGGTTATGTGATCTCTTCCTCTAGACCTTTGAGTAGTTGTTTGATCCATACAATGTTGGTACAATTTACAACAACAACACGTATTCAACTTTAGTAATAGATTGTGAAGTGCAGTTTTGTTTCTTACTCGTCCATGTGACCAACCTCTTGCTTAAAAAAATTCTCCTCCACTGGTACTCTTTCTGTCATCAATTTTTCCATCCCAATTAGGATTAGTATAGGCTCTTAATTCAAATTTCTCATTTTTCTTATAGTATAGACCATATTCCTCGATTCCTTTAAGATATCTCATTATTCTCTTTATAAGCATCAAATGATTCTCCCTAGGATTAGCAGAGAATCTTGCAACTATCCCTACAAATAATGCAATATCAGGTATGCTATGTACTACATATTGTATTTTTCCAATCATAGACTTGTATAATGTTTGATTCACCTCAACTAAATCATCATTCTTTGACAATTTATGTCTTGTCACCATAGGTCTACTTACTGGTTTGGAATCTTCCAATCCAAAAAATTTCAATATCTCCTTGACATACTTTGATTAAGTGATGTAAATAGAATATTTCATTTAATGTACTTGCAAACTCACAAAGAATTTGATCTCTCCAAACATAGACATCTCAAATTCTTACTTCATTTCATTTGTAAAAGCCTTACATAAAGCATCTTGACCTCTAAATATGATATCATCAAAAGAGATTTAGATAATAAAATACCCTTTCCTTTCTCTGTCTTCATGTATAGATTGTTGTTATCATCATTCCTTTCAAATCCAATCTTCACAAGATAATTATGAAGTCTCTCATACCATGCTCTTGGTGCTTGTTTCAAACCATATAGAGCTTTATGTAATCTACATACCATGTTCTTATTGTCAGTATCAACAAATCCTTCTAGTTGTTCTATGTAAACTTCTTCCTCTAATATGCCATTCAAAAATGTAGATTTAATATCCAATTGATAAACTTTGAAACCTTTGTATGTAGAATAAGAAAGTAGAGTTCTCACTCCTTCCAATCTAGCAATGGGAGCAAATGTTTCTCCATAGTCAATTCCTTCTTCTTGTGCATATCCTTTGCAGACTATTCTTGCCTTGTTCCTTGTGACTCCACCATTTTTATCTAGCTTATTTTTGAATACTCACTTGGTGCCAATCACATTTTTTTCTTTTGGTCTAGGAACTAGAGTCCATGTTTGGTTTTTCTCAATTTGTCAATCTCTTCTTCCATGGATTTACTCCAATTCACATCTTCTAAGGCATCTTTCACTATTTTGGGTTCTTTAATGCTCAACAAGCATGTATCATTTCTCAATTTGTTCCTTGTCATTGGTCTAGCATATTTATCTCTAGTGATTTATGAAGCAGGATGATGCCACTTGACATATTTGAACAATCTTGGTTTAGCTCTATTTTCTTCATTTGGTCTATCTACTTCAAAGTCACTATGTACATCTCTTTTAGGAAGTTCAACATCTCTCTCATGTACACTAATCTTAGAATCAGAATGTGCCTCAACTTCATTCTATAACTTGACATCTAAATGTAGCTTGGTTCCTGAATGCAACTCAGCATTCATAGTATGTGACTCAATAGTCATTGAAACTTCTTGTTGGTTTATAGCTTGATTTGCAACATCTGCTTTAGTAGTCATACCTTCATAAAAGTATACAAATAATTTGTATTCTTCTAATTCTTTCATAGATTTAGCCTTATATACTTTTGTATATTCATCAAATTTCACATTTGCACTTTCCACAACTTTTTTAATGTTAGTACTTAAACACTTATAAGCTTTACTTCTTGTGGAATAACCTACGAATATACCTTCTTTGATTTTTGAATCTAGTTTACCACTCCTGAAGTCTTTGAGAATAAAACACTTACTCCCAAATACCTTAAAATATTTTACATTGGTAGAGTATCTGTACCATAGTTGAAAAGGTGTTGAATGAGTACCTTTCTTGACTTGTATATGGTTCAAGGTATAGACAATTGTACTTAAAATTTCTCTCCAATATTTCAAAGCAACATTTTTCTCCATCATGAGTGTCCTAGCATAGTCCATTATAGACCTATGCCTCCTTTCAACAATTCCATTTTGTGGAGGGATTCTAGGAGCAGACGTTTGTCTTTTGATTCCTCTCTCATTACAGAACATCTCAAACTCATTTAATGTTAATTCTCCTCCTTTGTCAAATCTCAAACATTTTAGGCTTTTACCTATTTCCTTCTCAACTCTTGCTAAGTACCACTTAAAGATTTGGATAGCATTAGATTTATGTTTTAGAAACATAATTGTCATCATTCTAGAATAATCATCAACAAGTAGCATAGTGTACTTATCTCCTTTGTAGCTTTGCACTTCAATTGGTCCACACAAGTTAGTATGAACAATCTCTAGTATTCCTTTAGAAGTATGAGTTTTACTCTTAAAACTCAACTTTCTCATTTTGCTTAACTAACATTGTTTGCACATTATATTATCAAGCTTCTTCAACTTAGGAAAACCTCTAACTTTTCTCATGTTACTAATACCAACCAAGTTATCAAAATTAACATGACATAACCTCTTTTTCCATATCCATACATCATCAAATTTTACAATTAGACAAGTAGCATCCTCTATATCAAGATAGAATAGATTACTCCTAGTTTGATCACACTTTCCAATCAATTTTCCATCAGTATCATATATCTTAGCAATCTTGTTTTCAAACTCAACCTTACATCCTAAATTATTCAATTATGAAACATTCAACAGATTATAGGTATGTCCTTCAACATAGTAAGCATTGTTAGATAAAATCTTTTCTGTGAGTTTGATAGAACCTATTTACTTTTACAAGCATGGTGCATCATTACAAATCTTACACTATTTCCATCATAAAAAATCAAGGTAATGAACTTACTTTTATCTCCAGTCATATGATGTGAACACCAATTGTCAATGATCCATCTATCACTCTTATTCACACAAGATACAAGTGTAGTTGCCTCATCTTCATCAGATTCATCCTTCATTGCAATATACACCACTTCATCATCATGTTCATTAGATTCATCTCTTGTTTCCTCTTTAGTAATGTAGCAAGACTTCTTTCTTTTGTCTTTGTAATCCTTGTTTTCTTCATCTCTTCTCCTTTTGTACTTGTCACCACCTCTATAGTTCTTCTTCTCTGGACATCTAGCAGCAATATGACCAACCTCATTGTAATTGAAACAAATGATAGGTAGTTTACCTTTAAACTTTCATTTGCCTCTGTGAAATCTTCTTGCTAGTAGTGCTTCAAGTTGATCTACATCCTCCCCATCTGTATCATTGTCACTTGACACATACTTTGTCTTTTTCTTCTTCTTCTTCTCATCAGGTTTCTTTAATGATAGCATAGTTTTGAAAGATGATTCAATATTTTTAGGTCTATAATTATCAAATTTAGATAGCTCAAAAGTAGTGAGCCTACCTTCTAGACCTTCAAGAGATAGAGTATTCCCTGGTATACATCTCAATTCTTGTATTGGAAAAACTCTAATAGCATATATAGGCAGCAATGTTGTTAAAACTTTGTTTAGTATAGTATCATCATCTATTGTACTAGTAGCTCCTCTTATTGCATTAACAACATGTTTTATCCTTGAGAAATATTGAGAAACATTTTCACCTTCTTGCATTCTCATATCATCAAACTTACCTCTGAGACTTTTAGCTTTGGCTCTTAGAACATTAGTGTCTCCTCCATAGATGGTGATTAAAGCATCCCACATTTTCTTTATGTTATCAAGACTTTTGATATTATCAAATTCAGCATACCTTAGGGTGGAGATAATCTCCAACATTGCCTGGTTGTGTTCTTTCTTCTTTTTCATATCCTTGACAACTAGGGCTCAAGCACGATCAACATGCTGAGTAGTAATGGTAGATTATGCATGATATCCAAGTCCTCCAAGGTGTAGCTTTATCAAACTTTTCCATGCAGGAAAATTATCTCTATTAAGCTTGGGTATATCTCTTTTTGACATCTTGATAGTTGTGCTTCCAATACCTTCAAACTAGTCCTCTTAAGCAGATGTCTTTGATATCAATTGTTGGAATTCTTTAGAATAACTGAGAGGGGGCGATCGTGAATTAGTTATTCAAGGTCTAGATGTATAAATAAAAATTTTCATAGCTTAGTGAACCCATAAAACATTTATCATCATGCATGCATCCATAAGATTATGAAATCACTTAAAATTTGTTAAGTTACTATCAAATCAATTTATAGAAATATAAACATGAAACACAATAGATTCAACAACACATTTGACACAATGATTTACATGAAAACCAAATTTGGAAAAAACCACTAGTAACATGCTACTCTTTTTCACTCTTCTAAAGTGATGCCCTATGAAAGGCCAATTTTGTTAAAGGTTACAATACACACTGCTAAATCTGACCCTGTTAAAGGATTTCAATCACCCTGTTAGGAGTGAGCCTTGTTAGAGGACTTTAGACCATTCACTTGGAATGTCACTCAGTTAAAGGATTTACAAATGACTGTTAGGTCAACCTTAATCCAAAGGATTTACCCTAGATTGATACAATTATTAGAGAGTAACAGTAAGGCTTGATCTTATAAAAACTTACAACTCCATTTGTAGATTATAGATCTCTATTTTAGTCCTCCATTCTACTTGGCTTTCACACATTTTAGCTCTAATAGCTTGTTCACCCTTCAAGCATTCATACCCTTAAGCCTTCTTGCTTAACATGTCGATGTAAACTCTTCACTTAGGTCATTGAATGAAGCAATACCCTTGACTCCTTGTCTTCCTTAGGTTCTCACACATGACAACCCTTGCTTCTGACTAGCCATCCCTATAAATAGAGAATTAAGATCTTTTGTCATTCATTCTCCATAATCCAATTTAGGATTAGGACAAATTAGGTAGGATTCAATGAATCTACCCCTCATTACATATCACTTCTAGAAACTTCTCCTTCAATTCTCTTTGAATTCGCCTCAAAATGGTTTACCATGAATTTTTTGCCACCAATTCATCAATCTTACCTTCCACTTGGTTCAAACAATCTAAGAAAACAAACTTTTTGGCTTAGATTCATCAAATTTATGATCTTTCTAATAATGTTGGCACTTGACATTAACTTGCTTCTAATGCTCGACACATACTGCATTGCTTGACATCCTCTACAAAATTACTCAGCATGAACTAAAATTTACTGGTGCTCAACATCAACTAAACTTTACTCGACATTCATTGTTTTGCTTGGCATACACTAAAATGAACTTTTACTTGGCTCCAACTAATTTTATACTCAGCTTACACTAACTTTGCTCAACACCTACTATCCATTCGATCAAGCTTGGCAGACAAACTTTGTTTAACTTGTTCTTTTGAACTTGTTTAGTGTAACCAACCTTTGCAACATTAAGTAGATTATCAATGCACTATGATATCACTATCTTAGTTGATTCATGTACTCCTTTTCATATCATAACTCCACCTTTCCTCAAGGTGCTATCATTACATCTTTCGATCAAATACTTTTCATCAATCAAAATAGATAATAGTACTTTAAATCATATAAACAGTTGTCTTACCAACAAAAAGCGAGTTTGACATTAATGACAAAATAATGATTGAAAAACATTTATCATACTTGTGTCAAATTGGTTTCAACAATCTCCCTCTTTGGCATTGATGGCAAACCAAACTAACTTGGTTAAAATAGTAAGACCAAAAAAATACCAAAAATAAAATGATTCCTTGTAATGAAATCTCTCCCTCTATTAGCAACTTTCATCTTCTAAATAGGTTACAAAATTTTGTTTTGTTCTGATCAATAGACAATCAAAAATTAATTCAATCTTATGACTCCCTCTAAATTACTTCTTATATCTCCCTTCTATAGTAGCTCCCTCTTACTAGGTAGATGTCATATAATTAGTAGATTTCTCCCTCATACTGTGTGTTAGGACTTCTCCCTCTTTATTCAATCTCCAATCTCTTGTATTTCTCCTTCTTTGACAACAATGCCAAAGACTTGTCATCTTAATATGCAGATATAAAATTCTTTAGTTTCTCCTATTTGACTGTGCTTGTGACTAATTTGTAGTTTCAACTCTTTGATTACTTTAGGTAGTTCCTAAACCAAGATCTATTGCATCAATGTGTAACATATGTCAATTAGCTTGTTTGATTTAGGTCACTCCTTTATTTCTTAGATAGCCTTTGATAGGGGTATCACCCCTAGTTTACTTCTTAGATACTTATGAGCATCCTTAGGTAATGCTTTTGTGAAGATATCAACAATTTTCTCTTTTGTGTTAACATATTCCATCTTCACCTCTTTATCTTAACTAATTCTCTCAAGTAATGATACTTGATTGCAATGTGCTTAGTCTTTGTCTACATCATAGGATTCTTTGATATATTTATAGCACTTGTATTATCACAATAAAGTATCACTGGTTTTTTGATTTCTTCCTCCATACTTTTGAGTAGCTATTTGGTCCATAAAATGTTGGTACAATTTACAGCAGCAGCACATATTCAACTTCAGCAATAGATTGTGAAGTGTAGTTTTATTTCTTACTAGTCCATGTGACCAATCTCTTGCCTAAGAAAAATGCTCCTCCATTGGTGCTCTTTATGTCATCAATGTTTCCATCCCAATCAACATTACTATAGACTCTTAATTCAAATTTCTCATTTTTCTAATTATAGTATAGACCATATTCCTCTATTCCTTTCAGATATCTCATTATTCTCTTTATAGCCATCAAATGATTCTCCTTAGGATTAGCAAAGAATCTTGCAACTATCCCTACAGATAATGCAATATCAGGTATGCTAATATTGTAATTTTGTAATCATAGACTTGTATAATGTTTAATTCACCTCAACTAAATCATCATTCTTTGACAATTTATGTCATGTCACCATAGGTGTACTTACTGATTTGGAATCCTCCAATCCAAAAGTTTTCAATATCTTCTTGACATACTTTAACTAAGTGATGTATATACCATATTTCATCTAATGTACTTGCAAACCCACAAAGAACTTGATCTCTCCAAACATAGACATCTCAAATTATTGCTTCATTTCATTTGTAAAAGCCTTATATAAAGCGTCTTGACCTCCAAATATGATATCATAAAAAATAAATTTAGATAAAAAAATACATTTTCCTTTCTCTATCTTCATGTACAGATTGTTGTTACACTAAAATGAACTTTTACTTGGCTCCAACTGATTTTCTGCTCGGCTTACACTAACTTTTTTTGGCACCTACTATCTATTTAGTCAAGCTTGGTAGACAAACTTTGTTTAACTTGTTCTTCTAAACTTGTTTCATATAACCAACCCTTTCAACCTTAAGTAGATTATCCATGCACTATGATATCATTGTCTTAGTTGATTCATGTACTCCTTTTCATATCATAACTCAACCTTTCCTCTAGGTGCTATTGTTACATCTTTTGATCAAATCATCTTCATCAATTAAAATAGATAATAGTACTTAAAATCATATAAGTAGTTAACTTACCAGCAAAAAGCAGGTTTGACATCAGTGACAAAACAATGATTGAAATGAATTTATCATACTTGTATCAATCTGGTTTCAATAATCTCCTTCTTCAACAAGTTCTTAATAGCTCTCAATTGATGATTTAGTCTTCTTATTATCCTCTCATAGTAGTCTTTTACTTCTTTGGTGACTTGGTCACCAACTGAACATTCTTCCTTTTTTGGTACATCCAAGTTTTCTTTTGCTCAACTTGTGTGTCCTTTTCCTTTCCTCTCTTTTTTGGGGGTGTAGATGTTGTAGAAGCTCTAGTTCTAGCTTGATTAACCTTAGGATCTAAGGTTTTTCAATTTGTGCTCTATTTACCTTCTTTTTTTTGGCTCTTCTTTTTCACTTTCCTCCTTGACTTCTTCTTCATCGGTCTCTTCTTTATTTCACTCGGTTGCCTCTTAAATGATACTTCTTTATCTTCACCTTCACTGAATTATCCTTCTAATATGTCTATCATATTTTTTGGAATTCTTCTCTACCTTAGGAACTGATATTCCCATTTTGATTCTTTTATTTTCCTATTCATATGTACCAAATGTCTTGGTCTTTCTATCTATGGGTTCATTCAACAATGCCTCAATAGCCTATTTGCCTTAGTCAATATTAATTTTATACTCCATCAGTTCCAACCATGCAGTCCTCAGTTCAAATTACTTTATCAAATATATTTCTATGTAATCTAGAAAATACATTGTATTCTTTTAGTCTTCCACTAGTTGTGGTGGAATCCTAAATCTATGATGCATCTTGGCCTTGAATTTATCAAAGTATTCATTCATTACTTTTTCAAAGTTTTTACTCAAACTATTGATATAATCACTAATTTCATAAATTATAGGTCTATTTATGTCCTCGTCCACATCTCCTATGGTATGGAAGTAATTTTGAAAATAAGATGATACATAACAACAATGAGCCATATTTTAGAGTATTTTTTTTTACCACTTGGATGACACTCATGTTGTCCTCAAATTGCTTCAACAACAACTTGGCTAGGTTTGTCTTAAAACATTTCCTCACAATCTTATATTCTAAATCCAGAACTCCACATAGCATATTGTTTGGTCTTTTGGATTGGACTATTTTGTATACTATCACATATGTTGCAAACTTCATCTTAGGATTGCTAATTGTAGATACTCAGAGACCATTATTGTCCCAAGTTGCATTAGTGTGCTTTTTAATTTTTTCCCTCCATGCAACTTGCATAGCCTTGGCCTTCTTGATCATGGGATACCCAATAACCATGTGCATTACATCTTTGTTAATCTTTATTGGTCCTTTCAACCACATGGATTGTTCATTTAATCAACTAAGCCAAATCCAAATCCACTCATTCTTAAAACCTTTGGGAAGTGCAGGGTATGAGTTAAACCTTTCATCTCTAGGTGCTTGTATTCATCGTTCAACTTCCCATCTACACACAATTTTGCATATGCTTGTTATAGGTTGTAATCACCAACCTATCCAATCTTTCAATGAATAAATGCTTGAATATCTTGAACCAATAAAATCATAGGGGATAATGATGACAATGCTCTAGTATCATCAGTTTTAGCCACAACCTCTAGATATAACTGGTAATTTGGCTCTTCACAATCTTCATTCCTCACCAAATTCAATTTTCTAATCTTTATTGCCTCAGATTGTACTACACTCGATGTCATTTTTGTAGCTCAACAAACTAGGGTTTCAACAAATAATAATAAATTAGACTAGACACACCCAAATACTTCATCAAATCACTGTAATAGCTCAAATATTTGATAATTTTGTAGCTATAGCTCAAAATTCAGTTACACACACTAATCACTTTAAATCACTCAAATTTGGTTTGAGATGCTCTTGTATGCAAGGGAAATAATGAATTGTCAAATGGCCTTTTTATACGTAAAGTAATTTTAGGGGTTAGGTAAGATGGGATAAATGCTTCCACTTGACCTCAAATTTAGTAACAATTTTTGTTAGTCTTCCTTCTCATGCATAAAATTTTGGAAAGACACATAATTACACATTTTATCTCTTCTTGTCTATTGTGGTCACCATTCCTGTCACCATGGTCATTGATTAGACTTGGAAACCTACCTGATATTATCTTGTGATAGTCACATCCTTTTCATGTTTTCATATTGAGTAATCCACATCTGTTTGTTACAATGCACATTACACCCTTATTTATGTATAGTATTATTGTCAACATAAAGATTAGGAAAGTGTTAATGGTCATGAAAACCTTTTCTTTTAATTATCGTCTTGGAAAAAAAATTTCTCTCTACCAATATAAGTTTTCCTTTGGGTATAGTGATATAGACACCTTGTATGTCAATAATAATATAGTCCAAAGGGGCAACATAACCCTACAACTATTGAATTTCTTTGTCAAGGTCTAGGAATGACCTATGGATGTTAGCATATCAATAGACCTCGTCAATGATTCTTTGGTACCCTCTTATGTAATAAGAAATAAAGAAACCAATCACAATCTTAATTTGATAGAGAAGTCAATTCTGTAGAAGGTGTCAATGGGGATGCACTACCATTCATCTAAATAAATCATCACTATATCCATCTTTACCTAGTTTAAGAATTGTATTTCTTTTATCTCCAAAAATAATCTTTTAATGATAAACATTTGTCCATGTAGTATTAGTTTAGACTGCACATTATATCCATACAAAGTTTTGTGACTATTTTGTAGGCATAAATACTTGTTTATGCAAAAAATTCTTAACAACAATTTCAAATTTTGCATGCATATTACCATGGGCTTTCTATCCATATTATATATTAGGCCATTAGGCACATTTATACTTGTTGGAAAGCTTCCATTTTACGAGAAATTATTGCCATCCTTAAGATGACTTATCTTTGAAATATTCTATCAATAATTCACACTCCTTGTTTGTACTTACAACTTTTGCATATGCGTTCCTCGCACATAATCGACCATGGTTTGGAAAGGCAGCGTCTATACAGCGACGAAAATGCACTTCCATACGAAGGAGGGACTTAGTCAATTTTTTTAAAAGTTAGAAAAAGCAATGTAAAGGAAGTGCATTTTTGTGGCTGTATAGCCACGGGCGTTTGGAAATACACCTTCATTTATGCTTAATTGGATGTCCATATGTTGTTTCAAAGATCTCATCTTGTCCCATCAAGGAGAATGTTGACGTAAGTTGTTGAAGAGTCTCTATTCCTATAAAAAAACATTCTTGAAGCTTTCTAAACTGATCCATATTACCACTTTCTTTTACTTTTGTTTCTAAGCATGCTCCTTTAAGGTTTTATCTTGAAGTTTTGAATCCATTCACCCCTCTTTTTAAATCCTTGTTTTTATTTATGCCTTTCTTAAAGGATAAACACCATTTCATATTATTTTATCATTTAGTTCTACCTTGGAATATTTTAAGCAATCAATCTTTAGAATTTATTCCTTATTAAGAATAATGATAACTCGTTATTTAGTTTAACTCTATTTATTTGATTTTCAAATGTATGTTCTAAAAAGGTTAAGAAAATCTTTAAATGTTTTTGAAGATGAGGAAACCGATTCTAAAATGAATGTTTAATAAATCAAGCCAACTTGTAAAATGAGTTCATTAAGAAACTAAAAAGTACTTTGGAAAAATAAAAATATTATTGTTTGGAAAATTAGAAAGTATGATTTATGATAGTCATTTATTCTAGAGATTATTGCTACACAATTTTGATACTATTCTTAGTTTTTCTTGTTTAGAATTCCTTGATGTTAGGATGGGTATCTTTCATGTGAAAAAATATTTTGGAGAATCTTAACAACTTTGTGGTAGGGTGGAAAAAAACTCCTATTATATTATTGTCCTTTGTGTTTTCTTGAGCAAGTGTTTGGAGTTCTTGTTAGGAAAGTTATCATGAACACAACATTATGGTACTCTTGGTCTCTTGGTTTGATATTTAAGTTAGTCAATTAATGAATCTTACTAAAAATTATCATTCTAGATTAAGATCTTGTCATTTTATCTTCTTTGACATGTTTTTATTTCTTTCATTAAATTTAATTGAATTTATATTGTGTTGATTGGTCAATGTTTATTTATACCTTGACTCTTGTATAATTTTTTCATTTTATGGAAATTATTGATGTGACACTTGTGTTGTAGGAAATAGACTTTACATTGTATAACAACAACATATGTTTGTATGTTCACGATAGACACATATTTTGTATATCACAAGTTGATTATCATTTCAGTGAGGTTGGTGAAAATATTATGTATGTGATCTTATATGCATGTAGATAAATAGGTATAGATATCATGTCTATTTTCTCTATGATTTATGTGAAGTTTTGGATAAGTTATAGGTTTTTTGGTAAAAAACAATGGTAGATCAATGAACATGAAATGATGATAGAGATAGTGGTTGGCATTTTGGTTATATCTTATTTAAAATTTGGAATTAACCATGACAAGCTTAGAATTTGATAGAATACTTATTCATGCACGTATGTTCATGATTAGGAAACATTTGGATTATTTTGGAAAGGTCGTGTATGGTATTTTTTGTTGGAAATACAACAAGGAAAGTAAACTCTAAGAGGATGGTGGGGGTGTGTGAATCAAGCCTTCAAAACTTTAGCCATAAAATCCTTCACCACACATTCATCTCACAATTTACATGTAAACTAAAATAGCTAGCTAAACATATTCATCCATAGCATGAAAGAAAATAAAATTCAAGACATATATGACACAAGATATTTGGTTACCTAGAAACCTTCCAATTAGAAGGTAAAATTGGGTTGGGGATGACACACACAAATATTCACTACTACAGTAATAAAGTGTATCCAATGAAGGCTACAATGTTTGATCATAAACTATGATCTACCTTATGAAAGATTTTCCCTATTAAAAGCATACAAGATTGTTAAATCTTACCCTATTAAAGTATTTCAATACCCTACTAGAAGTGTGTCTGATTAAAGGACTTAAAACTTACAATGAAGTAAGCACCCTATTAAAGAATTTACAACATGTTAGGACTACTTTGTTAAGAGATTTAATTGATTCACCTATTAGAATGTCTCAGCAATGATCATGTGGTTATCACTCTACTACTAGATAATAGATTACCTCTTTCTTGATGTGTACTTGATCCTCATTGATTAGATGTATCATTTTTGTGCTTGAACTCCTTTCCTCTATTCTCCTTTAATTAATTCTACAATGTATCTCAATTCACAACTCCTTGGCCACCATGAATGCTCTATTTTTGCATGCAAACTTCTTTCTTCACGCATTCCACTTACTCTTTCTTTTAGGGTTTGTCCTTCTTAAGAAGACATAGGTGACTTAGGGTTAGGTATGAATCAACAATTTTGATTCACCAATTTTACCACTTAATACATCCCTTCAAATGATTGGTTGCATGTATCGCATAGGGATCCTCAATATATGTTTATCCTTATCTTCTAGAATCACAAAATAATCCTCAAGTTGGCTAAAAAATGGTTTATATAGAAGTTTGTGCTATTACAAACAACTATGTCCAAAATTGTTTACTTGGCACTTGAAGTGCCTGATGCTCAACATCCCTTATATCTTCAATGTTGCAACTCAACCTCTGAATAACTTAGCATCCATTGATCACTAAGCATCTAAATCACTTAGTATCATTTTTCTACTCAGCACTTGAGTGACTCAACACTTACTAGTTACTTGACACATACTGTATATCTGACAACTTACACTCGGCATACATTACTTGTTTGACATGAACCAAGAAAATTACTTAAGTGTATTATCCATATGTCAAAACCAATGTGAGATTATCAATCTCCCCCTTTGACATGAGTGGCAAAAATACTTGGTCATGCATGAATAACCTTAGCTCTTGAGCATAACTCAAATAATCTCCATTTAGTACTTGGCTTGCATACAAAATTTAAAAACTTTAAAATTTTGCAAAACTTGTGACTTATCAATCATACTTCAAAATTCTATATCTCCCCCTAAGTTGATTGTTATTCTGAATTTGAAAAAAATTGAATACTCTTGCTAAGTAGATTTACTTTTCTTTCTTTGTACTATAGTCTCCCCCTTTTTTTGGTCTTCCCCAAAACTTATGCTCTCCTTTAGTTCATTCTCCTGCTTTCTTCATTTCATTCTCCTCCTTTTCACACTTATGTCATTGGTGGTACATGAATTGTGTGTTTGTCCAAGAACGGTTTATGGACCTCCATCATAATTTTTAGTGTTGCATCCCAGCTATCAAATGTTACCTCCATAGATTTGATTTGAATGTCCAACTCAGTGGAAAGGGTGACTAGGCCTTCATGAGTAGAAATATGGGGATCTTTCTTCATCAATGTCTCTACATAGGCTAGTTCCTTGTGTAACACCTCCATGTGATGGGTTAACATGGACTACATGTTGTATAGTGTAGCCCTAATATTAGCATCTTGAGCATGTAAAGCTACTAACTAACCTTGTCTTGATGGAAAATTTCTAAAATAAGACCAAATTTGACTAGGAGATTATTGTAGAATGTTACATGTTTTCTCGATATCTCCCTCTAGATGGTCATTGTGTCTCTGCACTTCTTGTGTGAACAAGGGAACATCACATAGGTTGGTGTAAAGAGAGAAAATGTTCTCCAACATCTTCTTCACACCATCAATTTTGGTTGCTAACTCAACCTAGTGTAGTGTAATGACACTAGATATCTATTCATTCACCTTTAAAAAAAAAAAATTCTCAGACCATTCTAGTAGTTTGACATTAGTATATAGGTATTCATCATTGATCTTCTCCACAATATTTTCCAACTGCTCAATGATTGACTTAGCTTCATCAGGTGTAGGGAGCCTGAATGCGTCAAGAAATATGTCCTTGATGTCATGAAGTGTTTGTTTCTTCCTATGCTCCCTTTTGAGTAGCTCTTGGTGTTTCTTCCTTGCCAGAGCATCCTGCAATATGCTCATTTTCTCTATGGTGATTGATGTAAGATAAAACTTTGGCAAATCAATCACCTCACCTAAGTTGATATCACCATAGGATGTTGCATCATTAACCTTAGATGTGCTAGGACTGGGCCTTGATGCTTGTAATGGTGTAGCTTCTATACTCAGCCTATGAAGTGCTTGACTAGGAGTATGAGTAGCAATGTCTAGTAAGGTAACCAGTGTCTGAATTATTATTGATTCCTCTAGTTTAATAGTCAAGACTGAATGTTTAGTAATATCCTTCTCCTTTTCTTTAGTTTGAGCTCGACCTTGTGCTTGTGGTGTAGATGCAAGATTGGCTTCCTAACTTGTTTGGACTGGTGTCCCTTCTTTCTCAATTATTATAACTATTGGTACTAAGGCATTATGTACCTTAGTGTTGATATGTGAGGACATTTTTTCCTTCCTTTGGTATACTACCATATACATTGTATGGTGCACCTCTGTAGGGGTAGGAGTGGGGGGGGGGGGATTGGATACTACTTGTATTTTCTACCCTGCAGATGCTAATTCTACCTTCTCAATCTCATCCACACTCACCAAAATAGGATGATTGCATAATTATGCCTTAGTGGTCAAATTATTCAATATCTTTTTCATATCCTCCTCTATTAGTCGATTGATGTTCTAAATGGTGATGTCATAGACATCCTTAATCTTTATTGTATCTTCTTGTGGACTGGCACTCGACATATGTACTTCTGGTAAATTTTGGTCTTATTTTTTCTCCTCCTCAATTGTTGCTTCTATAGTTCCTTCCCCATGTACTTCCCTTATAGATTCATCATTTGTTACTTCAATTACCTCGTGTTCTAATTTTTCTTGACCTACTTCCATAGGTGCTTGCTCAATAGCCTTTTGTGTTGTCAACCCATAGATCATTGTCCATATTTTTGTGTTCTACTAAACAACTACTTCAATTTTATTCTATAAAATATGAAAGGCTCAGTATTTTTGAGAAAATCTCCCCTTATAATTGTTAATAGCCTTTTTCATTTCAGATTTTCCAAGTCTGGCATCACTCTTGCAAGTGTAGTCTCTCTAATATTTCTCTCAATTGTGAGACTATATTTCCACCTTTGCTCAACTCTATCATATAAGCTCTTGGGTAAAGAGTTGGAAATCTCAATTGGAGTCATCTTACAAATTTCCATCATGGCATATATAGACTCTTCTACTTTATCCATTTCTATCTTCCCAAGTTTATCAAACTCAACATATGTAAATCCACTTAAATCAACATTATTCTTGATATTTTCACAGAAGTTTTCCAAATCAGAAGATGGACTGTGCCTTACCACTTTTAATTGGTTGTTGTTATCTAACTTGGTCCTCTCCTCATTTGATTTAGCTAGGGTAATATATATCCTTCTTTTTTCTGCTTAGGTTTATCTTCTTTTGTAGCTATACTAGCTCTCTTGCCTTTAGGCTTATAAACTTCCTCAGTCTTCTTAGCAATAGCTCTTATGCTAGCCCTAGTAACATGAACTCTAGGCTTTTGTTGTGTAGGTTTCACAACCTTTTTGGGTTTTCTTTCTATTGGCTTCTTTGCTTTTCTCTTCTTCTCTTTTGTGCCACTAGGTGATTCATTGGCTTCTTATCCCTCAATGCCTTCATCAAATTATGTTTTTCTTCTCCTTGGTCTTCACCTTGACCCTATGTAAGAGCTAATGGTGCTTGGGTAGGTGTATCTTCATCATCTTCATTTTCTTCTTCTTATTCATCTCCTTTTCCCTCTTCACCAAATTGTTCCTTGAGCTTCTTCACAATCTTGTTCTTCTTTCTCAATACAGAAGCTATCTTTAAATCGATTGTGATCTTTGACTTTGCTACATCATAATTTCCAAATGTAGTAGCATCCTTATCTACTTCCTCTACCCATAAAGTAGTGATGGCTATACGTAGATGCCTCATCCAGATTAATATCATAAGGTAATGGCCTAAGCCATCCCACCCTTAGAACAACAACTTGCACATATGTGAAATCAACATCAACTAGAAAAAAAATCATTGAAATGCTTCTCTACTAGTGACAATAGAATTCTCTATCTTTGTTTCATTGACTTCTTAAAGTCTTCAAAATAACTAGTCATCATAAACTCAAAATTATCTCCAAGTTGCTCTATGAATTCACCAATCTGCATTGCAACTGACCCGTTAGTCTTCTAAGCTACTTTCCCAAATATGGGAAAAGTGTTTTACACATAGAAAAATATACAAAAAGTATTGAACCAAATTTGCATTGTGCACTTTTTGTCTATCTTATGGCTCCCAAGTTTTTAGATAACCGCAGGAGTTGTAACTCGACAAAGCCATAAGAAAGATCCTTATTTACTATCTTGTAACCGAAATCCATAGCCATCATGGTACATTGTTCAACATATTGAATTGAAAGACTTTTTGTGCAATAACTCTCACTACAAATGTAATTAGGCAATCAGTAATTGTGTCTATGGTCATCCCTCTCTTATTCCATAGTGCCCTTGTATTCTTCTCAATTGCTTCTTTTACATCACTCCTCATAGTCTTTGGTCTATCTAGGGTTGGATACCCTATCACTCTATGAATAATACTCTTTTTTATTTTCATAGGGCCATCCTCCAACCATACAAATTTTTCATGTATTCTACTAAGAACAATCTCAATCCACTCTATCTTGAATACGTTCAAAAAATCTAGGGCAAGGGTTAACCCATTTCCCTCTACAACCTTTTATTCTTATTTCAATACTTCATTTTCACACAATTTTCCATATAAGTCTCTTATTTCCATGTCTCAAATGCTTCCAATGTTACAAGTGTAGTAAAACCTTACATCTTGTATCATTAAAACTTGTGGTGGTGTCATAGATAATGCTCCCAAATCCTTCATAGCAAATGCATATGATAACTGGTATTTCAGCCACTTAATGTGATCCATGTTAGACCTAGCTACAAGCATATCATCAACATATAAACATAAAATAATGTAGATGTCATCATCCAACCTCTTAAAGTAAACATAATGATCTAAATGACACCTACTATATCCATGCTCATGCATAAAATTGTGAAATTTTAGATACCATTGTCGAGGTGCTTGCTTCAAGCCATATAAACTTTTCTTCAATCTACACACTAAGTTCTCCTTACCTTTGACCTCAAATCCCTATGGTTGTGCCATATATATCTCTTCATCCAAATCACCATGAAGGAAGGATGTTTTAACATCAAGCTACTCCAAATGCAAATCTTTAGTAGCCACAATACTTAAAATAGTATGAATAGAAGTCATTTTAACAACAAGAGAGAATATCTCATCAAGATCAATGCCTTTTTCTATGCAAATCCTTTTACGACTAATCTAGCTTTAAATATTTTCTTACCTCCATCTTCTTCTTTCAACTTGTAAATCCATTTATTCTACAAAGCCCTTTTACCTGCAAGCAACTTTCATAAATCCCATGTTTTATTTTTCAACAAAGAGTCCATTTCATCTTTCATTGTAGACTCCCACTAAATCTTGGTATCCACTTGCACAACTTCATCATAAAATTTAGGTTAACTAGCATCTATCAGTAAAATAGAGTACAAAGAAGGAGAAAATCTTTCTAGAGGTCTACTTAGCCTTGTTGACCATCTAACATTCACTGGTGTGTGTGATATTTGTTGTTGCAATTGTTGCACATCATGAGGAATTGTTGGAATATCATCTTTTCAAGTATCATCTAACACTACATAATCATTTTATTTCTTCTCAAGTTGTTGCAACAGATCTTTGTACAACACTTTCTCATTGAATATGACATCCTTGCTTCTTACAATTTTATGATTTTCAAGATCCCCAAGCCTAAAACCAAATTCATCAATGCCATATCCAACAAATACACATTTCTTTAACTTAGCTTCCAGCTTGGTTGTATTTTCAAAATTTATATGACCGATTGCTTCACAACTGAAGTTCTTGAGAAAAGAATAACTCACCTTCTTACTGGTCCATCCTTCCCATGGAATACCACAACCCAAAGGAGTAGAGGGACCTTGATTAATCAAAGACATAGTAGTATTGACAGCCTCTGCCCACATGTTTAAGGGAAACCTCATGCTCCTTGCACACTTCATTATTGTCCTATTCATGCGTTCAACCACTCCATTTTCCTGTGGAGTCCTTAGAACAATTTTCTATCTAAGAATACCATTAGTGGAGCAATAATCTTTAAATTCATGACTACAATACTTACCACCATGATCAGATCTGAGACATTTTGATTTCTTACTAGTCTCATTTTCAACCAAGCATTTCCATTTCTTAAAAGTTTGAAATACATTAGATTTCTATTTAAGGAAGTAAACCCATACTTTTCTAGTTGCATCATCAATAAATGTAACATAATAATGAGAGCCACCAAGGGGAGATACTTGATCCTGTCCCCATACATATGTATGTACAAGCTCTAATCTCCCACTTCACTTTTCCTTCCCACTCTTCACAAAACACTCTTTTTTGTTTTCCATACACAACTTTCATAGAAATCCATATTAACACATTTCAGACTTGGTAAAACTTGTTAAGAATGAAGTACTTTCATACCATTCTCACTCATGTGCCCAAGTCTATTGTGCCACAATGTTGTATCAGAATCTACAATAACTATTTGTTCTCACTGCTCAACTGCATCAATTATTCCTGAACATTCATTTTTATCTAAAACAATCAAAGTAGAAGGAATAGTATGACCTGTACAAAGATACAAAGTTCCTAGTTCCACACCTTTTGCTACTAAAAGGGAACCTTTTGAAACCTTTCAATTTTTATAATTAAAAGTAATGACACAACCCTCATCACTGAGTTGCCTTGCTAAAATTAAATTCCTACTCAGCCTTGGAACATGTCTTACCTCATGTAGTATCCAATGATTCCCATTCTACAACTTAATCTTAACTTTTTCCTTTCCAACAATTTGACAGGGTTCATTATCTCCCAAATAAACAAGCCCAAAATTCCATTGGACATAATCAATGAAATAACCTCTATGAGCTGATGTATGAAATGAAACACCAAAATCTAAAACCCATGAATCATCAATAATTTCTAAAGATAGAAGCAAAGCATCCTTTTTGGATTTTTTACTTACCATAGTTGGCTCCTTGTTCCCTTCTGGTTTATCCCCTTCATTGTTCTTTTGAGTCTAGCAATTTTTCTTCTTATGCCATGGTTTTTCACAATACCAAAAATATCTCAGTCCTTTGGATTGAGACCTCTTTGCCTTTGAATTTTCTCTTGATTTTCCATGATTTCCAAAATTATTTCCTCTCTTAGTAATTCTACCTTTTCTTTGTGTGTTTAAAGCACTTCCTGATGTAGATCCATAGAAGATAACTCATAGGAAATTGATACCCACAGAAGATAATTGACAAGAAAACTACATTTGAAATAATTTTTATGTTGTCATTGAAGTCAAACCTATTGGTGAGATAGTTTTCTATCTAATCTAAGTGTCATATTTGTTTGATTGACAAAGAGGATTTGAGAAGTTGATCATAAGAAAAGAACCTATATAAGGAGGTACAAAGGAAAACTATCTATATGGACAAAGAAGATATGTGTGTGTGAATGAGTTCTAGAGAGTTGGAGCAAATGCTAATGTTGTTGACTGGTGAATCTAAGTAGAAGGTTGAATCAAGTTGAGAAGAAGTGTAGGGTGATTGCTAGAAGGAGTTTTGAGAGAATCATAGATTGAGATGATAATGAAGGCCAGATAATGAATTGGTTTATGAACAAAACATATATTTGTACATGCAAAGTGAGTTGTACTTAATAGATCAAATCTATTGTTACTTTATAACCATTGTGAATAGTATTTGAAATCCTTTAATTAAGGTTGACTTAATAGGCACATTGACTTAAGAATCCATGTAAAACTTTTAATAGGGTGATATTCTAATAGAATGTTCTAAAGTCCTCTAAAAAGGCCACTCCTAATAGGGTCATTAAATCCTTTATCAAGAATGACATGGAAAAGTAATTTTGTAAGAAGTACAAGAGCAAGATGCGAAGCTGAGTAGAGAAGAGAAAAAGTGAAGGAAACTTCATTGCTAAGGTTTTGATGAGTGATCTGAGGTTTGATATTTGGATTCAAGGTTCGTGACTTGGTCTAGAAGGTGTGAAAGTGATTGGTTCAATTGAAAGAAAAAAGGAAAGAAGAACATAGTAGTAAATTGCATGTTTGAGTAGTGAGCTCTTCTTGTAGTTGAAATTGCATGTTTGGGCAGTGGGCTCATCTTGCATACATTGTACTACAACTCCTAATAGGGTTGGAATCTCCTAATAGGGATTCAAAGTCTCCTAATAGGGACTCATATGTACTAAATGTTGTAATAGACTCCTAACAGAGTCCATCCTCTAACAAGGAATACTTATATTAGTACATCATCTTGTGGGCATCATTTCCACCAGGGTTTTCCCTCTAATCAAGGGTTTCCCTAGTCAGAATATCTAATGTAATTGTCTATGTGCATCTTATTATGGTTGTTGTTTAATTTTTTTGAAAGGTTAAGTTTTTTTTAAAGAAGATGAATATTTTAATTGTTGAATAACTGATTCATCCCCCCCCTCTCTCAGTTATCTGAGTGGACTACTGTTTCTAACAATTGGTATCAAAGCATCAAGTCCTTGAAGATAAAGTTTCACAACTTTGCGAGATCCATGGAAAACATGTTTAGGAAAGATAGTCCAAAGTTTGATGGAACAAATTATGACAGCTAGAAGGAAAAGATGAAGATAGATCTATTGTGTATGGGTTTGGGATATTGGATCTTGACAAAATCAACAAAGACAATAATTACTGAAAGGATTTGAAAACTTGTACCGAGGCAGAAAGAGATCTTTTTATGTGCAACATGAGAGATAAAGAATCACTATTGACTGCACTTCCTAAAATTGAATGCAATTAGGTAAAATCACTTGCTACTTCTCATTTGATTTGGAAAGCTTTGGAAACTAGTTTTGAAGGTTATGCACATTCTAAGAAGTTGAGGCCACAAAGTTGGAATTGTGCATTTCAAGATGCTAAAATGATGGAAGATGAATCTGTAAGAACATATGCAGGCTTGATATTAGAAATCACTGCAGGTATTAAATCTCAAGAAGGAACCATAGAAGATGATGAGGTTATATGGAAGATATTGAAGACTCTAACAACACCATTTAAGTCAACAGTCCAAATGATATAGTTGTTGATATCTTGTACCAAAGATTTCAAAAAAGAGTCATTACTTGGAAGACTTGAAGTAGTTGAGAATAAGTTTAGACAATCCAGAGAATTGACCAGAATAGAGACATCTTTCAATGCCTTGAACATTTGACCTAGTTTATCAAGAAGTACAAGTGCTAGAGGAGATTTTTCTAGTAGCAACAGATCTGAGGAGGACAAAAAGATTGAAGGAGTAGCCCTTCTATTAAGAAGAGAAAAAGGAGGTAAGAAAATCTTTAAATGTTGGACTTGTGATGAATATGGTCATTATGCATCTAAGTGTCCCAAAAGAGAGAAAAAGTATAAAGGAAATTACAAACCTAGAAGAGATAGAGAGTGCTTGTATGCAAATGAAGATAATGATTTTGATGAACAAGCAGTAAGTGCTAGAGATGGTGATATTGGTAAGTTTGACACTAGAAGTGATGAAGGTATGTTTATTGATTATTCATTAAAAAGCAAGGCTTATAGATGTTTTAATTAGAGAACTAAGACTATTATGAAAAGTGCAAATGTGAGAATTGATGAAAAATTCATGATACAAGAGAGAATTGTTGATTACAAATCAGATGATGATGTTTTTAGTAAGCCAAGGAATGATGAGGTATTTCATGAGACTAACAATGATTTGAAGAATGAAGGAGAGCCAAGGAAAGAATAAAGCTTGGTACCTTCAGTAGAGCTAAGAGTTGAGATAACAACTCCTACTTCGAGAAAGAATATGATAACAAATCACCCATCCGAGCAGATAATTAGAAGCAGAGACAAAGGTGTGATGAAAAGAAGAAAAGTAAATGAAGAACTATGTTTGATATCTCAAGTTGAATCTAAGAATGCAGATGAATCATGTAAAGAGGAATTGGTTTAGATTGTAAAGAAATTTGAAACAAGCTATAAAAGAGGAATTGGTTTAGATTGTAAAGAATGAGACATGGGAATCGGTCCCCAAGCCAGCAAATAAGAATGTGATAGGAACTAAATGAGTATTCAAGAACAAGATGAATGAACAAGGTGAAGTTGTAAGGAACAAAGAAAGATTGGTATGTAAATATTACTCACAACAAGAAGGAATAGATTATGAGGAGACCTGTGCTCCAGTGGCTAGAATAGAAGTAGCAAGATTATTCTTAGCGTATGTAGCATAGAAGAAATTCAAAGTGGATCAAATGGATGTCAAGTAAAGTTTCTAAATGGAGAACTTGAAAAAGAAGTGTACATTGAGAAACTTAAGGTTGTCCTTTGACATATGACAAGGACATAGTATGCAAACTGAAGAAATCATTGTATGTCTTGATGCAAGCACTCGAAACCCAGTATGCAAGGTTGGACAAGCATTTGAAAAATCTTAGATATAGAAAAGGTATGGTAGATAGTAATCTATATTGAAAAAAAATTGATGATGGTTTGATGATTTTGGTAATATTTGTTGATGATATCATATTTTGAGGAAATGATGATGAAAGTGATAAATTTGTTGAAGAAATAAAGAAAGAATTTGAGATGAGTATGATAGGAGAAATGAAATATTTTTTAGGATTATGGATTATACAAAATAAAAAAGGAAAATTGATTTCTTAAACAAAGTACTTGAATGATTTACTGAAAAGGTCTGGTTTGGAAACATGAAAACTCATTGGAACACCTATGGTAACTAAACACAAGTTATCTACAAAGGATGAGACACCTACTATTAAGTAGAAAAAAGTACATATCTATGATTAGAGGATTGCAATATCTGACTCACACAAGGCTGAATATAGAAAATGCAATTGGAATTGTTGCAAGATTCCAAGCTGATCCCAGAGAAGCACATTATGGAGTAGTCAAAATGATATTTAGATATTTGAAAGGAACATCTTAGTTCAGATTATGGTATGATAGATATAATGATTTTACTCTAAGTGCTTATATTGATGTTGACTGGGTAGGTAGTATGGATGATAGAAAGAGCACCAATGGTGGAGCCTTCTCTCTTGGAGGAAGATTGGTTTCTTGGTTAAGTAAGAAGTGAGATTGTACATCACAAAGTACAATGAAAGAGGAATATGCTGTAGAAACAAACAATTGTAATCAAGTTGTTTGGATGAAGAAGATGCTGAAGGATATAAGGATAGAAATCAGTGAACTTGTTGTCATACATTGTGATAACAAAAGCATGGTAAATATGTCTAAGAATCTAGTGTTTCATTCAAAGACCAAGTACATTTCTATCAAGTATCACATGTTGAGAGAGAAAGTTGCAAAAAAACAAGTTAGATTGGAATATGTGAGCACTAAAGAATAGATTATAGATATATTCACTAAGCCTCTTCCCAAAGAGAATTTTGAGTATTTGCGAGGTATGCTTGGGGTTATACCCCTTCCTACATCAAAGTAGATGATGCAAGAGTGCACCAGTCCAACATAACAAAGCATCATTGTTGACTAGACTAAATATTGACGCTTCTTGTATGGGGGAGTATCTATTATGGATAGAGTGATCTAGGACTCTTGTTGGATGTTGTTTTAAATAGTGTCTTTGGACGCTTGAGCTATTTAAGAATCAATTTTTGTAGAGTTTGATGTAGTAAAGTTGGTTGCTAAAACCTTTGAAATTGATGTCAATGGGGGAGAAGTTTGACATGAAAAACAAGATGTTTGAAAGATGTACAACATGACAGTCGAGAAAAGTTTGACATGAAGTACAACATGGAATGATAGTTTGACATAAAGCACATCAAGCTATATCAATGGGGAGAATGATTGATGAAGAGGATTTGAAAAGTAAGATGAATAGTATTTTTTTGGTATTCTTGGAACTAGATACTTTTCATCTATGTTGCCATCAATGCCAAGGGGGAGATTGTTGAGAGATTGTTGGAAGCATGAATGTTGATGATATTCCAATGCAGAAGTATTGTAGATATGTTACATTCATAACTAAGTTTTTCATTGATGTCAACATAGCAGTCTTCTATGGTATTTGATAGTGGAACAATAGAAAGATCAAGTTGGTACAAATGACTAGTGGAATATTCTAACTATCTGAGGTTATGAGATATACATTTGAGTTCCTGGTTTATGAAATTAACATCAAAATAAGAAATGATAACTCTAGAAGAAGTTATGTAAGTTTTGGTGATGTCTATTCTGAGATAGAGCTTACATAAGCATGTTCTGGTAAATTTGTTATATCTCCTAGTAGAATTGTTATTCTAAGAATTGAGGTTGAGAATGTGAAGGAAGACATCTTGGTGATGACATGGCTAAGTCTTCTCATCATAATATTGCATGGACAAAAAGTTATACAAGTTATAAAAGTTATCACTAAGTGTAACTTATTATTAATATGGTCTTGTTGGAAATTTGATTAAAAAGCTCATTGTTGTTGATGATCAAAGAGGGAGATTGTTGTAAATGAATGTTTTCAATCATTGTTTTGTCATTGATGTCAAACTTGCTATTTGTACGAATGACATTTTTTTATAAGATCCAAGTGGTATCACTTAGTTGATTGATGAAAAGGATTTGATCAACAAGATGTAACAAGAGCACCTAAGGAAAAAGGTTGAGTTATGATGTTGTAAGGGTAAAAGCACACACTTGTGTCACCTTTTATAAAGGAGAAGTGGTATCAAAATTTAAAGTCTTCAACTTTAACGAAATAAAAGTGGCATTTGTGCTTAGAATTTGAAGATGATGTAAACTAATGAAATGTGTAAAATTGGATGAAGTTTATGTCTATAATTTATTTATAAAAATTGAGTGAAATTTTTTTTTTTTTTTGAATTTTTAAAGTGTATTTTTAATTTTTTTTAAATACTAAAACTAAAGATTTTTTTTCCCGTCAAACAAATATATGAAAATGTTCATATTTTGGTTTGATTTTGGAATATCTTAGAATTAACATGTATACCTAGTGCACCGAAAAAGAAAAATTGAAATTCAGCTAATATTTTTGAAGTTATAACTGGTCAAAGTCAAAGTTATCAGAAATTGACAATTTTTTTCTCCGGTCAAACTTTTTCCATCAAATCTACATATTTTTTAAAACAAATTACATATTCTTGAAGAAAACTCTCTCCTCTAGTGCAACATAATTTTTTAAAATTTTTTTTAACATGATTTACTATTCTTTTCTTATTTTTGAATAGACATCTTCTTGAATCTTAAGATACCTACTTGTAGTATTTTTAAATTATAACATATTATTCATAATCAAAATTTTAAAAAATTTATATGATCATAATCGTGACTCTGAGAACTACAAAAGTATATTTTTAGTTTAAGAAAAAACTTCAATTTATTAGGTCAAATTGGCCTTCAAAGTGAGATGTTTATAGAAGTTCTAATTTTTTCTTGTTTGGCTGCCACATAGGATGCCACATAGATTGTTATGGCTGAAATTATTTTGGTTGAAATAGTTCTGATCAGAACCCCTATCGGCAGATTAAACTGCTAGCGGTTAATGGCACTATTTGATATAAAAAAAATTATTTTTTCTTTTAAAAAAAATTAAATATACAGGATAGCGAAAATTGGAAGAGGATTTTCAAAAGACAATTAATTTTGAAGCAATTTTCAACAACTATTATGCAGATTTAATCAATATTGCAAAGGATCGAATATTTTGAAGGTGCTTTTTTTCTTTTCTACTTATTTTTATTTTTATGTATTATATATTGAACCATTAGTTGATATTTAGTGTAATCTAAATTTATTTATTTTTGTTTCTATAGATTGAAATATTCAATGGGTAGTAAAAGGAAAAGATCAAGGAAATATGATAGAAAAAGAGATGACAAAATGAAAGGCCATACAAAACATAATCAAAACCAACCTACTGAAATTCCTAAACAGGATGAGATTCATGAAGAAAATGAAAGTAATGAAGAGGAAGAAATTGAGAGTTATATTGATAGAGACAAATTAGAAAGCATAAAAAATTTGATGGATTTGGATGAAGAACTACTTTTTAACCAAATTCCATCTAAAGATATGATAAATGATAACACTATCAGAAAGTATTGTCAGAACATGTGGGATGAATATTTCAAGGATAAAAGTATATTTGGACAAGCACAATTATTTGTCAAGTTATTTAGGAGAAAAGATATGAGACCTGTTTTAGAGTTGTTAGGTGTTGATAATAGGAAAATTCATGCGCATAATATTAATAAAATGATAGTTGAAAACTTGCAAAATGCTTATAAAAAAATTGACAACACAACTCGAGGAGGTGATTTGACTAATGCACGCAGAGCATTGATGACTACTATATCTAGTAGAAAATTGACACACAGAAAATAGGTACGTGCAATTTCTGATGTACTACATATATCTAGAAGAACTGTCCAGAGATACATCAAGAGGAGAAATATGCTAGATGATAACATTGAAAATAACTGGGCGAATATTTGTAGAGTTGCTCGAAAAGACAAGATTTCTGAAGAAGTAAAAAGACAAGTTATTAAATTTTGGACCACACATTCTCATGTTTCTTCCAATAGGCATGATACTATACAAATTAAAGATCAAGAAACAGGGGCCAAAATTGAACATCCAAAACATTTCATAGATATAACTCAAAGTGAATTATTTGAAGCATTCAAACAAGAATTTTCAAATGTCAAAATATGTCAGAGAATGTTTGAGAATTTACATCCTTCCTTTGTACACATAAATAAGATGTGTGAAACTTGTTGTTGTAGAAATCATGTTGAATTTGGTCTACACTTGCAATCATTTAAAAAAGTTATGGCAGTACTTGATCCTAATTTGGTCATCCCTAGCAGTACAGCACAATTTAAGAGGTCCATATTATGTGATAAATTAGAAGATTCAGATGAATTCAAAGTGCAATGCATCAAAAATCAGTGTGAAGATTGTGGAGATTTACACAATTTTTTTGAAATTATGCAAAGTGAGAATATTAATGAATCCACACTAGTTTCATGGATGAGATATGAATATGAGACATACTAAAATAATAGAGGAGATGAATCCAGAAAAATTGTATTGAAGGAGAGTGAATTGCATTATGATGAGTTCATGACCAAGTTTTGTCCATTGATATATCCACATATCCAACATTGTCATGGTGCATGATGGCAAGCTAAACAGTTTCATGATTTTAAAAATTATTTTCCACCTGGTTGTATACTTTCAGTTGTAGATTTTTCTAAGAATTATACATTTGCACCTCATATAGAGCTCCAAGGCTAATATTATCATTCTGAACAAGTTGCAATATTTGTGCAAGTGACCTATAGACATGCACAATTTGAGGTGGATCAGAAGAAAGATTGGATGAAAATGAATGCATCATCATCAAAGAGGTTCATTTCTATATTAGTGATGATAAAGTTCATGACAGGAGTTATGTAGCTCATTATTTTGTAATGTTCTTTGAAGATCTCAGAAATTGTGGAATAAATGTTTCAGAGCACTAGATTTGGTCTGATGGATGTGCAGGTTAGTATACACGAAATAGTTATATGTTTATTTAACTTTATTTTAACTTATATTTATTTGGACATGTCTATTTCTATTTGATATATGTACACAAATAATTGTAGATACTTATCATGTTTCATGTTCATAGGACAATTCAAATCTGTAAAAGCATTTAATTGGTTAGCAATGCAACATGCTAGAACCAATGTTAGGTTTTTATGGAATTTCTTTGAAAGTGGACACGAAAAAGGGGAGCATAATGGAGCAGGAGCATGTATAAAACATGCGCTTCGACAACATGAACTTGCAAGTAAATATATGCATTTTTTAAATGTACATGTTTAATACTCTAGTAGCATATATTTTAAATTTTACATATACATGCATATTGTATGTACATACAGGGAATAGGATAGAGAGCGCAAATCAAATTGTTGAATGGTGCAAAGTTCATTTTGCTACTTGAGATACTATGTTACTTTTGGGAGATGAAAGGTGAACTAAGTTATATTTATTTTTAATATATTTTTCAAATCAAGTTGAGTTTTTAATTAAATATTTATTTTGAAATATGACAATTATTTTTTGTATTTGTAATAGATATAGATTGATCTAATCCTTACAACTGTCAAACGATTCCTGGTATTAGAAGTTTACATCAAGTGATGACTACAGGAAACCATAACCCTCCAGTAATCAAAGTAAGAGAGAAAACATGTTTTTGTGATGACTGCATTAAGGACAATCTAGTGAGTGCATGTGAAAATATTGGGAATGGATATGTTTCACATTGGAATTTGAAGGAGATAGTTAGAAAGCCTCCTTTTGAAGATGTTGACATTCACTTTGGCATTCATGATCCTGTATATTTAGCTGATTATGAGTGCATTTCTGATTTAGTTATGGCAGGTTTGTGTGCATATATACATATTTATAAGTTAATATACATGTATATTTGTTTTTAAATTAATTTATATTTATCTATATTTTTATATACATGCAAGAGATATTTTTGCAGTTCAAGCCTTGCCAAATAATGCGAAAAATGTGGACTATTATCTTTTAAGATGCACAAAAGCAAAACACAAATTGCTAGAAGGAACTATAGATGTTGATCAACAATCATATCTAATTGGATCAATTGTTATTGAAGGAACATATTATCAAAAAACAAGGGTAATTGATAGTAGTATTGAATTTATTGAATACAAGCTTGGAGAAAAGGTTTTACACTACAGTAACCATGTTATAGCAACCAAATTACAATTTGAAGCAATACAAAGAAAAGGACATCATGGAAATCAAAAGTGGAAATTGTCTATTGAAGAACATGAAAAACTTCTAGAGATAATAAAAAGTAGAGAGGATCCAAACAATACATTGTTTGTGGAGCTCTAGTTTACCTATGTACTTATTGTGGAGCTCTAATTGAGCTATGCTTGTATAGCTCTTATACTTTCATATTTAATATTGACAAGATATTTGTTTTATAAATTTTTTTACATTGGATCATTTATCTTGGATATGCAAAATTAGACATGTATTGTTATTTTTATTTAAATTCGACATGGATATCTCATTTAAGACCAAGTCTCTTAGGACCTCCCCTTAAGACAATCTATTAGGACCTCCCCTTAAGACCACCTTTTACCTGACCTCTCCTTAAGACAACCCCTTTAGTATTTGTATGTATTTATATGTACATTATTTATGTTTTCTTACATATGATTGTTAATGTTGTTATGTATTTATGTACATGTAATCTTTATATGTTCTTCTATGATACATTCTTTGTGTTTGTATATAATTTTTATGTTCTTGCATGTATTAACTTTTACTAATTAAATATTGTAACATGCTTTCTTTAGGTCATACTCTTTATATGTTCTTACATGTATATGTTATATGAACTATGTTACATATTACATGCATTATATTGTATTAATTAAATGTTGTTAATTATAGTTAATTAAGAATGTATGTCATTAAATAGAGTTAATTATTAAGACATTAAATATAATTAGATTAAATATAGTTAATTAAGACATGTCATTAAATATATTTAATTATACTTAGATTAAATATATAGAACTTAATTATACTTATATTAAGACATGTCATTAAGTATAGTTAATTAAACTTAAATTAAGGCATTAAAAACAGTAACATGTATGTATAAATATGAACATTGAAAACATATACATATGTATATTAACTTTTATTAATTAAATGTTGTAGTTCATGCATTCTTTCTAGGTGATCATAGTCTTTATATGTTCTTATGTACATGTATATGTTATATTCTTATGTACATGGACCATTAAAATTATATAGTTAATTACACTTAGATTAAGGCATTAAGATGAATAACTATACATATACATGTAAACTTGAATATTGAAAATATGAACATAAGGCATTAAGATGAATAACATATAGAAACATGTGCATAACACATACATGAGTTACATAAAAGATTAAGACATCAAAAGATCAATAAGATAGACGTGTACATTAAAAGATCAATAACATACATGTGCATATATCTAGAGAATATAATATACCCATATCAAATGTATAAAAATAGATCATGTATCAAATGTCTGGAAATAACATATATAAAACATCAAAATCTCCATATAAACATGTATTTGGAAATAACATATAAAACATCATTTAGTGTCCATGATATAAACACGTATCTGGAAATAACATATAAAACATCAAAGTGTCCATATAAACCATGTATCTGAAAATAACATATAAGACATCAAAGTGTCTGGATATAAAATGTATGCATATGGAAATAACATATAAAACATCATAGTGTCCATATAAATATGTATCTAGACATAACATGTGTGTAATAAAATAAAAGGCCACATATGATCTAATCAGCTACACCCTCCCTCCTGATCCTAGGCCTTGTCCCTAAAAGGGTCTATCAGCTGCATCTGAACCCTATGTCAAATCATAACTTGAACCATTTAATTATGTGTACAGACAAATTATATCAAGATCTACATGTATATATATGTATGTATGTATGTATGTATGTATGTATATATATATGTGTATATATATATGTATACATATATATACATATATATGTATACATGTATACATATATATATACATATATATGTATACATGTATACATATATATACATATATATATATATGTACATATATATGTATACATGTATGTATGTATATATATATATGTATGTATGTATGTATATATATATGTATGTATGTATATATATATGTATATATATATATATATATATACATACATATATATACATACATACATATATATATATACATACATACATGTATACATATATATACATATATGTATATATATATATACACATGTATATGTATTATACATATATATATGTACATATATATGTATGTATGTATATATATATATGTATATACATATACATGTGTATATATATATATATACATATATGTATATATATGTATACATGTATACATATATATGTATATATATATACGTATACATATATACATATATATGTATATATATGTACATATATATGTATATATATGTATATGTATATATATGTGTGTGTATATATGTACATACATATATGTATATATATACACACATATATATATACATTTACATATATATACATATGTATGTATATAAACATATATATGTGTATATATACACATATATATGTATATACATACATGTGTATATATATAAATTGTAACATAGTTGGGACTCACGACATGTAGGATATGTCGGTGTCTGCAGATCAGCAAAACGTAACATACTATCACTCAAACCCTATAACATATACACAAACACTCACATATACATAAATTTAAACATATAGACATATTATTTACTATAGTAAAAATAAATCTAAACACATAGAGATATTTACCGTAGCATTATGTAATGCTTTATTGATCTGACTGATATCTTAATCATGTAATGAAAAAATAGTATCAGTGTCCAAGTCAATGGTGCGGCCCTGATCTGAAAGCATGGAAGTAAATAGACCAGGTTGTCTAGCTCTGAGATCCTGAGTAGGGGGGGGTGTTGTAGGGTCTTGAGTAGCTGGGGTTGGTGTTGTAGCCTGGGCTTGTGTAGCAGCAGGAGCAGTAGAAGGTGCAAGAATGTCCTCCTGCCTCTGTGAATCCTCTAGGACTACTGTACATGACAAAATATGACTAATCTGAGAGCTCATGTCACGAAGTGGAATCCCTGAGAGTGTAGATAATGCTCGATATGCATCTAAAAGATCAAATGCTAAATATGATGCCAAACGATGCAATGCATCCACCTTTAAGACTGTAGAAATGTCTACAGGAGAAGGTATGTCTGCAACTCCATAATCATCATCAGCAGGTGTGCTAGATGATGCAGCTATGGGAGCGGTACCTCGAGACTGTAGCATATATCTACTACATCGATCAGAAGAAATCTCGTGTAACTGTGTGGCAATGGTGGCGATGCTCAAAAAAATTTGAGTCCTAATTGTGTCATCAGGAACACTCTTACCTGCAGCAGCCATTTGTGGACCTCTCGGCATAACCAAAAGGTTTGGACCCACCATTGCCTATTTTTTAACAGGCACAGGAGTGCCTGCGGGTCTAAATCTGTTAGAAAGTCTCCCCTGACCCTGCCCAACATGCCTTGGATAATCTGTATAGTCAACATCATAGTGTAAATGAAATTCTACAAACAATTGTTTGTAGAAATATAGAGGGAACTCATCCTTCTGTGGCCATCTATGATGAGTGGCCAACCAACAAGTTGCGACGAGTAGATTAGTACACTTCATCACAGAGTAGCCTCTAACTCTGCGACAATTTGTATAAGATGGAAACATGGATTTCACCATGCCAGTGGAAACCTTAGTGTTAATCTGTGTGTACTTCACAATGCCAATGACACTGTGAGATAAAGAAGAATAAAATGTCTCAATGCTCATATCATCAAAAGGGTTGTATGATTCAACTGTCTGAATCATACAAAATAACTCCTCTCGCATTGTTGTGACCTTCTCCCTATTAGGGAGGGTGGTAGAAGAGGAAAGTGAGGTATCCAAAACTTGCATAGCATGAGATAATCTCGCAACTATATCTCTAAATAATGGTTGTCTATCATGAGTGGAGGAGGTCGATTTGCATGCTGTACCATACTCAACACTCTGACCCCCACCATGAACACTGGCATCCCCTAAGGATGTAGGAGCACAATCCCTAGAACCAGATGCCATAATATATATATGAAAATAAATATGAGGATATGAATGCGAAGCTACAAGAGTGATAAATATCTAGAGATCTGCACATGCATATATATACAAATATAAACATACAAGTGTATTTAAATTAAAATAAGTAAAAGTTAAATTTAATTTGAAACACACATACATATAAATACACAACATTAAATGTATGGTGCTAAATTCAATCATGTAACATACATATGTATTTTAAAACAAATTATCTTAGAGACCATATCTAGTGTACATTGTAACGTGCTCATGCAAATGTGAAAAATAAATATTCGTACATGTACATGTGTATATGCAATAAAAATAAAATAAAATTTCTTGATTAAATGATAACTAAGTGTAGACATGTATACATGCAATAAAAAAATATAATTCTTGACTAAATTCTAGATTTTGATGTAAATGCTTTGATGATTATGGGGAGTGTAGATGAGAGTTAGGACATAGGGATAGAAAAATTTGTTACTAGATAAGTAAATGAGTTTAGTTAGCAAATGTTAGTTTACAATTTAGAACTCATGACTTAATTTAGTAGTTTGAATTAGAGTTAAGAATGTTAATAAAGTAAATGGGATATAGTTTTATTAAGGTTGATAGTAAGGTCAGTCTATTATGTGCTAGTAAACATATAAATACCTATTAGAACCTATAACAGACGTAATGACCTAGTAGGAGTCCCTAGGTCCCCTTAACATATATATGGATAAAAATACCTAGAAATGTATCATAAGAGGTCGTTAGGTGTCATTTGGTAATGTAAGAATCATCATTACCTAATAAGACCTATTATATCCTAATAATACATATTAAGACTTATTAGAACCTATAAAAAATAGTATGACCTATTATGACTCCTATGTCCCCTTAAGAAACACATGTATGGATAACATACCGAAAAATTTAATGTATAAGTGATCTTAATGTGTTGTTTGGTAATGTAAGACTCATTATTACCTAACAATACCTATTATGTGCTAGTAAACATATGAATACCTATTAGAACCTATAACAGACGTAATGACCTAGTAGGAGTCCCTAGGTCCCCTTAACATATATATGGATAAAAATACCTAGAAATGTATCATAAGAGGTCATTATGTGTCATTTGGTAATTTAAGAATAATCATTACCTAATAAGACCTATTATATACTAATAAGACATATTAAGACTTATTAGAACCTATAAAAAATAGTATGACCTATTATGACTCCTCTGTCCCCTTAAGACATGGATACATGGATAACGTACCTAAAAACATATCATTTAACTGATCTTAATGTGTTGTTTGGTAATGTAAGACTCATTATTACCTAACAATAACTAGTTGTTAAAATGAACATCATCAATATCTAAGTGCAGTTCATTCAGTTAGTAGAGGGCCTATGTTATGGTTATAATGTGGTATGGGTTATGATTGTAGTTAATATAAGGTTATGTTAGAAGGTGTATTTAATGTCAAAATTAATTTCACCATAAGAGATTATTGTTTCACCTCTCTATCCATCAGGTTATGTTAGAAACTGAACAATGTCCCCTAAAAGTTTGCTACATTTTTTACTAATGTTTTTCTACATTTTTATCTCATGTTTTTCTATATTTTTTAACTAATTTTTTTGACATTTTAACCTAATGTTTTTCTATATTTTTACCTAATGTTTTTCTACACTTTTAACTAATGTTTTCCTACGTTTTTATGTCATGTTTAATTACATTTTTGCTAACAAATTAATTTAAATACCATTCTAAAATAATCTAAAATAATTAAAATAATTTAAACATATTAAAAAATAAACAATTTTAAATATTTCACTCACAAAATAGGTAAAAAACAACTACTTTAAGTAAAATTAACATCTATTAATCAAAAAACACATTAAAAAATCATTAAAAAGTGGGGAGGAAAAAGCCACTAACTAGTTACGACTGAAACACTTAACCCGCTCTTCAGGACACTAGGAACCGCAACAGTGAAAATGATAGTTGCAAGAGGTTTACGGTAGTTTTATTGTGGCACGAGGTTTCATCCAGAACCGTTCTGGCCAAAATAGTTTCGGCTGAAATGGTACATGCCATGTTGACACGCGAAACCACCATGCATGTTCGACCGAAACTGTTCCGGTCGAAACTATTTCGGCCGAAACACTGAAAGATATCACAAAGGGTGACAGAGGTTTATGTTTTCACCCGTAATGAAGTGCCAGGATCAGTTAAGACAATGGTTAAGTAATGTATTGATGACATACTCATAGACATAGAGGTTGGTCACACTTAGAAACATTAGAGGAAGAAGTTGTAACAAGGTTGACTGCAAAGCTTAGACTAAAATCTTTAGTGGGTGTCGAGCAAGTTAGTTGAAGTTGAGAAAATTCTCTGTAGGAGCTGAGTAACAAATACTTTAGTGTGTGTCAAGTAATCTTCAAGTGTCGAGTAAAGATTAGGTGCCGAGCATCCAAAAAAATTTAGTTGGTGCAGAGTGATCTTCAGGTGCTGAGCATTAGGAAAAACATAGTTGATGTCGAGTAACACAGTATGTGCCAAGCACTAGTATTTCAATAGTCTCGAACTATTGCATTATTTCAAATGATGAAGATTCACCAAATCTAAGACAAATTAGTGGTTACAATTAATTTTTTGAATGAGTTGGAGGATAAGGATGATGAGTTGTTGGCACAAAATCTTATGTAAATAATTTTTTGTCAAATTCTAAAGGATTATTCAAGAAGTTTCTAGAGGAAAGATAATATGGGTTAGATGCAATGAATCCTACCTAATCCATGTAAATTGAAATTGAAAAATAGAAGAATTGAGTGGGAAAAGGAAATCTAAGACTTCTATTTAAGGAGTCATAGACCAAGAAGAAGAGAGTTGTTGATATTGTTGCTGCTGAAGAGCCAAATTTGCAAAGTACTTGAAAGGGTGTCAAGAAGGAGACATCTAGGAGAAGGAAGAGCACAAAGGCTTTGCTTCTATGAGTGGTCATAAATAGATGATTGCACTAGTACATTAAATATGGAGACTCAAGGAGATGAAGCTTGAAAGTGAAGGCAAGCTATTAAGAGTTGTAGAGATTGAAGGCTAGGCAAGGGTATGAGCTGAGAAGTGATCTGAGATCTGCAAGATAAGTTGTATGTTGTAGCCAGGTCAAGATTTTCTAATACTCTCTAGCAATTGTATTAGATCTAAAAATCCTATGGACTTAGGTTGGCCTAACAACCATTTTTAAATCCTTTAAAAGGGTGGCATTCCAAATGAATGTTCTAAAGTCCTCTAACCAAACCCACTTCTAACAGGGTGGTTAAATCCTCTAACAAGGTCACATTTAATAGTTATTCTAAAGCAATTCTAAAAATTGGTATCAGAGCTTTTTGCTGATTTAGTTTCAAGGTACTAGAAGGAGGAAGATCAAGATGTCCAAGAGAGAAGTTCCCAAGCTCAACAAAGACAACTTTGATGCATAGAGTAGTTTTATGAAATTGTACCGTGGATTAATAGGTGATTATGCACAAACTTGAATTGGAACAGAGCATGTAACTCCAGTATGACACCTCACTACAGATGACTTAAACAAAAAGAAGGAGCATAACCAAGCAATGTTGGAAATTGCATTTGCACTTAGCTATGTTGAATATGATGACATCAAAGACTGTAACACTGCATTCAAAATGTGGAAAACCTTATTAGATATCTATGGAGGTGATCAGAATGTCTAGAGAGCAAAGAGAGAAAGCCTAAGAGGAAATTTTGACAACATGAAGATGTAGGAAGGTGAAAATGTTGCCAAGTACACTACAAGAATAAAAGAAGTGGTGAATGCAATAAGAAGTCTAGGTGGACAACTGGAAGAAGAAACATCCATTAGCAAATACTTGAGATCTCTGATCCCTATCTATGCTATCAGAGTTTCAACCATCCAAGAGATGAGTTGTGTACAAGGGAACACACTAACCTTTAAAGGAATAGTTGGAAGACTGATTGCATTTGAGCTATCCAATTTTGACAACTATAGACCTGAGAACCTTGAATTTTCTTTCAAGGCCAAGATGATAATGAAAGACACTAAGGAGGTCACATCAAGAAAAAGGAGAACGAAAGGAAAATATGTATCCAGTGATAGCAGCACAGATGAGGAAGATGTGGAACAATTAGAAGCACTATTGGCTAGGAGATTCCATAGAGGAAAAGGAAAATTCAAAGGTAAGATCCCTATCATATGTTTTAATTGCAATGAAGTAGATCATATTTCTATAAGATGTACACAGAAGAAGAACCACAAAGAAGGAAGCAAGTATAGGAACAAGAAAGAAGATGATAGCAAGGACTACAAGGAGAAAGGTAAGAGATGCTATATTATTGAAGAAGATTCTAATGAAAATGATGATGAAGTAGTCTATGTAGCCATGAAGGATGAGTCAGACAAAGATGAAGATGAAGCAACAACATTGGTTACCTATGTGAACAAGAATGACAAGTGGATCATAGACAGTGGATGCTCACATTACATGATAGGAGATAAAGGTAAGTTCATTACCTTTACTCAATATGATGGAAATAGTGTTAGATTTGGTAACGATGCCCCATGTCAAATCAAAGGAAAAGGTTCTATCAAACTTACAGAGAAAATTTCATGTGATAATGTATACTATGTTGAAGGATTGAACTACAACTTGTTGAGTGTATCTTAGTTAGACAATGTAAGTTTCAAAGTGAAATTTGGAAATAAAACTGTCAAGATCTATGATATTGTTGGAAATTTGATAGGAAAAGGTGAACAAACCAGGAGTAATCTATTTTATCTTGATATGGAAGAAGCAACATGTCTTATTGTTAGACTTGATGATGTGTGGTTGTGGCATAAAAGGTTGTGTCATGTTAATTTTGATAATCTAATCAGCATTAGCAACATTAGTAAGAAGAGAAAAGTCAGAGGAAAGAAAACTGCCAAGATCTATGATATTGTTGGAAATTTGATAGGAAAAGGTGAACAAACTAGGAGTAATATGTTTTATCTTGATATGGAAGAAGCAACATGTCTTATTGTTAGACTTGATGATGTGTGGTTGTGGCATAAAAGTTTGTGTCATGTTAATTTTGATAATTTGATCAGCATTAGCAAGAAGAACAAAGTTAGAGGAAACAAAACTACCAAGATCTATGATATTGTTGGAAATTTGATAGGAAAAGGTGAACAAAATAGGAGTAATCTATTTTATCTTGATATGGAAGAAGCAACATGTCTTATTGTTAGACTTGATGATGTGTGGTTGTGGCATAAAAGGTTGTGTCATGTTAATTTTGATAATTTGATCAGCATTAGCAAGAAGAACAAAGTTAGAGGGTTGCCCAAGTTGAAGAAACTTGAAAACACAATGTATAAACAATGTCAACTAGGGAAGATGACTAAGTCTAGTTTCAAAAGTAAAACACACAGTTCCAATGAAGTACTAGATTTAGTTCATACAGACTTATGTGTCCCAATAGAAGTGCAAAGCTACTTAGGAGATAGATACATAATGCTATTTGTAGATGATTATTCCAGGATGATGACTACTATGTTCTTAAAGCAAAAATCTGATGCATTTCAAATGTTCAAGTGGTATTTGGCTAGAGCTAAGAAGGAAACATGAAAGAATCTGCAATGTCTATGTTCAGACAGAGGAGGTGACTTCATATCAAGATAATTTGAAGTATTTTGTAATAACAAAGGTATCAAAAGGAAAACATTAGCACCAAGGACTCCATTGTAGAATAGTATTGCTGAAAGGAGAAATAGGTCAGTGATTGACTATGCAAGAACCTTGATGATGGAGAAAATGTTGCACTAAAATACTGGAGAGAACCTGTAAGTATTGCAGTCTACACACTAAATAGAGTTCAAGTCAAGAAAAGTACAAATGCAACACCCTTTGAATTGTGGTATGGTCATTCACCTAATTTTAAACATTTCAAAGTATTTGGTTGTAAATGCTATATTCTGAAAGACACTAGAAATGGAAAGTTTGATGCAAAAAGTGATGAAGGTATATTTCTTGGATACTCCACCAAAAGTAAGGCATATAAGTGTTTGAATACTAACACTAACAAAGTTGTGGAGAGTGCAAATGTAAATTTTGATGAGCATGCAGAAGTTTAGATTGATGAGTCCAAGCAGCCAAAGGATTAGAGATCCTTTGTATACTTCTATGAAGGAATGACTATTGAAAACAATGTTGCAAATCAAGTTGGGAATCAACAACAAACTTCAGTATCTATTGAGTCTCAGCTTGTGAATGTCGATTTACATTCAGAAGCCAAGCTATGGAATGTAGAAAATGCACATTCTAGTTCTCAGAATAGTATGCAAGAAAGAAATGATGAAATGGTAGATGAAGAAGAACAAAATGACTCTGAAGCTAAAGGATCAAATGTGGAAAGAAGGACCGAACCTAGATTAGCCAAGTATGTAAGAAGACATCACCCTACAGATCAAATCATTGGTGACAAGGATGCCAGAATCATGACAAGAAATAGGCTCAGAAGTGAATCATGTCTACTGAGCAAGGTTGAACCAAAAATAGTAAAAGATGCACTACAAGATGATGACTGGTATAAAGCCATGATAGAAGAGATAGATCAAATTGAGCATAACAAAACATGGTCTCTAGTTCCTAGACCAACTGATAAGAATGTGATTGGTACCAAGAGGGTGTTTAGAAACAAACTTGATGAGAATGAAGAGATAACAAGGAACAAAGCTAGACTAGTTTGCAAAGGCTATGCACAAGAAAGACTTGATTATGGGGAAACATTTGCCCCTGTTGCAAGAATGGAAGGAGTAAGAACATTACTTGCATATGCTACATATAAAGGTTTCAAAGTCTACCAGATGGAGGTGAAGTCTACTTTTCTGAATGGTATACTGGAAGAGGAAGTCTACATAGAACAACCAGAGGGATTTGTTGATGAAAAGAATAAGGATATGGTCTGCAAGCTGCACAAAGCACTTTATGGATTGAAGAAAGCACCAAGAGCATGGTATGAAAAGTTGCACAAATATCTTGTGAAGATAGAATTTGATAGAATAGATGACAACAACAATTTGTACATCAAAGCCAAAGAAGGTAAAGACATTTTGATTTCAGAAATATTTGTTGATGACATAATATTTGGAGGAAAAGATGTTTTATGCAAATATTTTGCCAATCAAATGAAACATGAATTTGAGATGTCAATGTTTGGAGAAATAAAATTCTTTGTTGGATTGCAAGTACATCAGTTGAAGCATGGCATATTTTTGAATCACTCCAAATACATCAAGGAAGTACTCAAAACATTTGGGCTAGAAGACTCAAAACTAGTTAGCACACCAATGGCAATAGGTCATAAACTATCCAAGAATGATGACACTGCTAAAGTAAATCAAACAATGTATAGGTCAACGATTGTAAATCTGCAATATGTTGTACATAGTAGACCAGAAATTGCATTAGCTATTAGAATAGTAGCAAGATTTTCTACCAATCCAAGAGAAAATTGGCTAATGGCAGTAAAAAGAATACTAAGATACCTGAAAGTAACTGATGACTTTGGTTTGTACTACAAGAGGAATGAGAAATTTGAATTAAGAGCCTATACTGATGTAGATTGGGGAGGCAACATTGATGATAGAAAAAACACCAGTGGAGGAGCATTTTTCTTAAGAAAAAGGTTGATTACATGGACTAGCAAAAAACAAAGTTGCACCTCACAGTCCACTGCTGAAGCTAAATATGTGGTAGCTACTATAAACTACATCGATATTGTATGGATCAAACATTTGCTACAAGGTATGAAGGAAGAAATAACTGAGCCTATGATACTCTATTGTGATAATACAAGTGTTATTAACATGTCAAAGAACCCTGTAATGCATGTCAAAACCAAGCATATTGCAATCAAGTATCACTATGTAAGAGAATTGGTGGAAGACAAACAAGTGAAGATGGAATATGTTAGCTCAAAGGAACAGATTGTTGATATCTTCACAAAAGCACTACCTAAAGATGCTTTTGAGTATCTTAGAGGTAAGTTAAGGGTGATACCCTTAGCTAAGGCTACTTGAAGCAAAAGAAAGAATGCCCTGCATCAAATGAGCTAAAAGTTGAAGATTTTACACATTGATGCAGAGGAAGTTTACTTTGGGTTTTATGTCTGAAGTAGTAGAAATGCTAAAATGGTTTTACATAGAGGTTGGTCACACTTAGAAACATTGGAGGAAGAAGCTGTAACAAGATTGACTGCAAAGCTTAGACTAAAATCTTTAGTGGGTGCCAAGCAAGTTAGTTGAAGCCAAGAAATTCTTAGTAGGAGCCGAGTAATAGATACTTTAGTGTGTGTTGAGTAATCTTCAAGTACCAAGTAAAGATTAGGTGTCGAGCATTTGAAAATTTTTAGTTGGTGCCTAGTGATCTTTAAGTGTCAAGCATCAAGAAAAATATAGTTGATGCTGAGTAACACAGTATGTGTTGAGCACCAGTATTTCAATAGTGTCGAGTTGCTGCATTATTTCAAATGACAAAGATTCACCAAATCTAAGCTGACTTAATGGTTACATTGAATTTTTTGAATGAGTTGGAGGATAAGGATGATGAGTTATTGGTACAGAATCCTATGTAAACATTTTTGGGTGAATTCTAAAGGATTATTCAAGAAGTTTCTAGAGGAAAGAGAATATGGGTTAGATGCAATGAATCCTACCTAATCCATGCGAATTGAAATTGAAAAATGGAAGAATCAAGTGGGAAAGGAACTCTAAGACTTCTATTTAAGGAGTCATAGACCAAGAAGTAGAGAGCTACTGATATTGTTGTTGTTGAAGAGCCAAATCTGCAAAGTAGTTGAAAGGGTGTCAAGAAGGAGACATCTAGGAGAAGGAAGAGCACAAAAGCTCTGCTTCTACAAGTGGTCATGAAGAGATGATTGCAATGGTACATTGAGTATGGAGACTCAAGGAGATGAAGCTTGAAAGGGAAGGCAAGCTATTAATAGTTGCAAAGATTGAAGGCCAGGCAAGGGTATGAGCTAAGAAGTGATCTAAGATCTGCAAGATAAGTTATATGTTGTAGTTAGGTAAAGATTTTCTAATATTCTCTAGCAATTGTGTTAGATCTAAAAATCCTATGGACTTAGGTTGGCCTAACAACCATTTGTAAATCCTTTAACAAGGTAGCATTCCAAGAAAATGTTCTAAAGTCCTCTAACCAGGCCCACTTCTAATAGGATGGTTAAATCCTCTAACAAGGTCAAATTTAATAGTGTGTTGTAAGCCTTTAACAAGGCATCACTTCAGAAGGGTGAAAATTGAGTAGCATGTTACTGGTGGTTTTTCCCAAATTGGGTTTCCATGTAAATCACTGTGTCATGTGTTGATCTCTTGTGTGTTATACTTGTATGTTGATTTTGAGTAACTTGCTAATTAGATAAGTTAAATCTTGGATGAATGAATGGTTGAAAGGGTTCACAACACTTAGAGAAAAAGTTTGAATATGACATTTGGACCTTGAATAACTGATTACCCCCCCCCCCCCCCCCCCCCCCTCCCTTCTCAGTTATTCTAAAGCAATTCTAACAAGTCCTATAATGATTAATTAAGAAGGTCTAGTGGTCGACTCATGGAATTGTATTGTGGACTCGACATAAAGGAAGGACATTTTCCTTTATCAAGAATGACATGGAAAAATAATTTTGTAAGTAGTATAAGAGTGGAATGCAAAGTTGTGTAGAGCAGGGAAAAAGTAAAGGAAACTTCATTATCGAGGTTTTGCTGAGCGATCTAAGGTTTGATATTTGGATATGAGGTTTGTGACTTGGTCTACAAGGTCTAATAGTGACTAGTTCAGTTGACAGAACAAAGGAAATATGAACATAATGGTAAATTGCATGTTTGAGCAGTGCTCTTCTTGTAGTTGAAATTGCATGTTTGGGCAATGGGCTCATCTTTCATACATTGTACTAAAACTCCTAACAGGGTTGACAAAACTCCTAATAGGGTTGGAATCTCCTAACAAGGATTCAAAGTCTCCTAGCAGGGACTCATATGTATTGAATGTTGTAATAGACTCCTAATAGGGTCTTGTGGGCATTGTTGGTGTTTCAAAACTATAGAACAACAAAATGCTCAATACTAAAATGATATTACTCACACAACCTAAGGATTAGCCAATTCCTATTAAAAATTATATGTGCAACCCATTTGGATCCAACTTCAACAAAACCAAGGGTGGTTTCTACTCTTTAGGCTCTGCAAAACCAGGGTGGGTATACCTAGGGATGATTCAAGGCTGAAAAAACACTGTAAGAGAACTACTTTAGTTTCATTCTGATTCTCATCTCATATCCTCAACTACAAGCATAATTCTGTCATTTTGATTATCACATCCCATATAACAGATCTGGCCATAATTCTTCTATAGATTTGCACATGTTCTTAGCAATAGTGGCTAACTAAAGCTAAAACATTCCATGCAAACAAGTATTGACCAACTTTGAAGATCTTTAGGAAATAAAAGTAAATTTGATTATAAGTCTGCATTTGAAAACTATTTATGGCATATTTCTCTTCTAGCTGGATCAATTTGATCAGTGCCTAATCCATTAGGGCTAAGAGTCTACTACAAATCCATAGATCTAATTTTTTGCCTTACAACAAATATTATCAGCAATTCTTATTAGAATTTATCATTCTAAGCATCTTTCCTATTACTACAACAAACTTATCAAATTCATCAAAGCTTTTACTTAATCCATTGTACTCATAGCACTGATAAATAGATATACAACCTAAATGGATTGCATTCAATTGCACAAGCTTTTACTCATACAATATCAAGATAACTAAGTAACCAAAAGGAGATAAAATTCAGAAAGAATTGACATGGGGACAGCTCATAATTTGTATTCATTTTCTTTGAAAATTGTATACATTTGCAGTAAACTCAGAATGACCTTAGGAAGAAACACAAAGATCATTCTAAATTAATGTATTCTCAGGAACTAATAGAGAAAATAAATCATAAAAACCTTTTCAAACAATGGACTGAAAATAAACTAAGTATGCCACCTAGAGCATTAGAAAATCGGACCACCCTCTAGCCCTAGAATCTCATTTAAATAATATGAGATGCAACAAGCTTTAGGCTAAGAGAGTTTGACAAAGAGATATTTATATACACCTATCACAAAAATAACAAAACGAGAGTAACAGAAAGACTTATAAATCAAACATTCCCTTTGTGGGTCCCTTTTTGTTACATCTCTTGAAATTGACAAAGTACAACGATTTGATTCTTCTATCAATTTGATTCCTCATAATGCATGGCTATGAGGCTTGAAAGTGATGTGTCCTCATCAGTTACTTGCAAGTTCACTTTAACCTGGGGATTTTCTTTGTCTTCATCATCAACTGTTAAAGTAACAGTTACACTTGCATCATCTTCTGCCTCGTCATCTTCCAACATCTACTCAATAGACATGAATCTATCTTTCCACTCATTATAAGCAGTGTCATCTGGCCAATCAAAATTTAGAACCTCTCTTTGTACAGTTATTAAAGAAGTTGCAACTACTTCTATATCAACAAGGTTTTTCCTGACATCATTATAAAATAACTGTATTTTTATTAGCTCCTCATTTGTCGTTGCCCATAATAAATAACTAGTTTTATTGATAATTTTATTCATCCTTTCACAAAGAGTTTCGTCTAATTCTTTTTTCCACTCCTCTTTTTCTTTTATTTTTATCAACACTTTTTAGAGCACAAGGAAATAAATCAAATTTCTTTGCAACATATTTGGAGAAGTAAATAATTAATCTTTTTTGAAAAGAATCTTGTTTTTCATCAAAACCTTGCAATTTATTTAGCAAATCAAAGATCTATTCTATTTGATGACATGGTATTTGAATGACATATATACACATAATAGTGATATCTTTATTTCTTTCTGTCCATTTCTACATAAGGGGTCTGAATGTAGCTTCATTTTTCTTCAACTCATTCCTGATGGTTGCAATCCTTGATAAAAAATAAAAAAATCATGGCCATTCAATTCTATATACCAAATACATGACACCCTGCCTCAATTTTTCTTCATACTGATCATTTAGTTCCACATGCTGTGCATATAATTTATTCTTTTCTACCTCAAATTCCTTTGTAGTGTAGAATGATGGCCTTTTTGGAGTGTTTGGTATTTCAACAATTGGAGTTGATTTAAAGGGCTCAACAGGTGGCCGTGGAGGGTACATAATCCTTGGTTTACTAGTTTCTTGTACTTTTTGCTTCCCAAGTACCTTCTCCATTTGAGATAATTTGTTCTCTAATGATTGTATCTGCATACCCCTCTTCTCATATGCTTTCAAAATCTCTTAAAACCTAGCATTGAGTTGAAAAAATCTATCTTATTCCTAACCAGATACAACACTACCAAATTTCAACATTTCTGAGGCCAGTCCAATTATTTGTTTACTGCCCATCTCACCAGCTCGGAACATTGTCAATGCACTAGTATGCTTTGCAGTGGAAATTTCCTGCATCCTGGTCTTTTCCCTTTTTTTAATGGACCAAATGACAAGAACTTGATGATCATCACTAAATTTGACTCCTCTATGAGCTTGTAATACCTCTTCTTCAGTTTTAAATTGGACATCTTTTTGCTTCCTTACTGAATCAAAGACCATGGCGTTCATTGTGTCCCATTCTAGAAAAATAAGGATTCTTGACTATCTAATGATTTTCCTACCGACCGTAGGGGTAAATTGAGAAAAATCATTTAAAAATTTGGACTTTACTTCCACCTTAATAACAAAATCCGATTTATCAAGTTGTTCTGCCTTTATCTTTTCACAAGTCTTCTCAAAATTTCTTATATTTAGCCTCCATAAAAATTGAGCAAATGCTCTAGATTTCACAAAATTTTCATCATTAATAAATCTTTCTAAGGCTTGGGCAACTATTGGATCAATTTCCTTACCTTGGTAATTAGAAACAGTTAAATCCAAGGAAGGTGTAGGTGGTTCTTGTGGCTCCCCAATCTCCAAATCTATGGAGGTAACAATTACATGTCCCTCTCCACCAATTTGTCTAAGCTGCTCTCTTAGAGATGTTTGGTCATCAATTCTTATTGGAGATTGGCTTGGGGAATATTGCTCCATTTGAGAAGAAGACCCGTGCTCTAATTTTTGTCTTTTTGGAGCACTGGTTGCAGGTGGACTTTTTGGCCGTGGACTTTGCTGTAGGGGAACCTATTGGACATTTTTAACCATCACATAACTTGCTCTTTTCTACAAAGTATATTGACCAGGAGACACTATATTTCTACTGTTTATTCTCCTCTACACCTCTGCAGCCTTGTCTGGATAAGCCTTGACATATGCATCCTTCTTCTCATTCATGGCCTTTATGATCACAACAAAATTATTCATCAATGTCTGCATCTTGGCTCCCCAATATTTCTTATCTTTCAATGGATCATAATGGGGGTCAAAAGAATTAATGAATTCTAGGGTTTTGCTAAATACTATCCTTTTCTCCTTTCTCAATTCTTGTTCTTTCAAAGTAAAAACATTTATAATCACATCCTCTGGGTAGTAAACTTGTTGCACCATTTGGGAAGCTTTTATTCTCTGTCTTAAGAGGTCATAGAATCCTTCAAGATCAATAAACTTGGCATGAGATTCTACCATGTTATATCTTTCTAAGAACAAATTCAAATGCTTCCACCCTTTCCTTACAAAGACAAAATCATGTGCCACAGTAACAATTGGAAAAATGTACCCTTCTTAAGCAACTCCCTCTCATCTATAGTGCCTATTTGCCATAGCAGTTCAACTATTCCTATCTTCAAGGGCACATGAAATGGAAGCACATGAGGCTTTCCCAAAAATCCATACACTCTTATTACTATTGAAACATTATAGGGAATTATATCCCCCTAATTATGACTAACCAATAGCCCTTTGGCATGGTCCTTGGGTTTGACCAATTCTAATAGTGCTTGTGGAATTCTAGGGTTGTCTACTCTCAAAAGCAATCTAAGCTTTGATTGAAAATATCTATCAAACCTCACATAACTAGCATCTGTGGCTTCTAAGGTCATATCCACACTTCATAACTATATTGGATTCCTTTCTTCATTCCTAGTTGTTTCTAGTTCCATACCCTTAGAGAAAAAAGAAAATCCCTTATACAAACATACATACATGAGCAATGAATACGAACAAAAATATTTATCCACTTTTCCCCTTGCTATCCCCACTAAACCATTGTGAATTTCCTTTGCAAGAAAACTAACAAAATCTAGAATAGTGCTCATTCCAAATTGAAGAGTTTGAGCCATTATGAGGACAATTGAGCCCAGGATTTGTTCAGCTTCATCCATTCCAAAAAATTTACAAAGAGAAATATATAATGCCTGAGCTCTAGGGTTAAAATGTCTTTTCAATAATGGCTCAAGTGTGCTAGTAGTAATCATAGACAAAGTTCCAACTTTAGCAGCATGCTCCTGCAATGGCCCTCTACTCAAATATATTCTTTGTGCATCATATCTTGCTTGCAAATCATCCATATCAATGATTTCATGCACAACATGGTTAGGGTTGAGGTTAAAAACCTCACTAATCAGCTCAGGGAAAACACTAAAAGGATTCACTCCAGAATGATTCTTCACCCACCCTATAATAGGATCATATTTCTTAGCTAGGTCAGTCAATAAATCATTGTCAAAGAAAATTGTAGGGATTATTAATTTTCCAATGTCGAATTCCTAGACATTGCTCAAGGGGGTATCTAAATTCCTTTCTGGAAACCATTTTTTGAACAATTGCAAACCCCTGATAAACACTTGGGCGTCTCTTAACCAATTTTCCCTGTCATAGAAACCCTCATTGATAATTACCCTAGGGTTCTTAGGAATGAGCTCCCTCCTTTGGTTATTTCATTTACTGATAAGGGAAATTGTTCCAAGAAATCGTCATGCATAGCCCTCTTTAAGTAATCAATTTTCCCAGAGAATTCTTTTTGTGGAGGCATCTTTAAAAATTTTAGAATCTCCCAAACACCAAGTTCTTGATTTTTACTGGTTTAAAGATCACTTACCCACTAAAATTTTTTGCTTCTTCTTTCGTAACTTTCTCTGCAAACTTGTTGAATTTTTTGTGAAATTTCGTGCCCTAGCTCTAGAAGTCTTTTCGCGCTAAGAAAATCTACAATTTTGTGACTCAATAATGGTGAGTTTTCATGTTATATCTATGCATTAAGGTCGCACGAAAGAACTCTGAATCATATTAACTCCTGTGGCTATTATTTTAGTGTTTATGATTCAACTTTGAATTTCACCCGTTGATCTAGTGATGATCGGATGGCTTTATTTGAAAACACAAAAAGCTTTTAAAATTTCAGAGCACTCAGCCACGTGTCAAAAGGGCGTATGCCTACATTATTTAAAATTCCTACAACTTCTTATTGCGGGCATGCGCTCTCCGTCGATTTTGCCCCGATCGACAGTGAGCCAAATCCTTTTCTCTGACGGCCCACTCAGCTAGCTTAACCAATAAAATATTGTCTTTTAACCAATGTGCTCTGACTAATCTAAATGTAGCATTTAAAGTTTCCACGCCCATGACATCATTGCTTCCAACTTGGCATACTTGTCACCCACTACCAATGAGCATGCTTTACTTCATCTGAGCTTTCCAGCATGGCATGACTCCTCATTTCTTTCAAGGCTCGGTTCCACTTTGTCATGCGTCACAAAGGCACTTTCCCACATTATTTAAAAGTCAAGCATTTCCATAATGCAAGCAAGCCCTAACCCTCGATCTTGTTTAAATCTATGGTGATAAAAATCTCGCAAAATTGTATACATAGTCAGCTGGATGGACCAATGAGACACTTCCTCGATATTCCAACTCACCTAACAACTGCCACAAATGACAAGATGTCATCATCTTCTAAGCAAAATGGGCCCATGACATCACACTATGCCACGCGTCACGGAGGGGCTTTCCCGCGTTGCTTAAAACTTGCATATCTTGATATTGTGGGCCAGCCCTTGATTCATGCTAAATCAATGATCACAAAATCTCGATTTCAAAGTATTAACATCACTAAAAGACCAATCAATGACATCACAGGAAATTCAAAATGTGCACGGGAAACACTAACAATTCTAAAAAAGGTCTGACTGATTATGACAACAAAGAACTTTGCAGTGCACTGACGTTTGAACGTCAACAAGGGCTACATGTCGAAAAGGTGCTTGCCCGCATTACTTAAAGACCTTGCAGCTCCATATTATGGGCAAGCCCCAACCCTCGATCTCAAAAGGATCTATGGTACTTGAAAAATATTGCAATTAAGACAAGCTTTATAAGGTTTATCAAAAAGATTAAAATGTCACTCTTACGTAAATAAACCTTTAGGATAAAGATGTCCCACAAAAATTTATTTGAAATGATACTTTCTAAAGGTTTCAAAGGCTAGGGCCAAATAGGGCAAGGCACAAGGTTACTTGGTGAATTTTTCCAAGGGTTTTGACTGAATTTCAAATTATTTGGGGCACACATTTAGGGTTTTTCACTACTGAATACAACAAAAAAAAGGTAGTGAAAAACCAGGCCAACATGCATCATTCCCATCAAGGTTTTCCCTCTGATCAAGGGTTTCTCTAGTCAACATATCTAGTGTAATTGTCTATGTGCATCTTATTATGGTTGATGTTTACTTTGGTTGAATGGTTAAGTTTTTTTAAAGAAGATAAATGTTTTAATTGTCAGATAACTGATTCAGCCCCCCTAGTTATCTTGATGGAATATTGTTTCTAATAATAAGATCTCAAGTTATTTAATTTTTTGATTTTTGAATTGGTGCATCTAGACCTTAGATAACTTATTCACCCCCCCTCCTTAGTTATTCTAAATATTCTAACAATTGGTATCAAAGCTTTGGTGCTTGTAGAGAGAATTTTAAAGGTACTCAAGGCTAAAGATCATGGCATACAAAAGGGAGGTAACAAAATTGAACAAGGGTAATTTTCTTGCATGGAAAATGTTGATGAGGTTACATATAGCTAGTATTGGTGATGTTGCATTGGATTTTGTGGACAATGCATATGTGAAAATAACAACAGTCCCTTTGACTGCTCAAAAACTCAAAGAAAAGCAAGAACACGATCAATCAATGTTGGAGATTGCATCAACCCTAAGCTATTGCTAAGTTTGATGACATAAAAGAGTGCAAGAATTCAAAGGAAATGTGGGATAAACTAAAGACCATCTATGAAGGAGATGATAATGTCTTAAGTGCCAAATTAGAAAGTTTGAGAGGTAAATTTGATGAAATGAGAATGACAAAAGGTGAGATCATAGTTTAGTATTGTACAAGAGTCAAAGAGGTTATCAATGCTATTCAAGGAGCAAATGAAAAGATTGAGGATGAAACAATAATCAACAAGGTATTGAGAACTCTACTTCCTAGTTATGTAATTAGAGTTTCTACAATACAAGAACTAATGTTGGAAGATGTAATTGGTATGCTTACTACTTTTGAGATGTCTAATTTTGATAATTACACTCTTTCTACAGTTCAATATACTTTTAAATCACAACTGGTTCTTAGCAAGAAAGGAAAAGACAAACATGTGAAAAGTGATAGTGATATTCTTGATGATGAACTTGATGAACTTGAAGCACTGAAAGGTAGGAGATTTGGAAGAGGTAAAGGAAAATACAAAGGTATACTTCTCGTAATCTATTTTTCATAGAACAAAGTTGGTCATATTGCTGCAAGGTGTCCTGATAAAAAAGACAAGGATGAAGGAAAAGAAAGTAAGTACAAAGGAAGAAGAGATAACCAAGATTGCAAGAAGAATAAGGACTACAAGGACACATGTAAGAAATCTTGTTATATTGTTGAAGAAGAAATTGACATTGAATTTGAAAGTAATGATGACGAGGTAGTCTATGTTGCTATGAAAGAAGATTCAAATGAAGATGAGAAAATTGCTTTAATCTCCTATGTAAATAAAAGTGATAGATGGATAATTGATAGTGGTTGCTCTAATCACATGACTGGTGATAGAAGTAAATTTGAGGACATTGGACCATACAAGGGAGGTTGTGTTAAATTTGGCAATGATTTTTCATGTCTTATGCAGGGTAAAGGGTCAATTCAACTAACTGATAACATTACATGTGACATTGTTTGTTGGGTTGAAGGACTTAACTATAATATGTTGAGTGTTTCACAGTTAAACAAATTAGGTTTCAAAATTGAATTGCATTGTAGAAATGCCAAAATATTTGATGTTGATGGTAAACTGATTGGAAGTGGTGATCAAACAAGAGGTAACTTGTTCTATCTAGATTTATCTAATAAGACATGTCTATTTGTACAACATGAAGATATTTGATTATGGCACAAAAAGTTATGTCATATAAATTTTAACAATTTGGTTAGCAATAGTAAAATAAAAAGAGTAAGAGGTTTTCCTAAATTGAAGAAACCTAACAATGCTATGTATAAACAATGTAAATTGGGATAAATGACAAAGTCTAGTTTCAAAATTAAAATACATTCATCCAATGTTATTTTGGAATTGGTTCATACTGACTTATGTGGACCTATTGGTGTTCTAAGCTATTGTGGAGATAAATACTTCATTATATTTGGTGATGACTACTCTAGAATGATGACTGTTATGTTTCTTAAAGAAAAGTCTAATGTCTTTTAGCTATTTAAGTGGTACTTGGCTAGAGTTGAAAAGGAGATAGGAGAGAGTCCAAAGTAGTTGAGATCTGATAGAGGTGGTGAATTCATTTCCAATGAGTTCAACATATTCTACAATGGTAGAGGAATCAAAAGATATATATCAGCACCTAAGACCCCTTCTTAGAATGGAATAGCTAAAAGAAGGAATAGATTGGTCATGGATTGTGCTAGGACATTGATGATGAAGAAAAATGAATCACATAAAGACTAGAGAGAAGTTGCAAATGCAACTTTCTACACTATGTACAAAATACAAGTTAAGAAAGGTACAAATACTACACCTTTTGAATTGTGGTATGGATATGCACCTAATGTGAAGTATTTCAAAATTTTTGGAAACAAATATTACGTACTTAAACACAATAATGGAAAACTTGCTGCTAAAAGTGATGAAGGCATATTCCTAGGATATTCAATGTAAGAGCAAAGCTTATAAGTGTATGAACTCTAACACTAACAAAGTTGTGGAAAGTGCAAATGTGAATGTTGATGAATATACAGGAAAAAATGAAGCTGAATGTAAGATAGAACTTGACGATTATAGTTCATTCATAACTGTGAATGACAATGCTCCAAGCACTCCACCTAAAGAAGAAAATAAAGCTGCAACTACAGATTCCCAATAGATTGGAAATGTCAAGTTGCAACAACTAGTTTCCAAGCAACAAATTATGGGTGCCAAGCAATAAGGAAATGATGTCGAGTCACAAACATGTGAGAAATATATAATGCCTAAGCTCTAGGGTTAAAATGTCTTTTCAGTAATGGCTCGAGTGTGCTAGTAGTAATCATAGACAAAGTTCCAACTTTAGCAGCATGCTCCTGCAATGGCCCTCTGCTCAAATATATTCTTTGTGCATCATATCTTGCTTGCAAATCATCCATATCAATGATTTCATGCACAACATGGTTAGGGTTGAGGTTAAAAACCTCACTGATCAGCTCAAGGAAAACACTAAAAGGATTCACTCCAAAATTATTCTTCACCCACCCTGTAATAGGATCATATTTCTTAGCTAGGTCAGTCAATAAATCATTGTCAAAGAAAATTGTAGGGACTATTAATTTTCCAATGTCGAATTCCTAGACATTGCTCAAGGGGGTATCTAAATTCCTTTCTGGAAACCATTTTTTGAACAATTGCAAACCCCTGATAAACACTTGAGCGTCTCTTACCTAATTTTCCCTATCATAGAAACCCTCATTGATAATTACCCTAGGTTTCTTAGGAATGAGCTCCCTTCCTTTGGTTATTTCATTTACTGATAAGGGCAATTGTTCCAAGAAATTGTCATGCATAGCCCTCTTTAAGTAATCAGTTTTCCCAGAGAATTCTTTTTGTGGAGGCATCTTTAAAATTTTTAGAACCTCCCAAACACCAAGTTCTTGATTTTTACTGGTTTAAAGATCACTTACCCACTAAAATTTTTCCCTTCTTCTTTCGTAAATTTCTCTGCAAACTTGTTGAAATTGCTGTGAAATTCCGTGCCCTAGCTCTAGAAGTCTTTTCACGCTAAGAAAATCTACAATTTTGTGACTCAATAATGGTGAGTTTTCATGGTATATCTATGCATTAAGGTCGCACGAAAGAACTCTAAATCATATTAACTCCTGTGGCTATTATTTTAGTGTTTGTGCTTCAACTTTGAATTTCACCCGTTGATCTAGTGATGATCGGATGGCTTTATTTGAAAACACAAAAAGATTTTAAAATTTCAGAGCACTCGGCCACGTGTCAAAAGGGCGTATGCCTGCATTATTTAAAATTCCTACAACTTCTTATTGTGGGCATGCGCTCTCCGTTAATTTTGCCCTGATCGACAGTGAACCAAATCCTTTTCTCTAACGGCCCACTCAGCTAGCTTAACCAATAAAATATTGTCTTTTAACCAATGTGCTCTGACTAATCTAAATGTAGCATTTAAAGTTTCCACGCCCATGACATCATTGCTTCCAGCTTGGCATACTTGTCACCCACTACCAATGAGCATGCTTTACTTCATCTGAGCTTTCCAGCATGGCATGACTCCTCATTTCTTTCAAGGCTCGGTTCCACTTTGTCATGCATCACAAAGGCACTTGCCCGCATTATTTAAAAGTCAAGCATTTCCATAATGCAAGCAAGCCCTAACCCTCGATCTTGTTTAAATCTATGGTGATAAAAATCTCGCACAATGGTATACCTAGTCAACTGGACGGACCAATGAGACACTTCCTCGATATTCCAACTCACCTAACAACTGCCACAAATGACAAGATGTCATCATCTTCTAAGCAAAATGGGCCCGTGACATCACACTATGCCACGCGTCACGGAGGGGCTTGCCTGCGTTGCTTAAAATTTGCATATCTTGATATTGCGGGCCAACCCTTGATTCATGCTAAATCAACGATCACAAAATCTCGATTTCAAAGTATTAACATCACTAAAAGACCAATCAATGACATCACAGGAAATTCAAAATGTGCACGGGAAACACTAACAATTCTGAAAAAGGTCTGACTGATTATGACAAGAAAGAACTTTGCAGTGCATTGAGGTTTGAACATCAACAAGGGCTACGTGTCGAAAAGGTGCTTACCTGCATTACTTAAAGACCTTGCAGCTCCATATTATGAGCAAGCCCCAACCCTCGATCTCAAAAGGATCTATGGTGCTCGAAAAATATTGCAATTAAGACAAGCTTTATAAGGTTTATCAAAAAGATTAAAGTGTCACTCTTACGTAAATAAACCTTTAGGATAAAGGTGTCCCACCAAAATTTATTTGAAATGATACTTTCTAAAGGTTTCAAAGGCTAGGGCCAAATAGGACAAGGCACAAGGTTACTTGGTGAATTTTGCCAAGGGTTTTGACCGAATTTCAAATTATTTGGGGCACACATTTAGGGTTTTTTCACTACCGAATACAACGAAACAAGGGTAGTGAAAAACCAGGCCAACAGGCATCATTCCCATTGGGGTTTTCCCTCTGATCAAGGGTTTCTCTAGTCAACATATCTAGTGTAATTGTCTATGTGCATCTTATTATTGTTGATGTTTACTTTGGTTGAATGGTTAAGTTTTTTTAAAGAAGATAAATGTTTTAATTGTCAGATAACTGATTCAGCCTCCCTAGTTATCTTGATGGAATATTGTTTCTAATAATAAGATCTCAAGTTATTTAATTGTTTGATTGTTGAATTGGTGCATCTAGACCTTAGATAACTTATTCACCCCCCCTCCTTCTTAGTTATTCTAAATATTCTAACAATTGGTATCAAAGCTTTGGTGCTTGTAGAGAGAATTTTAAAGGTACTCAAGGCTAAAGATCATGGCATACAAAAGGGAGGTAATAAAATTGAACAAGGGTAATTTTCTTGCATGGAAAATGTTGATGAGGTTACATATAGCTAGTATTGGTGATGTTGCATTGGATTTTGTGGACAATGCATATGTGAAAATAACAACAATCCCTTTCCATGAAGGGTATAGATGAGTGTCATTTGATTTCCACAATCCATTAGTAAAAACTGGTTCGTACTTCTGGAATTTGATTGTGTTGTAAGTTTTTTGCATCAACGTTTTGGATCACACACAGTGATCCATCATCAGGATGAAGAGCAAGAGAAAAATAATAATAAGCAGCAGACTGGAGAAAACACAAAGATATAACAAGAGGAAGGAGAGGAGGTGGGGGGGGGGGGGGGGGGGGGAACACGTGGATTGAGGGGGAGATAAAGTAATAAAGAATAAATAAATGAATTAGAAAAATAAAAATAAAAATAAAAAATAAAAATAAAAATAAAAAATTAAATAGAATAAAAAAATAAAAAAATAAAAACAAACAAACAAATGATAAATAACAATGAAAGCGCTCACAAAATGTGAATAATAATAACACTAATTGAAAAAACAATAAAAAATAGAAATAAAAATAAATGAACGTAAAACCAAAATAGACCAAATAATAAATAACAATAAGAATGAACTAAGAATGAGAAACAAAATATTTTTAAAAAGGGGGGATCAAAAAGGAAAAAATAAAAAATAAAAAATAAAAATAAAAAAGAACCTCGGGGACCACCACAAAGTAAGAGGGAACAAAGGAACCAAAGATGGGAGCGTCCTAAAGATACCGACAACATAGCGAAAGGAAGGAGAAAAGAAGAAAAGGAAGAGAGCAATCACCAACCTCAAACAGGCCACCAACTAGGGAGAAACTAGGAGCAAGGAGGCGAGGGGAGATCGACGGGCTCAGAACACCAAAGGATCAAGTTCGTTGGTCTTTAGTCAGCATAGGAATCCACGAAGGGTTTAAGGTCCACCCATCATCTCTGTTGAGGTTGACAGGGTGACTGTTGATAATTATAGCTTCTTTGAGCTTCCTTTTGAAATAGTTGTCCTCCTTGGATACGATTTGGGCATCTTCTAAACAAATGTGGTGCTTAGTGGCTGACGAGTGCTCCGCTAAAGCAGACTGATGAACCCTATCGTGTTTAATGTCGGCACTATGCTCCTTGATTCTAGTGCTGAAAGAGCGACCAGTTTCACCAATATACGGAATCCCACAAGAGCAAGAAACTTTGTAGACTCCTGATGCTGAAAAAACATCTTTGGAATCTTTGAGAGCGGGGGTGCGATTCTTGAGCCTAAACCAAGGTTTGAAGGCCACGCGAAGGCCTTTTCTGCTCAGAATCTTGGCAAGCTTCTGGGAGACCCCATCTATAAAGGGAAGCGACACAAAAGCGGGAGGCGGAGAGGGGTTGGGTCGGGGAGCAGAGAGGGAAAAAAAGAAAGAGCGAGCACGGACAAAGGCCCTAGAGATTTGTTTGTGGGAGTACCCATTTAATCTAAAGACTTGGCGGAGGTGGGTCAACTCCGAATTTAAGTGGTCATCATCACAAATCCTGAGGGCTCTTAAGGCTAAGGTCTTAAGCGTGCCAACTTTTTGACTCGGATGGTGGTGAGAAGAAGCATGAAGGTACAGATCGGTGTGCGTGGCCTTCCGAAACACTCGACGTCCCAGAGAGCCATCTGGTTTCTTAGTGAGTAAAATATCAAGGAAGGGTAATTGATTGTTGGATTCAAGCTCTTTGGTAAAAGCAATGCTAGGAGAGATGTTGTTAAGATGAATGTGAAACTCTTCTAGTTTATCAATACCATGGGGCCAGCAAACATTGGTATCGTCAACGTATCGCTTCCACCATTTAGGCTTGAGGGGGAAAGAGTGGAGGGCCAGCTCTTCAAAGTGCTCCATATAAAGGTTAGCAATAACCGGGGAGAGTGGGGAGCCCATTGCAACCCCATCTACTTGTTCAAAGATAGTCCCTTGGAAGGAGAAGAAGGTGGACCTTAAACAAAGATCAACCAGATTAGCGATCTCAACATTAGTTTTCCTTTCCACAATACCAACGACGTCCGGAATAGGAACCTTCGTGAAGAGGGAGACCACATCAAAGCTAACCAAGATGTCATCCTCATCTAGTTTGGACTCTTTGATGAAGCTAACAAAGTGGGAGGAATCCTTGATGAAGGAGTTGGAATGGCCAAGAAGCGGAGAGATAAGCTTGGTAAGATGGGCGGCAAGATGGTAAGTGGGAGAACCTCTGGTGTCCACGATGGGTCTAAGGGGAATGCCAGCTTTGTGAATCTTGGGGACACCATAGATGCGAGGGGTTAACTCTTTGGACGGTAAAAGCCTCTTCTTAGTGACATCATCAAAAGAAGAGGAGGAAATGGCCTTCCTGACATTCTTGGAAATCTTAGAGCACGGGTTGAAAGAGAGGGGTTTGTAGCTGCAAGAATCAGAGAGAAGGTCTGTCATTTTAGCAAGGTAGTCATGCCTGTTCATAATGACAGTAGCATTGCCTTTGTCCGCTTTGACAAGTATAACATCGTTATTTTTCAAAAAATTGTTGAAGGCCGTGGATTCTCTCTTAGAGGTGTTACGCTTAGGAGGTTTAGCATGTCTAAGTGTAACCGCACAGTCCTGCCGAATTTCATCAGCAACATCATGGGGGAGCGAACGGATGGCACTCTCAATCTCCACTAAGAAATCCACACGCGGAACCTCAAGGGGGGCAAGAGCAAAATTGAGGCCACGCTTGACAAAATTAAAAGTCAGCGGGTCTAGAAAAGCACTGGAAAGATTAACCACCAATTTGTTTTCCCAATCAGAAATGGTGGGAGCTGAGCTTGCAAGGTTGACTGGGCTAGAAGTGGAAAAAGGGAGAGAATGGTTCGAGGGGCGCTCCAAAAAGCTGTTGGTTGTAACGAGAGGAGGGGTAGGCGGAGACCGCGGGCACAAATGGGGAGAGGCAACATCAACCAAGAAAGAATTAATGCAAGAAGGAGAGGAGTCAGAGAGGTTAGAGGAGGACGTACCCAGATGTAAATGCGATTGAACACCTTTGTGCGGTTGGACGCCAAGTTGATACTCCCGTTGGTTACTAGCCGTTGGAGAGAAGGATCCGTTGGGATGGAGTGACTGATGGGGGATCAATTCGAGCTCCTCTGTCTTTAGTAAATCCTGCTTCGCGGGTTTAGGGGAGGATCTTGGCGAGAAGACAGAAAATGCATTCCGCTGCGAGCTAGAAATGCTGGAAAGTGGCAGCAACGTTTTATAGTTAGAAGGGCCAGCATGGGGGGAAGACGATGCAGGAGAATGGGCTACATCTGGAGGAATATAACGGTGTTGCAACCGCGTATGGAAAGGAGCAGAGGAACCAGAGGGTCCAGGACAATGAGCAGGAGAATGGAGATGACCGCAAGCCGAATATGAAAGTGCGGGGGAAGACAATGGCCGAAAGGTATGATTCCCAGACTGTCGAGAGTTTGGAATGGTGGGACGAGTAGGTGAAGTGCCAAAAACAGGCGAGCCAGCATGGAGGGATGATGCAGGAGAATGGGCTAAGCTGGGAAGAACAGAACCGAGCTGGGGCCGAGGGTGGAAGGGAGCAGAGGAGACAGAGGAGCCACGACGATGAGCTGGAGAAAAGATGCGACCACTTGCTGAATATTCCACATTTCTATGATGCTCGTGACGTTTCCAAAGAGCCAAGAACTTACGCTTCTGTCTGCTGATGCATTCTGCTTGCCGACCCATAGCTCTGGCGTGCGAGGAGGTGTCAAAATGAATCCAGACATCCGGGCGCAGAGATGAGGCAAGTTCCAAATGGAGATGAAACAACCTGGAATTCAAATGGTTAATCGTTTTCCTCGAAGATCTGATGACTGCTCTTAGGAGGGATAAACCTGCTCGATGGAAGATGCGTTTGGTGTAGCAGTTCCAAAGATGGTGGGTGATTCTCACAAATGAAGGAATTAAAAAAGAATCTCTGCATCTTTTTAGAAAAGCCAAGTCTGCCACTTTCTTCATGAGCTTAATTCTCAGCACTTCGAATTGCTTACATTTAAACCAAATTTCCTTTCCATGAAGGGTATAGATGAGTGTCATTTGATTTCCACAATCCATTAGTAAAAACTGGTTCGTACTTCTGGAATTTGATTGTGTTGTAAGTTTTTTGCATCAACGTTTCGGATCACACACAGTGATCCATCATCAGGATGAAGAGCAAGAGAAAAATAATAATAAGCAGCAGACTAGAGAAAACGCAAAGATATAACAAGAGGAAGGAGAGGAGGTGGGGGGGGGGGGGGAACACGTGGATTGAGGGGGAGATAAAGTAATAAAGAATAAATAAATGAATTAGAAAAAAAAAATAAAAAAAAAAAATTAAATAGAATAAAAAAATAAAAAAATAAAAACAAACAAACAAATGATAAATAACAATGAAAGCGCTCACAAAATGAGAATAATAATAACACTAATTGAAAAAACAATAAAAATAGAAATAAAAATAAATGAACGTAAAACCAAAATAGACCAAATAATAAATAACAATAAGAATGAACTAAGAATGAGAAACAAAATATTTTTAAAAAGGGGGGATCAAAAAGGAAAAAATAAAAAATAAAAAATAAAAATAAAAATAAAAAATAAAAAATAAAAAATAAAAATAAAAAAGAACCTCGGGGACCACCAAAAAGTAAGAGGGAACAAAGGAACCAAAGATGGGAGCGTCCTAAAGATACCGACAACACAGCGAAAGGAAGGAGAAAAGAAGAAAAGGAAGAGAGCAATCACCAACCTCAAACAGGCCACCAACTAGGGAGAAACTAGGAGCAAGGAGGCGAGGGGAGATCGACGGGCTCAAAACACCAAAGGATCAAGTTCGTTGGTCTTTAGTCAGCATAGGAATCCACGAAGGGTTTAAGGTCCACCCATCATCTCTGTTGAGGTTGACAGGGTGACTGTTGATAATTATAGCTTCTTTGAGCTTCCTTTTGAAATAGTTGTCCTCCTTGGATACGATTTGGGCATCTTCTAAACAAATGTGGTGCTTAGTGGCTGATGAGTGCTCCGCTAAAGCAGACTGATGAACCCTGTCGTGTTTAATGTCGGCACTATGCTCCTTGATTCTAGTGCTGAAAGAGCGACCAGTTTCACCAATATACAGAATCCCGCAAGAGCAAGAAACTTTGTAGACTCCTGATGCTGAAAAAACATCTTTGGAATCTTTGAGAGCGGGGGTGCGATTCTTGAGCCTAAACCAAGGTTTGAAGGCCACGCGAAGGCCTTTTCTGCTCAGAATCTTGGCAAGCTTCTGGGAGACCCCATCTATAAAGGGAAGCGACACAAAAGCGGGAGGCGGAGAGGGGTTGGGTCGGGGAGCAGAGAGGGAAAAAAAGAAAGAGCGAGCACGGACAAAGGCCATGAGATTTGTTTGTGGGAGTACCCATTTAATCTAAAGACTTGGCGGAGGTGGGTCAACTCCGAATTTAAGTGGTCATCATCACAAATCCTAAGGGCTCTTAAGGCTAAGGTCTTAAGCGTGCCAACTTTTTGACTCGGATGGTGGTGAGAAGAAGCATGAAGGTACAGATCGGTGTGCGTGGCCTTCCGAAACACTCGACGTCCCAGAGAGCCATCTGGTTTCTTAGTGAGTAAAATATCAAGGAAGGGTAATTGATTGTTGGATTCAAGCTCTTTGGTAAAAGCAATGCTAGGAGAGATGTTGTTAAGATGAATGTGAAACTCTTCTAGTTTATCAATACCATGGGGCCAACAAACATTGGTATCGTCAACGTATCGCTTCCACCATTTAGGCTTGAGGGGGAAAGAGTGGAGGGCTAGCTCTTCAAAGTGCTCCATATAAAGGTTAGCAATAACCGAGGAGAGTGGGGAGCCCATTGCAACCCCATCTACTTGTTCAAAGATAGTCCCTTGGAAGGAGAAGAAGGTGGACCTTAAACAAAGATCAACCAGATTAGCGATCTCAACATTAGTTTTCCTTTCCACAATACCAACGACGTCCGGAATAGGAACCTTCGTGAAGAGGGAGACCACATCAAAGCTAACCAAGATGTCATCCTCATCTAGTTTGGACTCTTTGATGAAGCTAACAAAGTGGGAGGAATCCTTGATGAAGGAGTTGGAATGGCCAAGAAGCGGAGAGATAAGCTTGGTAAGATGGGCGGCAAGATGGTAAGTGGGAGAACCTCTGGTGTCCACGATGGGTCTAAGGGGAATGCCAGCTTTGTGAATCTTGGGGACACCATAGATGCGAGGGGTTAACTCTTTGGACGGTAAAAGCCTCTTCTTAGTGACATCATCAAAAGAAGAGGAGGAAATGGCCTTCCTGACATTCTTGGAAATCTTAGAGCACGGGTTGAAAGAGAGGGGTTTGTAGCTGCAAGAATCAGAGAGAAGGTCTGTCATTTTAGCAAGGTAGTCATGCCTATTCATAATGACAGTAGCATTGCCTTTTGTAATGTCCCCTGTTTAACCAGTTTGGATATATGTTGTCGTTAGCCTACTTCTATGTGGTCCCGGGGGCTAACAAGGACATGGACGGGATCTTGTGGTGTTTTGGCCTAGTCGATTTTGTTCTGGGGCCAACTAAGTTCGTTTGGAGGCATTTACAATGTGACTTACTATTTTTAGTAAGTCAGCCAGGCTAGCCGGATGATAATTTTGATGATGGGGTTGGATGTGTTTTTCTTAGCTCTTTCTAACGAGCTATCATTTGTGGTGTTTCGAGATCATTTGCTATGGAATTTTAATGCCGGAAGTTATTTAATAAAGTAACTTCAATTAAATTAATATTATAAGGTTACTTTATTATATTTTGTATTTATATGTGTGCCCAAGAGTGGGACACCAAATGATCTCCTTGGGACTTTAAAGTGATAAATGGAAACAATATATTAAAATGCAAATATGAGATTTAATCCCACATTGCTTGTGGAGTGGGGGTCGACCCTCTAAGAGGACTTTATATACAGCCATGAATGGGGTGTGGAGATATGAAGAGATTGATGAATTCAAGCTTAGTTTGGTTGGTTTGGTTGCTGGCTTTTGGAGACGAAATCCTCCATTGGTGACAATCCTTTCGCTCTTGGAAGACAGAGTCAAGGGATTTAAGATCTATTAGCTTCATACTGTGTGCATTCAGCTTCAATTTTTCAGCTACAGGTAAGATTGAAATTGTTCCATTTCCAAAGGCATATCATTGCAGACATTGAACAGCATGGACAACAGATTTGGAGGTGAGATTTGGAGCAGGTTTGTGGGTAAACAGTGCTGCTACAGTGCATGTGAATAGTGCGCATGAACAATCCTCATTCTGTGTACGTGGAGGTCATATTTCATACCCTAACCGAGCAGCTATTAGATGGGTTGCTAAACTGGACATCCATCCTCAAATTTCGAACAGCAGCGATCATATTATTTCCAGGTTCTTCTACACCCGATTATAATAGTTCAATGAATGTATAGGTGTCATAATTATAAAGAGTTTTGCATATTCAGTCACTGTGTAACAGTCTTTGCACTACAAACTCTGTCACTTTTGTACACAGCTATATGAAGTTTGTATATCTTGAATAGAGGAATAAGTGTACGGAACATTTACGATCAGTCCATAAGAACTCTTTACATTGCATATTTGTAGTAGTGTTCAAGTGCCAAGATATTTGTCCTTGCTATTCTTCAGATCATATGGTAATTGTTTGGCAGAGAAGTATTATAACATCTGAACAAGAACTCAGAAATTATAAATCAGACTTTGCACACCAACTGTTTGACAAAATGTTGTTGAATCAAAACTAAAAATTTCAAGGTAGAATTAGTAGGTTATGTTACACCTTTGTCCGCTTTGACAAGTATAACATCGTTATTTTTCAAAAAATTGTTGAAGGCCGTGGATTCTCTCTTAGAGGTGTTACGCTTAGGAGGTTTAGCATGTCTAAGTGTAACCGCACAGTCCTGCCGAATTTCATCAGCAACATCATGGGGGAGCGAATGGATGGCACTCTCAATCTCCACTAAGAAATCCACACGCGGAACCTCAAGGGGGGCAAGAGCAAAATTGAGGCCACGCTTGACAAAATTAAAAGTCAGCGGGTCTAGAAAAGCACTGGAAAGATTAACCACCAATTTGTTTTCCCAATCAGAAATGGTGGGAGCTGAGCTTGCAAGGTTGACCGGGCTAGAAGTGGAAAAAGGGAGAGAATGGTTCGAGGGGCGCTCCAAAAAAACTTACAACACAATCAAATTCCAGAAGTATGAACCAGTTTTTAACAATCCCTTTGACTGCTCAACAACTCAAAGAAAAACAAGAACACAATCAATCAATGTTGGGGATTGCATCAACCCTAAGCTATTGCTAAGTTTGATGACATAAAAGAGTGCAAGAATTCAAAGGAAATGTGGGATAAACTAAAGACCGTCTATGAAGGAGATGATAATGTCTTAAGTGCCAAATTAGAAAGTTTGAGAGGTAAATTTGATGAAATGAGAATGACAAAAGGTGAGATCATAGTTTAGTATTGTACAAGAGTCAAAGAGGTTATCAATGCTATTCAAGGAGCAAATGAAAAGATTGAGGATGAAACAATAATTGACAAGGTATTGAGAACTCTACTTCCTAGTTATGTAATTATAGTTTCTACAATACAAGAACTAATGTTGGAAGATGTAATTGGTATGCTTACTACTTTTGAGATGTCTAATTTTGATAATTACACTCTTTCTACAGTTCAATATACTTTTAAATCACAACTAGTTCTTAGCAAGAAAGGAAAAGACAAACATGTGAAAAGTGATAGTGATATTCCTGATGATGAACTTGATGAACTTGAAGCACTGAAAGGTAGGAGATTTGGAAGAGTTAAAGGAAAATACAAAGGTATACTTCTCGTAATCTATTTTTCATAGAACAAAGTTGGTCATATTGCTACAAGGTGTCCTGATAAAAAAGACAAGGATGAAGGAAAAGAAAGCAAGTACAAAGGAAGAAGAGATAACCAAGATTGCAAGAAGAATAAGGACTACAAGGACACATGTAAGAAATCTTGTGATATTGTTGAAGAAGAAATTGACATTGAATTTGAAAGTAATGATGACGAGGTAGTCTATGTCACTATGAAAGAAGATTCAAATGAAGATGAGAAAATTTCTTTAATCTCCTATGTATATAAAAGTGATAGATGGATAATTGATAGTGGTTGCTCTAATCACATGACTGGTGATAGAAGTAAATTTGAGGACATTGGACCATATAAGGGAGGTTGTGTTAAATTTGGCAATGATTTTTCATGTCTTATGCAGGGTAAAGAGTCAATTCAACTAACTGATAACATTACATGTGACATTGTTTGTTGGGTTGAAGGACTTAACTATAATATGTTGAGTGTTTCACAGTTAAACAAATTAGGTTTCAAAATTGAATTGCATTGTAGAAATGCCAAAATATTTGATGTTGATGGTAAACTGATTGGAAGTGGTGATCAAACAAGAGGTAACTTGTTCTATCTAGATTTATCTAATAAGACATGTCTATTTGTACAACATGAAGATATTTGATTATGGCACAAAAAGTTATGTCATGTAAATTTTAACAATTTGGTTAACAATAGTAAAATAAAAAGAGTAAGAGGTTTTCCTAAATTGAAGAAACCTAACAATGCTATGTATAAACAATGTAAATTGGGATAAATGACAAAGTCTAGTTTCAAAATTAAAATACATTCATCCAATGTTATTTTGGAATTGGTTCATACTGACTTATGTGGACCTATTGGTGTTCTAAGCTATTGTGGAGATAAATACTTCATTATATTTGGTGATGACTACTCTAGAATGATGACTGTGATGTTTCTTAAAGAAAAGTCTAATGTCTTTCAGCTATTTAAGTGGTACTTGGCTAGAGTTGAAAAGGAGATAGGAGAGAGTCCAAAGTACTTGAGATCTGATAGAGGTGGTGAATTCATTTCCAATGAGTTCAACATATTCTACAATGGTAGAGGAATCAAAAGATATATATCAGCACCTAAGACTCCTTCTTAGAATGGAATAGCTAAAAGAAGGAATAGATTGGTCATGGATTGTGCTAGGACATTAATGATGAAGAAAAATGAATCACATAAAGACTAGAGAGAAGTTGCAAATGCAACTTTCTATACTATGGACAAAATACAAGTTAAGAAAGGTACAAATACTACACCTTTTGAATTGTGGTATGGATATGCACCCAATGTGAAGTATTTCAAAATTTTTGGAACCAAATATTATGTACTTAAACACAATAATGGAAAACTTGCTGCTAAAAGTGATGAAGGCATATTCCTAGGATATTCAATGTAAGAGCAAAGCTTATAAGTGTATGAACTCTAACACTAACAAAGTTGTGGAAAGTGCAAATGTGAATGTTGATGAATATACATGAAAAAATGAAGCTGAATGTAAGATAGAGCTTGACGATTATAGTTCATTCATATATGTGAATGACAATGCTCCAAGCACTCCACCTAAAGAAGAAAACAAAGTTGCAACTATAGATCCCCAATAGATTGGAAATGTCAAGTTGCAACAACTAGTTGCCAAGCAATAAATTGTGGGTGCCAAGCAATAAGGAAATGATGTTGAGTCACAAACATATGAAGTCAAACATTAGGAAGGCAATGCCGAGCAAGTAGAACATGAACCAAAACCTAAACAAGAGAGATATAATGAACTTGAAATCATTTTTCAAGATGAACCCATTGAAGAGTAAAAAAGAAAAGAGCCCATATTAGCAAAATTTGTGAGAAGACATCATGCACCTGAAAAAATTATTAGAGATAAAGAGTCTGGTGTTATGACAAGGAAAAGACTTAGAAGTGATACATGCTTACTTTGTGAGTTTGAGCCCAAATTTTTGAAAGATGTTTTGGAGAATGAAGATTGGATCCAAGCAATGAATGAAGAAATTGAACAGATTGAAAAGAATAAAACATGGTCCCTAGTACCTAAACCTAAAGACAAACATGATATTAGAACAAAGTGGGTATTTAGGAACAAGCTAAATGAAAATGGCGAAGTCACAAGGAACAAGGCTAGATTGGCATACAAATGATATGCACAAGAGGAAGGTGTTGACCATGGGGAAACATTTGACCCTGTAGCAAGACTAGGAGGAGTTAGAACATTGCTTACATAGTCTGCTTAGAAAGGATTTAAGGTATATCAAATGGATGTCAAATGTGAATTTCTGAATGGGATACTTGAAGAAGTAAATATAGAATAATCTGAAGGATTTGTGGATCTCAACAACAAGAATATGGTGTGTAAAATACACAAAGCGTTAAATGGATTGAAACAAGCCCCTAAAGCATGATATGAAAGACTGCAAAACTATTTGGTGAAGATTGGTTTTGCAAGAACGATTGACAACAAAAATCTGTATTTGAAGACTGTTAAGAACAATGAGGTATTGTTATCTATAATTTTTGTTGATGATATCATATTTAGAGGCAATAAACCATTATGCAAATCATTTGTTGATGAAATGAAGAAGGAATTTGAAATGTTTATGTTTAGTGAGATCAAATTCTTTGTTAGTTTACAAGTGTATCAAACAAAGCAAGGTATCTTCATTACTTAACCCAAATATATCGAGGAGATACTGAAATTTTTTGGGATGGAAGATTCAAAACCAATAAGTACATCTATGGTTACGGGGCATGAACTATCTAAGAATGATGATTCTGTAGATGTAAACCAAACACAATACAAATCAATGATTGGTAAACTACAATATGTTGTTCATAGTAGACCAAATATTGCATTAGCAATTAGGATAGTTGCAAGATTTTCAACAAGTCCTAAGGAAAACCACATGGTGGAAGTGAAAAGGATATTGAGGTATCTAAAAGGAACATAAGACTATGGATTACATTACAAGAAGAATGATAGATTTGAATTAAAGGTATTCATTGACTCTGATTGGGAAGGAAATTTTGATGACAAGAAGAGCACAACTGGTGGTGCATTCTTTCTAGGAAAGAGATTGATTTCATGGACAAGCAACAAGCATAATTGTGTTTTCCAATCAATAGATGAAGCTAAGTATGTGGCAACAACAACAAATTATTCAAATATCGTATGGATCAATTAATTATTAAAAGATATGAAGGAAGAGATTACTAATCCAATGGTTTGTTAGGATTAAACCATAGACAGAAATAAAAATTACATGCAAATATAAACAATAATAGAAAATAATAGATCACGCAAAAAAATGCAAGGCACAAGATTTAATGTGGTTCACCCAATCCCTGGGCTACGTCCACCAAACAACAAGTCTGATATTATTACAATCCAGTGATTACAACTTGATTATAATTTGTAATCTCTTATAGCTCAATACCGCTACAAGAACCATTTTTTGCATCACCACAATTTAATGCAAATACCTAACCCTAAGCCCTTTTATATAAGTAATTTTATGCCACTTTAGGGTTACAACATGTCAGCCATATGTCGACCACAACATCGGCCATGACCCATCAAGAATTTATGAAGTATGTACAATACTTTCCTGATTAGTCACTACAAACTAACATGATTATTTGTTGTGATAACACTAGTGTTATTAACATATCAAAGAATCTTGTTATGCATACATAGACAAAGCACATTGCTATCAAGTATAATTACTTGAGAGAGCTAGTTATATACAAAGAAGTGAAATTAGAATATGTAAACAAAAAGAGTAAATAGTTGATATATTCACTAAATCTTTACCTAAGGATGCTCATGAATATTTTAGAGGTAAATTGGGGGTGATTCTCCTAGATAAAGCTACTTAAGCTAAAGAAAAGCATTACATCAAATGTGCTAATTAGACTATCTTACAAATTGATGCTGATAGTTATACTTTAGGAGTTGCCTAAGGTAGTATTATAGAAAAAGGATAGAATGACATATTAGTCTTATGAAGATGACAAATGAAGAATTCAAAACTAACATGAAGGTATCTACATGATAGAGATGCGTGAGATAGAGATAGTGCCTTTGGCATTGTTGTCAAAGAGGGAGAGAATATCTAAAATATATAAGGGAGAGAATATCTAAGACACCAATAGGGAGAAATTATCAGAGAGTTACAAATAAAGATCAGAATGACAGAGGGAGAAAGTGAATGCTGGCAGAGACATGCTAAATAATAGAGAGTGATTACTTAGAGGGAGTTCATAAGATTTACTTGAGGTGTTGATAGACAAGAGATATGAATTAGAATGAAACTAACAATATTAATGAAGATCTGATACATTGAGGGTGTTGCTAGGGAATTTATAAGTTTTGGATTGTATGGTAACTTGAACTATTTCTAAACTATTTTTAGAGGTGTTGCCATTAATGCCAAAGAGGGAGATTGTTGAGAACTACAATTGAAACAATTGTTATGTTGTTATTGTTGCCAAACCTATTAGTAAGACAATTTTCTATCTACTATACGTGTCATATCTATTTGATTGATGAAGAGGATTCGAGAATTTGTTCATAACAAAAGTACCTAGAGGAAAGGTTGAGTTATTAAAATAGAGCTACAAATGGACATTTGATTCGTTAGACTATGACAAGATAAATTGATTGTTTAAATCATGTTATAAGAGGAGAAGACAATAATGTTCAAGTCTTGAAAGCATGAACAAAGATAGATCAAATGTAACGGCTTGACCAAGTAACAAAGTAGAAGACTACATGCCGAGTGATGCTAGTATCAACCAAGCCATAGTAAGCGTTGAGAAAAGTTAGTGTTGATCGAGCATCAGTATTGACCAAGTGATAGTGTATGTGTCGAGCAAGAATTTTAATAGAAATCGAATAACCCAGTGATGATCGAGTGCCAGAACTTAGTGTTGGCTGAGGAACAACATTTTAATTGTTTATTAATAATCGTAATTTTCAGCTGACTAAATTGATTTCTTGGAATATGGAAAGTGTGTTAAAGATAAAGATCGATGAGTTGGCTCATTTAATATTAGGAGAGAATTAGGTAAATGACCTAAGAGATGGATTCCAAGAGAAGTTTATAGAAAAGAAGAGATAAACAAGATGGCAAATAGATATAATGTATTTGATGGATGTAATCACAAACCATAAGATCTACGGTGGTGTTTAAGCAGAAAAAAGATCAAAATTACCTATTTAAGGAGGTACAAAGGTGAACTTTTCTGTATGGATAGAGAGGATATGCCGGTGTGAAGGAGTTCCAAAGAGTTGGAGAAAACACTGATGTTGTTGACTAGCGAATCTAAGCAGAAGGCTGAATTAAGTTGGGAAGAAGTGTAGGGTGAATACTTGAAGGGCTACCAAGCAAATTAGAGATTGAGATGACAATGAAGGCTAGACACTGAATCAATTTATAAACATAACAGAGATATGCACATGCAAAGTGAGTTGTACTTAAAATATCAAATCTGTTGTTACTTTCTAACCATTATGAACAATATTTGAAATCCTTTAATTGAGGTTAACCTAACAATCATAGTGACCTAATAGACTATGTATATCCTCTAACAGGGTGACATTCAAATGGAATGTTCTAAAGTCCTCTAACAAGATCACTCCTAACAAGGTGATTAAATCCTTTAACAATGTCACATTTAATAGTGTGTTTTGCAACCTTTAATAGGGCTCACTTTAGAAGAGTGAAAATTAGTGACATGTTGCTAGCTATTTTTTCCAAATTAGGTTTTCACGTTAAATCCTAGTGTCAAACTTGTGTGGACGTTATTATGATGTTTTATTGAAATTAATGTTTACATTCTACAAGTCTATTATTTTAGAATAGTGAAAAACTAGTTGATGTTACTGATAGTTTACGATAGAGATCGAGCAATGGAATGATAATATCCAAAGTTGTGTCATTGTTTGATTGTTTAATTGGTACATCTAGACCTTGGATAACTGATTCACCTCACCTCCCCCTCCCCACCCCCTCTTAGTTATTCTAAATATTCTTACAATCCTTATTGCAAAAGCTATTCAAGTTTTGAGAGAGCACTAAAAATATTTAAAGATCTTTTTCTTAGACATAGGGATAGAAGTCAATATCTCTAAGACTAAAGTCTTTGAAAAAGAAAAAAAGCAACAACATATATTTATATTTGAGGGTAACTTATTATAAATTGTCTAGTAGTACAAATATCTAGGAATTAATTTTTGTTATATATTAAGTTGCGAGACATGCAAATTAAAAAGAGTGCAAGGGGGATGGAAGACCTCTTACCTTCTTCAAAATAGATACGTGGAATCAGAGTTGTGTGACTGAAAGACTACAGAGACCTTCTTTGGTCTTTTGGTGGTTCAATGTATCAAATCATACATGGTGACAAATAGAAAGTATCCAAAAACATCCAATTGCTATTAACTCAAGGTCAAGTCAATGATTCCTTACAAGATTCTTTTGGCAGAGCTAGGCATGTTTCCAATTGAATACTCAACAATTATTTGATTACTAAGCTATTTAAAAAAAATGAAAAATATGGATAAGCATCGTTGACCTAAGTAGGTGGCTGACAAGGGGTTGAAACACAAAAAAGAAAATGTGGAAGAAACGAACTAGCAAGAGGTTGAACAAATGGAACATTAATCCCTAGGAGTCCCTAAGCACTAATATAGAGATAAAGAAATGGCTACCAAAGAAATTTAGTACTACCATGTGGACAAATTAGGTAGGTAAAAAAAAAATTCTTGTTGTGTCAAGGAATTAATCACACATAAGAACACAATGATAAAGAATATTTAGGATCCCCAATTAAAGGATTGGCCAAAATATTAATTGCTCAAGTGAAGACCAATTCTCATCATTTGCTAAGTGAAATAGGTATTTGAAAGGTTCCTAAAGAAGAGTGGAAGGAAATAATCTACTTTTTGCAGCAAAGGGGTGGTTGAAACATGATACTTTCTCAAAGATTGTGTTGCATATGCCAATACAAGGACAACCTACAGGTGAACATTATGAAGGAATTTTTCAAGGAGACAAGATTACATAAGATGACTACCTTCCTAATGTAGATCCACAACAAAAAAACTTAGAAAATTTATAATAAATTGTTTAATTAGTTTTTCTTTTGATCCCTTAAACTAATTATCTCACTAACATGCATCATTACACTCTTCCATTTCATTTATTTCCATCTTCTCATAGAAGTATCTCTCAAGAATGCCCACTAGGGGAAACGACCTAGTAGCCACTCAGACTAACTTCATGCACCTACAATTCCTAATCCGTATGTAGAAATTTGCTGATTCTTTTAGTGAACCTCTATAGGTGAGTGAAGAGCTTAAAACTAACAGTTCGACTTTCCCTCATTTACGAAGCTCTATATAGAACTCGTAGAGTGTGAGGTGGTCTAAAAGTGTCATTTTAAAATGTTCACGTGAAATGTGCCACTAAGACCCCCCAATAGCCACTCACCCACAAAATAATACCTTTTTGCACAAATGAACCAAGAAGACTAAAAAATGTTAACTATTAATAAATATATAATCAACTATTAGTACATATATGATAATTTTTTGGAATTTTTTTAATGAGTAGTAATTAGCTCATTTCCCCTACTAAAAGCAATTTCAAAATGCAATTTGCTCGCTTCCAAACCAATCTGAAAATTAAAAACCTAAAATTATTTTCATCACAAAAGTTTTGTTTTAATCTATAACTTAATCTAGGGCCCGTATGGTCGCAGGCATAGGAATGGAGAATATGCATGTAATATTGGGAATAGGAATGGCTATAAGCTCATTTTAGAGGCAAAATGAGAATACGTATTCCTATTCCCTATTCCAAGTGACGAACCAAACAGAAAATGGAAAACGTATTCCAACTTTTCCATTCCTATTCCAGCGACCAAACAGGCCCCTAATGTATTAGAATGGCCTCGAGGGCCTAAAATTTCATATATTGACATGAGGCAGGGGACGGTCTACGTGCACGCCAGGCTCTCTGGAATGAATCTACGTCTTACACGTTCGGAAATTTGAGCCCCTAGAGTCTACGCCATTTGTGGAACATATTAGAAAGGGGTTATGCCATGACGGCGAGTGACATGGCAATATAAATAACAGGAGACACCGGTGGATAAGGGGTAGAGCGACCTCGAAGGCATTCATCTGCTACGACCATGGCCACGATTACACCTATCAACACAACCAAACTCAGTTTCCCTTCCTCTTCATTTCTCCATTCTAAATTGCGCAGGTACTGCAGATTTCCCCTCATTCATAATTCCTACTAAATTTAAACGATTCGTACTCCATGCCTTTCTAAATTTCGATAATGCAGGATACCCAACGGAAACAGGACTTCCTTTCAGCTTATTACCAGTGGAACCTCCTATAAAATCCGTGCAGCAAAGCTCCCAGCTGGAGTAAGTAAAATAGAAAGTACCACTTGAGGAATTTTGCAAGATACAAAAATATTATGTGTCGGTAATGTCTTTACTGTAATTTATAATGCAGGTAGATGCGCCTAAAGAGGAGCCAAGGCTTTCTGCTCCCTTTTTGGGGTTTACAAGTACGGCCGAAATCTGGAATTCCAGAGCATGCATGATAGGTCTCATAGGAACATTCATTGTGGAGCTGGTAAGACCTAAATTTTTATGTGTTATTAAGAAAGAATAATCTATGTGTGATGGATTTTTTTGACGAATTATAATTGTAATCAATTAATTCATTTACTGCCATAATTCTGCAAAACATTCTCACCATAAGCCCAATTCCAACTTTTAAATGCTTTCAGGTTCTAGTCCTTGCAAACTCAATGTTTTGTAATAGTCGGGGCAATTGGTAGGGTTCTTCTCTTCCCTTTTGCCTGTTTGTTTTCTTCTATCACCATGTTTTCAATAAAATCAGCCAAAAAAATGCCAAGGTATTATAAGACGACACGGATTAGAAACAAATTCAACGATTTCCCTTCCGAAATTACCATTATTTCTTAGTTTTTAATGGAAAAGTAAGCTCTTTCTTATGCTTCATAAATATTTTTAGTTTTTGAACATTTCCCTGCGTAGAATCATCAAAGTATTGCCCGAGGTCCTGAAGTAGGTCAGAGGAAAAAAGAAAGACACCATATGAATGTCCAGTAATGACCAAATAAGTCAATGGTGTTAGTTTTTGTAGCGTGGAGCTGTTCCATCTGCCCTAATTGAATGATATTTGTTTTCCTAAGAATACTTTGGTTAACAAATATGTCATGTGCCCTTTTCAAATAATTAAAAATAATAATCTTTGCTAAGGCAAGCAGGCCCAAAAAGGTGAAGTTTCGGCAAAAAGAGCTAATCTTTGGAAACCAATGGACTAATAAATGAAATTTATTATTAAAATATGTTTTATTAACCCCTCTTGGATGTGAGTTAGGGTTATGCCATTTTTTAAGGGATTTGGAGGCATTTTGAGCTCATTCTAGAATTTGATTTTTGCTCATTGCTTTGTTGTTTTTCAAAGGCTGCCAAACCTGTGGAAAAGGAGAGCAAATGACGGGAGTTTGCAGGTTTCCAGGAAGGCTAAGGATGAGAGTTTAAAGTCATTCCATGTGCAACCTCATGTGGAGTTTACCCTTGTGCTGAACAGTGCAAATTTGTGGGTTTTCGGGTGTGTTTTTTATAAGAGTTTGGTGTTTCCGGTTGAGTATTTCTTATTAGTTTGGGTTGCTACTGTATTTCAGACATTTAGATGTTAAAATAGAGCTGAATATATGTATTTGGTTGTGGTTATACTTTTGTGATAGAGTATTAGTGTTTTTGTGGTGTTTTCGAGCTATTTTGTGTTATTTTCGGGAGCTCGATGAGCATTGTTTTTGTCCTCTGTTTGGGAACTGTTGTGTAAATGCTATACAGATTTGAAAATATCATTTTGTAGGATGTTATGCTGGTGAAATTTCTTTAAAAATGTCCACTTTCAGATTTATTAATAATATGTGAAGCTATGAAATTTTTGGCATTATTTCGAGCATACCCGATTTGGGTTTTATTGAGAAATTGGTGGATCTTTGAAATATTGGTTGTTTGATTTTAAAAACCTGAGTAGAGGCTTTAAATATCATATAAAATTAGAAAGGGGACATTTCAAAATATTTGTTTAATTGGTAATTGCCGACAACCAATTTGGTTTTGGTTGTTGAATAACCTTTTATCTCAGCCATTGATTGAGATTAATCTCGGCTGTTGATTTCCTAGTGAGTGTAGTACAAAAAGGGGGCTAGGGGTTAGGGCATTTGAGATGCACCAAGTTGTGAAGAAATCATTTGCAGTGAAAGCAAATGAATTTGCAGTGATAGCAAATAGTCTTGCATTGGGAGCAAGGGTGCAGTGGTAACGCTGGGATTTCAGTGGGGAATATCAGTGAGAGATATTAGGAGTTTGTCAGAGTTTTGCTAGTAAGAGGTAAGGAATTCTTCTGTAACTCTTATATTGTTGAAGATATATATATATTTTCCATCTGCATAACTGGTTTCCCTTAGGGGTTTTTTCAAGGACAAGTTTATTTGCAAATATTGTGTCATCGTGTTCAAATTTCTTTACGAATTTATTTTTGTGAAGCTGCAATTGTGTTGTTATTTAATATTTGACTATGAATTAGTTTTTTATAGTTAAATAATCTTTCAAGATAGGAGATTCATAATCAGTGATTTCAATAGTTAATTTTCACATGGTATCAAAGCTATGTTGAGGGTAGAGTTTCCCTAGGAAAGAATTTGAGGGTTTATAAAACCTAGTTTGATCACTTTGAAATTATTATTCTTTTATCCCTTGAGATGGCTTCAACTGATTTGAGAGATTAGGACAGATTGGATGGTGCCTCGAATTTTGATGTCTGGAAGGCCAAAATTTGTTTACTATTGGAAGAGAATGGTATGCAGGATTATGTTAGCAGTGTTGTAGCTATACCTACAGATGCAACACAACTTACAACATACAAGAAGGATGATGCCAAGGCGAGGAGGATAATCCTTGATGGTGTCAAGGATCATATTGTTCCACATATCTCAGAGTTATATAGGTGAAGAAAATGTGGGATGACATTATGAATCTGTATCAGAATGCTACTGCTAATATGAAGATCTATCTTAGAGATAAGTTGAAGAATACCCAAATGAATAAGGGAGAAGATGTGATAAATTACCTCACCAGGCTTAGACTTGTCAAGGATGAGTTAGCAACTGTTGGAGATAGCCCTAGTGATGATAAGCTAGTAAGAATAGCCCTAAATGGGTTTACTAAGTAGTGGGGTTGTCTTTGTTCAAGTTGTTAGTGGACGAGACACCTTATTGAGTTGGGATCAACTATGGAGTATCACCCGGAGGAGTTTAGACTAAGTCTTGTCAATGGGGCCAATAAGACTCCGCAAAGTGAGGTGGAACAAGAAAACGTTGCCCTAGTGGGAAAAGGGAAATTCAAGAAGGGATCTAGCAAAGGATGTAATTACCAAGTCAGAAGAAGGACATGTCAAAGATCAAGTGTTTTGGTTGTCAAGAATATGGTCACTATGTCAGTGATTGCCTAGAAAGGAAGAAGAATGAGAAGGGAAAGAAGTAGGTGGTAGCTTCAACAATGGTCAAAGATCTCTCTAGCAGAATGGAAGATGAGTTTGTACTCATAGCTTGCATGGTAACTCAACCTCACAATGTGTTTGGTATATAGATAGTGGGGCATCATTTCATATGACAGGAGTAAGAGAGTACTTCTCCAATTATAAGGAGGAGAACACCAGTATCCAAATCTCCATAGGAAAATTTTCCAAACTCAACCCAATTGGGAAAGGAACTGTTCAGTTTCAAAGGGAGAATGGAAAGATAATTCCACTTCATGATGTGTTGCATATGCTAGGCTTAGGTATGAATTTTGATTTTTGTGTTTGTTCTTCAAGATAAAGGGTATAATGTACTCTTTAAGGGGGGACATGTGTTGATTAAGCACTTAAGCGAGAACATGTGTTGATCAAGCACAAGGATTGGAAATCACCCACAACCATTGGAGTTAGGACTAGTTGCCTTTCTCTGTTGCAGTTTGATATTCCTAAGGCACTCAAGAGCAACAATAGTCCTAGATGTCTTTGAGAGCTTCGACATAGGAGGATGCGCCATATTCATCATGGAGCACTTAAATTGCTTTGTGAGATAGTTATAGGTGTTCTAGAGGTGAATACAAAGAATGATGATGTATGTAAGGGATGTGTGTTGGGGAAGTTTGTGAATGCATCTTTTCCAAGGAGTGACACTAGATTTGAAGGTGTTCTTCATCTAGTACATTTAGATGTTTGTGGACCAATGTCAATGGAATCTCTTAGAGGATATGATTACTATGTTACTTTTATTGATGATTTCTCCAGGAAGACTTGGATATACTTCTTGAAGACCAAGGACAACGTTTTCAGTCGATTCCAAGAGTTCAAGGTTCTTGTGAGCTCAATAGGAAGGAAGATAAAGGTTTTTCGGTCAGACAATGGAGGTGAGTACAAAGGAAATGAATTCCAGGAGTTTTGTATCAGCGAAGGAATCAAGAGAGTGGACTGTTTCTTACAATCCACAACATAATGGAGTTGTTGAGAGGAAGAAATGTTCTATATCGAAGGCAACAAGAGCTACGCTACATGATAAAGACATGCACTGCTACTTATGGGCAAAAGCGTGTAGTACAACAATGTACATTCAAATAGGATTCTACACAAGGTACTAGGGAGGATGACACCAGAGGAACCTTTCACAGGTAAGAAGCTTGATGTTAGTCATTTCAAAATATTTGGTAGTTTGGCATATTGTCATATTCTAGGTGATACATGTACCAAGTTAGATCATATTGTGGAGAGGGGGTACTTTGTTGGGTACAGTGAAATCTCAAAGACATATAGGGTTTTTATCCTAGGGACTAGAAGAATTATAGTTAGACATGATGCCAAGTTCATGGAGGACAAGGCATTTAGGAGATCCAGAGATTTGCCAACAAATGATTGGAGTGAGCAACCAATAAAAGCTCCAAGGATACTTCATCAAGTCCAAGTACAGTTACTATTATGAGCATAGGTTTAGGTGCAGAGATTCACAAAATATGGAGCAACCGGTGCAAGAGGATGTGCATCAAGAAGACATAGAGGTTGATATTCCATCCTCTATAGGTAGCAATGGGAATCGTCAGGTTCAAGAGACACAAAGAGGTACTTAGGAGGTTGTGGGAGCTCCTAGGAAAAGTATGAGACAAAGGAGACAACCATCTAAGTTCAATGATTATGTGGCATTAGTTAGTCAATTGGTAGATAACGAACCTTCCAGCTATTAGGAGGTTGCACAACATCATGTATGGCGAGATACTATGGTTGAGGAATATACTTCAATAATGTAGAATGATGTGTGGGAGATAGTGCCTAGATCAATAGATAGGGCAGTTGTTGGATCATGTTGGATTTACAAGATAAAGCACAGTGCAGATGGTAGCATCAAGAAATACAAGGCAAGGTTCATGGCAAAGGGGTTCTCTCAGAAGGAGGGAATAGACTATGAGGAGGCATTTTCTCCTGTGGCCAAGTATTCTTCAATTAGAGCTATGATCTCATTTGCAACACAGATGGAATGGCACATCCATCAAATGGATGTTAAGACAACATTCCTTAATGATGAATTGAAGGAGGAGGTATACATAGAGCAATCAAAAGGCTTTGTAGCACACAACAAAGAGACCCACACGTACATATTAAGGAAAGCATTGTATGAACTCAAGCAGACTCCCTGAGCGTGGTATGAGCGCATCGATACATATTTGCAGAGAATGGGCTTTGTGAAGAGTGAGGTAGATGCTAACCTCTACTACTTGGTGGTTGGGGGTGAGGTTCTCATTCTTGTACTATATGTGGATGACTTGTTTCTTATAGCTTCACTAGGGCTCATAGAGGATTGCAGGAGGGACCTTGCAGAAGAGTTTGAGATGAAGGATTTGGGACTTATGCACTACTTTCTAGTGCATGGAAGTGTGGCATACAAATGGTGAGATTTTCCTTGATCAAGGGAAATATTGCATTGAAATCTTGAAGAGGTTCAAAACGGAGTATTGCAAAGCCATGTCTACACCTGTGATCACGAATTGGAGGAAGGTAGATACTTCAAAGGAAAAAGATGTAGATCACACCTTATAAAAATAGTTGATTGTTTGCTTATGTATTTGGTCAACACTAGGCCATCCATAGATTTTGCAGTAAACTCTCTTAGTCAGTTCATGGTTGAGCCAAAGAGAGTGCATTGGACTGCGACTAGCATGTGTTGCGTTATTTGCGTGGTATAGTTGAGTATGGGAGTAGATATGTTCGAAGTGAAGGTATTAGGTTGATGCGCTGTAGTGACGTAGATTGGGTAGGCAGTACAATGGACAAAAGGAGCACTTCAGAGTGTTGTTTCAGTTTGGGATCAAGATTGTCACTTGGTTCAATACGAAGCAGAAGTCTGTGGCTTTGAGTTCAGCAGATGTAGAATACATAGCAGCTAGCATGGTGACATGTGAAGCTATATGGCTTAGGAAGTTACTAGTAGCCTTGTTTGGTCAGAGAGTCGAGACTACCTTAATACACTATGACAGTCAAAGTTGTATCAAGTTGTTTGAGAATCTAATGTTTCATGATAGGTCTAGACATATAGACATCAAATATCACTTCATCAAAGATTGTGTACAAAGAGGGATTGTTCAGCTACAGTACATATCTATAGAGGAGCAGGTAGCAAACATTTTGACAAAGGCAAAGTTGATCTTCTTTAGAGATAAGTTGGGTGTTATGTACATCAGCTTCCTTGCTAAGAGGGAGTGTTAGCTTTTGTAGCCTGGAACTGTTCTATCTGCCCTAATTGAATGATATTTGTTTTCTCAAGAATACTTTGATTAACAAATATTTGTTTAATTAGTAGTTGCTGACAATCAATTCTGTTTTGGTTGTTGAGTAGCCTCTTATCTCAGCCGTTGATTTTTCAGCGAGGGTAGTATAAAAGCAGGGCTAGGGCGCATTTGGGAAGCACCAAACTGTGAAGAAATCATTTGCAGTGAAAGCAAATTTATTTATAGTGAGAGCAAATATTCTTGCATGGGGAAAAAGGGCGCAGTGGTAGCATTGGGATAGCAGTAGGGAATATCAGCGGGAGATATTAGGAGTTTGTTGGAGTTCTGCCAGTCAGAGGCAAGGAATTCTTTTGTAACTCTTATATTGCTTAGAATCAATATAGTTTCCATTGGCATGGGGCTTTTTCTAGGGACAATTTTGTCCAAAAATATTGTGTCATCGTGTTCAAATTTCTTTCTGCATAATTTTTACAGATGGGGCTCTGAAAAAATGTTTACCTCCAAATAAACAAATGGAATGTTCAAGACAACTTCATGGACCATTAATGAGAAAGATAAAGAGTTGTGTTCCGCAGTATTTCTAGGACAGGAATATCAGAATGTGTCTTAGGGACGACCTATTCTGGGAGGCCATTTTTTTGGGAATTACAGTATTCAAATTATATATAGTTTAGGAAAATTCAGAGTTTTGCAAGTTTATCTCTGCATGACATCAAGAATCAAGTTTCAAAATTTCCTGCCAAATGTGACTAATGTATAGCCATAATAAAAACAAAAATCTCATTGTTTTCATTTTGGCTAAATTCAAGTTGATCTTTGTAATTGCAAGTTGAAAATGGGCAAGTCAGTTAGTTGAAGGGGCATTTTAGGGTTCATTAGACTGCCCTGCATGCTTTTTTTCCTTTTTAAAAATAAATCCCAACATTTTTTATGGGCATGAAAGGCAGGGAGCATTTGGACACCCTTTGGACAGTCGAGGGATGTCACCGATGTCCTCAGCCATCTCTGATACGGCTAGATGTACACAGGATGACTCATCAGGAGGCATTTCAGGCACGCATCCCCAAAATTTGTGCTCTAGTGACACTACAGGGAACAACTACACACTGTTTAGCAGAGGAGGGATGCATCTACAAATGGTCCTGGAAAATATAGAATTGTTCACTGTCAATTATGTAAGAACAGGGAAAGATAAGTAAAATATCCCAGCTCATTGTGACTATTCACCAATAGAATTAAAGAGTGCCCTGTGAGAAAGCCAAGGACTGTCATTATTAGGATGGCTTGTATTAAAGAGACCTAGTGATGCTCTCCTTGTGCATCACATTTTCCTTTACCTGACATGCAAACTTGGAGGAGATGTAGCTTGTATGATGAATCTATTGGGAGTACCTCAATTTTTATGCACCCAATATGTACAGGCTCTACCAGTTACCTCTATACACTGATGATCGGCTCAATGAATGTTGGTGAATCTTGTAGCCATACAATATGTCTCTGTACTGTTCTAGATGTATCTACTGTCTATGTAATAATTTGGTTGGCATTTCACACCACTTGAATCAAGTTGAGGTAGATGTGAGAAATGGTCTAAAGAATTGGCCTAGATGGTCCTTGAAGAGCCTGGGATTAAAGAGATATGATCTCTTGAAGAGTGCCATACATCTCTGATTAGGATGATGAATAAATGGAGACAAGTTATCTTGAGCATCACTGAAGAGGCTATTGTACCTCCCTTGCATATTATAGTAGATAGAACTCTTTTAGCTACAGCTGCATTTGAAATGACATTCTATTTTCCTTGGAAAAGAAAGTATTTGTATGCAATTTCTAAATAATTAAGGTACAACTTTTGCAGTCCAAGAAATGAAAATAGAAATTCAGATCCAAAGTAGCAATGCAAAATCAAATACCATCCATAAAGATTTCCAGGCCACTAGAGGAATATAACAGAGAATTTCCTCGACTTAGAATGGGCTCTTAACAAACCAATCATGAACTAATAACAGTGTGACTAGATAACAAAGAGTCAAGCAACATATCCAGATCTAGCAGATCATATAGATATAGGTTAACTATTTTAGTAGTTGGCATAATTATACAATTTTTTTTTTTTTGGTAAGGAAATCTTTACTTCAAGATCCTTAGACTTTCACCTGGCCTCTTTTCATTTACCTTATCAGGGAACTCTATGTTGGGTCATCTTAGCATTCCGCTGGAATGAAACCTCCATGGGCTTTGCAACAACCAAGTAACCTCAAAAAGGGGTCAGAGGCACTTGATCACCAGTCAAATTTTCAACATACAACTAGAAATTGAATGAACTTGACAAAATAAGCTCATCACTTCATCTTTTCAGAATCCACTCCCTGGAGTGCTTTTTGCAATTTGCAACACTGACTTACGAAGAGAGATCTTGAAACCAATCTTTTGCTGGATACACTTTGTCTTTCAAGCTTCTGAAAGCTTATTATTTCCCCAGGTAATTGTCATGTAATTGTATAATTACTTGGTTTCCTGTATCCATCTTGTGCATAGAACTGCTTGTGGCTTGCCTTATGTCAGTAATACCTATACATGTAGAAGTGAGCAGTTTTATATACTTTATCCCAAAGATTGATCTCATTATCATATAGTCACGCCTGAGAAACCCCTAGCTAGGACCTGTTGTAATGGTTGCGAGCATTTTAATTGTGTTTTAGTTTACCTTGTAGGAAACCACAACTTTTCTAGAAAATATTAACGAAAGTGCCTTATACACAGACTGCTACAAATGAAGATCTCTGGGAACTCTTGACGACTGATATCAAGATTAAAGAATAAAATGCGTTAATATTTACTTAGCAGGCTAGTTAATGTTAGACATAAAATAAGAACATCAAGGAGGTTTGCTATAATATTTTTATTTTACTAAAATATGAGCTAATAATATCTCAAGATCTGCAAAGGATTTGTAATGTCCACATCCAGGATAAATGCAATACTTATTATATTTTTCTGATTTTATGAGACAAATCAAAACTACAAGTACACACAGCGACAACAAGTTTCAAATCCATATTTTGCTGATTTCATCAAACAAGAAACATTAAGAGGATAATGTTCTGTTCCGCCAATATAAAATCCATAAGGCGTTGTTCTATTTTAATTGTTGTTGCAATGCTGATCAGAAAGTACAAAAATGATGAACATCAACAAAATAATTTATCACTTCACTGCCGTACGGCCTGGGAAAGAGTCACAGACAACTTGCTAGAAGACCCGTTTGCTTGTGGAAACTGCTGCAAATAATATTTAATGATTTTTTTGAAACCCTAGATGATATAGCTGCTGGCTGACGATTTATTGCTGGCTGGTGAAGTCTGATTTGCCCTCAAAGCTGTTGCAAAATTTCCAAAATATGCAGTTAAAAATTAGATTTGTCCTGGAAAATTTGGCAACATATCGAACTACTGCTATATTCCTATTTTGTTGATGAATGATGACTAAAATTATGTGCAAAGCAGCTGGTATAATTGACCTAATACTCAAAATGTCTTATTTTCTCCCTCCCAATGTGGAGCTCAGATAGGCTTGACTGAAACAACTCAGATCCAGCTCTGTATGGTGTTATAAAATTAACCAATTTTTTGGAGATCACTGAATTAATCCTTAAATATGCTTGAACAATGCACTGATGATATTTGTTTGCAAAAACTATTGTAGCAACTTTGTCACAAGCTGTAAATATCTCAAAATTTTCCACAAATCAGCGTAATTTTGAGTCCTAGATGGAATTACCAAAGGCTGGAAGCAAGGGTTGTTGTCCTTGATACTAAATGTGAAATTCAAGAGTGTTTCATTCATATATGCCCTAGATTGAACAATCTAATGTAATATAGACACATGCTTATTTTTATGCTTGAGCACGCAGTTTGGAAAAGGGGGCCGTTCTAAGTAAAAACACCTATCCTCCAGAGAAGCTGAACAACCATGCTGGTGAAAAAGATCAAGATCAAATCCATATTTATGTGGAAGGACCTCAAACTGGCAATGCAATAACTGCATAAGGATAAATCTTATCTCAACAGACATTGAATAACCTAAAACTAATGCATTACATAATCAAGCCTATAGGTATATACCATTTATTGACATGGATAACTAAATATTTAATATAGATTAGTTTGATATAGTTTTTATTTGATGTAGTAATGACACACGTAGGGAATGCCTCTGATTTTAGTTGGTGTTTGCTAAGCCTATTTAGGGTAAGCCCATAGTCATCTAGAGATGTGCGGCAGGGTATGTGTATTGGCCCAAGGATGCCTCGTCAAAACGTGATGCCCAAACAGACGATTAAGGACATGCCTATGCTAGATTGATACAGGTAAGTGGTAGATATAGGGAAAGGTATTGTGACAGGGTCTTCGCCCATGAACTAGAGTTTTGTGATGACTTTTATGTGTAGCCATGAATAGACTAGTCGGTAGGCAGTTAAGAATTATACATCCATGCAGTGTAATATATATCTCCCTCAAATTTACATAACAAACTTCAAACACTCATACAATATTCATATCACAAGAGAAATATGTAGAACAATTCTATATTAACCCATAGTCTAAAATTACATCAACAATCTTTGCCATGAGGCCTGACAGCTAGAAGTGGACCTCAATTTTGCATGACAATAAACCCTAGATACAAACTAGTGGATGGTTCTGCAAATATGATATTATGATTTGATTTTCTATACAACACTTTCTATGATTTTCTAGACTCTTGTTCTTCTTGTTGTCTTAATCAACTACTTGTCTTATATGTAAAATGCCAACATTTATATAGAGAAGGATGACGTACTATCTTTGTGCTAATAAAAAATGTTGGACATTTCCCTAGGCACACAAGATAATGATCACAGGTCCAATGTTAAATGAATTCTCTTGTAACTTTATATTGTAACTGGACATCTTGTTATGATAGTGTAAATGACCCTTCTGATGAGAGTGGCAAGATGCAAACTATGAAGTTCCTTGTAGATTTAACCTCAAATGTCACTGGGACCGATTATCTCATTGTTAACATTATTAATTGCCATAAAATTCAAATGTATGGCACACAACTCAAATAGGCTTCATTAAGGCGTTCTTACAAGTCACACTGGTTTAAACCTCAGTTAAAAGTAAAACTTGAACAAAGATGTGGACTTGTAAAGGACACACTTATGATGCTCTGATATCAATGTGAAGGCATTCTGATGAATTTGCAGTAGCATGCATTCAATTACTGCCTGCTGGATTCTGTACTCTGACTGCAGCAAGAAATGTTGATGAAGCAAGAATAAAATGAGTCTGGCAACTAAGAAAACCTGAGAAGTACAAGCAAGAACCTAAGCTTGATGTGAATTCGCTCGTACACCTAGGATACTCCTATATGATTATGAGTTTTAACTACAAATAAATAACACCCCGAGGAGGTATAGTAAGCATTCTTTTTCATAAATCTTCATTAGAGAGAGATTATTCTCCTCACAACTCTTTCTGAATTCTATATCTATCCTTTTTTGATGTAGTGCTTTCCTGATCTGAAATATATATTTAAAAAAATTCTTCTAACAATCTGAAGCCAGATTGCTATGCAATTAATGATCTTTTTGGAAATATTGGACACAAATCCTATTTTTTTCTCGACTGAATAAAATCACCCCCCTCACCCTAAGACCATAGGCGAAATTTCCTGGTCATATATTAAACTAAGCCAGTTGCTTTTCTGACAAGGCTTACTGATTAATATAAGATTGTGCAAGATGCTGTATACTTATGCTGTCTTTTGTAAATGTCAGCAAGAAGGAATACTGTTGCATATCTTTGGTGGTTGCAAAGTTATAGCTTTCCCAAACAGTGAACCCAAGCAGAACAGGTCAGAGATTTTATGCCCCCCTTACATAGGAAAGAATCAAGAGAACCACACATCTGTTGCAATCTCTTATCTGGAAAAGGCATTGGAGAGCAGTCTTCCTAGAAGAGGACTCTCCTTTTTAGTAAGGACAATTTGAACAATGTAGGAAAGAGTTAACATGCCATATTTAGATTTTTTGGGCATAGCTGCAGACATTTTTATTATACTCTGTGCCCCCTTTCAAAATTATGCTTCCATTCTGAGCCATATCCCTCCTGTCTAGGTCAGTATGATATTTTTATGAACACAAAATGCACTTTTTTCAAAAAAGGAAGGCAGATGTTCTGTAGTTTTCTTTATGTCTTTGTTGTTTGTGTCATTTGTGTTGTCAATTTTCCTAATTAAAATGAGGATGCACATCTATCCTTGAAACTTCATTTGTATTTTGCAATCCTTTTAATATAGTAGTATCATTGTGTATTATTAATAAGTTGTAATTGTGTAATACAGATAATGCGGAAGGGAATACTACAACTAATTGGTATTGAGATTGGGAAAGGCCTTGATCTTCCTTTATGATCATTTGAGCATGACGATCTAGCAAATTATTTTACTCCTTTTATGGCATTTACATTGAGCTCTAGTGTACTACATACATCATTTTTAATTGGCCAGAATGTCCCATCCGCATCTGTTTACTAAAAGATAAAATGTACTACATGTAAAAAATTAGATGGCAATGCAGCTACTTGAATGATTTCTTGTTCCAGTCTTCTGCTCAATCTATGGATTACAAGTTTGGTATTCAATATTTTTCCATATGATCCAATTTTCAGACCGGAAAGATAAAGTACCATATCAAATTTGAGGCAAATAAAGAAAAATGAAATTGAATAAGGATGTTAGAATACCAAATGTTGAATGCCTCGGATCAGCTGATCTCTCTAGCTTTTGAGAAAGCAAGCCAGCTACAACTTTCGTCGGAACGACAACTTTTAACTTGATTGACAGGTCTAGTATATGAGCAAAGCATGTGTGCTTGTTCATTGACACTAGCAAAAGGTTTTCTGGGTTGGGTCATTTGGTAAATATCTTGCATAGGCGAAAAGTCCAATTCCATCCTTGGGAGGTTGATAGCCACTCAATTTTGCTTTCTCAAAGAAAATATCATTGGTCTTAGGTTTCGAGTCCCAGTAGCTAGTCTTCAATAAATCTAGCATCATTCAAACTGTTCCGTAAGAATTTTGAAATTTAACAATTAACGAACAAAGATAAGATGAGGATTTATATGCAATACAAAGTTGCATTACTGAATTCCTTTTTCACAATTCTTGAATTTCCATCTTTGTAAATATAGTAGCTCAAGGGTTTCACATTGTTTAAACAGAAGTGTTAAAATAAAGCTGAATGCTAGGGTTGTGTCATGAGACACTTTACACGTAAAGACTAGATTTCTTTCTGTCATGTTAAGGTCATCTATGAAGGATGATGTCGCTGTTGGAAATTTTGATGCATCGAGAATTTAAGGGCACCACTATTGGAGGTAATTTGGATCCTTGCAAATAACCACACAACGGAAACACACCACAAGATACACAATTTGATACCAAATGCAACTCTTGACTCACATGTTTACATGTAATGTGCTCGGTTGTAAGGCCTTTCGGGTTAGGGCCAAACACAAAAAGTAATTAGAAAATAGTTCAACAAGATCCCTCAAGATCCAACTCCACACTAATCCTAGCTAGTCCAGATCTGCACTCTGGAAGAAAACCCCAAGGAAATCTCAACTAGGGCTTGCAAGCCCACCAAGCAATCTCTTGATTTACCAAGCCTCATCTACTAGCCCTCCTCAAATTTTGCTCCTACACTTCATCCTCTTCTCCAAGCTAGATGACAATGACTAAAGACTCTACAAAATCCCTTACTTATACCCAACTAAGCCACAAGTTTGCCTAGCCGAATACAAATTAAAATAAACCTTTACATTTAATGCCCATGCAAGCCACAAGTCGGCTGCAACACAAATTAAATACATATACACAAATTAAATGCCAAAAGTCGGCTCATTGACAACTTGGGCACCATAGGAACCAAGACCAAATCGAGTGTTAGAGAAAACCATGTCGAGTGTCAGCGTTCCACCAGACTAAACCGAGTTCCTTCATTGATCGAGCACCAGTATGTGCTAAGTCCTCCAGAAGCAACCGAGCCCCTTCATCGATTGAGCTAACTCGAGCAACATTATTGCTGAGCTCCCAATACAAACCGAGCTTCCAGTATCTGCCGAGTGCCCCAAGCTTCGTCGAACATCTTCATTAACCGAGTCCTCGGTTAACCCAACAACCCAAGCCAACTTAGTAATGACCAAGTCACACTTTGTTCTATGTCCGAGTCCTCCAACTCCAAGGTCAACCACACCAACATGCAGGATTGTAAGCCAACCAAGCATGCTCTTGCATCAAACACCCTAGGTTCAAAAAGATGTTCCCAATAGCTGGAAGAACATCTTCTAGGATTCAACACATAAATCCCAAATTGGTTATTCACATACATATCTTCCAAGTCCTCAACTTGTACACCTTTTCCCTTGATCTTCTACTTCTTCACATCCATCTTCGGTGTGCTATAGGTCTGCTTTCCATGCTGATCTCTAACCCTCTCAGAATCTACCAACTCAACTCAGTTGCCAATACTCAGGCTCCTTCTATCGAGTTCTTTATTCTGTAAAGGAATTAGGGAATGCTTCTTGCCACCTTTCACAATTGAAAACACATTCTTGACACAATCATGCACAACCCTGCAATCATAGTGCCAAGGGCTACCAAGCAACACATGACAACTTTTCATGTCCACAATATCACACAACACTTATATTGCCCATCTTGGAAATCAACAAGGCATTGCTCCCTTATTTTCAAAGCATACTCACCTTGCAACCAGCGAATCCTATAAGGATAAGGATGTCTCATTCTCTTCAAACCAAGTTTTTCAACAAACTACTTCCATTCACAATCACCTTGCACACTTTACCACTAGCCTTACAACAAGTCTTGAACAAATTAGTCCTTTAACAAGAGTCCAGTGTCCTCTGACCAACCAGTACTCATCAAGCTAGTAAACTCTCTCCTTGCTCAGGTTGACTGTCATGGCCTTCAATCTCATTCACAACATCTCTTCTGTCACAAGCCTTAGGACATTCATAAAATCTATGTCCTACCTCTCCACATTTGTAGCAAGTACCCTTAAAATCACCTATACCTGTCCTTCTATTTTGATCAATAGGTTTTGGTTCATCTTCATCAGTCAGTTTAGCTTTTGCCGAGCTGTCCTACTTCTCATTCATTCTAGAATTACCTTGACTTTTCCTCTTCAACTTGTCTTCTACCTTAAGGGCATACTGCTAAACATCCTCAACCGAATCAATCTTCAACATACCAACCTCATCGTGGATATTGAATCTCAAACCATTGATGTACCGAGCTACCTTCTCCTTTGACAATTCTCTATGCCCAAACCGAATAGTCAACTTGTAGAACTCCTCGTTATAATCTTACTTCAAGTTGATTATTCCTTCACCCAAGTCCTGGTGCAAACTGCCTCAACTTCGACACTTGGTCTACACACTCAGGACAACTGTGGTCTGATACCATCTGATGTAGCGAGAATTCAAGGGTACCCCTATTTGAGGTAATTTGGATCCTTGAAAATAACCACATAATGGAAACACAACACAAGATACACAATCTAATACCAAATACAACTCTTTATTCATAAAACAATTGTTTACAGGTAATGTGCTTGACTGTAAGGCCTTCCAGGTTACGACCAAACACAAAAAGCAATTACAAAACAGTTCAACAAGATACCTCAAGATCCAACTCCACACTAGTCCTAAGTAGTTCAAATTTGCACTTTAGAAGAAAACCCCAAGTAAATCTCAACTTGTGCTCACAAGCCCACTAAACAATCTCTTGGTTTACCAAGCCTCAGCTACTAGCCCTTCTCAAAATTCACTCCTACACTTCATCCTCTTCTCCAAGTTGGATGACAATTACTAAAGACTCTACAAAACCACTTATCTATACCTAACTAAGCCACAAGTCGGCCTAGCCCAATACAAATTAAAATAAGCCCTTACATTTAATGCCCATGCAAGCCACAAGTCGACTGCAACACAAATTAAATGCCAAAAGTCGGCTCATTGACAACTCGGGCACCACAGGAACCAAGACGAAATTGAGTGTTAGAGAAAATCATGCTGAGTGTCGGCGTTCCACCAGACCTAACCAAGTTCTTTCATTGACCGAGCAACAATATGTGCTAAGTCCTCTAGAAGCAACCAAGCCTCTTCATAGACTGAGTTAACTCGGGCACCAGTGCAAATCGAGCTCTCGGTATCTGTCGAGCGCCCCAAGCTTTTCCAAACGTCTTCATGAACTGAGTCACTTGGTTAAAACAACAACCTAAACCAACTCAGTATCGACCGAGTGACACTTTGTTCTATGATCGAGTCCTCAAACTCCAAGGCCAACCACACCAACATGCAAGATTGCAAGCCAACCAAGGATGCTTCTGCATCAAATTTACATGCAAATGACATATCATTTGCTTTCCAAAGCTTGTGTAAATAACCTGTATGGTAGTTTGGGGTCTACAGTTAATATGGGCTACCTCACTGGTAAACAAGGAAATGGGGATCTTTAATGTGACTGGTTCACGACCCTTGTAGTATATTAACTCTAAGCTATTCTGGATCAAATATCCAATAAGCTCGATGAATAGATTCCTATAGCAATGCCATTCACGTTAGTTTTAAATCACACAATACAGATACATGTAGCCATATTGTTAATAGAGCAAGCACATGAAAGCTTGTGCACTTATATCACGATGTTATTTGCTATTTTTACAAATCTCACTAGTTCTTAAGAAGTGATTTTACTTTACCTACTGGCACTAATGAACACCAAAATTAATAGTTCTACAATTAGAAGGGAAATGTTCTTGACTCAACATAATGTGTTAACAATTATACATGAAAACATATGTCATTAAATAAAATATATAGGCTAATCAAATAATAAATCTAATTACTCATTATTAAACCCAATAAATGAATTTTAGTTGCATTGCTTCTGGATTTGATTGTGCTTGTAGTTTTTGCATCCAAAAGTATTGCAACTAAAATATGACATTAAATAAATGAGTTTGGACTCGAAACAATGAATTTTCGAATTAAATATTAAAATAAATACATTTATCTAGATAAATTGAAAAATAATGTAGAAGCCTTACACAATAGACTAGCAACACATATTTCTAAGATGTACAAGTGATTGTCTCAAAATTTGTAAATTGGTTGTGATTTATTAGTTCAAAATTATGTATTTGGAGATACTCTTATAGTGTAGAAGTGAACTCTCAGGTAGACTAGAACCTCAACCAATGGAGTGAATTAACAATAAAATGATAATTGGAATTTACTGGCCTTGAACTTCTGGCATATATGCATTTTAGTTAGGATTAGTGATATCTGCAAACATTTTGGAGGAATCTATTGAAGCAAGAGGGACATGCTCAACTCAACCAAGCCTATGTTTTAACTATTTCAGCCCAAGAACAAGATTTGAAGACATCAAGCAAGCATGCAGAAGGCTTAAGATGATCTTGGAAGCATGAAGTGGGCTTAAGATGACATGCACACAAGCAAATGTAGAAATGATTCTTCTTTAAACTCTTTGACCTAGGCACTCTTTCACATTTCTACATTCTTAAACTGATTTCAAAGTAAAATAAATGACATTAAATACACCAAGATAGTGTATATATCAGCATAAATATATTTATGTGAGTTGAGTTAGAACAATTAAACCAATAGGATGCTCACAAGAGTGTGATGCACACAGTTTCTCAAAAAAATGACACATACAATTTCTCAAGAAAATGATGCACATGATCACCTTATCACATATCCTTAGAACAAAGGCCAAATATGTCACAAGGATACATTTTAGACATTCACTCATGCAAAGAACACTAACACCCAACTATGCAACCAGCCTAAGATTGTCTATCTCTTAGAACTACATTTGTCTAGATCTTTTGCAACTTTCAATGAATAATGTGATGGGTGAAAGATAATTGTTATCAAGTAAAAGTTAATGCCACAATATTGAGTCCTAATAGCACTATGGATTACTACCCCATTCCTCATGACAATAACTTTTTCTTCATGACAATTTATTATCATCTATTGCTTCTATATATGGTATTCTATTCACTACATTGAGGTATTCCTCTCTAGGACCTGCCATCTCTTCCTCAAATATTTTGTTCTTGTCTACACTTATTGCGAGCTTAATTATTTAATTTTTTTCATCCTTACCAAATTTAGTTCTTCCTAAATATTTCATCTCAATCCATTAATACATCTTGCAACTCTTTGCTTGCTTGCTTCACCATATTTATGTCCAAGTCCAATAATCATTTTGTAAAATTGTTACCTAAGACTTTGTAGATTTACAAGAATTATATGCCATTGACTTAATTTTTCTTCTATTTCTTTTTACTTGAGATGCTTTCCACTAAACAATATTGTCCCGCCTTGTCAAGGAACTCTGAGAGAAAACATAATTCTAACCTTGGGACATATGTAACAATGTTTTCTCAAGAACAAATGGAAATTCTATAAACACAATTGTTGTAGTAAATTATAATATCTTACTTATTCACAAAGTACACAATTTAAAAACGTGGAAAGGACAAAGCATTCTTAAACTTACATTTCATGATTGCAATACTAAGCCTTTGCTTAACTCTAGTCCTCTAAGGCTTCCCTTAATGTTTTCAAACCAGAATAAGAGATACGAACAATAGGAATACAATAACAGATGACACCATAAAATATACTGTGAAAACCCTCCATCCGAGGGTGAAAAACTCAACCCCACAAAAATAGATCCTGAATACACATAATTTGAATACAATGCTTTCATGCCTAATCAGAGAATAAGCTAATTGAATACACATAATCTGAATACAATACTTTCATGCTTAATCAAAGAAATCGCTACAGGAGATACTATATTTCAGAGAATGATTACTGATACATATCCATGATTATCTTACACAGGCTTAACATTGTTTAGTGTGGAGTATATCACTGTTCAATGTGGAGTATATGCCACGATAAGAAGATCACATGCTTAGAACTGAATGACGAAGGATCACACGAAAAACTGAACAATGGAATCAAAGCATCACCCTCAAATTGGTGAGTAGTAATAATAAATAGAGAAATTGAATATGATAGCCAACACATACACTCCATAGGTGGAGCCTTCAATAGGAAGGTAAAATGGACAACCTCTTGTAACTGTTAACCTCTTCGAATGCAAGAAATAACTACTCGTGTGCCAATGTAGGAGACTCTTTATATCCCATCGATTGTCACTTAAACAATACATGGAGCCACTTCAAATGTCGTGGAAAGATCGCCAATACACGACAATACAACATTCAATCACGACGACTCTTCAATCTTCAAACATGGACGCATCATACTCTATGCAGGATAAATAAGAGTAATAGTAATAACCCCCAATGTAGATATTTAGCTAAAGATAAAAGATGTTTAAACTTGTACACAACAGTTCATCATATATAAACAAATGAAATACGAGGATACCATGCTTGACATCTCGAGCAAGAATAGCAACCAACGATTTGAATATGATACAAAATTATTCCTATAATTACAATAGTTTCACCCATTTGCAAAACTATTAATGCAAAGATAAAATAAGATAAATAACATAAGGAATCAATACACATAAGTATAACATAAGACACAAAGATTTAACATGGCTTATCCAATCTTGGGTTACATCCACCAAATAGAGAGTCCAATCTTATAATCTAGCAATGAGAAAATTATAGTTGATATATTTTACATAACTCCATTACATATTTGTAGGCCTTTGGGCAGTTTACCTATGTCAATTAACAAGTATACCCTAAAACATGCTTGATGCATCAACTTAGGGAAATGCTTGATGAGTCAACTTGAAAATGCTTGATGATTGATTAGGCACCATAAACCAATAATCTCCCACTTGGGGACTTAATCAGGCTCTACACAAAATCATATCCCACTTGGAAATTGATCCTGTGGCAACACCTCTACCTCTAAACCTCTCACTAGATTGATGCACTCTAGACTCTACTATTCCTTTTATTATTTTCAGTCCTGAAGACCAACCAAAGTTGAAGAGAAATTCAACTTCTCCTTTGTAACTACCTTTGTAAACATATTTCCTAGATTTTCATATGTATGTATCTTTTCTAGCTTTGGTTGTCCATCATCTAAAATTGACCAAATAAAGTGATTCCTCAGTTGTATGTGTTTGGCCTTCAAATGTAAGGCACAATTCTTTGTAAAATGAATGATGCTCCAGATGTCTATAAACTAATATTTTTTTGTTTGTGAGCATCCCAACTCTTCCATGAAAAATTACAACAATGTCTTCTCCTTTGCTGCTTCTATAGAAGTAACATACTCTTCCTATGTAGTGGATAAAACATTCACCTTCTACAATCAAGAAATTCAACTCACTATTGTCCTAGCAATAGTAAATACATATCCTATAGTACTCTACCTAGTATAATCCTATACAACATAACATTGTAAATCAATATTAGATCCTCCAAAATGCAAAGAATTACTTGATGTACCTCTCAAGTATTTGAGAACCCATTTTACTTCATTCCAATGTTCAATTCTAGGATTAATCATATACCTACTAACGACTCACACAATATGTGCAACATCTGTTCTAGTGCATACCGTAACATACATTAAACTATATATTGTGTTAGACATTGAACAACAGTCTAAGGCTCTCATTGAGGATGCTATTGCTTATCAATTTAGGGGCTTTTGACTCACTCTTCCGAGGCTTCATGCTTGGATGTCTAAGCATTGGGAACCATATATTATAGATTATGTTAAGATCTCTCCTTTGGCTAAAGGTTTCTTCATTGCTTTACTTGGGAAAACCACTTCCCTCTAATGGTAAAACCCTAGCATTAAGATTTTAACCTATTATGTGAATCCATTTGCAAGATGCCAATCTAGGTAAGACTTCCTAACTTTCCACTTCATCTTTGGTTGGACTCTATTCTTGAGGAAATTGGAGAGGCCTAAGGGAATTTCCAATGGTGGACTCAAATTTTCCAATATGTTTCATTCAACCTATGCAAGGATTCTTGTTGCTATAGATGCTTGTAAAGGCCTTCCGACTAAGACTAAATTGTGTACTTCAAAGGGATCTTGGGTTCAAACTTTAGATTATGATAATCTTTTTAGGTGCAGATAATGTTTTAAAATGGGCATGTTGCGAAAAAGTGTAAGATTGAAAAAATCAAAGCTAAGAAACCCTCTTCATGGTGGAAGGGTACTTCATTGCAACAGTACATAGTGGTGAAAAATTCCTCTCCCAAGGAGAACATTCCCACAAAGGCTACTATTTTTTATGAGGGATAGGAAGGGGATGGTTTTCCTTCTTCTGTTGCTATGTTGGAAGATGTTTTTCTTATTGGTTTGAGTTAGATGGAGGTTGTGGTGCCTTCTGGTTTTGCTCAGTGTAGAATTTCAGAACTTGTGTGGGATAGCTCTGTTTAGCAGAGTGTTTGTGGTACTTGAATTGCTAATGGATCCACTCAACCATCTGTTGATGGTACTCCAATTGTTGGTTCTGTCCAAGGTATTGATGTTGTGCTTGCTCTATCTGACGTGGTTTCTCTAGCGAGGATTACTTGCACTGGTCCAACCTAGGTGTCTCATTTTAGATCCTCTATTTTGGATTCTCAGGGATGGCAGTCCAAGATTGCTATGGTAGAGGATGGATGGATTCTTGTAACTGGAAAACATTTTAAAAAGGCCCCTCCTCAATTTGACATGACCCTTCGATCCCAAACAAAGGGATGCAAAGGAAAATTTTAGCTTCTCTTTTGGATGGTAGGTTGTGGGTTCCTATTGTTAAAATACCTAGTTGAATGATGTGGCCATAATGTGTATCTTTATGATTTATCTTCTTCTTATGTCTTAGGGTTTTTACTCTTTTCATTTCTTTTGGGTATAGATAGGGTTGCTAGACATTTTCTCTTATTCTGTGGCAACATTTGGCTTGTTGTTGTGTTCTTGTCCCCACTCTTTTTGTATAGGGTTTTAAGTCCCTTCAAAATCTATTTCTTACTTAATAAAAATCATACATTAAACTACCTATAGTTGTAGAATAAGACACCTTTTACATTTTATCTACCTCTTTTGTCTTTTTACACATCTCCTTAGTCAATTTCAAATGACTACACAAAGGTGTGCTAACATCTTTTGCGTTCACCGTATAGAATCTCTACAATACCTTTTATATATAATTATCTTGCCAAAGAGTTAACTTTCTATTCTTCCTATCTCTACAATATTTCATACCAAGGATGTTTTTTATCTACTCCCAAATCCTTCAAATCAAAAGAACGACTTAATTGTTATTTCAACCCCTTAATATGATCTATGTTATACCCCTTTACAACCATATTATCAACATATAATCCTAAGATAATGTAGTTGTCATTGTTCTAACACAAGGGTCTGAATGACACTAACTGTAGTCATGCTTAGTCATAAAGTTGTCAAATTTAATATACCATTGTTGAGATGTTTTCTTTAAGCCATTTAATTTTTTCTTCAACCTGCACACTAAATTCTCCTTACCTTTTACCTCAAATCTATGTGATTGTTCCATATATTTTTCTTCTTCCAAATCACCATGGAAAAAAGTTGTTCTAGCATCAAGTCATTCTAGATGCAAATCTTCAACAACCACAATACTTAAACAATAGGATTGGAAATTATTCTAACAACTAGAGAACAAATTTAATTAAAATCAATGCCCATTTTTTGTGCAAATTCCATTACAACTAACCTAACAAAGAGGGAAGAAACCTTTCAAATGGTACCTAGCCTTAGTGATCGTCTAATATTTATTGGAGTTTGTGGTAATTATTGTTTTTGTTGTTATAGAACACTATGGACTACTGGAAAATTATCTTTGGAGTATCATCCAACATGACATAATCATTTCTTTCTTCTTATTCTCCTACAACATATCTTTGTACAAACTTTATCATTGAATATGTCATCCCCTGTTCTCATAGTTTTATGATTTTCAAAATCCATAAGTGCATAGCCAAATTCATCAATGTCATATCCAAAGAATATTCAACCCAAAGGTGTAGGGTGACCTCTATTAATTAAATAAACAATAGTGTTACAATTGTGTTAGGGAAAATGTGGCCTACACTTAACTTTTATAAATCATTACATCTAGGACCATGATTAATCTAAAATAGATTATTAGTTCCTAGAAATTGACTTATAGCTTCCTATTTGAAGTGTGTAAAATATATGTTTATTTACTCTTAGAGTCTAGCAATGATATTTCACAAGGCTCACAATGGAATACAAGATTTAAAGAAGAATAATGCAATAGGTATGCAAAGACCCCAACATATTCACAATGCAAATGATTAAATTAAAATGAGATGCTAGGTTATGAAAATAAATTGAGTTTTAGCCATTTAAGAATTAATCTAGATGTAGTTAAGTTAACATGAGATGAGAGAAATTAGATTGATTAAACAAAGCTAAGATGTTAGATTGAAAGGATTAGATTCAACAAAGCAATAAGTAATATTGAAGAACAAGCAAGATGCAAGAAAAGATTATCTTATCTTACATCTTTCTTGTTTTTCAATATTACTTATTGCTTTGTTGACATCAATGACAGGACTTTCATTCTTTGAACCAACAGGAACCGCCAATTTTGCATCAATATTATTTAACCTTTGTGACATTAATGACAAATTTCCATTAATCTCCCCCTTTTTCATTGATGGCAGTACCAAATCTTCTGAATCCATCCTTTCAATCTCTCATTTTTGAGGTTGGTGCCTTTGTCCCCTCTAGGTGAAGGTACTATTCAACATAGACTGATGGATTTGTGACATGTGCTTAACCACCTCCTGTGGATCCTTGTCTCTATCTATTCTGACATTCATTGAAAACTCGAGCTTTTGGTGTAATGGTAATAGTGATTCCAGCAAGTGTTATCAGAGCACTAGGCTACAAGTTCAAATTGCTTGGGTCATGCTGAGCGGGGGACTGTTGGGAAGTTGGTGCCTCCATCCCCTCTAGGTGAAGGTACTGTTCAACATAGACCAATGGATTTGTGACATGTGCTTAACCACCTCCCGTGGATCCTTGTCTCTGGTTGTTGTGACATTCATTGAAAGCTCGAGCTTTTGGTGTAATGACAAGGATGATTATAACAATCCTTGCCAACTAGGGCGGAGAACCTTAGTGACACCACTAGGGTCCTAAATCAAGTCATGGATCCTATAAATTAGGTTTAATTTGTGAGATATGATCGATATATTTCGGAAAATAAGTTTTGGGTGATTGGATGAAGGAAAGGGAGGACTTAGGTGGTTAGTGTAATGTTTAAAATGGACACACATTATTTTGAGACCTTTTAGCCCTCCTTAATGTGGTTTTGGTCTCTTTTGCTCCTCTCCTCTTCCATTTCACTCTTCTGTGTCATCTCTTTCTTTTCGACATGGTCTTCTAGGTGTCATTTTGATACACTTTTCACCATATCTCCTATTGAGCTCACTATCTTTCAGTTTCACTTTCACCACCTCCTAACACTTTCTGTGGCCTTCTTGTCATGCCTCGGAGACTAGGTCAACCTAGGTGGACCTAGTCTAGACTAGGTTGACCAACGTCAACCTAGTCTAGGACTATGTCAACCAAGATCAACCTAGTCTAGGACTAGGTCAACCCAAGTTGACCTAATTCTTTATGATTGTGGGTTTCAAGGCTTGAAAGACCTCGAGTTTGCCAATTAGTTTAATTAACTCCCCAATCGGCCTGAGTTGTTTCTTGCCCAAAAATGAGTATAAAAGGACACTTGGGTGTTTAATTTTCATATCTCATTCTTAAGTTATTACACATTCTCAAGACATACACAAGAAAAAATTTATTCAAGTCATTCTTCTTCAAACAAGCATCTTTAAGCATTCAAGTATAAGTATCTCCTTCTTGCATCAAGCTTCTTCCTTCAAGGTGCTAGTGAGTTTGGCTCTAAGGAGAAGATCCATCATTCCAATCCATTTAATCTCTTCCATTATTCATCCATGACATGTTACATATATTTTCATACATGAGGTTTTGGCTTCTTTGATTTCCTTATGGTTTCTTTCAATCAAGGCTATTACACTTATGTACTTGATCATATATCAAAGTCAATTGCATCTTTAAAGGTAATTGTATCTATCACTTGATATTATTCATATCTTCTACATGCAAGCATTTCCTTGTTAATTATGTTTTATTTATGGTTAATTCATTAACCTAGGGCTTGACCAAGGAAAGCCATCATCAAACCCTAATCACAAATCCCTTATTTTCTATTTTATTTACAGGATACCAGTCAAAACTTACAGATCTAGAATCTAATTTTCAGGAGATTTTTGGAGAATTTAGTTACAAAATTGTTGGACTACATCAACCTGGTTGTAGGGTATTCTTCCAAGTTGACTTAGACTTTCAATACCCTTTTTTAGGGAGATTTTTGGGTATTGTTCATTTCGTGATTTTATTCTAATACTCACAAATAAATATTGAGAAAAGATTCAAATTTGTGTTCTTTGGAGCTAAACTACATCTTCCTCTATGGATTTCAAGGTGAACCTTTCATATTTTATTTCCTTTCATTACTTTACCCTAGCTCTATATCTTCATTGGGTTGATTGTATACACATGACATCTAGATTTACATTATTTAAGCAATTAGTTCAATTTCAAATTCACATTATTCTATCAAGGACCAAAGAGTACATTTCCTTGTATTGTATACCCCTTTATAATTTGAATTTAATATTGGTGTCCTTCTTCCTTTTGGTCCTAGCTAATCCAATTTGGATAATAAGTGGAATAATAGTTAGAAATCTCCCTATTTTCCTTAGATACATATTTGAATGGCTTAGTGGCCTAGAAATAAGGAGTCCTACAGTCCTATTAAAGTGTCTCCATTTCCCCCAAAATAGTTGGATCCTACCTCGATCTTTATGCCATGAAAATAGGATAATTAAAGAGGATAAATTAGGTCTTACCCCAATTCAACCTATGATAAATGTGAAGAAAGGGGAAGAAAGGAGTGATGAAAGGAGATGATAATCTCACATTAATAAGTGTTTTTGATTAAGGAAAATAGGTTTTGAAGGGTGCCTGAAACCCTTTACAAATCAAATAATATTCAATGAAGCCCAAACAATATAACAACAAACCTTAGTAGAAACAGGTCACCCGACAAACCAAGGCAACTAGGGTGGCCTCACAGATAACACAGTTCACTACTACCATATAAACAGGTTTTAAATGAGAACCTGAAACCCCATGGTAACAAGATAAGACATTAAATCTAGGACCATGTCATACTACAAAATAATAGGCCAAAGAGACCAAGATACCCAAAAGACAAAAATGAACAACCTCAAAAAGACCAGGTGCTCAATAGGAAAAGAAAACTGAGCCTCCAAATTTACCTTTAGATCCCATCTTTTGAGAACGTGAAGACATATCAAATGATGGAATAGAGGGCTTGACTTTTTTCCCTTTAACTATTGTCCATCCATCCTCCACCATTGCATCAGTCTTTAGCCATGCAAAGTCATCCACACCACAAACAATCTCCAAATCACACTCAGCCAGGGAAGAAGAACCACCACCACACGAAAGAGGGGCAATAGTTCCCCCAGGAGCCAAACCCCATGATGAGCAACAATCGAAACAACATTAGTAGCATCTGCAAGAGGGACACTAGTATTGGCCACCTCCGAAGGGGAAACATTTAAATCATGAGGAGTAGCAACATAGTCTGCCACCAACGAATCCTTAGGAGAATCAACCAACCCACCCCCAACAGAGGGAGCTTTTTGAATAGTATAATGATCATCCGAAACCCCCATCCACCAAGAAGGAGACTTCTTCGATCGAACCTTTCCAGAGGAGCAACATACTATGAGGTGACCAATCTTATGACATTTCTAACATCCAAAAGAAATGCCCTCATAATCAAGAAGCTAAATCCAAGAGCCCTTGGAGGGGCCAACTTAATCATTTTTGGGAGCCCCTTAGAGACATCAATCTCCACAAGAATGCGAGCATATGTTGTCCAAAATACATTGGAAGATGCAGAATCAACCATAAAAAATCTCCTAGGGCCTTCCCCACAGCCTCCAAGACTGAACCCAACCATAAGTGAAGGGGAAGATTAGGCAACCTTACCCACAAAGGAATCTTGTTGAAGAATTTAGTCGATGGATCAAAATCCACAAACCAAGGTTTGGCCATCAAAGTGTACCTCTCCTCCCAGGAGAAACCACGCCACAGGATGATATTTCGATCATCAGTAGAAGCAAATTTAACAATAAAAAGCCCCTTGCCACAGGGAAAATCTGGAGTAAATCTGAAATGAAAGGCTCTCAAAATTTGGAAATTCATGCATTTAGATTTGATAGAGGGCCAAAAACCCCTAAAATGAAAGATTGTAGCAGTAGAGGAGAAATCCTCTACATAAGTAGAAATCTCATCGACAAGATTAGACTCAAGATTTATCAAAATGGGGTTACTTACTACAATAGGCTCAGCAACACAAGGCCCCAGATACACTGACTAGCCACCTAGACTAGCCTCGTAGGTGGCCACATCAACATAGGTACTGGTTGACCCACCCACAACACCAAGCAACCAAAACTCCCCACCAACAACAGGAGAAGCCCTAACCTGAAAAGCAGCAAAGGGGCAGCCCCCCGCCTTGGGCAAAGGGTGAAACTCTCCCTCCAAAAATGCCTGAGAAAGGCTAGGAGAGGCCCGATGGACAACATCCCCGTCCAAAAGAACAAACAAGGTAGGAAAAATAGATGTAGGAGCGAAAGCTGCAGTAGAAGATGAGACTAGAGTGAGAGTCATTGAGCAACATATCTAACTACAAATTTTTGGGGGAAAAGTGTAGTCCTATACCCTAGGCCAGTAGAGTAGGTACTTAGCACAAAATTCTTGTAAGGGAAATTGACCTATAGCCTTTCTCCACTATGAAGGGGAGTTGAACCTATGACCTCAAGGAAGTAGGCACATACCAACTCACGTACAAGTGGCAGCTAAAAACTTTGGGTGGAAAGTCTAGCCCTATATCCCAGGCCAGCAAAGCAGGTACTTGGCACGAAAGCTCCATAAGGGAAATTGGCCTACAACCTTTCTCCACTACGAAGGGGAGTCAAACCTATGACCTCAAGGAAGTAAACCTTAAGGCACAAACCAACTCACCTGCAAGTGGTGGCTATCACATTAATAAGTGTTAACCCATCATTAAATTAAAGTTCTTCCAATTTAAGATGGTACAACTCCTAACATGGTATTAGACACTTTTAACATGGTGCAATAATTATTAAGATAATATTATGGTAAGCTCTTAATAGGGTACCTTATTACTATAGTGATGAGTTGTGGGTACCATCCCCACAACAATTTTTTCCTCTAACCAATATTTTTTCTGTGAGACCAAAATACAATATTTTTGATTAAGAAAAACAAGTTTTGATTATGAGTTTATGCATTTGATGTCTTATTACTTGTTCATTACTTTACATTTTGATAATTAACACCAAGTTTCAAATTATTGGTAACACTATGAACTATAGTAAGAGATCTCGGTGAATGCATTTTACATATTACTAGTTTACCTTGTGCAAGTCAATTAAAATTGAAGTTTTTGTGGTATTGATTACCCCCCCCCGCTCTCAGTATCCTACATGAATATTTCCAACAAATAGTATTATCAAGACTTAAACAACAATAATTATTCAACAACCAAAGAAAGACTACCAAAAGAAAAAGCAACCAAGCTATAAATAACCTAGGATACAAGAAAGATGAGTATCATTGCCTATTCCTCAACCCTTAGGTTACTCTATAAGTAATCTTTTGACACCTTCTCCCACTTCCATTCCTAGCCTATACTAACATTAGGAACATGCGTGAGACACCAAATACTATTTTAAATATTATTTCCACCCTTCACAATTTATTTATTTATTTAGGTTATCACTTGATTACATAACTTATCAATGCTCTGACAACAACTTAAAGCCTCGACCCACATTTCTAATCCACTCACCTACTATACCTAGTTTCTTTATCCATGAGATAAAAACATAAAAAGTGTATAAATTAATCACATGTCACCATGATAAAAATCTATGAGTCCCATAAGAACATATAAACATCTATTTTCAAGTTTAGGAAACCATGTATTTCCCTAGATACACTAGACAACCCTAGATCTCAACATGTACTTAGACTTATTTAAAAGACACCATGAAGCATCAATATCACATAATATAATTAATCATTAATATTCAAAGTATTTGTGATCAATACATCAAATGTTCATATTCTAATTTTCCTCTCATCTACACCTAAAACCCTAGAAAACTTCATTTCAACCAATTTTGGCCAAATTAACATGTTAGGCATCTATTTGATGAAGATACATAGTTGTATGATGAAGCTACACACATGTATGATAAAGGTATACAATTAAAATGTAGAAAAATGCACTTGACACTTTGAGAAACACAAATGCAAGTTTATATGATGCATTGGGAAATGGAATCTAAAGGAGAAAAATTGAGATCTACCACATTTTCTTGTAGGAAAGTAGACAATTAGCCCTCACATGGATCTAACATGTGCAAAACTTGATTTACAAGAATATGTTTGGAGGAAAATGAAGGAAAAACACATGGGAAGTTTCTACAAATTACTATATCATTTCTATAGTACAGACAGACAATAGATATGATTGACAAACATAAGGAAATGACATAAAAGAACATAAAAATACTAATCACATAGTCCTCTTGCCCTTTTCAAAAAACAATAATGCATTAATTACACAAACACATATAGAAACTTAGTTTCATTTCCAAGATTTGATCTTACTTGTGGTCATGCCTACTATTACATATTGAGGAAGAAAAGGATGATCCCAATACAATCCACACATCCTCCAATCCTTTATAGAAAATCCTAAAGTACACCTATCTGAAAGGCAATTAAAAATTGGCTCACATTCTCAAAATTCTCTCACAAGGTATTGATTTGAAAAGAGAAGAAAATATTCCACAAAATTAAAAAGGAAAATTGTTACATGGTATCAAAGCCATAGGAGTCTCATTTCATAGCCATGAGAGAGCTATTTGTCTCATATTTTGGAGGGTCCTAATTCAAATATTAAGTTTCAGTAGTTATTGGGAGAGTTTAAAGAAAGATCTAAGCTCACTATTATGTCAAGGTGAAGTTTCTATGAATTTTGACTATAAATTTTCCTATATTAAGAAAATATCAAAATTGAGGCAAAAATATTTTGTAAATCGAACTTGGTTAGCCTGATCTGTAGATTAAGTAATATATTTTTTAGAATTTTGTTTCATTTCCCATCACTATTTTTTGGATCTGGAAACTCAAAAATTATTTTCTTTCTAGTTTTTGGCATATTATTTTTCTATAAAATTTGTCGGCATGAAGGTTTGGGTAGTTAGTCAAAAACTACAAAGCATTGTCAAATAAGTCTCAAAATTTATAGATTTATGCACATTAGATACAAGCGGATCACATCTAGTCATCATCGTACATGGGAAAACATTAGTCCACCTGTATCTCTTTCTATACAAATAACACATTATTTATTATAAAAAATAAAAATCCTCAATTTTTTTTAGTAATTAAACAACTAAAAAAAATGCGATGGGCTCTGCTCCTACTCCCATGAATTGGGCATGTTTTCCCCCAAATCCACCTAGGTTTTACAAATAGTGCAAACATTTTTGGTGAACAAAATATACATTATTTTTCTACAAGTGACTTCTTCTATTTCCAGATGGAGAAGAATTAGATGGAAGATGGATCAAATTTTGTTGTCACAGAGAAAAGAAGAACAAAGTACAACCGAATGATGGACAAAAATAAATCCCTCTAGCAAGATTTCAAAACATTTAGGGAAGAAAGCAATTCGGTAAACATTTAAATGTCTTCACTCCTCTCTAGACTATAGTTAGGGAAGGCAATAAAGACAACCTTAATTCACCTCTTAGATCAGAGAGAAGAAAGGATGCCCTAATTTGGTGCCTCTAGAAACTATAAAGCACATGTGAGAAGTCAAAAAGCTAGATGGAGACTAAATTCTTCTTTCAAAACATGCAGTTGGATATGTTTAGAAGAGATTTAAGGATCAAGGACTTTTTGCGTATTGGACAGGACCTGGAATGGAGGTATGTAATGTAAAAAACTAGCTAAAATGCAACGTAGAAAACTAGATAAAATGTTTCCTAGGTAAGCATATCAATATTAAAATCATGGAGAAGGAATTCATATATTTAGCTTGTGATAGTTTAGATCTTAGAAATGAGCTCCTATATGGAAATTCTTTAGTTTTCAATGGTCATTCTTCTAAATTTCTAGAATGAACCCCCTTCTTTGATCTAAAAATTTAGTTGGATTCAAATTAGAGAAATAAATCTTGCTTCCCAATCTTCCTATTGAATTATTGGTTAATGAAATGATTAGGACAACTGGTTTTCCTCAATCCAAATTGATTGAGGCCAATATAATTTTCCCCATCAAGCACTCGTCATGGGTAGCAAACCTTGTCCCTATTAGGAAGAAGAATGGAGAAATTAGATTGTGTGTGGACTTTAGGGACCTTAACCAAGCTTCCCTTAAAGATCACCATCCTCTCCCTTCCATGGAGCAGATTTTGTCCAAGGTCAGTGGTTCAAGGAGGTTTTCATTTCTTGATGGATTTTCTAGCTACAATTAAGTACTGGTCAAAGAGTCTGATAGGTACAAGACTGCATTTACCACCAAGTGGGGTAACTATGCTTATTGTAAGATGCCATTTGGGCTAACTAATGCAAGTGCTACATTTTAGAAGGCAATGCAGATGGCCTTTAAAAGCATGATTGAAAAGCTTGTATTAGTTTACCTTGATGATATCATAGTGTATTCAAAGAATGTAGAAGATCATTTTGATCATTTAAGACAAGTGTTCTCAAGGTGTAGAGAGTTTGGGGTATCCCTTAACCTGAGCAAGTTTGTCTTTGCTACCAATCAAGGAAAATTATTAGGACACATTGTATCCGAGGATGGTTTAACCATTGATCCAAAAAGAAAAAAAGAAATACTTGCTCTCCCTCTTCCTAAACATAAGAAAGGGTTGCAAAGTTTCCTTGGTAGGATAAATTTTGTGAGAAGATTTATCCCTAATCTTGCCACCATGGTAAAACCCCTTACAACTATGCTCAAGAAAAGCATGGTATTTGCATGGACCAAGGAAGGGAAGGAAAGTTTTGAAGAGATCAAGGTAGCCATAGCCTTAGCCCCTACTCTCATTAATCCAAACTTTGAAAAGGATTTCATCCTTTATACCCTAGGTGGTGAGTCAAGCATTTCTGCTGTCTTGACTCAAACGAATGATAAAGATGAAGAGTAGCCCACAACCTTCTTTAGTGAGGGGCTTAAAGAGTATGAAGAGAAATACAACTATGTAGAAAAGAAAACCCTAGTAGTCATCAGAGCCTTAAAGAAATTTAGACACCTCCTGTCTCATAATAAAATTCATTTGTTAGTATCCCATGCCAGTATGAAAGATTTCCTTTTGAGCAAAGATATTAGTGAGAAGCGAGCTGGTTGGATTACTAAAGTAATGGAATATGATGTTGACATCCAGATCACCAAGCTAGTAAGAGGGAAAGGGTTATGTAAACAGATGATATCACCTAAGGAATCAGAGGAGGAAGTTGCTATGATACTAATGGAGCAACAAGAAGCAAGAGGTGATGACCCAAGGAACTGGATGGATGATATGAAGAATTTCTTATTAGGCAATGGATATACTCAAGGGTTAGATAGAACTAAAAGGAGGCAGTATAGATTACAGTCAATTCCTTATGTTATAGTTGATGGTATCCTTTTTAGGAGAGATTTTAATGGAGCCCTATTAAGATGCATTGACATAGACCAAGCTGAAAGAATGATCAGAGAACTTCATGATGGTCCTGATGGTGGTCACTTCTCAGCAAGGATGACTGCAATGCAGGTCATGAGGGCTGGTTACTACTAGTTGTCCCTATTCCATGATTGTCATCAGTATGTGAGGAAATGTGAAAAATGTGCTTTCTTTTCTGGTAAGCAAAGGCTTGCAGCTCTTCCTCTTCATCCCATTCAGGTGGACCAACCTTTTGCTCAATGGGGATTGGATTTCATAGGCCATATCAATCCTCATTCTAGTTCTGGTCATAAATGGATTTTAGCTACTACAAATTACTTTACCAGATGGACAGAGGTAGTTGCATTAAAGGACACCATAGAATCTTCAGTTATTGAGTTCCTTGATGGAATTGTGACTAGGTTTGGTGCCCGTTCAACCATTATTTTAGACAATACAAAATCTTTTTTGGGAGCTCAGATTTGTGCATGGGCAGTTGATCATAATATCTACTTGAGCACATTCTCAAACTACTATCCTCAGGGAAATTTTTTGGATGAGTCCTCCAACAAAAATCTAATGAGGATTATGAAAATAACTATAGAGGATAACCAGAGATGTTGGCATCAAAAGTTGAGGACTGCACCATGGACTGACAGAATAACACCTAAGAGGTCAATAAGAAACTCACCATTTATGTTGGTATATGGCAAAGAGGCAAGGCTTTCAATTTTATTAGAATTCCCATCCCTTGAACTAGCTTATCAGCTGCAACTAATTGAAAATGATGCCATGACAGTGAGAATGGCAGAGCTGATGGAGCTGGAGGAAAAAAGAAGTCAGGCCATGTAGACCTTAGAGACACATTAACAACAGGTGAAAAAGAGTTTTGACAAGAAGGCTAGGGTCAAAACCTTCAGAGAGGGTGATTTAGTTTCGAAATGAGATGCAGACAAGGAAAAACCAAGGAGGCACTCAAAATTTGATGCACTGTGGAGTGGTCCCTATCTGATTGTTAGTTGCAAGCAGGCTAATGCTTTTCAATTAAGTAGGCCTGGTGGTGAAATTTTGCCTATCCCAGTCAATGGGATCTATCTCAAACCATGTTTCTAATAGGGCTCAAAGCTTCTTGTACATATTAGAGTAGTTTCCTTTCTGTTGTTTTTCAGTTTTCCAAGAAGTGCATGAGCAGATGTGTTTTGTTGAGTTTGCAGAGTTGCAGAGATAGAGATTTTCAACATTGCTGCCACAGAGGTAAGGTTAGGGTTTTATAGTGCACTGATCCACATTTTTCATGACTCTGTAGCCCAATGGATGCATAAGGTCACTTGTTGTATGCATAGCCAGCTTGTGTCCCCTCTGAGTCGCCAGAAATGTTACCTATTTTGCCCCCGCCAAAATTTGAATTTCAAATGCAGGCCCACCCAATGGTCACCTTCCATCTTTAATATTATTTTATTGCCATGGAAATATCAAAAAATTAAAACGATCAAACTTTATAGTATTTCCTATATTCCCTAAGTTTATTTCCTTTGGCCTGCAACTTTTCGTGCCATCAGATCTCTGGCGATCTACAGTGGGCGCTTTCTCGCATTTTGAAAATGCACTACCTTTACGTAATGCGGGGAAGCCCCTTTGCGACACGTGGATCGGTGGGTCCTCTCGTTTTGTGTGGGCTACAGGAAGGAAGAAGGTTAGTCCAGCTGGTGATTCTATTGGCGCCCGCTTTCCTGCATTTTGAGTTCTGTCAAACTTCCTGATAATGCGGGGAAGTGCTTTTCGGTCGCATGGTAGGTGGGTCCATCTTCTTTGAGCTGCTGCAGACAGGGTGGACAAGGTGGCAGGGTGAGTTGACAGTTCGATTGGTGCTCGCATTCTCGCATTTTGTCTTTTGTCAAGCTTTCTGACAACGCGGGCATGCCCCTTTGTGACACCTGTCCCATGACCTCACATGTTCCTGGTTGTACCTTCTACCATCAGATCTTCAAGGATCAATGGCTAGCACATGGCCTCAATAAGGAGTTGCAAGGATGTTAAACAATGTGGGCATGCCCCTTTGTGACGCGTGGCTGGTGGGCTCGCCTTTCTCAGAAGTGGAGGATAGCTCATCTTCCCTGGCAGTTGTCAGGTGAGTCAGAGTACAAAAGAGGTGTTTCATTGGCCCATTCAACTGACTAGGTATGCAGTCCTACACAGATTTTGATTGCCGTAGATTCAAATGTGATCAAGGACTGGCGCTTTCCTACAATATGAAGATGCGAGGGAATTAAGGAATGTAGGCAAGCGCCTCGCTATCATGTGTCTCTATGGGACCTATTTCTTTTGTGGGTCACCAAGGTGGTGCCAGTTGTATGCCAAGATGATGCCAGTTGGGGGTCGGGTCAGGTTGAGTCAAATGTCAAAGTGTTTTGTGGGCCTAGGTTTTCGTGGACAAGCACAGTATATGAAGAATCTCTCCTAATCGTTGATCTTGTGGAGATCAACGATCAGTGCTTTCCCGTAATATGGAGATGCAAGGACTTTAAGAAATGCAAGAAAGTGCCCAAAGGACACGTGTCTTTGTGGGCTCGACCAAGGTATTAACAATGAAGGCAACGTAGTTAGGGCTGGCTGCTGGTAGTTACATCATGGTTAGGGTTTGAGGAGGTGGCGCAGTTAGTTGAAAAGATGTGGTCAACCTCATGGAGACTTTGCGGGGTGGCAAAATAAAAAGAAATCATTGGCCCACATGGCTCATTTTGGTTACAGTGTTCTGTTGATTGCTGATTTTGTTGACTGATGAGCTAGAAACGAAAGAAATCAAGTTTTCCCGTGCAATCTGATCCTTGTGATGAATTCCAACCACCCTCGAATGAATGCTAATCCTAGGAGAACACTCCACCACCTCTGATCCGATCCATCTACTTGGTCAGACAATTTAATGGGGCCGTTTTTGTCTTCTTAGGGCCCTGTTCCAACAAATATCAGATATCATTGCATCTGGATCTCCATGATTATTCTCTGTAGGACTTAATGGTAGTGGTTGTAGAGTAATCTTAGTTGAGAAATACCTCAGTTATGCTTGAGCTATAAAGGCAATTTTTGTAGATTTTGTAAAGGTCAACTCTTCTCTGACTTCTCTGATATTGCTCTACAATTTCATGTGTAAATTCTCTTTACCTCTGAACTGTATGACATTCTACCTTATCTCCTTCAACGATTGATGTAAAGTGAAAGGACTATTTGCCTCTCATTGGTGTATTATAGAGATCTGTAATCTTGCATGACTGTATCTCTTTTGGCCTATGAATGGTATATAAGTGAATCCTCTCTTTCTTTTTGTCATTCATTTGGATTTTTTGATCTACATGTGATTGTTAGATTAAAGCAAGTCTAAATGTGTATATCTTTTGGTGTCATGATGGTTCAATAGTGCATGTATGGGTAGAGATTGGTTTGAACACTCTATTTTGGTGCATCACCTCCTTAGGTTAGAGTAGGTAGATTTGTTTTCATGCCTTCCTTCTCCCTTTTCCTCCCCAAGAGTAGTTAGGTGCACCCTAATAGTAAAGGAAGCTGACCTTCTCCAGAGACTCAACCTCATAGTTCAAGTCCCACAGCTTGGAGGTTGTTTCCATGTTTCACAAGGTTGTCCTCAAGTAAAAACTTTGGATGTGGGTGCAAAATTTTGTGACAAGAGTAGTGACTAAATTGAAAGTAATCAAAAAAAAATTGAAGGAAATGAACTCATACATCTTTGGTAACATCTTTGAGGATAACCTAAATTTGGAAGAGAAATTGGAATCAATCAATAAGGAAGATGTGGAAAATGGAATGGGAGAGGTATAGTTCCTAGAAGAAAAAAAAGGTAACCTAGTAGTATGAAGAAGTTCTTGCCAAGGAAGCGGTTTTTTGGAGGCAAAAATTGAGGGAGGTATGGTTAGAAGCCAGGGACAACAACACAATTTTTTTTCGTAATAGCTCAAAACAAAGAAGAGCAATGAAACAAATTAGTACCATCAAAGGAATGAATGATGATATAAAGAACTCCATGAAGAGATAAACCTTAAAGCAATCTCTTATTTTGAGGGAATTTAAATAATGGAGTAATCTCTATTATGTCTTCTCAATGTAGTGTTCTTTTAAATATACCAAAACTAGTCTTTGAGGATCAAAATAAGTTTTGAGTACATAAAATAATAATTTAGAGGTGACATCATCCCTTAAGAAAATGCATTTGGACAAATCACCCAGACTAGATGCTTTTTTTGCCATTTTCTTTTAGAAATGTTGGGATTTCATAAGGGAAGACATTACAAAGGCCTTGGAAGGATTAAGGAACTCTGGTAAATTATTACATGACGTCAACAATACCTTTATTGCATTAATCCCTAACAAGCATAGTGTGGATTATTTTAATGACTTTAGGCCCATAGGTCTATGCAATACTCTTTATAATCTTTTTGCTAAAATCTTGACATGTACACTTTAGAATATTTTATCTCATATCATAAGAGAGGGACAAATTGGGTTTGTGCTTGGAAGATCAATATATGATGGTTTTATAATAGGCCAAGAAGCTATCCATTTGATTTAGAAAAATAAACCCCCTAGTATACTCATAAGTTGGATATTAAAAAGACATATGATAGGGTAGACATGTACTTTTCATGCAAATGTCTTGAAGCTTATGTTTTTTGTAAGAAATGGATAAAATTAATATTTGAATGTTATTATGAAAGGCTTTTTTAGCATCTCTCATGGAGTTAGATAGGGGGCCCTATCTCCCCCTTTCCCTTTATTTTGATGACAAATGCCTTAAGTAGATCAATCTCACAATATAGAAGTGAAGGGGAAATCAAAGAAATCCCCATAACAAGTAGAGAGGACCCCTCTACACATCAATATTTTGTGGATGATACTATGTTATTTGGAGAAAGCTCGATTAGGGAAGCCCCATCCTTAAAGATATTCTTGAAAATTACACCAATGCACTAGGTCAACAGATTAACAAAGATAAATTAGATATCTTCTTCTTTGATGCTGCATCTAGTATGGAGGCAAATATATACACTATTTTGGATTTTAGCAAGGGGACCCTACCCTGTAGATATTTAGGCCTTCCACTAAATTCGAGTCAAAATGTTTCAAAGCTATGGGATCCACTAATAGAGAAACTAAAATTGAAAATGGCTAGATGGAAGGTTAAATGACTATCCTTAGTAGGTAGGGAAACTATGTTTTCCTAACCTATTTACCAGCTCTCATGTGTGGACTTTCCAAGTAACAAACTCGATGACATTAATAGTTACCTCAGGACCCTTTTCTGGCAAGGTAGTGCATAAAATATTTTTTTTTTACTTCTCTCCTGGGACCAAGTTTGTAGATCCAAATATCTAGGAGGACTAGGCATTAAGACCATTAAATTTCAAGGAATGGCCTTGGGAGTGAGGTTATTATGGAAAATGATTAGATACCTCAACCTTAAATGGGTCATAATTCTAACAATCAAATTCTATCTTCCCCTAATCCAATTAATTTCTTAAGAGAACCTAATCTTCCCAAGGGGTCAAGATTTTGGAACTTAATGCTGAAAAGCAAATCTATTATTCAGGATAAAATTTCTTGGAATCTTGGGAATGATAATGAAGCTCTGTTCCAGAATGACTCTTGGGGGGATATAAATGCCTTGTTCACTACCCTTCCCTTGTGCAAATGAAATCTTATTCAAAATCCAAGTGGGGATCAAAGGTTAGAAATTATGTTCTTTTTGAGGAAAATGGGTTGAATTGGAAATGGAAGGATTTAGATTCCAAAGACATTCCCTTAGAAGAAAAAAAACCATTCTTAAATCCATCCTAAAATCAAGGAAAATCTCCTTTAAAGAGGGTAAAGACCACCTTATCTGGGATGGTGGCAATAATGGAGAATATAGTTCAAAAATTGGCTATAGGTGTCTAGAATCAATCCAAGTTTTTTCTAAGACTCTTCTTCCTCTCAAACTGTGTTGGGATAAGTTTTTCCTTCCTAAGGAAAACTTTTTCTCTTGGATAGTCCTTCACATGAGAGCCCTCACAGAAGATAGACTTAAAATTTTTGGTATTCAGGGTCCAAGAAGATTCTCTTTATGTGAATCCGAGGAAGAATCAATAGATTGTCTATTCCTTCTCTTCCTCTAGGAAGCTCATGCTTGCAATGACTCTATTTACAACTAGGTGGAGGATGGATTTTCCAAGATGTATCACTAGTACGTTATCTTCTTAGCCTTTACTTATATATGATAGCATTTACCACCCCTATGGATCTCCTCCCATTCCATATTTCTTTGGGAACTATGGAAGGAGTGAAACAAAAGGTTATTCCAAGAAAGTAAGATGATTACTAATAAACTTAAGAACAAGATTGAAACCTCAATGATTGAATTAAAAGGGAAGAGTGGATGGAAGTCTTTGAGAGTAGGTTGGTTTGAGCTCAACTTTGACAGACCATCAAGAGGGAACCCATGTAAAGCATGTATTGGATGATGTATCCATAATGACAAAGGAGAAAAAGTTGCTAACATATCCAAATACACTAGAAAAGATACCAGTAATAGGATAGAGATTCCTTCCTTAATGGAGGGTCTTTTGTTATGTAAATCACTGAGTATTAAAAATTTGGAATACAAGGTGATTATGCTATAAACATTAACACTCTAAGAAAATGGACCTTACAAGTTGGAGGCTAGATGCAAAATTGGCAGAAGCCTTAGAGCTTAGAATTTTTTATAAGAAAACTATTACTAATCACATATAATGAGAAGGAAATAAGAGAACATATGAGTTAGCTAACCTAGGGATTAATGCATTCCTCAAAACCATTGCATAAAAACTTAACTTCAAACCCCTTGTGGTTTTTAGTAAGAATGACCCTAAGAAAGCCTATAGTAACAATTTTTTATTTTAAAAAATTAGTAATTAGCTCTCTCTCATTAATGACTCCCTTGTACACTCTAAAACTTTGTGAGATAGGAAATTGAGGCCCATAGATAGGCTTTTATTATATCCTTTATTACATCTTTCATCTTGGTTCTAAAAATCGTACTATTACTAAAATTACAAAGCAAGGAGATGGATTTTTTATTCCTATTAATGAAAAACAACACCTTGTAATCATACATTCTTCAAGCCTTCTCTATTAAGAAGGAAATTGAAATGTTTGTGCCAAAATTTGTGGAGGTGATGGATACTGCTTCGTCAAATGATTGATCTAGAAACTAGAGCTTTCAATCATAACCTATGGATTAAACATCCTTAAATAGCATCCAAAATACTCAATTGAAATCATTTAATTCATCAACTAGGGGCATAGACCTTAAATGGTATCTATAAATTATATTCTCTAAACCCTCCCAGTTTCTATGAGTAGTCTATGAGGATGAAAATATTAAACTTAATAGAAATGGAGATACTAAAATTAAGTACAAAATTAAGTAACTAGTCTAGAGTGCAAGAAATGAAATACAAACAAGATTATACTCTATTTGCCTTTGCTATGGGAACAACCAATAGTTATGTCACCAATGGTTGCAACAACAATAAAGTTCTATCTATTCTAAACAACAATAAAAGACTACTCCTACTAATTAGATTCACTCACCAAGTGGCCCCCTTTGATGAGTGAATGAATATAATCTCAAGATAAAGTGTTGGGAAGTAACAAGGTCATTTTTATTGATATTGAACCATCAACAATACAAACTATAAATTGAATGATGTTGTAAATTGCAATCACTTCTGAACTACCTCCAAAGGTTCAAATTAACAACTTATTTATATCATCAAAGGAAAACCCTTCCCTAAATCTACGATCCTTCAACAAGAAAGATTTAACAACATCATTAATGAAATACATCAATGTAGAGAATGTTCTTCCTAATTGAACAAGTCTTCATCAAATGTAGCACACCATAAATTTGGATTTGAGGATGAGTGGTTATCAGTTGCATCGACCTGAACATGATAATTTGTCATTACTTCCATTGATTGTACTCCTAGTTTTCTTTGACTTGTTCCTGAAAGATATTTGTACACATGTCAAATATTGAGACATATATTCATCTCAATACCTCATAGAAAGCACAAAATGCATAGATAGACAGATCATTGCTCATGACATACATATGGCTACATGAACCTACCCCATAAAATTTTGAAGGAAGAAAGTAATATCTACCAATATACACACATATGATCTCATTTATCACACATAAGTTCTAATTATGAAACCATATTATGTCTTTCAAACCATATAAAAGTACAACAATTATGGGTTTACATAGAACATATAATAAAATGTGTTTTGAAATTAATGGAAAATACCCTTCAAATAACTATAAAACCCATAAAACTATACTATTTCATAGTCCCATCATTCCCCCCAACCTAAGGTCTTGCTGGTTCCCAAAAAGTATATGATTTTTGATTCGAGCTTTCATTATGAAATCTACTATAATACTCTCTTGCTCTTCCTTTGTCCTAGATCTAATAGTATTCTTTAGAGTCTCTCAGCTACTTTGAAATCTATACTTTAATAGCTATACCATGCTCATTTTCATCTTCATGAACACCTAAGAGTGGATGCACGAGAAGAGGGGGGTGAAATCTAATTGGAATCCAAAAGCTTTGTCTATCCCTTTCCAATAATACATACTATGGAGCTTGTCTATTGCCATAATAAACTTTTGAGGTGAATGTGGCTCTTGGACCTGTAAATCATGGAGAAGTCTTATCCATCTTTGGATAATTGATCTTTCTACCTCTTATAACTTTCTTGTCCATAATTCTTCAGATTATGCATAGGTAATATTTATGAGAGGCTTAATATGGTTCTTCCCTACTTTGCTAATTGCCATCTTCATCCAATCATAGTAGTAAGTTCGTGGGTCCCTTGCTTTAGGCCTAAGATACAGTGATGCTATCATTTACTCTTCTTTGTATGGTTTGGCTTGATTTTCTTTGGTAATTTCATTCTAGACCCAAGACATGAATTCTCTTAGCTGAAAATCTCCTACATACATCAAAGGATTATTGCAAGAGATTACTAGATTATACATTTCTATTTCACACAATTTTTTTTTGATTACCATAGAAGATTGCTTGAATGCATCATATAATTCATGAGGTGTACTCAAAGAAGTGGTGAAACTTTGAACAATTCTAGTCATTTTATAATTCAACATCTATTCCAGAATGAATGGAGTGTACACATGCCTGGGAGACCTACATTTCAATAAATTAGGTATTATTGTGGTTATTGAGGGACCTTATCCTTGAGAACTATGATCTCATCCTCTTTGTCTAACAATTCTCATTGTTGATTATTAATAATCTGCTGCAGTTTCTTTTTCTCTTCCAACCGCATGTCTTTTTCCATCAATTTTTTGGGTATAGATTCAATCCTACTGCTAATGAAGTAGAGAGATTTGGAGGAGGCATTGAACATTGATGATCAATATTAATCCATCTAGCTCCTATAGCATCTTGTGGTTCATCCTTGTCAAGCTCATCAATTGGATATTTATTCCATAAAACTAATGCTCTTTCATGGTTATCATTTACTGGCTCTTGTGGAGGATTTTTTACCTCCATTTGTTGGGCTACTTGTAAGGAAATATCTAACCCTTTATTAGCTATCTTCTCCATAAATTGATCAACAATATTTACATTGAATGGAGGATAATTGTCGCTAAGATCTTACCGGTTATCATTTGTGCCTGTAGGATCTTCCTCTTGTTAATTTATAGAAGGAAAAATGTTTCATTATTTAGAACTCCCTGTTCATCATCATATTCATGCAAAGCATGGAGATCCTTCACTTTTATATGAAATAGATAGTTATGGGGACCAAATTCGTCATTACTATTATCATCATCAATGTACAACATCTTCATCTACTTGAAATTGACCTGAATCATGTTGATCATTATGTTAAACATTTTTTGAACTCCCTCTTGACATCTGAGTTTGTTTAGAAGATTTGAGTATTTCTTTTTCAACTTTAGAAACAACAATATGAATATGATTCTCAATAGGGGTATCAATTGTGCTAGAATTTCTAGCAAATTGTTCACTCCTCACAAGTATTTCAAACAAAGTTTTTGATGTACCTTTTTCTTCTTTCTTAAATATTCTCCTTCAATAGATGCTATAGGAGCTTCTTTTTGGACATTCTTCCTCTTAACAGGAGGTGAGAAGGTGACATTAATATATTCTACATCCCATGATTCCCTTGGTTTCTTTATGTTTTTACCTACTAGTTCCTCAAGTGCTTCTTTCCCAACTCTTTTTGTAGAAGACCTACTTGTAACACATGTTTGAGGCTAAGGAGTTGTAGGGTTTTCTTCATAAATAAAATTTTCCTATCCCTTCCTCGAGTTGGAAATAGATGGTGAGTTTTCTACCATCTTTTTAGATGACCTAGGGTTTTCAGACGAGCCAGAGGGTGAAGGTTCAAACTTTTCTATTATTGTCACAATACGTGTTGCTATGGTAACCCTTCTCCCTACTCCTTGACCTTTAGGCCCTATTAGTGTGGGTGCATATCCACTTGTTGTTAAGAAATAATGCATGAAATAATAGAATTTTTTCAAAGCCCTTTGAACTAGTAATTTTATCAAACAATGATTAGACACAGAAAAAACTCTTTTTTTCAAAATACTGAATAGAATATGTGAAAGGTTTAATGACCCGTTATCATGACAAAGGCAACTGAGAGACTTAAAATGCAAGATGTGCAATCTTTGATGCCTACCCTCATTTGTAATATATTGCATGATGTAGAGGGAAAATTGATCATAAGGTTCTTGTAGAGATATATCTGTCATTCCTTTCTTTCTATCCACTTCTAACTACCTATCTGTGAGTAGGGTAAATTGAGCCTTAACTGATCTTGGGTCAGAATCTTCTTTGAAAATTTCCCCATCTTGTGTAAAACCAAGAACTTCAACAATTATGTCTTTGTTGCATTCCAATCTAATCACTTTAACTATGGCAATGCCATTGATAGAGAATTTAGAAATTGGAATGCTACTTCATCATCCCATGTTGTAAGTTTTAATAAATATTGCAAACGCTCCCAACCTTTAAACAAAGAATGACATATATCATCTTGTAGAAGAATGTCATAAATTTTTGGATCATGATTTATAATTTCTCCTCCCATGACTACTATCTTTCAACATTGCCAAATTGAGATAAAACCCACAACAAGAAACATCACAAACTTGGCAACAAAACTAGTTAAAAAAATTTATAGAGCAATTTAAAATTTTTTTTTCTTGAAACTGACTAGTGAAATAAAGAAAATTGGACGGGTTTTAAAAAAAATTTAGTTTTCTTAGATAATGTCATATCACCCTTAAACATTAACTCACTCATGTGCATCCATCACTGAATGTATTCATTTGTACATTTTGCTTGTATGAGTAGGTGTCACATCAACCTGATTTTAAATCACATAAAAAAATATGGCATGTCCTTTTAATTATAATACCAAGCTTGACCTATCATGTGAAAATGAAATCATATTGCATAATTAATAAGAAATATTACGAAATGTCCCTCCCTCCAACTTAGATAAGAACATGGGTCCCATCGTGCAAATATGAGCAAAGATCACTATGTACATAATAACACTAAGGTATGAAATTAAAGAAGATAATTATATGTACAAAGACATAATTAACTTGGAAATGTAGTTGATGAAATATTTTTTCTCTATAATTTAATGTTGAAGTGACGGTGATATGGAAAAGTGGAAAAGAGAGAAGGTGAGATGAATTTATTATAGAGAAGGTGAGGTGGTTATTATGTGTCCTTGAGTGAAGTCAAAGAGATGATGCAATCTAGGTAGAAAATCCAGATGCTATGGTTGGAGGAGTATTTGTCTCTTGAAATTAAAACTATTATAGGAATTCCTCCTTTATTTGTGGATTCTGATAGAGCTTAAGCCTATGATCGTTCACCAAAAATTTGAAATAGATAGGATCAATTGTGAAAAGTTGTATTTCACCATCGCCAAAGACTAATATTATTTCATAAGGTCCCATCCATTGTGTTTGAAACTTTCTCAGAGTATGTTGATAAAAAGAATCATACATTAGTGCTCAATTACCAACAAAAATCTATTTATCATTGATAAACCTATCGTGCCACTTCTTCTTTTGCTAGACAATAACTTCAATATTGTATAAGGCAGATTTTCTATATTCATCTAGGTAATTCAGCTATAGGATTCTTTCTTGTTTTTCCTTAGAGAGATCAATATTGAGTTCTAGGGTTGTCCTTAGTGTCTTGTGCTCAAATTCTATAGGCATGACAACTTGTTTACCATAGAGCAATTCAAAGGGACTGAAGCCAGTTGTAGTCTTCCATGTTGTCCTATAAGCCAAAATTGCTTTAGGTAGATAATATGTCCACCATTACTTTTTATGGATAGCTACTATTTTGGTCAAAATGACTTCAATTTCCCTATTGGTAATTTATTCTTGCCCATTTTCTTGAGTAGGATAATGGGAAAATGTGCCATGTCTAATAGTACATTCATTCACAAGGGAAGCAATCAGATTGGAAGTGAATTGTGCACCCTGATTAGTTACTATTTCCCCAGGGATAACAAATCTAGTGAATATTGATTCATACAAAATCTTTACAATATTTTTGTCCATAGCATGTTTCATATGTTTATCTTCCACCAATTTAGTAACATAATCTATACAAACTAAAATGTATGATTTCCTATTTGATGAATGTATGCAAAATTATGTTACTATGTCTAAATAAAAAATCTAAGCCAATAAAAGAATACACAATGAAGGATTGTAAATCAAAATCAAGTCTTTACCTTTTCTTACCATAGGCAAAGTACCTACACTATCATCCTAGTCTTGAGTCATCTTGATTTAGTGAAAGGGAAGTGGAAGAGGACTTAGTCACCTAGAGAAATATGTCTTAGATGTTAAGTAAATCAAGGCCACATCTCCTCTTTTGGCCCCATAAAATAAGAAACATGGGTTTGGACAAATATAATTTTAAATAATTAATTAAAATTAATTATTGGTGCAATTATGAGATGGCACATGACATGGACTAGAAGACTCAATCATTTGAGAGGACTCCAATAAAAACATACATAATGAAGAGGACTCTAGCTTTAGAGAGGACTCCATGGACAAGTGTCTCATGAGCCCATTTTAGTAGGATTATCTATAAGACTAAGGATAGTGTATTTGACTTAGATGAATTAGTTTAATAAATTAAATAATTTATTAATACTAATAGAGGAATATTATTAATTAAATACACAAATATTTAATTAATCAATAGAAAGAGAATTAACTTAATAAATTAAATAATTTGTAAAAGTTAATATTAAATCAGAAAATTTAATTTTTTCTAAACTAGCCTACCAGCCTATCAAAAATATATCAAACCCTAGCAATCTATCAAAAATCCTTGCTAAATCTATCAAATTGATTGACATGGATTGACTACCTACCGACTCCCCATAATCAACTGGCCATTGATATCTCCAGACTCACTCAAATAGGTGCTCTGCAATTGGGTAAGGCATCTTTTCTCCACTCACTCTACTCCAATCTCCTAACACAAAGTGTACAAATAGTGACAAACTACTTTGTCCTTATCCTACTTATATCCATGGGACCCATTGCTTGGGAGTTTAACTCTTCAACTTCCATCTGCCTACTTCTTCTTTCACCTTCGCCATACATATTTCTCCTTTTGAAAGTTTGATCAAATTAAATTTCTCAATCTTTCAAGGGGTCATCTCGTCGAGTTCAAGTCATTCTAAATACTGGGGCAGGGGCAATAGGGTCAAGCGCTAACTATCTTTGAAACAATGCATTGTCCACACATTATTCCAAAGAGAGACATAATTTATACACTTGAAAGCTACCAAGTCAATTAATTAAATATTTTACCATTTAATTAATTAAATTTCCTCTATTGAATTTTTAAAAATATTAAATTTATTAAGTTAATTCACCTCTTTTTCAATTAATTAACTATATTAATATTTAATTAATAAGTTTTCTGCTACTAACTTTTATAAATGATTTAATTTATTAAGCCAATTCACTTTTTATTTATTAATTAAATACTTCTTTATTTAATAAGTAGTATTCTTTTATTAGTATTAATAAATTATTTAATTTGTTAAACTTATTCATTTAAGTCAATTGCACTATTCTTTGTCTTCTAAATAATCCTATTAAGTAATTTATTACTTAAGTACTATGCATCTATGAAACATAGCTGCGTGTTTGTAATTGTTGGTAGAAATGAATAGAAAGCATTAAGAATGTGAAGAAAATGATTTAATTGATAGGATAGAACAATGTTCAAGTGTTTGTGTAGAAAAATGATGTGGCCAAATGTAGGTATCATTATGGCAACATTAGTTAGAAATCCCATTAGGGATAGACAAAAGATTAATTTGTCGATAATCATGCAATAAATATGTGATAGGACCAGTTGTTTGATAGAACATGTAGAACAAACAATTTTAGGGTAACTAATGTCATTTTCTATTTTTGTTTAGGAGGACCTGCCAGATATTCTCATGTCAAGGAAGATATTTCCAGACACATGGAGTTTCATGCATTTATTGACTAAGAGTGATCGGGTATTGATTGTGGCATGTTGACTACATCATGATTTTTAATTTCCTATAATTAGGGCCAATTTTGGATTATTGATGAAACTTGCAAAGAGGTGGCATTTAGAGACAAGCGTCTTTCATCTTTTGACTAGAGAGACGAGTGTGACATTGGAGGACGTTTATTGTTACCAATCAATGATGTGATGATAGTATGAGAAGCATGGGGGACTACAGGAGTGTCATGATGTTTTTGAGGATGAGGAGTTAGAGGATTATGATATTATCTAGGATTTCATGGTAGAGGCTTATGATCCATTGCCTGCAGTACTAGCATGTATGATTGTAGGGTATATTTGTTTTGATAGGAGATCTAGAGGATTCCTCATGGGATGGTGACACACATTATAGGGGATGATGGAGGAGGGTACTCAATTCACTTGGGGAGTGTGTATTAGCCCACCTATATCATGATTCAGATTAGGTGGTGTATCATGGGGGTGCATCATTATCAACAGGGGTGACTTTGTTACATTTATGGGCATGGGAGCATATAGTAGTGACACAACCTGTTCACATGAGATTTAGAGGGGGAGGGCAGGCTTATGTTCACCTATATACTTTGATAAAGCCCCAACCTAGGTTGGGACACTTAAAGCATTGGAGGTATATGTTAGATACATTGGATAGTATTACACGAAGACCTTACTTGGATTGTGAGGCATTAGATGATGGGATAGAGTTGGGATTTTGTTTTTAGATGAGATGGTTGATTAGATAGACACTACATATCCTAGAGAGACAATTAATGGGTCGTATCTAGAGATAGTTTGGATGTCTGCAAAGGATGCCCCAGGACATGACCAATTTTTCTTTGAAACATTAGGAGAGGAGGGACTAGGGACTGATGTCATTCTATGAGGTTGCAAGACATGAGTTTTTAGATATACCATCCTAGGCTTAGACCATGAGGAGGGATGTGGTAGATCTTGGTATGCCAGAGGAGTATGAGAGGTATCTTCAAAGATACCTAATTATGTAGATATTATCATCCCTAGATGAGTCACCCCTAGTAGTGAGAGCCAACCAAAGAGGACAGAGGAGGAGGAGATGAGTTAGGAGAGGAGGAAGAGGAGATGGAGGTGATGGTGGTGATGATAGAGGTGATAGGGGAGGAACATGAAAAGTTAGGACATCTAGAGTGTTGGTACAAGGTATAGGAGAGATACCAGCTGTATATGAGCAATGCTAGTATGCTAATAGAAACCAAATTTAAATAAAGCTTCTACAAAATAAACAAAATTCATAAACTTCAAGATAGACTAAGATGATCTCTCAATTGAGAATATGAGCCATTAATGGACTCTCTCAATGAGAAGCTCTCTTGTTGAGTGGCTTTGTCTAAATAGATAGGATGTATGCTCAAGCTTATGCTTCAAAAAGGCTTCAATGGATGATTGTGGATTTTTGGTGTGGGTAGATGGCTTTAGTATGGATTTGGCTATCAAAATAGCATTATAACTTTACTTCATGGATTGTGTTATTTTGCAAAGGGGAAGGATCCAATTTATAGGCAAGAGGCTTGAGGGATTGAGGGCTAAGATGCAAGGATGGGAAAAAGCTTATGGAGGGCTTAGATTGCATGAGAGGAGAGCACATGGATTGTGCTTCTTTATAGCCAATCAAGGAGTGACACATGTCACATGGTGAGAGGATGGAGGAAAGGGGAAGGATGAGTCAACAAATGAGGCTCAAGGGATAAAATCTTCATAAAGACCCTCATAATGACTTGTAAGAGCAATAAAAGGGCTTGTAAGAGTCATTTATGACCTAGTGGACTTCATAAAGTTTTATGGTTGAGATATTTTGAGGGTGATGAGAGAAATTTTGACTTGGACTTGATTAGGAAAGTTTTAAGCTTGTTTAGGCTTGTGCAAATGATTAGAGGATGGATTAGGATGGTTTAGGATTAGCTTAGGGATAGGCAAGTGGATGGCATTTAATGAGGGTGGGTGAAGGAGGAGATATTTGTTAACTTTGGCTTGGGTTAGTAAGTCTTAACCCATTTTTAGGGAATGTGACAAGGTTAGGAGGGGATTAGGATTAGGTTTAAAGACATCTTCTAGAAGAGTCTAGGCTTTGGATGAGGATGAAGACTTTCTAGAATAGTCTAGAATTTCCTAGGATGAGGATAAATTAGTTTTTTAGGAAATAAATAAAGTTTTATTTATTTCAAGGGTTTGGGTTGAGGAGATATTTATTAAAACTTTTTAAATAAACATGAGGATTAATATTTAATTTTAATTAAATATTTTCAGTTGGGGTTAGGGGTAGGAAATGATGAGATTAGCCTTTAATCGAAATTAAAGAAGGATTAGAAGATTTTGGAAGAGGTTATTGGTCATAAGGAAATTGGCCAAGTTTTGGGCAAAATTTTTTTTTAATATTTATTTTAGGATTTTTGGTCAATTTATTAATTAAATTATTAATAAATAAGGAAATAATGTTTAAATAAGATTTAAACATTTTTGGGAGGGATTCCTTAATTAAATATTTTTAATTAAGATAAAGGGATTTAATGGCATAAAAATTAATTAATTAATTAAATAATTAATTAATTAATAAATGATGATGTCATCAGGATTTTTTCAGAAAATAAAAATACTTTATTTTCTAAAGGTTTTTAGGTGTCTACACCAGCTTCTCAGCTTCATCCAATACATGGGTGAGGTCCTATACAGATGTCAAGAGCAACCAAAGAGGGAGAGTTGGAAAAGAGGTCTAAACAAGATGATATGATGTAGTGGTAGCCTCAAGATGTGGAGATGGGTGAGGGTGGAAAATATGATCTAGGGAAGAATGAGGAGATGGAGTTAGAGTGGATAGCATTGAAGGCATTTGTAGAGGTAAAAAGGTAGGTAGGCATAGTATCTTAATAGAGAGATTGGAGGGACAACTGGTGGTGGCTCTAAGGGAGTGAGATAGGGTACTAGAGAGATTAGAGAGGGTAGAGACCCTATTGGATCAGATGAAGAAGGCTCATGAATTGGGTTTGAATGTAGAGAGAATGAGGCTTATGTTGTTAGCGGGTAGGGAGATGACCTATTGGAGGGATGCCTATGAGAGAGCTATTCTAGAGGATCAGTGGATGGGGAGTTTAGAGAGAGTTCATACTATGGGAGACCATCAGCCAGGCTACAGAGGGATAGTGAGGGTGTAGCCTCGAGAACACCAATGCCAAAGAATGGAGGACATACATAGACTAGTAGGGATACTAGTGGAGCTAGATCATCGATGCCTTGATGATAAGATAGATAGGAAGAGTCAGGCAATAGTGTTAGGCATTATGTATACACTTGTTTGTACATAGACCATGTATTTCAAATCATTTTTTTATTATTATGTCATATCATCTACTATTGGACATTGCATATTATTTTTGATCATGCATAGACATAGGACTATGGACATTGGACACTTATTATTTTTGTTGTGATCTTTATGGATTCTCCATGATGCATATATATGATAGAAAATGACATGTTATGATGTAGGATGTGATATGATATGATTTGGCATGATTTCTAGTTGCAACTATATACATGATTTATGAGGCTCATATGATGTGATGCAATTGGATTTTCTTATGTTCTAGATGTTTTATTTTGATGAGATGAAAATGTGGTAAATGCAATATATGTTATGAAATATTTCTAAGTAGTTAATGGTAGATACTATGTGATTTTCTTATGTTCTTAGATGTTTTATTTTGATAAGATGAAAATGTGGTAAATGTAATATATGTTATGAAATATTTCTAAGTAGTTAATGGTAGATACGATGTGATTAATGAACATGCATTATATTTTACCATGTATGGATGCCTAAAATGACAATGATAATAGAAAATGAGTAATCAGGGATGATAATAATGAGTTAACCTAAAAATGATAAATGGATGAACACACAAATGTAAAAAAATTATAGAACTTTCTAATGATGGAAATTGACATGAAATTTAAATATTTTGATTAATGTATTGATATCTTCAATTTGGATAATAACGAAGTCTCACCCTAAAAGACCTAATGAAAGAAAACAAGAAACTTAGAAGAAATAATTTATACTCTATAAAAAGGAACTCACATAGTCCAAATGAAATGAACTTGGATATAATGAAAAATGAATATGGGGAAACATGGAAAATTAGACTAGATAGTTAAAAATGCAAACTATAAATGCAATACTAAAGCTTACATTCTCTATTTCCTTGTAACATCTTGTTTTTGAAGGTAAAGTGAAATTTTATCATCATTCGACTCTTTATTGTTGTAAGGGAACACAAGCATCATGGGATAATTAAACTAGTATGACCAGAGCATTCCTTACATGGATTTTAATATTAAAAACTTGACAAGCATCTAGGTATAATTGAATTGAGATGACCTAAGTTTCATTTGCATAATCAATAAACAAGGAATGTTTTCCCATTCATCATATGGACGAGTATTTGAGGTAAAGATATGTGTGAATGTTTATGATCGAAGTAATAGTTTGACAAACAAAGTTGTCAACATGGAATGCTCATTAGATGCACGAGAGTCATTTGGCAAAGATACCCCAAAATAAAAGTTCAATGAGTGCAATAGGAAACATCCCACAAACAACAAACACAGAAAAATATCACATTCCATCCCAACTATTCTAGTCACACTAGTAAATGGGAGTGATTAACTTGTACAAATGAGACATGTTGGAATAACATAAGAACATGATAACAATGAAATTGAATTGCTGAATGCATCTACTCTAATAATCAATCAAAACTGTCACTAGATGCAAAAAAATCTTTCCAAAGATCATGTTATGGTTTGATTTGATTATTTAGATTTTTGGTTAAGCTGAAGTTGTTAATGTGGGTGCAAGTTTTGAGTGAACATTACAAGTTATGCATCAATATTTTGAATCCAATGATAAACACTAATCATTTGTTTGTTTGTTGTCTGAAGATTGTTAAAATAGAATCCTTTTTTACCCTCTTTATAGACATGGTTGGTCAAAGGTTCACACTTCCAGAACTACGTTAAGGACATGCCCACAATTAGGTATTGGTCTGACTTATTGATGGAGAAAGAATTGAAAGGAGATATGGATGAAGATCGAACTAGACCAAGCTATGATGGAAATTCTACGATGGAAATTTATTATGGATATATACATGGTGGATAATTTATTATGAATATATATAGAATGTATGATAATTTTGGATAAATGGGATGACAGATGTAGACGAGGTGATTGAAAACTTAGAAGAATCCTAATAGATATAAGAGCTAGTTTTGTCACAAATGTTGCCTGTTGCCAGGTTTTCACCATTTTTTTTTTCTATTTAAATATTTTATGAAGCTTTTTCAATTGTTTTTTTAATTTTCCATCCCTTGTATTCGGACTTTAGGCATAAAATCTCATAAGGTGTATGTTGTTGATAGGTTCATACAATAACTCCTTGTCAAAAGTTGATAATTGATATGCCCTAGATCTAAATATTGTTGTGATAAAAAAAGGACCTAGCTAATTTGCTTCAAATTTGCCTTTCTTTTCTCTATGAGTTTGATTCTTTGGATTTTCTTGTAAGACTAGATCACCCACTTGGTATTCTCTAGGTTTAACTTTTTCATTGTACTGATGGGACATCCTTTATTGATACACTTTCATATGGTCAAAAGCTTTGTGTCTCTTTTCATCTAGTAATTCCAACTGTTGCAATCTTGATACTTTATAATCTTTAGATGGAATAAGATCCCTTAACGTCACTCTGAGATATGGTAACTTGACCTTGAGGGGGAGTATATCTTCTTTTTCAAAGACAAGGGAATATAGAGTGCCTGTAGTAGGTGTGTGGATAGAGGTGCAATATGTCCATAGTGTTGGATTAAGTTGAACATGTCAGTCATGACCAACATCATTGATAATATTTTTAAGGATCTTGATAATGGTTTTATTAGATACCTCAGGTGAACCATTTCCTTGTGGGTAATATATGGAGGAGGAATGATGGGTGATGTGAAATGTCTTGCATAGTTCTTTGATATCCTTGTTTTGGAATTGTTTACCATTATCTATGGTTATGGATGTTAGAATACCACATCGACAAATGATATAGTTAAATTTGATGAACATGGAGACTTTTTTTCCTATGGTAGTTATGAGTGGAATGGCCTCAACCCATTTGGTAAAATATTTGGTTGTTATAATGATAAATCAATGGCCATTGGAAGATGGATGAATTTCCCCAATGAGGTCTACTGCCCACTGGTGTAAGGGACATATTGTTGTAAAAGGATGAAGCTCCTGAGCTAGTGCATGAATTAGTTTCCCATGTATTTGGCACTTTTTGCATTTTTCTACATATTGAAAGGAATTTGACTCCATTGTAGATCAATAATAACCTATCCACATAAGTTTCTTAGCCAAAGAAAAAGCACTCAAGTGTGACCCACATATACCCTCGCATACTTCATATAAAGCAGTTTGAGATCATCTTGTTCAAGATAATGTAAGAGAGTAATGTCAAGACCTTGTCGATAAAAGGTATCAACAATTAAGGTGTAGTGAGATGTTTGGCAAAGGAAATTTCTTTTTTGGTTTTGGGATAAATCAGGTTGTAGTGTATTGTTTTTTAGATAGGCATGGATTTTTTCCATAAAATTAGGGAATTCTGACTGATGAGATGACATACGATTAAAGAGTTAGGATCATCATAAGAAGGATAAGATAATGGTTCTGCTAAGAACTCAAAATGAGCTTGTGTTTTTTCCATATCAAGCAAGGAAGGAATCATTGCCATAACATCTATAACTTTGTTGTCTTATCGGAGAATCTCTTCAAATGCGATCACTGTGAAATATTGTTTTAAGTCATCTGCCATACACTTATATGGTAGTAGCTTGCCATCTTTGGTCTAGTATTTATCATTAACTTGATTAATGATCAATCGGGAGTCTTCATAAATGTGCAATTCTGTTACTTTTTATTGTATTGCCAATTTGAGTTCTGTGAGCAATGCTTCATATTTAGCTATATTATTCATATAAGGGAATAAAAGTTTGTAGGAATTAGGGGTAAAAGTACAAAGTTCTGTCACCTTTTAGGTTGACTTATCAGAATGACTAAATTTGAGTATTTCTATCTAAAAATTAAAATTTCTTAAACATATGATATAGATAAATTCATTCCAGCTAAGTTATATATGGTCTCACACTTTTCCAATTGGAAATATTTATTAAATGCAGATTTTATACTAGTTTGTATCCAATTACTAAAGAAATAAATTTATTTCAGAAAAGTGGCATTTCAATAACTCTTACTTATTTTTATGTTATTTTTTTAATAACATATAAAAATCATTTCATAGAGCTCAGACTCAAGAATATTTTCATATAGAGTTTATAGTATTTTAATTAGATATAGTACATTGTGATTAACAAATTCTACAAGCACGTATTTAAAACTCGAAAAGATGTCAATTTTGAGAAAGAAAAAATAATTAAATCATATCAAAAAAATTTAAAATTATATGACGTTCTAGAAGAGAGAGCCCTCTTCTAGAATGCATAATTTTTTTCTTGGTTAGAATAGAGTTGTTTTTAAAATGTGGTGGAAGATGAAAACTATCAATTTCGAGTGAATTGAAATTTGAGTCATTATAAAAGAGAAATTATAGGTTTAAATCTGATTTTTATTTTTGATTGTTCTAGCTATATATGTTATCTATAGCATAGTATGCGATCAAAGGGAAAGAATAGAAATTTCATATAGTTTTGTGGTGGGAACTAGACCCCTAATTTTTAGAGTTTTTCAATAGCTTAAAATAATCTATAAAAATTAGGAAAATTTATCAATTCTTATTCCAAATAATTATTAAAAATTATAATCCTAAACTTTATCAATTTCTACACATTTTGTTAGTTTACTTCATTTTCAAATTTAAAATAATAAATACCAATTTCATGTTATTGATAGTGAACCATTATACTTTTGTTAGCTTTTTCCTTTACAAAAGGGTGACATTGGTTTGTGCTTTTACCCTTAGATATTGTGCATTCTTGTGGTGTAGCAAAGAATACTCCAACCCCTGTACCATTTTGGGTAAATCAACCATCAAAATATAATTTCTAGGATTGTGTCAATATTTGCACGATCTTGGCATCAAGGAGCTCAACCTATATTGGATGGTCATCTGATAGTGGAGAATTTGCTAATTGATATGCTTTCCTTTATGGTTTTTTAATCCATATACTCAATGTCAAAGTCACTTAGTACCATAACCCACTTTTCTAGTATGTCTGTTAATGTTGATTTGCTAAGAAAATATTTCAAATGACCTATCTTTGCAATTAGCATGCCTTTGTGAGATAACATGTAGTGTCACAATTTATGTGTAGCAAAGACCACTACCAGACATGTTCTTTCAATTTATGAATAGTTAAGTTCCTATCCCACTATTTCCTTCATGGTTCTATGCTAATAATTCTCCAAAAGATTTTTAGTCACTAATATGTATGAACAAGTAGTTTTTCATGAATTGGTGACATCAAAGTTAGTGGATTTGTCAAGTACTATTTGATCTTGTCAAAAGATTCTTCACACATGAAATCCTAGTGAAAATGTACATTCTTTTGTAACAAGTTCATAAAAGGATAACTTCTATCAGCCAATTGTGAGATGAATCTCTTGATGGATTGCAATCTTCTATGTAATGATCTCAACTCACTTATGTTTTTCAGAGGTAGAATTTACATGATTACCTTAACCTTACCAAGGTCTACTTCTATTCCTTTTACATAAAATATATATCGCAACAATTTTCATGTTGTAATGTCGAATGCATATTTCTTGGGATTTAATCTAACATTGTACTTTTCCAATCTGGTGAATATCTTGTCCACCACTTGTAAATAATCTTGCTTGGTTTTTTATTTTCCTAAGATAGCATCAACATAGTCTTCCATTATGGTACACATCATGTCATAAAAATTTGTAGTCATAGCCTTGAGATATGTAGAACTTACATTATTGAGATCAAAAGACATGGAATTTCTACAATAAGTAGCCTAAGGACATGTGAAAGTAATTTTCTCTTGATCTTCTGGTGCAATTTTTATTTGGTTATAACCAAAAAAATCCATTCATTAGAGATAATATTTCATGTCTAGCTATAAGATCTCCAATAGTATGAATGTTTGGTAAAGGAAAATCATCTTTTGGACAAGCTCTATTTAGATCTCTGAAGTTAGTGAACAACCTTGATAGACTTGTTTGGTTTTGAAATAGGAATGATGTTTGATATCCATTCTACATAATCAATCATGATGATAAAACTAGCATCCAATGTTTTCTTTAATTCAACTTTGATTAGAAGTGCCACATGTGGATGCATCTTTTTGAGCTTTTGTTTCACTAGTTTGACTCCTGGAGATATGGATAAATGATGCATTATGAAATTTGGATCTAGACCTGACATATCAACATAGGACCATTCAAAATTGACTTTTTTAGATTTGAAAAATTGTATAAACTCTTGTCTTTCTAATTCTAATAAAGCTATCACTATTTTAGGATGCATTGAGATTCTTTTGTTCCAATGTTGACATGCACTATTGGTTCAATGAGAATTTCTAATTTCTCTCGATATAAATAATCATGAAGAGTGTCAATCCTTTCATCTTTAGGCAGCTCAGAGAGGTTTTCACCTTTAGATATATCTTTTCTTTTCACGATTTTCGGATCTAATACTACCATAGAGTGGCTTTCACCATTAGATCTATTGATTATTTTTATATTTTTAGAGCTTAAAGTATTCACACTCTCACCAAAATTACCCATGTCATTGAGTTCAATAGGGAACCCTTTCTTGTGAGCTCCCCATGGTATATGATCTCTAATCTCAAGATAATCTATGATTACATCATTATTATAGAAAACATCCAATTCAAGAATAGGAGGTGAAGCCTAGCCAATAATTTCAAGATGTATTAGTGGAAAGATATCATTTGGGTCATGTTCCAAGGTGGTAATGGTATTATTAGAGAAGTTCTCAAGGTTTAGGAATGTATTGACAAGGCCTATTTCCATACTCTCATTTGAAGCGTCTTTTTCTTGAAAAATTTCTTTTTCTTCATGATTATCACGATTAGCAGAATATGAGATTAACTCTAAGGAATTTGACTGTGAACTTTCTCCCTCTTGGTATGTATTACTATAAGCATTAACAATGTCAATTATTTTATCCTTAGGGAGGATAGATAACTCATTATTGAAATCATCTTCATCTGAATTAGTATCTTCTTATTTATCTTTGATTTGATCTAAGAATTCTAGGTTTGTTTCCCTTTTGTTTCATATATTCAATCTTATCCACATCCTAATCCTGTGGTATCTCTTTGGTAATTTGGATTTTCAAAAATGAGTTGCAAGATACCTTCTCTCTATAAGCCAAGAGGTCCACTTCCTCTGTATCCCATTTTTACTACTATAACACATGCTTTCCCATACTATTTAGGAGATATATGTTCATACTTGATCTCTTATTTCTTTTCTTTGTAAAGGAGTTTCTCAACATTTTTGTCATTTGCTTCATTTGTTAAGGTGCCTCTACTCACAAAAGTGCCAAAGAGAGTAATGGGATGGTGCAGGAACACACCTTGGAAATCTCCATTGTTTGGCTTGTACTTGACTCTAGCCAAGTCAAGAGCATAGGTTAGTTTTCTTTAGACCTTAGAAGGCCATTTGCATTGTTGGCTACGTGAGTTAGTAACGAGGACTAATGTCACACAAATAGCTATTGTTAGTAGTTTTCAATTTCTTAGTGTTTAGAGGTAATAGTGAGTTTGAGTCTTTAAATATCTCCTCACATGTAGGATAGGTAGGAAAAATTCTTTAAGGTAATTTATGATGTTTATAGATCGACCTAGAGGGGTTAGAGGTCCTAGAAACAAGGGAAATGGCATAAGTGCAAAGATGCCAAATGTTGCTAAAAAGTTGTCATGGCAACATTTGCAATAAATTGTAAATGTTGCAAGAAAATCGATTACATTGGATCCCCTAAATATGAGGAGTGGAAAATCCATTAAGATGGCCTAAAAACTAGGAAAAAGGAATCTATCACTAATGAAAGGCTCAATCTTGAGAGGAGACATTGTAAGTAAGTTTTGAAAAGAAATAGAGTGACTATGACTATGAGCAATAGTGTAGACCAAGAATTTTCTTCTTATGTGATGTTATATGGATTGAAGGAGTTAAAATTGCATGAGATCCATGTAATAAAATTATTTTAAAGTTTTTTTCATTGTTTGTTCTTAGAGTTTAGAGTTAGTTTAGTTGCGCTAGTAAATTGTTTTGCATACAACCTGTTCACTCGATCTGTGCTGATCAATCCGTGAAGAAATGGTTGCCCCATGAAATCTAACCATGGGAAACACCTGAGGGTAGATGGAAAGGTTAGGGGACTCATCAATGTACATATCTATAGGAGTTGGAGTTGTGAAAATTTGGGAAGCCATTTTTAAACTCAAGCCCTAGGCGAGCTAGGAAGGCTCGGCTAGAGGTTTGATAGTGGTGAATCAATGATTTCATGCAGGGGATAGAAGTATTGTATAGAAAGTATAGTTCTAGGAAGGGGATATTCATATCTTAACATATTTAGGAGGTCGAGATCCTACCAATCAATTTAGGTAAGTTTCCAAGCAAGTTTGTGGTCCAACCCTAGGAAATAGGTCTTTTAGTCCTATTTGACCTACATAATAGGAATCACTTGTATGAATAACTTAGGGTTTTAAGACCTATTAAATATTTTAGGAAATCCAAAAGGGTGTTAGAATCTGGAGTTTATTTGTTAAGTTGTTTGGAGAGTTTCTACAAGAAAGAGGAATTAGTGGATTACTAGGGCTAATTGGAACTAGGCCTAATTAGGCTTTTTGAGTCAAAAACTTGAAATTGCTAAGGAAGAATTCTAAAGATATTTCCAAATGGCCAAAAATGGAAGAAAATGGAGTGATCTCATGATGTTGGATGACCCTGCAATGAGGGATGTAGTTAGGGAGCAAGTTGCAATTGGACCCTTCTAAGTGAGTGTGGAGAAGAGTACTAAAATAGAGTGTTAGTCTTCTGAGTGTAAGCACAAAGGATTAAACTCTTGGAGAGGAGTTTGGATTGGTGTTATTTAATCACCTAAACCAATCAATGACCTAGGTGGATAGGTTCCTAGAAGAGACAAGCTGGGTCTCTTGAGGAGTAGTGCAAGCAACCCTTGGAACACTCACACCATATTGGTACCAAAGCTTGTTTAGATTAGGCTTGTGGTTCATGTTTCAACCTACATAATTAGTGGGAGATAATACACCAAGTGGAATAGTAGAAGACATAACCATGGTGACTAACATTGAGTCAGCCAAGAAGGTTGAAGAACAAGAAGAAGACAACAAGTCAATAAGGGAAAGAATAGCCCAAATGGAACAACTCTTGGGTGAAGTCCAAGACAAAGCTGATAGGATCAAAGAGAAAATTGACCTAAAGGAAGAAAAAGAAGCAAGGGAGAAGGAACTAGAGTTGGAAGAAGAAGCACTAACCCCTGAGATGGTTCTTCCTGAAGAGCTATTCTTAAAGGCATTAAAAGCATTGAGTGACAAAGCTCTAGAAGGAGTACCACTATTTAGTGGAAAAATGGATCTAGATTTAGTTGTGAGCTAGATTGACAACATTGAGAACCATTTTGAATGTGATGGTATCTCTAAGGCACACAAATTTGTGGTGGCCAAGTCTAGATTAAGAGGTCCAACTCTTTCTTGGTGGAAGTTTGTGAAAATTGAGAGAGAAAAGGATGGGAAATCGTATTGTTACATGGGAGGGTATGGTAAACAAAGTGATGTAAACCTATCTTCCTGATGACTATGAAGTTCAACTTCATAGGAGAAGAAAAAATCTTAGACAAAAAGATTTGGATGTCCAAGCATACATTGAGAAATTTCAAAATTGTGTTTGAGGTCCAAGATAATTGAAGATGAAAGAATTAAACTTGCAAGGGACTTGAATGGCCTTAAATGGTCAATTCAACAGGAGATGATCCTAGTGAACTTCAAAACCATTAGGAAATGTTATCAAATGGCCTTGAAGATAGAAGAGAAAAGCAAGAGGAAGCAAGAAACCTCTAAAGGTAAGGCTAAGCGCAAGGATAATAGAGGTCAAAGAGGTGGCTATGGTGGAAAAATTTAAGATTCAAGGACTCAAGGTGATGTGAAATTCAATGAACAACAAGAAGGAAGCTCAAGTAGAGGTGGTAGAGGAAGAAACTCTAATTCTAGAGGAAGAAGTGGTGGAAAAGGAGGAAGAGGCAACTACTTTTCTAATATGAAGTGCTACCATTGCAATAAAATGGGGCACCTAGATTATAAATGTCCAGATAAAAGTGGTTCATCACAAGGAGGTGACAAGAGGAAAAACTTTGTTCAAGACGAGTCCAATACAACAAACAAGCATGTTGAAGTACCATTGAATTCAAAAGAAGGGGAGAACCTCATGATGAGGAGAAATTTGATCAAAGAGCCAATGAAGGAGGAACCAAGCCAAAGAAGATCTTTATTTAGAATAAAGTGTAAAATGATGGGGAAAGTGTGTAGAGTCATCATTAACTCAGGGTCTACTGACAACATTGTGTCAGAGGAAACAATCAGCAAGCTAAAACTAACAAGGATACCCCACACTAATCCTTACAAGGTCACATGGCTCAACAAAGGACAACATGTGTTAGTAAATGAGTAAGCATGGGTGGAGTTCTCAATTTTAAGGTATAAGGATAAAGTTTTATGTGATGTGTTACCTATGGATGCATGCCATTTTCTCCTAGGTAGACCTTGGAAATTTGATTGCCAAGCTATCCATGATGGAGGAAAGAACTCTTATACCTTTAAGAAGGATGATGTGGCTTTTAAAATACAATCATTGGCTTTCAAAATACAATCATTGATGGAAGATGCTAAAGCAAAGACAACTTGTCCAAATGTGCTCATGTTGAGTGAAAAAGAGTTCCTACAAACCATGGAATAAAGTGAAGGTGTAGGTTTTGCATTGGTGTTGAGACCAAATGCGGGAAATGAAGATAAGGAGACTAAGAAGGTAGAGTTACCTAAAGAGATTCAAGGGATACTGCAATCTCACCAAGGTATTGTAAGTGAAAGAGAAACATCAACCTTACCTCCTAAAAGAGCTATAAGCCATATGATAGACCTAATTCCATGAGCTACCCTACCAAACAAGGCAACCTACAAGATGACCCCTCAACAAAATGAGGAAATAAAAAGACAAATACAAGAACTCCTAAACCAAGGCCTAATTAGGAAGAGTATTAGTCCATGTGCCATACCCATTGTACTTGCAACAAAGAAAGGAGGAACTTGGAGGCTTTATACACATTCAAGAGCCATAAATAGGATAACCATTAGGTATAGGTTCCCTATTCCTAGGGTTGAAGACCTAATGGACTGTCTAAGTGAAGCCAAGTACTATAGTAAGATAGACTTGAAAAGTAGTTTTCACCAAATAAGGATAAATGAAGAAGGTGAGTGGAAAACAATCTTCAAGATCAATGAAGGGCTGTATGAATGGCTTGTCATGCCATTTGGATTTTCTAATGCCCCCTCCACATTCATGAGACTCATGAATGAAGTTCTCAAGGAATACATAAGCAAGTTTGTTGTAGTGTATCTAGATGATATACTAATTTATAGAAAGACAAAGAGTGAGCAACTAGAACAACTTGACATTCTTTTCAAGAAGCTACATGAGGAGAAGTTGATGATCAACTTGGAGAAGTGTGAGTTCATCAAAATAGAGCTAGTGTACCTTGGGTTTTTTCTAGCACATGGCCAACTGAAAATGAATAAAAGCAAGGTTGAAGCTATCATGAATTGGCCTACTCCAAAGTCAACAAGAAAGGTAAGAAGTTTTCATGATCTTGCACAAGATACTATCAAAGGAGGAATGAAAACCAAGTTTGTATGGAATGATCATGCAAACAAGAGTTTTGCGTTGCTGAAGGAAAATATCGCTACACAACCTATTTTAGTGCTATCAAGCTTTGAAAGGCTTTTCACCATTGAATGTGATGCTAGCAATGTAGCAATTGGGGCTATTTTAAGCCAAGAGGGAAAACCAATAGCCTTTCATTCTGAAAAGTTGAGAGGAGCCAAGAGGAAATACTCATCCTATGACCTATAAATGTATATATTGGTCCAAGCTCTAAGAAAGTGGATGCATTATTTTTTTCCCAAGGAACTCATTGTATATTCAAACAAACAAACACTTAGTTTCTTGAATTCACAAGAAAAGTTAAGTCACAAGCACATGAAGTGGGTTGAATACCTACACGCAGATACCTTCAATATAAAGCACAAGAAGGGTGCTCTAAACAAGGTGGCACATGCATTGTCTAGAAGGGCACTCATACTCCAAGAAATTCAATTGAAGAACATGGGAATATATCATTTCAAGGATCTATATGTAGATGATGAGGTCTTTGTTGACATATATAAGGTATGTGCTGAATATAAGAATCATTTTCATAGTAGTTATACTGAGTATACTTTGCAAAGTGATCTTTTGTTCAAAGAGAATTAGTTTTGTGTTCCTAGAGGCTCTATTAGAGAGAATTTGATACAAGAAAAGCATAATGGAGCTTTGAGTGGACATTTTGGGATCAATAAGACCCAAGATCTTGTTTCAAGGTTTTACTATTGGCCTAGAATGAATCTTGATGTTAGGAGGTATGTGAAAGTTGTGTCATATGTCAAAAAGCTAAGGGCAGTTCTACAAATGCTAGTCTTTACCAAACACTACCAATTCCTACTAGGCCATGGGAATGTCTAAGCATGGATTTTTTAGTTGGGTTACCCAAGAAAAGAGGAGGAATGGATAGTGCATATGTGGTTGTAGATAGGTTTAGCAAAATGGCTCACTTTGTGCCATGTAAGACCACTAGTGATGCCACTCACATAACTTCCCTATTTTTCAAAGAAATTGTGAGAATTCATGGGTTACTAATCAACATTTTGTGAGACAGGGACACTAAGTTTTTGAGTCATTTTTGGAAGACTCTTTGGCAAATATTTGGCACCAACTTGTACTTTGGATCAGCCTACCATCCCCAAACTAATGGTCAAACTGAGGTTGTAAATAAGAGCCTTGGAAATTTTCTAAGATGTTTGACAAAGGAGTACGGTCAGTAGTGGGATCAACTAATTGGGCAAGCTGAATATTCCTACAATGACACCATCATTTTTTCCATTTGCTTCATCTGTTAAGGTGCCCCCACTCACAAAAGTGCTAAAGAGAGTAATGGGAGGTGGTTCCAACCGTTGTCTTCTTATCAAGGATCTTCAATATGATCCCACAAATAGTCTTAATTTTGTGATACAAAATGTTTTTCCCAAGGTATGTTCTCCCATTCTTTGTTCCTTGACATCAATTTTGATGTCTGATGAGTTGGAAGTAGATGCTAGAATCTTATGATCTTAGCTGAGAGATGTGGATATAACCCAATTATGTGGTATTAGACAATCTATTGACAACTTCAAGGTATTTCAATATTGAAAAGGATAGGGATCCCCTTTAGTTGTTATCTCTTGTCCATCATGAGCGAATTTTAGACAGTAATTAAATGTTGAAAGTATTGCTTGCATAGAGTGAATCCAAGGACATCCTAAAAGAATATTGTAGGCTAGTCCTATATCTAGGACTTGACAAGGTAGGTCTTCGATCATGACACCAACTCTCATAGGTAGCATAAATGATCCATTAGATGCCCTTTCTTGTTCATCATAGGCTTTGATTGTGATTTTATTTTTAGCATCTACTACATTTTTGGAAAATCCCAATGCAAGGACTAATTTTAGAGTACAAATATTCAATCCAACTCCTCCATCTATAAGGACTCTTTTGATCTTATGATTTTTTACAAGGACTTCAATGTGAAGTGGAACATTATGAGTTTGATGAATGGAAAGATCATCATTTTCAGTAAAGCATATGAAATGTGACGTAGTCAAATGTCCCACCATAGTTTGGAATTGAATCTGATCTAGATTGGTAGGTACTATGGTATATAATAGAGCTTTTCAAGAATTTCTCTATGTGATGTTGATAACTGTAGAAGCTCTAATATTGATATTTTAGTTGGTATTTTCTTCAATTGGTCCAAAAGGTTGTATTGTTTGGATTTTCCAAGTGTAGACTTTGGTACATAGAGAACTTTTGTTTGAGACATAGATGGTTTGGATGAAACAACTTGTAGGGTGACCTTAGCTTGATTCCTAGTAGTAACGTTAACTGGTTCATATTCTTCCTTCTCATGAGATGTAATGAAATTGGGATTAATTTGAGAAGGATAACATTTAGATAGGTTGTTAATGTAGGTGTAGGACGTAGTATTGTAATTGGCTTTGACTATCATTTTTATTTTTAGAGGTATTTCCTATATCATGATCTTGAAGTGGATATTTGAATGCCATATGTGTCTCATTTGAGGTATGTCCATCAACTTATACTTTACTGCTTTCAAGTAAGTCTTGTATCGCATATCAATCTTTGGTAGTCACTTGTTTATATGAAATTCACAATAGTCTTCATCGTTCCACCATGGTGGTTTCACTTTTGGTTCATAATATTTCACTTCAAGAAATGTGATAATTTTTTGAGTGATTAACTTCCTTAAAGCGAATTCAAGAGATTTCCCTATGGGAGTAAATGTTCTTTTCTTGGGTATAAGAGATCTTCTCATGAAAGATTGATCGTTTTGGACATCTTGAGCATTTTGATTTGTTTGAGGTGTAGCAAATTTTTTTCTAAGATTGAGTACTAGTTGTGATGTTTGGACATTTCGATTATCTACTACTCCATCACTCACAACTTTTTTGCTTTTGTTCCAATATTTGGATTTGTCATTTTTGGTATTGGAATTGTTGTTATTTGTATTTGAAGAGCTAGCATTGTCTTTTTTCTAAATTTTGAGTTCTCCCTTTTGGACCATAGCCTTTTTCATTTTTACACCATTCTCAATGAGCTTTTTGAAGTTTGGTAGACATTGTACTCTATAACTCATGTCTAGTGTAAGATTTTGTATAAGGATATCAATCTTTTCATGTTTAGGAATGATTCTTGGATATTTTTATAAGAGGTGATACCATCTTTGCAAGAAGGTAAGGAATGGTTCCCCATTCTTTTGTTTTGTGTTGCAAAGGTCTAACATAGTCACTTCATGTCTAATATTGTAGGAATAATGTGTTACAAATATATCAACTAGCTCATTAAAAGACTTAATACCAATTGGTAAATTAGAAAATGATTCCATATTTTGGCCTCCCAAACTTCATGGAAATAGTCTCATAAGGTAAGTATTTTCATAAGCTACTTTAGTGCAGATAGTTCAAAATTCTCTAACATGGTCTTATGGATCTATATTCCCTTTGTTTTTGTCAAATTTGGGAACCTCAAAATGAGAAGGAAATGAAATCATGACCAAACTTTTATCAAAATGATATGGACTTATGTCTTCTAAGGTGTACATCTTGGATGAAGATCCAGTTTAAATTTCTTGAATTTTTTGTTGAAGCATTTGGATTTGCTATGCCAAGGGGTCTAATGATAATGTATATCCATATGGTATATTTCCTTGAATATTGATTCCTTGAGGATTTGAACTTTAAAATTTCATTCTAGGAATGTTATAGCCTTGTTGATGAGATCCTTGTAATGTTGAATTTAGTTGTTGAAAAGGACATGATTGAACATAACCTTCAGAAGAAACATGTCGGGGATAACCTTTTTGTGTAATGCCTTGTGGGGTCATCCCTAGTTGATAAGATCCTGGATATGTTAGGTTTAATTTTTAAGAAGGACCTTGTGGGGTTATGTGTTATGGACTAGGGTCTTGTTGGGTTACACCTTATTGAGGAGTACTTTTTTGGATATAACCTTATTGAGGAGGTCCTTGTAAAGTTACCATTGGTGGACTAGGACGTTGTTGGGTTATACCTTTTTGAGGATTACTTTGTTAGCTATAACCTTGTTGAGGAGATAGATTATTGAAAACCATTAACCATTTTGAATTTCCTTCTTGGCCCTTAACAAGGGATCCATTATGAATTCTGCAATATATCACGGTGATCATGGAGAGAACGAAAACTGACTAGGAGACAACCAATCATAACATGCAGACAAAATCAAACATTCAATCCCATTCTGGGTTTGCACAATAGGTTCGACATTGAACCAGACTAGGGAGAAGGTGGATTTTTCCAATAGGAGATGTCAGCCACAACACCATAACATATGCCCTTTCAAGGCTAAAATCTCAAGAACTTCGATTCTTCCACATATGCCCTTTCGAGGCTGATATCACAAGGACTTTCGATCTTTCACTTTTTAAGTCCCAAAACTCAAAACATGGTTTGTGTTGACAAGTAGGGGCCCATAACACTCTACTCTCTTTCCCTCTTCTCATCTTGAGAAGAGACTCTGCACTATTAGAGTCCAATTAAATACCTCCTCCCGTACATGGCCACTACTACCCTATCTGAGGGTTAGTAATGTCAATACAACCCATACAATCCATTCAAAAATCAAAGTAAAATACAAAGGAAAACATTTACGAAGAAACTCATTTCAATCCCTCTCAACATATTCAACACACACACAAACATACATATGCAAACAAAATAACTTAAGCATGCAACAAAACATGAACAACATGAGCTGAGGGATTCCTACTTTCAAAATTGGGTTATGGCAATTGAACAATTTGAGATGAGCATTCCCTTCCTTCTCCTTCTCCTTCAATCCTGAATTTCACTCTAAAACTAGAGGTTGGGTGAACACTCAAACCCTCTCAAAATTGCCTCTAAATAAGATCCTAAACTCAACCACTCTAAAAAGCAATAATTCCCCCACTTGCCTATTGTTTTAGAGGTTTCTAACTCAACTAGACCTAAGGCTAACCTCAAGGTGGAGTTAAAGTTATCCAACTCATGATGGAAACAATCAATTTTCGCAATAAAGCAAAAATGGGGTTTTCAACTGACCATAAAAGTCAACAAAAGGGGCTAGCGGGGTGGAAAATGCCCCCAATCCATACCCATACCCCTTGGGTACTTAGATTTCATGATTTTTGGCCTTGAGGATTAATTAGGGACCTATCAAAAGCTAAGAAATTTTAGAATTTACTAACAACCTTCAAAAAACTATTACACATTAATCCTGATTAGGGTAATTAACCTCGATTACTAACTAATCAACAAAAAAGTCACTAACCTAGTTTGAATTAGATCTTTAGGTTACTCGACTAACCCTAACTATCATGCTGGAATGCATATATAATTTATGAGTGTCAAGCGACACTGAAAATTCACTATTACGAAACATTAACACTTATTGATTATAGAATGATACATTCATACATCTCACAATACAAATAAAATATGAACAATGAGGTATGCATCTTTTATTAGACTCAACCCTGGTTTCCACAAACAATACATAGGGTTCAATTTCATTTCTCAGTTAGATTTTCTCGGCTAAAATATCCTACACTCATTGCACACATTAGTAGGTCAAGAGAATCACATACATATATTCAAAACTTATCTGGATAGTTACATAAATCAAAACATGAACCTTTCATATAATTAACTATTTAATCCATTTCTACTCATATTTAATCATTAGTAATCACATAATCAATATAACATAACTTATTCATTAAATTAGATTAAAATACTAGAATAATCATCGTTAGACATGCATATACCTAACATCATAAACATCACCAAATAAGGAATACTGAACTATCTGAAAGCACCAAACCTAATCATCGAGATACCAAAATCAACACTCTTATGATTAGGTGAAAATGCCTCATATCATTGTTAGTGAAATTTCAATGTTTAAACATATGAGATAATGTAGTAGTTCTCGAATCACTGAGTATTAAAAAAAACATGGATGTATCAACTGATCTCAATTTCATTAGGACATTCACAACATAAAACATTACTTCATATCTGATTAAATCTCCTATAACATTTTTAATGGAGGATTCATAGTTGATAAGTACATACGAAGAGGGACCTTACAGAAAGCTACCAGAATGAATAACAAATCATCAAAATATTAGAAATTTAAGATGCAATCAGAAAATTATATCAAATTCTAAATACTGAAAAGAATGCATAGTTTTGCAAAGTAGAAGCTTAGTAATAAGAAACAAAAGTGTGGACAGAAGCAAGGTGTAATGAAAATGAACAGAAGTGAAGATATATAAAATGAATGCATGGAATGAATGAATGAATGCAGGCTTCTGTTGATCAGATGTGCATTTCTAGTGAATAGATGCACAGAAAAAACAAGTGTGCCAAGAATGAACATAAGCACTGGAGTATGCAACTAATGTGTAGTTATAAATGAAAGTACAACATAAATCAATGGATGCACAAGTTTGCAGAATGGAAGTGCCAAAATGACCTATACATCACCTGCACATGTAAAAACTTCAAACAAAGATCAAACTTTGGGGTCTAGGCCCCATGGTGGGCACCAAAGATGTATGAAAAATTATGTGACTATGCCTAAATAATAAATCTAAGCCAATAAAAACATATACAATAAAGGATTGTAAATCAAAATAAAATCTTTACCTTCTCTTACCATATGCAACGTGCCTCCATTGTCCTCCTAGTCTTGAGTTGTCCTTTTTTCATGAGCCCTCAAATTATGATTAGTTCCCTTCTTGAAGATTTCTTAAAGGTGTTGGAGATTGTGAACTTTAATGTAAGATCAAATGGAATGAATCTAAAATTGCTAAATGAAGATGAAGATGAATGATTGAGATGCAAATGGATCTATAAAATTGGAGACGAATTTCTTGGATAGTCTTCTCATGCTAATTCAGAAGTTGATTGTCATTCTAGATGGATGAAATGAGGAGAGAGAGGTTCCTTTTATAGACTCTAAGTAGACCTTAGCCTAAGTGGCAACATCCGATGGTAGAAAGATGACTTTGGATTGATGAATGGATGAGACTGATTTGGTTGGAGAGATGGAGGAAATTAGGGATTTTAGTTGAGTTATGAGAGAAAAGTTAGGGAGAGGAAAGACACTTGACAACCATCTCATCAAGAGCTCTTGAGAGGAATCCAACTTTAGAGAGGACTCCATGGACAAGTGTCTCATGAACCCCCTACTATTTGCATGAGATGGACTGACACACTCCAAGTTGGAAAGGGAAGTGGAAGAGGACTTAGTCACCCAGAGACATGTGTCTTAGATGTTGAGTAAATCAAGGAATCATCTCCTCTTTTGGGCCCATAAAATATCACATATGGGCAATGATAATTATAATTTTAAATAGTTAATTAAAATTAATTATTGGTGCAACTATGAGCTAACAAATGACATGGACTGAGTAGGTGGACTAAAAGACTCGGTCATTTGAGTGAGTGGATAATTAAGTAATTTAAACAAATTACTTAATAGTATTATTTAGAAGACTTACAATAGTGTAATTGACTTAGATGGATTAGTTTAATAGATTAAATAATTTATTAATACTAATATAGGAATAATATTAATTAAGTACAAAGATATTTAATTAATTAATAGAAAGTGAATTAACTTAATAAAATAAATAATTTATAAAAGTTAATGGGGGAAAAGTTATTAATTAAATATTGAAATAGTTAATTAATTGAAAAAGAGGTGAATTAACTTAACAAATTAAATAGTTTATTAAGTTAATAGAGGAAATTTTATTAATTAAATATTAAAATATTTAATTAATTGACTTGACAACTTTAAGTGTATACAATGAAGGTTCTATTGGTCTAACAAAATCAATTCCCAATTTTCCAAAAGGTGAAACAATCTCTTGTGCCTGTAGGGGCATTCCATCAGAATTAGGTTGTCTTCCCATCATTTTCCATCTGTCACACTCTTTAGTATACTTTGTTGCATCCTTGTGTAGAGTGGGCTAGTAGTAACCGATTGTCAAAATTTTGAAAGTTGTTCTATTGGCTGCAAAGTGTCTTCCACATGACTCACCATGGCATGCTCTCAAGATGTCATATATTTCATCTTTCCCAATACATCTATGCATCACTTGATCAGGTCCAATGTAAAACATACAATCAACAATCTAAGAAAAGTTAAAAATTTTCTCTACCAACAATCTGTGCTCTCTCTAGGTAAGAAATAGGTTGGTATCATTCCTATAGTAAGATAACTTTCAATATTGACATACCATGGGTTTTGTGCTGTTAGAGAATAAATATTCATCTAGAAAGCTATCATTAATTTCTATAGGATTGTCTGGAAGATGTAAGTGTAAAAGAAAATCAACTACTACATTAGCTTTCCCTAGCTTCTCTACTATAGTCAAATCAAATTCTTGCATGAGCAACAACCAATGAGCCAATATTCTATAAATAGTAGGCTTAGTCATCAAACAGTTGATAGAAGAGTGATCTGTATGCATAGATATTTCATAACCAATTATGTAGTGCCTAAACTTGTTAAGTGCATAGATAATTGCAAGTAACTTCTTTTTAGTTACAATATAGTTAAACTCTGCTCCTTGAAAACTCTTACTGATATAATAGACTACATGTTCAACAACTCCTTCTTTTTGCCCCAAGACACCCCCTATAGAATAATCAGAAGCATTAGTATGGATATGGAATAGTATGCTCCAATCTAGACCAGGTTACATAGGTGTTGTAGTGAACATTCCCTTTAACTGATTAAATGTTTTTTCACACTCTCAAGTCCAATGAAAATCAACATCCTTTTTCAAAAGATTATATTATGGATCTGCAAGTTAGCTGAAGTCTTTGATGAATTTCCTATAGTAACCAACATGCCCAAGGAATATTTTAAAATCTTTTTTATTTTTTATGAGTTTACAGTGTGCTAATTACCTCAATCTTAGCTAGATCAACTTGAATACCCAAGGAGGAAATATGATGTCCCAAAAAAAATCCTTCCTCCATCACATGTAGTACTTTTCACTATTTAGAGAAAGATTATAATCTTGACATGTTTTGAGAACCTTCTTTAAGCTATCTTATGCATCCTCAAAGGTGGAACCATATACAATAAAGTCATCGATATATATTTCCATGCAATTAGTAGATACGTTAGAAAATATATACTAATCACAACTCTCAGAAAAATGGTAGGTTCATTACATAGACCAAAAGGTAGGAATGAATAAGAAAATGTTTCCCAAGGATAGGTGAAGGTGGTTTTATCTCGATCCTTGAGTACTATTTTTATTTGATTGTAACCACTAAACCCATCTAAGAAGGAAAAATATTTCTTACCAGCCAATATATCAATGACTTGATTAATGAAAGGTAAGGGAATATGGTCCTTCTTAGTTGCTGAGTTTAGCTCCTTATAGTCCATAGAAACTCTCCATTTACCTCCCTTTTTAGGCAGGCACTATAACCAATGGAGAAACCCATTGACTATCAGAGATTGGATAAATGAACCCTGTGTTTAATAAACTTTGTAGTTTAGTTTTCACTATATCTCTCAAGAATGGATTAATTCTTCTTTGAGGTTTTCTAACTGGTTTACATTATGGACTGATATAAATCTTCTGAGTGTAGAGTTTAGGATCAAGGCCCTTCATGTCAGCATAGTCCCATGCAAATACTTTCTATTTTTCCTGTAGCAACTTTAGAAGGCTTTGTTGATAGGTTGGGAAGAGGCTTTTTCTAACATTCAAATCTTTTCCAGGATTGACTTCAACTTTGGATATCTCATCCAACATGGCTATTTCCATTGTTAGTACATTGATTAGTGCTCCTAAGTCAACTAAAGCATTTTAAACTTGAACCTCATTAATAAAAACAATAATCACATGACTTCTAGGATTTGAGTATTTGGGATTGGATAACTTATCTAGCATCAAGTCTAACAATTGACCCATAACATGCACTATTGAAGGATACTTTTTCTTCCTACCAGGTTATTTAATGCAAGTTTCTCTAATGGCCTTTTCATATGCTGGAACCTCTTTAATAGCATCCATCAATGGAATTATAACAATCATCTATGTTACTGATTAAGTAGCTCTTCTATGAATGGATTTTTAACAAGAATAGTAGGATTAGAAAGACTTGAGGAAAGGGTGGATTCTTTTCTATAGGCATAGTTGTTGTAGGAGTGGACAATGGAGTAGGTAAATCCTCATTTTTAATAGGAGAATCATTAGCATCCATGTCAGTAATGACATGACTCTTGGGTGCAGGAAGAGAAGTGTCTAGCCGTAAGTGAATGTCATTAAGAGTAATAGAATATGTCTACTACTTATTGGTTTTCTTACTATTAAGATTGAGATTAGGTTTAGCTGGAAGGTGTGTTTTCTTTGGTTGAATTGCATTGGATACAGAAGGAGGAGGTGGTATGGTCTACTACCGAGGTAGTGGTAGTATGGTTTGCTAGTTAGCTTGGTTAGGAGTTCATTGACGTGATTGCTACCAGTTTCCTCGTGGAGGTTTCCATTAATTAGATTGCTTCTAGGATTGCTGAGGTTGTTGCCACTGGTTATTTTTCCAATTTTGATAAGTTTGATGCCATTGTTGATTAGGTTTCTGCTATTGATTGGATGGGAGTTGTTTCCATTGGTTATTCCATTGAGGTTGGGAATAAATAGACTAACTATTATTTTGATTAGGACCTTGAGGTCCATGATTTGGGAAATATTGGTTTTTTCATTGACTATTATTATAATTAGAATTATTCAAAGGGTCTTTAAGTATACTTGTCTGTGGGCCCAAGGTTTGCATTGAGAAACATAGAGGGCATCCCCATTCTCATCTATGTTTTTGAATTCATTTGGCATTGGATGAGCCTCTAGACTGGCCACCATATTACACTTGCAACTCCTCTTCTTTTCTTTGTAGTGTGGGAAAAATTCAATGAGCATTGCTTCATCTTCATTATGCTTCCTTTTTTCTTGCACAGTGTCCAGTTGTGTAGAAATATTATTTATAATGTCTTGCTTAAAATTAGATAATATATTAGAAATCACTACCTTTGATACTCTAGAACCATTGATTTTACTAGCTATAGTCCTAACTCCTCTTCGTTTCTTCACAACTTCTCTTAAGTAGTTAAGGCATATTGTCTTGATATATTGCCAACTTCTTTGAGTGATATCACCTCCTTCCTTTAGGTTCAATGCTTCAAAAATTTCATCACTAACACATTTAAGGAAAAGATATTTTTTGTGATTCTTCATTCAACTAATGTTGAGTGTTCCTTTGTAGATTGAACATGAACTTAGAGACATAATCTTCTAATGTCTCATCCTCTTTCTATGAAATTTTAAAAATTCCATCCCCTTTCATATCATAACCTCTACAATACTCCTTATATTTTGTAGGGAACAAGTTCTTTATTGCATCTAAGTTCGCTACAACATTTGCACCCAACCCCATAAACCATCTTAAAGTTTCCTCTTTTGGAGTAGACGGGAACAACTTCAGCTTGTGGGCATCAATTATGCATTCATATCTTTGGCATAAGATATCAAACTCAAATGAGAAGGTTTCAAGGTCTTCAATAATAAGGCCATAGAATTTGTCAATGTAGAAGGAGGAATGTTTTTTAGGTTAATGTTATCATGCAGGTTAGGTATAGGAAAGGGAAAGGTAGGTCGAGCTTATTGAGCCATCCTTGGTGGAGGTGGTGGTACTACTTGTTGTAGTTGGTAGATTAAAAGAGATAGATTATTTTCTTGATATTAAAGGTTAGAAAAAAGGTCATCCAAGTGCAATGATGCTTCAAATGATGGTGGTGAAGGAAAATCCTCTTGGACATTAGCAAATGAGTTTTAAAATAGTGATTCTTCAAAAAGCTAGTCTTCTTCATCTTGGTTCTCAATTTGGGGATCTTCTTTCTCAAGGTATACAATATATTCTATTTCCAATGGGTCATTCTGAGGAAGGAATATCCCAAGAAAGTCTCTTCTTCTATGCATACAAAACAAATGAAAATAGAACTTTTATCCTATACAATTTGGAAAAATGACCCTTGAGAAAGGTTTACATTAACGCCATCCTCAATAATGACACCAAAAATGCTTGGTCAATTAATTGATCTAGAAACTAGAGCTTTCACTCATAATCTATGAATTGGACATCATTAAGTAGCATCCAAATACTCTATTGAACTCATTTAATTTATCAACTAGGGGCATAGACTTGAAATGGTATCTACAAAGTATACGATGAACCCTCCTAATTTCCATTACTAATCTATGAGAATGGAAATACTAGAATTAATGGAAATGGACATATTGAACTTAAGTACATAATTAAGTAACTAGTTTAGAGTGTTGGAATTGAAATACAAATAGGATTCTACTCTATTTTCCATTTTTACAAAACAATCAATAGTTTTGTTATCAATTGCTGCATGAGCAACAAAGTCCTATCTATTCTAAAAATCAATTAAAGACTACTCCTACTAATTAGATTCACTCACCAAGTGGCCACCCTTGGATGAGTGGATGAATATAAACTCAAGATAAAGTGTTGATAAGTAACAATGTAATTTTTATTGATATTGAACCATCAATAGTACAAACAAAAAATACTGGACTATAGATTGAATGCTATTGTAAATCACAATCACTTGTGAACTAAATCGAGAGGTTTGAATCAACATCTTAGATATAACATCAAAGTAAAACCAACTTTCCTAAATCTTGGATCCTTCAACAAAAAAGATTTTGTAACATCATTAATTAAATACATAAATGTAAAATATATGTTCTTTCTGATTGACAGAGTCTTCGTCAAATGTAGTGTGCCATAACTTTGGATTTTCACATGAGCGATTGCCAATTATATTGACTTGATCTTATGTTGAATTTTTGGTATAGGGCTACCTCATGAATTTGTTGTTACTTCCCTTGATTGTGTTTCTTCTAGTTTTCTTTGACTTGTTCTTGCAAGATATTAGTACACATGTCAAATTTTGATACATACATTCATATCAATAACTCATAGAAATCATTAAATGCATAGATAAACTAATCATTACTCACAACATGCATATGACTACAAAGAACCACTCCATAAAACCTTGAAGGAAGAAAGTAGTATTCAACAATATACACACATATGATCTCACTTATCACATATACGTTCTAATTATGGCGTTACATTTATGAAACCATATTATGTCTTTAAAACCATAGCAAAGTACAATAATGATAGGTTTATACAGAGCATATAATAAAAAGACTCTTGAACTTAAAGGAAAAAACCCTTCAAATAACTATAAAACCCATAAAACTATACTATTTTATAGCCCCATCAAATACCATTTTGTGAATGCAAGGAAAGAAGTGACAACCGGAGGTTAAGGAATTTTTCACGAAAGAAAGACTGAGAGGAATTTTGTGATTTCCCCATTCTCTAGTGATGGATGTAGTAATGATAATATTTAGGGAGGAATATCTAAAGAACACCAATATAACAAGTGTGCATTTTGATATCACCTCTATGTTCCTAGCCCTAACTATGTTCTTTTAAATAGATAGAGAAGTAACAAAAAAACTATGGAGTAGTTTTTTTCGTAAGAAATATCTAGTGAACATGGAAATTGTCACTATCAATTAGGTCCCATCAATTTTGTCACTATGTTTCATGGGTTTAATTATCACCATGTTTCATGTGTTTACTTATTATTTTAAAATTTAGTTTTAGAAAATAGTGTTGTTAATAGTCATTGCTAAAAAGTATAGATTTTAGTTAGTTAATGTGCACATTAACTTGCTTATTATGATGTAAGGATTAATTTACTACATTTTAAATAATTTTCAATTTTTAAAATAGTTACAAAATATTTTAAAATTTATTAAATTTGATTGTTTATAAAAATATATAATTGCTATTAATTTTTCTATTCCATTGTATCAAAAAGTAAAATCATATATATATATATATATATATATATATATATAAAATTCAAATCTTCTTAAAATCTATAACTCTCAAATCTCTTCCAACAAAAATATAATAATTCTAAAGAAAACCTAAAAATATAAGAATGCTCTAATAATAAAAATCTAGAATTTATTAAATTGAATTAATAAATATTTGAAATTTGCAAAATTGAATAAATTTTGAACAATTGTTTAAATTTATTATTATTATTATTTTTAATTAATTATTTTATATGTGTTAAGCAAATTTGAGCTCAAGACCTCCCACATGAAAGGCTCACAAGTTACCATTGTGTAATTTTTAACAAAAAAATTATTAGTAATTTTAGAAGTTTAAAAAATAGTTGAAATATTGATATTTAAGGAACAAATTTAATCTATAAATTGCATTAAGTTTTATATTTTTCAACAATAATGAATCAATTTTTAAAATATTAATTAAATTTTCAGGTTAAATTTGTTAAAATTTAAAACTTTCATAAACATTTTGAGATGATCTCAAAAGTTAGGGACTCTAGCTCTTAAAGAGCTCTTGTTTACAAACGCCCTTTTACCTTAGACAGAGTGTATATTTTGATTACTACATATAAATTAATAATTCAAAATCCAATCATTGATTTCTGCCCTAACTCTCCAAGGTTCATGTTTCATGTCGTCTTTGGTCACATGATTCAATTCATTATTAAAACTTCCTCAAATCATTGGGTATGATTTGTCTAATGTTTCTTTTGCATTGAACCCCGTCTTCTAATCACATCCGAGAGGATCTATGCTGGTCTTGGATCCTCATTGCAAATTAAAGATTGTTGGGCTTCTATCTAGGATTACTCCTTGCCGTTGACTTAGGCTCTAGCTTCATTTATGAACTTCAGATTTTGCGTTAACTTCTGTGATGTAACTTGTTCAATCTATAAGGTTCATTTACATCGTTGGCAAGTGCAATCCAATATGAAGGTGATACTTTGCGATTTAATATGTTTACCATGTAATATAGTCAATATATGTTCTATATAACACAAAGATTTATTATATTCTACAGTTTTGTTTGATATGAATGTAATTTATTTTGCCTTAAGCTTCCATGGTGACTATTATTAATGAATCGAATCTTCATGTCGTCAATTACTTTTCATAAAGTATATTCAGCCTTACTGTTTCGAACAGTGATTCTACCCATTCAGTTCATCAATTAAAAAGGTTATGATGTTAGTCTAAAAAAATATTTCATGTATTCATTCCGTACTCTTTTTACATCTTCCATCACAGTATTTGATGACTTGGATTAAACTTCACACGATCCTTTTTGTGCTTGTCGTTCAAAACTGTATATCGTATATTGCTGGGGCTTGCGCCTTCAAGAGATCACCATGACTTCCAATTGATTTCTTATGCTTATCATGACGTATTGCTGACAATGCTGATCTGGATCATATCACAGTCTTAATATGTTAGAGAACTGACATGTGACACAAGCTATACAGACAGGCAAGCAGGCACCTCCCTAATTCACCACAACGTATCTTCCATTCATTACTATTGCCCCTTCTGACTTGGTTCACACTTGTCGCTACAGTTTGATTGCTGGAAGTAATCACGTAGCCACAACATCTTACTCTTTATATACTATTGGCTTCTTTACAAATCATGTACCCAAACCGAAGTGCCGTCAGATTATTTGTATATTGCAAATAATTGCCGAATTCATTAAGGACACCGGAACAAGTCAGTCAAGCAACTCCATTGATGTTTTATTTTCTCACTATAGCTTCAACATAGGTTTGTAAATCTTCTTAAGCAGATGTAATTCTTTGTCTTTATGTCACTACATATGAAGTTTGCTCAGAACTTTATGCATTCAGTGTCTTTCATATCACTGTATGCATTCATTGTTCCATTTGATTTAATTATAGACCAGAACTTTAGACTTGATCACCCTTATAAACTTAGTTATATGAACACAAAGTTTTCACCATTTGCTTACAAATCAAAGACCCTTTCTGGATAGTAGTGACTTCTCGTGCCTTTGGAATCATTGACAACTTCTTCAATATTTATATCCCAAAATCTATTATTGTAGTTCCATCACGTCCATCTATTTTGGGTCCTTAATATTACAAAATCCACATTTCAACCTCTATCGCCTTCAAAATATCCTCCTTGCGGACTTCACCACCTTTCAAGGTGTGTGCCACTGATGATCTTCCCAAATTCTTCCTTCATTTATTCACAAGTCTTTTGTCCTACGACGTATTGTTCACCAATCCTCACACACCTATCCACCCCTTTAATCACACCCTTTACATAAATCCTTATCCACCATTGCCTAATCCATTTTATCTCCCTTCCCACTATCCTACCAAAATCTATGAAAAATATCCAAAAGAAATAAAGAATCCAAAAATCAATTGTAAATGTCTTGAAAAATGAATAAATGAAAAAAAAAAAATGAAAAAATGAAAAATTGCAAATAAGTGTCCAATAGTGAAAATTTGGTAAACAAGCGCCTTGGACAACTACCATGATTGGAATCATGTCAAACAAGAGTCACATGCAATCCTTCCACCCCATTGCTCTTCATGCTTGGAGACCATTCCTTCTTGCTATGTAATGTTCCCCATCTTTTAGACCCTCAATGGAGTTCTTAGCTTTTCGTTCTCCAAAGGCTAAGTGGAGAAATAAACTAAATGAAAGTCAATAAATAAATAAATCTAAAGGTGACTTTATATTTAATTAATTTAATTTTCTAGAACCACAACTAATTATTGTATTGGAAAGGGGGAAGCTTCTAGAGAGTGTATTTTCTAGAAGCACAGCTAATTATTGTATTGGAAAGGAGGACGCTTCTAGAGAGTGCAATTAAATAATATTTTATTTCCTTCTAAAAGGGTGAAGGAAAAAATAAATAGAGACATGAACTTCATTGTTAGACATCTGATTATTGTCAATTGCATTTAATATAAATTTGGAAAAAAAAACCAAGAGTTTCTGATTTCAGTTAACCATTAGAGAGTGTCAAGTCTTCAGTGTTGCAACCATTTGAGGTGGTGAAATATCCACTGAATTTGGCATTCAAGAGAGCTTCATTCTAGAGTTCTATTTGTGCTTAAATTGAAAAATACATTTATTGCTGACTGCTACAGTGTTGTGAACAGTGATGTGAATAGTGTCATGAACAGTGCCGTGAACAATACCTGCTCTACAGTACTTGGCTTGATTATGATTGCAATTTTATCTCCTTCATTGGGCAATTTGTATATCAAGTTCTACAATCAATTTGCATAATTTAAATTAGTCATTTGGCATTGTAAAGGTGGCTATCATAAGTAGTTGTAGATGCACATTTTCTATCAAATTTATAATGTCATTTCTACTCAATTTTTTGGGGTTGCAAAGCCAAGAGCCTTAGAATATTATGTTAAGCATTCAATTCATATACCAAGTGTTTGATAAAATACCAAGTATGCATGCCAAGTGTTTGACAAAATACCAATTGGCTGTAAGTGCACATTTTTAATTTAGAATTCATTTATATGCATTTGAAAAGCCAAAAGAGAATTGCATATGCATTTAGTTCTTTTCTTAGATATAGTAGTAATCAATTATAGGCTTTTAGATTCCCTTTGATATCATTTCAAGCAAGCATAATCAATCTAAAACTCAAAAACATCAAGCATAGAGATCATATTGGAAGTGTTTGACAATTTTCTTTGACCTAAAAATCAACAAGTTGAAGTTCAAATTGACAAGGGATATTACAGTGGTATCAAAGCTTGTTTGTAAATTTTTCGACGAAATGTCAAACAACTAAATTACTAAAGAATTTGGTATTTGTTGAAGTTATAATTAGTTGGGGTTGTTACGATGGTATCAGAGGTTGCTTGCAAAGTGTTTGAAGAAACGTCAAACAACTGAATTAGAGAAGAATTTGATGTTTCACGAAGTTATAACTGGTTGGGGTTATTACAGTGGTATCATAGTAGTTTCTTGCCATCTTGTGGGGTAGGAAATTTATATTATTGTCAGATTTGCTATTGCATTTGGAGTGACCAACACTATAGCATTTTCTAGCCATGGACAAACATAGGAAGACTAACAATTCTAGAAGTCAGTGAAGTAATGACAAGATTAGTGTGAAGATGAATGCTTTGCAAAAGAGTATGGAGAGACTTAAGCTTCATTAAAGAGATTGACAGAGAGCTTGTTAGATCTAGAGACAATTGAAAGGGCAGTGAGGTATATGGTTTCTACCTTTAGAAGGCCGATATTCAGGTTGTAGGGAAGGGAGCTTGAGTTTTCTCCGAGAGGAGTCCTTGATGTAGATGTACCTATATTTAGTATGAAACCTACTAGCCCTATCTGTAGAGTTGACGATTACTTAACAACACTGAGCTTCAGTAGGTTAAGGCTCCTAGAGCTGTTGTTACAATTAGTGCAAAGATAGCTGATGCAGTTGTTACCACTGATACTTTTGGCTCTCTTGAGGACATGATTATTATTAGAGATTTGTATGTGAGATCTCATGGTGTTGCTATAGTGTAGGAGGTAGTTGCTTCCTCAGGTGGGACAAAGGCACATATAGAGTCACTCAATTGTGATGTTGGTGATGTGGGTATTTCAATGGAGTCAATAGATGTGAGTTTATGCTCTAGTATTACTGATTCACAGCCTGGTGCTGAGTCATGTGTGCAAAGTCAAGAGTCTGAAGTTGAGACTTTGTCAGAGATGTCGATGCAAATAGTATGGACACATCTGAATATCCATTTGATGATGCAATGAGATGTACTGGGCATGACACCCCTTGTCAAATATTGGGTGAGGACTTCGAGGAGGTTTGGGATGAGTCCCAGGATCGATGCTTACCAGATCTTACTATTGAGGTGGAAGCTGAGACATGCAAGAAGATTGATATAGCAAGGGCTTCCATTTCTTTGGATGAGGAGTTGGTTGAGGTGCATGGCAGTTGTATGTTGAATGCAGAATTGTATGAGGAAGACAACACCCATATGAGTGATCTTATGGTGGAGAGTTCTAATTTAGTTTCCTATCTCAGTGTAGTTAGTGAGATAGAGAGCTTGCATAAGAGTTAGGGATTACACAAGCATCATGTGACTTGTTAGCTAAAGGTGAGCGATAGTAACATTTCTTTAGCTCTTGAGCATTATGATGCTATCTGTCAAATGTTAGCTACATCTGGTTAAGGTGCTCTTATGTTTGATAAGCATGGTGATAGTACTCTTTCTCTAGTAGAGGTTCATACACTTCGAGAGGCTATTAGGATCTTGAAACATAGTTACTCTTAGTTGCTGACATGGATTACCTTATGGAGTGGGGTAGCACTTGCTATGAGATGTTAGGGGAAGAGGAGGTGGTTGAGCTCACCCAGGAGCTTGAGGTGACTGTGGACTCTCTTCAGTATACTCAATTGGCTCTTCAAGAGTCACAGTCATAGTTGGATAAGTTTACCATGGAGTTAGAACGGGTATAGTCGACACCAACCCCAAAACATGTTCAATTACATATTGTGGTTGGTGGTGAGTTTTTTTCTATGATTGAGAATGATGAATGTGATGATGTAGCAAACACATTCGTCCAGGATATGAGCGTAGTATGTATAGAGGAGGTGAGAGCATTAGTGGAGATGGGCTCTCATGGTGATTTTCTTCCTTCTACTAGAAGTGAATCTACTTCTTCTTTTCATACTACTGGTAGCATTAGGCAATTGGAATTGTCACATTTTCAAAAGGATCAGTTGTGGATTGCAAGGCAGAAAATTGATGCTTCCGCATATAATTTTTGCTGTACTGAGTCATTCATGTGGTATTTGCTTGAGAGCTTGGATTTGCAGGAGGTTTCATGTAGTATATCTGAGGGTACTCTCATTCAAGGCTCTCGTGCTATACAACAATTAGTGAGAAAGATTGTAGAGACCTTGGGTACAATGCTTCCCAATAGAGATTTTTTGGTTGGGTTTGCTGAGAAGCTTGCCTAGGATCCTGTGTAACCAATAGTTCAGAGTCAGAGATTGGAACCATCTTCTAATTCCCAATTTAATGATGATGAGCACTTGACAGAGATTGGGAGTTTTTATCGGCATTACACTATGAAGAGTGCTCACCACTTTTCTTTTGACTCACAACTAGAGGACTTGGTTTTCAGCATTATGGATGGTGACAAAAGGTTTTTTATTTATTATACTCGCAGAGGGCATACTTCTCTGCCAAGGGTTGAAGATTCTAAGATACAGGGTATTGTGAAACAATTGGATGTGCTAGTGAATGAGATGAATCAAAATCACAAACATATTACCCAACTAATTTTGAATCCAAGATTTGAGCAGAGTATGATATCGCTTTTTCGAAGAGAAAAATGTAATGACATAGTTGCGGCTTCATTTTTGCAGGACATTTCTTATGAGATATTGCATGAGTTGGGCACAATTGAGGTGGAAGGTGATGAGAATTCATGTCCAATTAAGTTAGATGATGCATTTGTTGGCATGAATTCCTCGGATCATGTATTTGATGGCAATGCAACAATTGTGGGAGTACAAGCATGCGAGGATACTATCATATCAACAACCACTTCTGTGTCAGTTGAACCATCCAATGATGAGTTTAGCAGTATGCATGCAATTGTTGATGTGTGTTCTAATGATGGCACACACGTTGATGATTATGAGTTTTCATCAACTACAAATTCGGTTCAATTTTCTATTGTGCCAGTTAGTGTTATTCTTGTATCCATATTTACGTGGCTACACCTATTGTTGATACAGTTGGCATGAGTGCATATGGTTTTCTTGTAGCTACATCTTTTCAACGCATGTTGGTGATGATCAGGATTCCAGTTCAATATATATTATGTGGGTAGATACAGGGAAGAAGAGGTTTCATAGATATTTTACGGAGTTATCTTTTGGTGACATTCTGACTTCTACATCATCATCACAAGTTTTGGGTGCTAGGTTGCACGACATGTGGTTGGTCCTGATGATGCTAGTTTGCAATTGGTTTAGTGTCCATAGGGATGTCACATACTACTTCATTTGGAATCAACGTTGAGGTTGGAGTTCATTTTGTTGTTGGATTGCTTGAGGACAAGCAATTTTTAAGGAGGGTGGACTATAATGTTCCCCATCTTTTAGACCCTCAATGGAGTTCTTAGCTTTTCATTCTTTGAAGGCTAAGTGGAGAAATAAATTAAATTAAAGTCAATAAATAAATAAATCTAAAGGAGACTTTATAGTTAATTAATTTAATTTTCTAGAAGCACAACTAATTATTGTATTGGAAAGGGGGACACTTCTAGAGAGTGCAATTGAATAATATTTTATTTTCTTCTAGAAGGGTGAAGGAAAAGAATAAATAAAGGCATGAGCTTCATTGTTAGGCATTCTATTATTGTCAATTGCATTCGATATAAACTTGGGAGAAGAAACTAAGGGTTTCTAATTTCAGTTAGCCATTGGAGAGTGTCAAGTCATCAGTGTTGCAACCATTTGAGGTGGTGAAATATCCATTGAATTTTGCATTCAGGAGAGCTTCATTCTAGAGTTCTATTTGTGCTTAAATTGGAGAATACATTTATTACTGGCTGCTACAGTGTCGTGAATAGTGATGTGAACAATGCCGTCAACAATACTCGTGCTATATACTTGGCTTGATTATGATTGTATCTTCTTCATTGGGCGATTTATATATTAGGTTCTACAATCAATTTGCATCATTTAAATTGGCCATTTGTCATTGTAAAGGTGGCTATCATAAGTAGTTGTAGATGCACATTTTATATCAGATTTATATTGTCATTTGTACTCAGTTTTTTTGGGGTTGCAAAGCCAAGAGCCTTGGAATATTATGTTAAGCATTAAATTAGAAAATATCTCACTAAAGGAGTGATAAGTTGCAGATCTATATATTTGATGTAATGTGCATATTTATATCTACCATGCTTGACACAATAGTATGCATGCCAAGTGTTTGACAAAATATCAATTGGCTGCAAGTGCACATTTTTCATTTAGCATTCATCTATATGCATTTGAAAAGCCAAAAGAGAATTGCATATGCATTTAGTTCTTTTCTTAGATATAGTAGTAATCAATTATGGGCTTTTAGATTCCCTTTAGTATCATTTCAAGCAAACATAATCAGTCTAAAACTCAGAAGCAACAAGCACAAAGATTGTGTTGGAAGTGTTTGGCAATTTTCCTTGACCTACAAATCAACAAGTTGAGGTTTGAATTGACAAGGGATATTACAATGGTATTAGAGCTTGCTTTTAAAGTGTTTGACAAAATGTCAAATAACTAAATTAGTATTAAATTGGTATTTGTTGAAGTTATAACCGGTTGGGGTTAGTACAATGGTATTAGAGCTTTCTTGCAAAGTGTTTGATGAAATGTCGAACAATTGAATTAGAGAAGAAATTGGTGTTTCACGAAGTTATAATTGGTTAGGTTATTACATGCTATCCATCCATTATATCTTCCCTCTTGTTCACCTAACATACCTATCATATCTTATCCATTCTTCTATCCTCATCCCCTTGACCTTTACACTTGGGGGCAAGCTTCATCCATACTACACCATCTACACACCTTCCATATTCCTCACCACCATCCACCTTCCCATTTAAGTCCATTATTCTCTCTTTCCTATCTTTGATCTCGATTGTCATATGCTTCCATTCATCAACATGCAACCCTTCATATCCCTTACTCACTATCCATGCACTATCCATTATTCCAAAAAGTCCCTTCACATTTTCGACACCTTAGACATATCCTCCATCTCATGTTCCTTGTCTTATTAACTTCTATCCACTACCCATAATGCTATATTGGCTTGTACTCTTTTCTATGTATTTAATCTTTTGATTATACCACACATTTCCTCCATTTTTATCCATATCTTCCTTGTCATTATCCCTATCCTATCAATACCCTCCATCTTATATCTCTTATCCATCCATCTTTCACTTTCATACATTTTATCTTCATAAAACTAGAAGCACTAAAACATAGATGCATGCTTTGGGCAACACAAACCCTTATTTCCCATAAATATCCTTTACACATTATCCCTTCACTTCATGCATCTAATTTTTTTCCTCCTTTCTATTCTTTATTTTCCTATCTAGGTTGGGGCATTTAATTCCTTTGTAACATGGTCCTTAAAGCCTCATCCCCCTACTCCCCATCTCCTCCCACCATTCATTTAGTTCCTTTATCTACCATCCATCCAATTTTCTCCCCTCTCTTCATCCCTTATCATACCTTGGTTCTTCCTTGTCATTGGTCTCGAGCATCCATTCTATCCATTATCCATATTTAATTCAATCCATGGAAATAATCATTTCTTATCAACTATATTTATCTTCTAATCCACTTCATTCATTCCCCTTGCATCCATTCTATCCATTATCCATCTTCTAATTAAATCCCAGCCAATCCTACCTAATTTTTCCTAATCCATTAGTTTCTCTTTCATTGAATATTCAAATCCCCCTTATCATCTCCTTTGATCTTATCTATTTATCTTTCAATCCCCCTGTCTTTGCTCCAATAATCATGAGGTTTGTCCTAATCATGACTCTCTTATAAATATATACCACACATGTGCCTCATTAAATTGATCTTAAGACCTGATGATCTCGTTGGTGTTCTCTTCATTATTTTAGCCATTAAACGTCATCATTCTTAAATCAATCTATTCAACCAAGCCTTAATAATGTATCCTTCCTAAGCTATCCCATCAATCACATTTATCCTACCATCAACTCTTTGTTCTAGGCATGAACTTTGGACTAAATGACCACTTGGTTAGTATCCTTCTTTTTTTATTTTTTGTGTTGGATGACATCTACCCTAAGTGATCTTAATCCTATATATCTTGGTCCATTTGGGATGACATAAACATGTACTCATGATTTTGTTTAGTATGATTTGTTTGTGGTGATTTAGTGTATATCTTTGTTGGTTTGGTGGTTATGCTTATGTACACCCCATTAGGGTCAGAGTCATTTGTACACTCCCACCAAGATCACCAATAATGGATTGGGTGTACTAGAGATTTTCTATGAGGATCACTACATTTGTTCTATCATGATTACTTTACTACAACTATATCGTTGTGATCACCTTGTATGCTTGTGAGTCAAGTCCACACAAAGGAACCTTGTGATTCACATTTTCTAGCATGTCATGCATAACTCCAATGCAATATTAAACCTAGGTGTGCTTTCCAACACCAACACAATACTAATCTGACATAATCTTTTGGTCAGTAGGCATATAGTTAAGTTTGCATTTGCTCAAGTTCATTTTGCATTATGCATTGTAAGGCTTTTTTGTTTTCCCTCCCTACTATATTTCCCTTCTTTTTCTTCTTTACTCCCTTCTTGTCCCTTTTTTGTGCAAATGCCTAGTGACTAGATGAGCATTTGTGCAGACACCTACTAGATGAGCATTTGCACAGATGCTTCTTTGTTGTGGTTTCTCCATCTGCTCCCAATCATGCAAGTGTCATTTCCCCCCCTTTTTAATTCTATTTTATTCTTCACATGAGTTCCTTCAAGAAAATCGCCCAAACACCTCTTCTTCTTTTTTTGTGTTATTTTCTCGAGGGACACAGCTCTCTCTGCCATTACTTAGGCACAACTCAAAACACATCTCATTTTCTTCTTGGACATGTTGCCTATTTTGCCACCACATCAAAGATGGGCAAAGTATAGACACCTAAAACTATCCTGTACACTCTAATATTATTTTTATTAATATTTGCCCTTAACACTATAGTTGTTTTTTGTTAAGTAACTATATTATTATATTTCATTATTTGTTTAATCAAATAAATTCATATTTTCCCTTTGTATTTAAGTTTAATTTGAATACTATAATATATTCAATTAAATTTAATAGATTAATCCTTCATCTCTTAATATAAAATAGATTTTTTTCCCTCCACTCAAAATTCTTCTAAACCATGATTAAATTAATCCCTTAACTATTTTCTTAATCTTATTTTCTCGCTAATTATTCTTCTAAGTACAATTAAAAGGTGGATTATCTCTAATCATGTGCACAATCACCTTTTCCAAGGTGCCATTTTTTTCCCTCCTCCAATCATTTTGAATCCTTCATTTTTTCCCTATAAAAATGGAATTAGACTTTTTCATAATTTGCCTCTTAATCCTAGCCAATCATTTATTTTGCCTCTTCATCATAGCCACTTCTCTTTTGCCCCTTAATCTTGACAATGCATTCTTTTTTCTTAATCGCTTTCATCGAGGCTTTTAAAAAGGAGGCCTCGCTCCTCATTTACAATCTTGCAACATTTATAATCTTAAGCACACTTAGCATTCTTGAGTACATATCAATCTTAGCATTTCAATTTCATTGTCATTGCATTTGCATCATAACTTTAATTTCAATTCTTACATGGTATTTTAGATTTTCTTTCTTGGTTTAGTTGAATCTTAAACTTTCAATCCCTAGTTTAGTTTTCATTTCAATATAGCTTATTCAATCTCTTGCATTTGCATTTCTACATCATAGATTTTGTATTTGCATTCACTTTGTGAAGATACGGGGCAAGTTTGCAATATTTATTTCTCAAATCCTTCTACTCATCCATTGTAGCTTGAATTGTAGATATTATCCCTCATTTGCATTTGCAAGCAATCTTTAGTGGGAATCATAATATTGTGTTTGGGGAGCACACCCACAAAATATCTATGAGAAAATAAAATAAAAATTATTGAAGGCCCTTGTCATAGGTTGTGGCAAGAGTTTCTTGTGTGTTGTATGTTCATTTTAGAAAATGTTTAGTTTAGGTTAGATCTTGTATTCGCCCAACCTTGCGTGATTTTGGCTTGCAACATACAAGTTAGATTTTTGCCACATACATCTTCCGAACATAGTAAAAACACAAATCAAGATTGGTCCAAAATGATATATGTAGATAGGATTTACTTGTTTAGAAAGTTTTATTATTATTTAATTGATAGAATACACCACTAATAAATTAGATCCAATCAAAATGACTCAACAAATTTAAAAAGGTACAAATTTCCACCATTATAGTTGTACATTGTTTTAACTTTAAATGAACACAATAATTTAGGATTAAGATTTTATTTTTAACTATATAATACTTAAGCTATTCATCTTTATATTTTATATTTATTTATTTTAAATTGAATATAACTATATAAAAGTGGGGACAATCTACAATAGAGTGCCACAAGGGGTGAAGCATCTATCCTAATCATCAATCATCAAACAAAAGGGATTTTTTTAATCGAAATTTAATTTTTTATACAAAGCCATCAATATATTAATGATATGAAATGATTAAAAATAATTTTTTAACATAACATTTTTAACTATACATTTCAAAGTAAAAACAAAAATATTACTAAAAAAAATGCTTAGTTTTGTTAATAAGATATGTATAGAAAGATTAAGGTAAAAAGGATTGTATTAGTGTAAAAGATGGGCTACTATATGATTTTATTAGGTGGTTTAATTATTATAGAAAGGTTACTTAGTTCATTATCTAAATGCAAGAATAACAAAGGAAATAACAGTTTAAGATAAAATGCTAAAAGGAAGGAAAAGTGTGAGATGGACTAATTAACCTACCACTCGTATATGGAATAACAATAATGTAATTTTAAAACACAATTTAAGTAATATTGGGAGGTTTTCTCCAAAGCCTCTTTTTTCTACCAAGTGTTGAATCTTTACTTGTGTTGCAAAATTTGTTGTGGCTCTCTCCCAAGAGGAAACCTTAACCTCTTGCTTGTGCCAAGACCTCCCCTATTGTACTATGTGGCTAATATGAACTACAAACATTGCAGGTTGGTGTGTAGAAGTTTTTCTCTCTAGCCCTCTATATTTAGCCTTCATTTATGGGGTGGTGGATTCCTTGAGATCCTTAGTTTCTAAGAACATTGAGATTTTCCCTTGTGTTGAGAGGTTTTAAATTGCTTCTTCTATTTCCTCTTATGACCAATATTTAGTGGAGCAAGATGCAAGCTTGAGACATTCTCTCCCAATCTTTCCCTTCATTTTAGGGAAATTTTTTGTTTTCAAGCCATGATCAACTCTAGAGGCCAATTCTTATAGGTGGGTGACACCATTACTTCTATGCATCTCTCCACCTTTGCACATGTATTGGTTCATATTGACATCTCCATACCTCTTCCTAGGGATGTAGTTCTCAAGGTTGGAGATAGGTCATGGACTAATCATTAGACTATGAGGGTTTCCTCTTTCAATGTTGGTGGTTCTTTTACTATTTACATGACCATGGATTGTTCTATCTCACATCATAAAGGTGTTACCACTCAATGGAAGGACGCTATTGGTGATCACATGATTGTTCTGGCTTTCAATTCTTCCTCTTATGACTCTTTAGAAGCTAATGGTGATTCCTCCCATGTTAATGCCTTTTTTGTTGGTTTTGCCTCCTCTAGCCTTATGAAGCCTACTCCACCTCTTGTTGTTGGTGCAACCCCCTCTGGTTACACGAACAATTATCTACTTCTTTCTCATGTTTTGCTCCAACCTTTGACAAATGATGTACAACTTTGTCAACATTCTAACCCTTGTGTTCATAGTCTCACATAGAGGATTTCCCCCTTACCCTTGTCATGGGGATCCTAACAATAGTATTGTTTGGATTGTTGTTTTTGGCCATAGAACATAATGTTTTTTTCCTCGTACTCTCATTCTCTTCTACACATCGTTATGAGTGAATTGTCTACCCACTCTTGATGTGGGTTAATAGTTCAACTAGCGTCTTGTAAAAATTATGTTCTAGCCTTGGCTATATGTGGCCTATTATTGACTAGGTTGTAAAGACCTTTATGGTTTGCCTTTGTAAGGACCAACACCCTTGTTTTATTGCATTATATATATTAAAAAAATAACTTTTTAAAGTAAATAAAATAGCTTCAGACCAATATTTCTAAATATGTTTTGAAATCTATTATTCCTATACAAATTTAAACATTCTCGAATTATGATGTTTGAACAAATTATTATACAATATATGTCTACGTGTCTTCATATTAATAGCATAATAAAAAGAAATTGGAATTATCTTTTAGAATGTTTTGTTGTAAACTATTATTCTTTTAAATGGTTCAAATTATATGAAATTTTTTCCAATAAAAGTTTATGTTATATATTAGTTTATAATTATACACAACATGATAAGTTGCTTCACTAAGAATAAAATTCATTTCCTCTAAAGTGGGTTATTGAATATAATCACCTTCATTTGAATTGCAAGGTCAACCATTTAGCACTATAAAGGAAAATGTATTAAAAAAGTTAAAATAAATTGAATATAAATTCTAAGTTAAATGGAACAATACAAACAATTATTATTGTAACTAGAGTTTTCCACAAATTTCACAATGGTATCCAAACTCACAAATTTATTTATACATTGTCAAAAAAGATGAAGGTTCAACACACCAAACATTTCTTTCTTAAGAAGCATTCTCTTCATGATATTGCATCAATAAGAATGAATCAATCCTATCGTTTGGATTCCCAAGAATAAGTTCTATCATCTCACAATTTATTGCACCACCAAAAATACCACTTGAAAACTCCTTACACTAGAGAAAATGGAATGGCAAAGAAAATTTACTCATGGTTGAACATCAATCAATGTCTCAAGTAAAGAAGATCCATTGATTATCTTTGTCGTGCCAACAATTAAATCATATGTCATTCCTTCCTGCAACACAATTTGAAGAATTTTAATTTTATTATTTACTCAATCAAGTTAAGATGGCACAATTATATCATGTCACTCTTTCCTCCAGAACAATGTGAAGTATTTTAATTTTAGTATTTATTCAAACAACTTAAGGTGAGGAAAAATAAAAAACTACATAATTAAATCCTAATATCACAAAATCAAATTTTGTTTTGATGTTTTTACGAATAAAAATGCATGCTAGACAACAATGGACATCTTCATTTTACTAGACATCCATTTCCTAAAAAAATGCAAAATATACTATTTTTAATGATTTATGACAGTATAGGATAAGTTACCCAAAAATAACTAATGATAAACATATACGATCATTGGCTGCCTAGAACTCTTACCAATTGTTCTTCAAAAGTTGCTTTCATATAATTATGGATGTTGAGCTAATAAGGATGGGAAATGTTTCTTTTTTATGACTTTGTTCATATATTACTTGTTTATTTTTCATATATCACTGTGAAATATCCAGTAGGAAACTTCACTAAAAGTGATTGCTATCAGGATTCAATTGTGTAGATTTTTTGAGTTAAACTCATTGACCCATGTTTCATTAGTAGTTAACATTAAACATCCATTATAAAGTACCTTAAGCTCATCAATCAATAATTAGGATATATTTAACTTGGGGCTTTCTAGTGAATGGCTTGTAAGGCATAAAACTTGGTGAAGGTTATGCAAATGGGGTTGCAAGTAGAGTGAGTGCAAACCATGGACAATTTTTTTTGTAGTTAAGTGTGCTCAAGCTGGAGTAACACTGGGAAGGGTGACCTCTTGGGAAGTATCGAGTCTTCACCTCTGTAAGCATCTCCTAGATGCAATGAGCCCTCATGAGAGATGGGTTTATGTGAACATCGACTCATGAAACATGGGTCAATAAATTTGACTCAAAAAAACTACACACTTGAATACTTATAGCAAGATCACCATTTGACTTGTGGAAAAATATCTCTGACTTATTAACTTCACGAAAAAATAACTTTAAATCAATTGGATTCAATAGAAAATCAACATGACAACAACATCGATCATATTTAATAGCAAGATTGTGAAAAAATGATAATATTGATGTACACACTAGATAATTTTTAGAATCTACCACTTTCCCAAATCAACTTATAAACTAACAATGAAATATGGTGTACAATACGGCCACTGATTAGGCATTCCGAATGATTTATTGATGCTCTCCAAACTAAATTACGCATTGTTAATGTTTCATATAATCTTGTGTCTACTAGGATGCCTTATATGACTCACTAGCCTTCTAGAGTGCTGGAATGGTACCTTATATGATTGGCATAGCCTTCTAATGAAAAATATCTCTGACTTATTAACTTCACGAAAAAATAACTTTAAATCAATTGGATTCAATAGAAAATCAACATGACAACAACATCGATCATATTTAATAGCAAGATTGTGAAAAAATGATAATATTGATGTACACAGTAGATAATTTTTAGAATCTACCACTTTCCCAAATCAACTTATAAACTAACAATGAAATATGGTGTACAATACGACCATTGATTAGGCATTCCGAATGATTTATTGATGCTCTCCAAACTAAATTACGCATTGTTAAATGTTTCATATAATCTTGTGTCTACTAGGATGCCTTATATGACTCACTAGCCTTCTAGAGTGCTGGAATGGTACCTTATATGATTGGCATAGCCTTCTGATGACTGGGACCTTATATGACTGATTTAACCTTCGACAGTATTGATACAACATCTTATATCATAGGTTGAAGACTCACCAAGTATTTAGAATAACTTTGCAAGCTTGCAAGTCCTTTTCCCAGCTGCACCGAGTTGATCAAGCTCATGAGATAGGTCTAGCAGAGTTTAACAAAGTCCAAAGAAGGATCCCCCAAGTCTCAAGCTCAAACTATTGATAACCTAAGATTAGATAACTAAACTGCGTGAGAATACCTAACCGCAATTCGTAAGAGTTAGTTCATCATTGTTCAATCATTTTTCGCTTTTTGTAATGTTCCCAATTTAAATAAAGTGACTTAATTAAGCTAATTAATTAGGTGATACCAAAAATTAAATAATATTATAAATAACTTTATTTAATTAATTTAGTTATAAAATGGGGCCCAAATTGTAATATTATAGTATCATAATATAATAATATAATAATTAAATAAAATAATAATAAAATAATGTCAGCATGTGACCTATTGCAACATTCTAGAGGCTTCTTGGAGGCTTTTACAGAGAGATGGTTGGGCATTGTAAATCATCATGGATTGCATCTGAACTCTCCTTTGTATTTTCAGAAGCTAAATGTTGAAGGTGGTTGTATGCAATATTAGAGGTGGAAGATCCCCCCTATTATGTATTTGTAGTTTTAGCGGTTAGCACCCACCCTAGTTTGTCGTTGGAGATATCATTTTGATATTACACATTGAGACTCAAATTTGTTAAGTCTTCATTTGAAAATCAATTTGGTGTAGTTTGCAATATATATAATCTGACATTCTTATATTTGGTTCATGTTTGTGTATTTTGTGTCATTATGGTGTTCATCTCTTTTATACTTTGAAAATAATAATACTCGTTGCATCAAGACATCATAGGGCATCATCTTGACTACATACTTCATCGTCAAACTCAAACATACCCTAGGTGCAAGGTTTTGTTCTTTGTTTGAAGCTGAAGGATTGATGTACGACTAAAGTCTTAGTGACTATATGACCTAGTAGACACATCAAACATTGTACATCAATATTGGAGGTCAACCATCATCAAACGATGTTGGTGCCAAGTGGTAGTGACAGGTCGCAATATGTTGAGTGGTATGCTGGTAGTGTGTTGTTGAGTGGGGTGGAAGGTTTGTACTGTTGAGGTGTGTCCTTTGGTACATCATATTAGTATCAGAGTTGGTGATCTTGCTAGCCTATCAAGAAATTCAGATCGAATCATGGCACTAAGTAATACATTGGATGGTGTGTTGAAGAAGCTAAAAAGAAGTCAGCAGAAGCTCTATCAGGCCCTAGAAAGACAAAAGGAGACTAGCAAGACACTCGAGTGCATGCTAAATGGAAGAATGAAGGGAAACATGCCACACACATCTTGAACTAATATAAGAAAGATGATGCTGATTCTCCATCCAAGGATCAAGCAGTTGGAACTGCATCCACTCACTTTTGTCGAGTCATTGAAGCAAATCAAGCAAGATTGGGTTAATGTTGGAAGGCAAATAAACATATATCTCCAAGATTACAAAGACTATTTTTTTATTCAACTAGTTTGGCATTAATATTTTACTTATTCATCCACATAAAAATAGAAACACAAAATAAACTTGAAAGAACGCTTTTATTTATATAATATTTCATCTAGAATTCATGTCTTCATAGGACATAATTATGACATTGTGTTCTTTATTTATTTCCTCTTCGAGTTTAGTTCAGGTTTCCCGTATGGCAGGCTTCATCTTCCTTTGATTACAATGTTCCTCTTGCTCTAAGTAGAAGTTTGCAAGAATTTAGACGTCAATTTTTTGTGTTAATCTCCCCCCTTTGGTTCTTAAGTGCTAGAAATGTTTGTGCAACCGTGGGAGGCAACTCATCAAGTGGTCAACAACCAGGCTAACTTTGAGTGCGCTCCAAACAACACCTTCGGGAATTCCTTCCTATGCGGCTTTTCTATGCACGCGTGTTTCTACAGATGCCTGAAGTAATGACACAAACTCCCTTGCTAACTCTAGTTCACCTTCAAACAACTCGGGGTTCTCATCATCCTTACTATTATCACCATTATCTACAAGTTGTCCCATCACATTCCCTTCCCCATTCAATCAATGCTTTCTAAAATCTTTTAAAGGCAACAACGCCAAATGTTTACTGTAATGGGTAAACTAGTTTCAATACATGCTACACAAGTAATAGAAAAGCATAAATGGAAGCAAATGCAACACAATGCCTTACAAAACCTAATTGTTTATTCCATTAATGTTTTTCTTTAATACATCATATCATAGTACAACTTAGACTAGGCACAACATAAATGATATGATCTCATATGATATGACATCTTTCTTCGTTCATGACAAGCATACATATATTGACCTAAGGGTTGTGACCCAACTGTTGCGACATAACATCGTAACTAAGACTTCTTAACACACAATTAACTATTCCCAAAATATAATATACTCGACAACACTTCCTCTCAGGGGGAGCAAAGTGGGGTAATTAGGGGGGGTTGTAATTATTTTCTAGCACTTTGTTATCATTGTCAAAGGGGAAGAGTTTGTGATGGTTTGGCATTGATTCTAGCAATCTTTTGTCTATGCTTTGTTATTGATGAATTTTTTCATCATTGACAAAAGGGAGCATTGTTAGAATGCAAGTTTGATGGTTTTCATTGATGTCAACATCTTTTACTCAACCTCTTGTGCGTTGGTGGATGCATACTAGTAGCTTGGTGTATTGATTGGTTGCATTAACTATCTTTCATTGGCAACCTGTGAACTGAGTAATTTAGTGCCCACACATAGTTTGGACCATTGTTGAGGAGCATTTTGGAGATCCATACGTTCCTCCATTTCCGAATGATCTTATAGCAGATTTTTGCATTCCACTTGATGATGCAGATAATATTCCTTGTGATGATGATACATTAGATGAGATTGCATATAATACATACATTGAGAGTTAGGATGATCGAGTGGCTCTGCCTATAGTTCCTACTTCTCCAATTGAGATTACAAATTCATCTCTGTTGGTGATTCCAGTGAATCGTTATAAAAGGGGAAAAGTTTGTGATGGTTTGGTATTGATTCTAGAAATCTTTTGTCTATGCTTTGTTATTGATGAATGTTTTCATCAATGACAAAAGGGAGTATTGTTAGAATGCAAGTTTGATGGTTTTCATTGATGTCAACATCTTTTACTCAACCTCTCGTGTGTTGGTGGATGTATACTCGCAGCTTGGTGTATCGATTGTTTACGTTAACTTTCACTGGCAACCCGTGAATTGAGTGATTTAGTGCCCACACATAGGACCATTGTTGAGAAGCATTTTGGAGATCCATACGTTCCTCCATTTCCAAATGATCTTTTTGCAGATTTTCGCATTCCACTTGATGATGTAGATATGATGATGATACATTAGATGAGATTGCATATAATACATACATTGAGAGTTAGGATGATCGAGTGGCTCCGCCTATAGTTCCTACTTCTCTAATTGAGATTACATATTCATCTCTTGTTGGTGATTCCAGTGAATTGTTATAAAAGTTATCTATTTGTCTTTTTTATTAGGATTCCTACTTCCCCGATATTGGTTCAATATTTGTGGATCTCACATTTCAGATTTGGGAGACATACTAGAGGGGAGTTCTCTTCACTTTAGTCACAATTTCATCAAAGTTGGAATTGGAGATACTTCTTCACCATCATTGGAGATTGACAAGCTTGATTCTTCTCCTTCGTTTGGTTTGTAACCTTTCATGGTTCAAATTGATGATGTAATAGATTCCTTAAGCATGGAGATACCTATTCATTCTTTAGAGATGCATATTTGGAGACTTTCCACCTCATCATTTCAATTGCACATGGATTGGCTTCGTCATCATTTAATGTATGTATTTCTTTCTAAGGGGGGACATGTTGCTTGTAGACATTGGATTCTCATATTTTTTACAGGTACACTTCATCATCTTTGGAACTTCTTCAATATGGGGGGAATATAATGTCTCCTACCATCCTTCTTATGGGGGGATGATTCTTTGCATATACATAATCTATGTAGTTCATTGAGGGTCTTGAGTTCTTCATCCATGCATCTCTTTTTATCTCTCCTTTTTTGGGGAGGGTTTTTCCAATGAGGTTTTTCCTCTTTCTCCACTTTATGAGAGATTTCATCTCATCTAGTAACTTGCATATTATACAAGGGTACTAACATGGCCTAATATCTGAGACCCATTTTGTATTGTGAGTTAAAGTGCATTCCCCTAAGTTGCACCTAAGGAGGAGCGTTGGTGTTTACACTTTACTTAAGCTTACTTAGGAAAATGCATGGCATAGTAGTTTGTCATTGAGACACATCGGAGTTTACACCTTAATTAACAACACAGTATTAGGACAATTCCATTTAGGTGGCAAAACTTATTATCTCATTCCACTTTATGTATGAGATCCACTTTTAGTGCACATATCACATTTTCATCCTCATCATGACACATATTTCATTGCACAATGGAGGTTGATCCACCTTTAGCAGACATGTTGAGATAGGTGATAGCTTATCTTCTCTTTATCATTGTCTCTTATAGCCTTTCCCATATAAGGAGGCTTATTATGCACATTTTAATTATGTCCATTAACAATATTATCATTCTTGCATCTTAATGCAATTGCCTTATTCTCTTGTGTGGTAGTTATCGTGGTCTTTTATCTGATCCTAGAGAGGTAATAAAGTCACTTAAAACTCTAACAACCTCCATTTCCTATCTACACACGACAAGATATACTTTCACCATGATGGATAGTGGCCACAAATTATTAAACATTGTATTCCCATTTTGGATCAGTTACGTTCCCTATTTTTTTGATTTTGGAAATTTCATTTAATCATTGATATTTCAAGTGGTTAGTTAAATTAGTTACTTATTTTTGAAGTCCATGTGAATGGAAACATTTGTTGATCGTTATGTTCTATATATGAAGAGGAAGATGTTAGATAAATTACCTACTATTACAGTTGAATTGGTTCTTAGTTATGATAGCTAATTTTAGTTGCCTGATGTGGAAGTATGCTTTCACCATGCTAAGTTCTTCTTGTAGGTAGCGCGGTGACGAGGGGAAGCATTGGCAGAGAGGGATTTGGGTACAAGACCACCATCCTACTACCAAAACTAACATGTACCAATCTAAACCACCATAGTCAGGGAACACACGCTAGGACAAAAGTATCTTATTGGTATTGCATTTCCGAGTGACCTCTGCAACAAAAACTCACAATTGGAGCATTCACATCATACTTACAACCATAGTTGGAAAATTTGGACTCAGCAACAATTCACCAAGCCCCCTAAAGTATATTTGGGGAAAAATTAGCCAGTTTATAAAAATAACTTGGGAAAAACTTGGGAACCTATAAAACCGCTTAAATTTAATTAGCAATACATTTTTTTTGCAAAATTCAATTAGACGATTCATATAATGAGTTAATTAAAGAGAAGACAAAAGAAATAAGTAGAATTTAGATATATATCAATGCATAGTGAGTAGAAAATCACATTCTCATGCAGAATGCTGATTGTGGAAAGCAAAATAGTAAATAGTTTTTGTCAAAGTTTCAAACTAGATGTAAATACTAAAACAATTGTCAAATATAGAGTTCAAATGCTTTAAAATAATTCAAACGTAGAGTTGAAATGCTTTCAAATGATTTGAATTCATTGACATGCAACAAGAAAACAATAGAACATTTTTTAAAAGTATAAAAACAATCTCAGCAAACTTACATGGGAAAGAGACTTGTCATCTAGAATTGGTTGGATTCCTCTTCAAATCCTCTCAAGTCCGCCTTGAATTGCTTGCAATCACCTAAGAATTCCTTGGAACCCCCCTTCTCTCCCCTCCTAAAACCTCTGAACGCACAAATGAAAACTAGTGTTGCAAAAATAAATTTTTTTTCCTATATCACTGCTGGAATTGCGTGGATGAGTTTTATCAGAAAATTGTGAGTTTTTCACAAAAACACATTGAAAAATTGGCAAGAAATCTACGATTTTTTGGGTACAGCCGAGTTTTAAAATTGAGAATTAGTTCCGCCAAATACTCATCAGGCTATAAAACTTGACGATTCCTTGCTAATCACAAATTAATTTACAAGTGTGCCAACTATGCTTACAGCATCTCATACTCACTAGGTTGCATCTTAGATTGCTCAGAATGCTCTTATTTGATATTATGTTTGGTCTATTTTGAAAGTTAGTTATCAAGCCTGCAAATAGTATTGGATTTCACATGTCTATTTCTCATGAAAGATCTGGTATAGCATGATATGAAATTGCATAACCAGTTCTGATATAAAATCCAAATGACCCTGTGACAGCCAAAGCCTTCTGTAATATATCATGGTTTTGTTCAATATATCTTTATGTATTGATAAGCTGGGAAAGCTGCAAGTACAAAGACATTAATCATCTGTATGTATCTAAGACTAGAGGGCTTACCTCTCAACAATGTACCTTCTAACATGATATTCATGATTTGAACCAGGAAATGGTCTCACAAATCTAATTTAATAACCCCTTAAGGAATGGGGAAACTTGTTCTGTAGGTAGAAATCTGTAATTACTATGATTGCTGAATGGATAGATCGATGATCATCAAGGACAACTGAGTAAGGTTGAGATGAAAGATGTAAATCATGACATCATGGACTATGTGGAAATGTCCTACATGATTGGGAATCATGTCAGTAATAATATAAGGAAGAAAAATAAAGCTAAGTCTAGAAAACTATAACCTAGTCAGCTCATGGTGGATCATTGAAGAATGTCTTGTTTGTCGAGTCGAGTGGTGGGATCGGGCACACACTGTCCATGTAAATCCTTGGCCAGTGTAGGATAAGTGGCAATTGATGTACCTGTGATCACTAGATGTCAGAATAGTTACCGGTCGGATGGATAAGCTGTTAGGAGGGAATCCAAGGTTTAGTCGACTAAGTGGTTGACACTCATAACTCCAGGATGCTTAGGTAGCTGGACGAGATGGTGTTCACCTGCCCTTCCCACACAGGGTAGGCCCATTCTCAATTTAGAGTTAGAAAGGGTACACTAGATCTGTGGTTGGGTGGTTAAGCCTCTATCAATGCTTTCTCTCTCCACCATTGCCAAGACTTGCACAAGAAAGATCGGAATTGAAATCTTAGCTTAATGCGGTTGACAAGTTTGTTATTTCCTTTCCATGTGCACCTAAGTTCAGTTAGAAGCATAATTTTTTGTGCTGCTATTGCATTATTACTTTTTAGTATATGAAATGATATTTAAGTGTATCTACTAGTTAATGATTTTTCTATTTCATGTATGCATCAATAAAATTTACGAGTTCTCTTTACCGTTTGTTCCTTATGATATTTCACGAGAATTAGTCAATCTATTATAACAGCTAATTCCCTTGCTTATGAACATGTAAATTGCTTGATCTTGAATCTTAATTAGAAGTTAAATAAATGATAGGAATTTGGGTCATTACAGAAGCAATGCCATGAAACTTCTCCAGGTTATTCTTAATCATCTCAGATACCGATGTGTGGCCCTAGTGCCTGGCTTCCACATCCGATACAGACGGATGCAGGAAGCCTCCGGATGCTTGTGGGTGCCTTCCGAGCAGCATCTGCAGGGAATCCGGGAGCATCCGGACGCATCTGTGGGAGTTAGGCGGAAAACCAATAAAATAATGTATATTTTAACTTAAAACTATGAAACAACATGTGACTAAAAGCATTTTTTAAAGCATTTTTTCACAATAAAACCCTAAAACGACCCTAGAAGACAACATAGAAGCATTCACAAGAGTCATTTTAGAATTTTGTTTGCACCTACAGCCACTCCTTCATCATGAAGCTAAGTTCAGCATTTTCGAAGAGGATCGATCGAAGAGGGAGAGATAGCTTTCTCAAAGAAGTTTAAACCATTCAAGGTAAGTGATCAATCCTTTTCTTGAGTATTTAGATGATTTTTTTTGAGTTTTTGATGATTTTTTTAAGTTCTTGAAGATTTTTTTAAAGTTTTTTTTCAAAATTTTTTTTTTTGAAAGATATGTAGAAGCAACTTTGGGTATCTATTTTAGTAGTTTTTCTCACTTCTTTCCACTTGTATGCATGATCATTGATGTTCATCGTTGTTAGGAACTAATTAAAATTTATTTATTTTTTTATAAAATAGGTTGCAAAAAACTAGGCAAGAATGGATACCGGTGGTAGTGCTAGTCAAAGTTCAGTGGGGGGCCAAGGAGGGGAAGGGATTGATAATTTCAAAATTGATGTAGGTTCTCCTTTGTGGAGACATGCAACACAGATATCACAGGTTTCAGGAGGTGGCTCATACTATTAGAAGTGCAATTATTGTCAAAGTAACAAAGGAAAACCTTTCAATAGCTCATATTCTCAAGTGAAGCTTCATTTTATGGGCCCTGCTGGCAAAGGATTTGGAATGTGCAAAGGCAAAAAAGGTACTGGGATGACTAGCGCGGAAATACTTTCATTTGTAAGAGAACAAGAAGCTGCTGATGCATTGATCAATAGATAAAAAAAAGCTACTATCAAGGTCCTTCCTCAAAGAGCAAGCCAAAGACACCCACTGAACCAATGACATCCTCCCAACACCCATTCTTGCAGGTACCTGTGTCAGAAGAGGATGAGGAAGAAGTGGAAATTTCAACCTGTAAAAGAGGCCCATTGGACACCGCGTTTAAAATGGGGGCAAGAGACTGTGCTGATGAAGCTATTGCACGTTGCCTCTATGCGAATGGGCTTTCTTTCAACTTGGTGAGATCACCATATTGGAAGGAAATGGTGGCAGCAATCAAAGAATCACCAGCTGACTACACAAGCTCGGGCTATGAAAAGGTGCGTACAACTTTATTGCAACAAGAGAGGGTACATATAGAGAGAGACCTTCAACCAATCAAAAAATCTTGGAAAACTTCGGGTCTAACTATTGTGTCGGATGGTTGGAAGGATACAAGAAACCGGCCACTGATTAATGTGATTGCAATTTCCCCCAAAGGGGCAATGTTTTTGAAGGCCATTGATTGTGAAGGGCAAGTGAAGGATTCAGAATTCATTTCTAGAATTCTCATTGAGGCCACCGAGATGGTGGGTAGTGAGAATGTGGTACAGGTGGTCACTGACAATGCCAAAAATTGCAGGGGTGCGGGTGCTTTAGTTGAGAGTCGGTATGACCATATTTTTTGGACTCCATGCACTGTTCACTCCCTTAACTTGATCATGTAGAGGATTGGCACTGAAGTAGATTGGGTGAAGAAAATATATGAAGAGGGCGAGGACATACAAATGTTTGTGACCAACCACCACATGTCACAATCCATTTTTAGAACATACTCCAAATTGGAGTTGCTGAAGGTAAATTAATTTTTTTAAATTACTAAGTTTCATGGTTTTGTAATTTAGTTAAAAATCAAAATTTATAATTATATTGTCAATTGACATATTGTTAACTTGCTTAGGTTGCTGAGACCCATTTTGCATCTCATACAATCATTATGAGACGACTCTTCAAGGTAAAAGATGCATTAAGTCAAATGGTCATCGGTCATCAATGGGGTGTATGGAAGATCTCAAATTCAGAAAGAGCACAAAGGATCAAGAACTTGATCTTGAATGAGAGTTGGTGGGCTCGTGTGGCATATGTATTGGATTTCACCGAGCCCATCATGACTATGCTCAGTTTTGCTGATACAGATACACCTTGCTTAGGGGATGTGTATGATGGCATGGACACCATGGTTAAGAAGGTAAAACAATCTATACAAGCACATGAGAGTGACCCCACACAATGTGAAGCCTTATGCAAACAAGTGTAAGCAATTATCAACCATCACTGGAATAAGATGACTACTCCATTGCACCTCCTTGCATATGCCTTATCTCCTAGGTACTATAGTGAGGAGATAACTGGTATGCCGTGTAGAGTTGCACCATTTGTGGATGAGGAGGTTGCTGAGGGGTGCCGCAAAGCCCTTTCATGACTCTTCCCACTGGAAGAAATGCATGAAAAAGTGAGGGAAGAATTTGGGTTGTTTGCTTCGGGGTTAAAGCATTCTCCATTTGCACTAAAGGACCAAAATAGAATGGGAGCTATCACATGGTGGTACATGTATGGTCAACCTTTCAAGCATCTTCAACATCTTGCAATCAAAGTCCTATCACAAGTAAGTTTTTTATTTTGTTTTGTAAATTTGTTTTAAAATTTTATGTTTACACTTGCATTGTAGAATTTAGTGTTTCACACATTCTATAAAATTAATTTGCTTTTCATTTGTATGTTTTGTGAAAACTATATAGGTTGCTAGTTCTTTTGCTGCTGAAAGGAATTGGAGTACTCCCTCCTTTATCGATTCGGTGAAGCGCAACCGGTTAGGCTCCAAGAAAGCTGAGGACTTGGTCTTTGTCCACACCAACTTGCGTCTTTTGTCACGTAAGAATGATCATTACAAGGAAGGGGCAACAAAGCTTTGGGATGTAGCCCCTGAGTGTGCAGATTTGGATGCAACACTTCATGATCTTGTTACAGTTGGAGACGGTGATGATGTTAGTGTGGCACGTGGTGCATCTAGCATAAGTGGAACCATGCTTGGTTCAAATGATCTTTCAACTGTTGGAGACGACAATGAGAATGTGGATTTTCTTGCAAATCCCTATGATTCAAAGTCAGCCTCTGATTGATTGAATCTTCAGACTTCAATCATTTACCATGTTTTTAAATTTTATTTTGTTGGAATTCATGAACATGACCTATTTGAACTTATTGTTTAAGAGTCAAGACTAAACGCTAATGTTGGACAAGCACATATTGATATTGATATATGAATATGATATGAATTTTGAAATATCTTGAATTTTGTTTAAGGGTTCAGTTAACTGTTAAGTATCATAGATTCATAGTCATATTATGCTTTATCAAATGATTTGTTTTTGTATATTTCTTGCATTTCTTTGCATATGTTAATATTATAACCCCCGCCGCGGAACCGGAATAGAGTGTCTCGTTTCATCGTCTCCTCTCCCACCTAACGACTTAATAACTATCTGCATCCGCATCCAAAAAAAAAATAAAAATCCCTGCATCCCATATCTGCTTCTGGAATCCGCTTTGGAATCCGCATCCGAATCGGTAACTTAGTTAATCATCAACTAATCCTCATTGTCTATTCCATTAACTGAGCCTCTCAGATTCTCAATATTTACCCTTTGATGGGTGGTGCAATCATAAATCTCCACTTTTATATTATCAATTTTTAAATCTCTTTTAGAGTGAAAATAGAGGCCCAAATGAATTAATTAATGTATAATGCATTAAAAAACACTTCATTAAAAAATATTTTTAGTTACTAATTAAATGCAGAGGGATCATAATGCCCCAAGAAGGTCTCAAAAGTTTAATCTAATTTCTCAATCGAAAAGCATCTTATCCTAAATTTGTACTAATTTAGCCCATCCTAAAAAGGAACTTATTATGGAGCTTCTGTTAATACTATGATAAATAAGATATGGTAAGCGCTTGAGCACTGAATACTGGGCCAGAAATCAAATCATCAGAAGATAACATGAGCTGTATGTTTATAGACAGAATTCTATCTCAAAGACTTTCTTAGTCTTTATCTGAAAAGGTTTACGACAAATTGTAATTCATTTGAGGATAAATCATTTGTCAATGAAAAAATATCAGAAGGAACAACCAAGTGAAGTTGGAAGAAAAATTCACATCATGAAAATGACACAATGAATATAAATTGCATTTGTTCTAACACCACAGCACTTGCATGTTATTTATCATAGTTGCATGCATATTTATAACTAATAGTAACAAACTAGAACTATATGACCATTTTAACTCATATAACCACATTTTGGGACTTACTTGAGCACTGAGAAAGCGAAGAGCAGATATTTCTGCAAATGTAACCCCACCAATAAAAACAACCAAGACAAGTAAGCGCCGTCCATCTACAAGTCCACTGTTGAAAAGGAGACATTTTGTCACATAGATGATAGAAGAAGTACTAAGAGCCTCTTGTCAATAAATCTTTATATTAAATATGCCTCACTGATGGCCAAGGTATGTTGAGCAGGCAATATGATAAGATGATTTATGGTAGCATGTAAAGCTAATCATCTAAACTGGGAACATATATTTCATATTCAGAAGCAAAACTTCTCTTGAAATGACATCAAACTGTTTCAAAACAAGAGACTGAATATAAAATTGTCAACAATATGTCTATATATATATAAATATTATTCTACTGACGAATCACTGTTTCTTCAAGTTTTTTTGAACAAGGAGTTTTGGAGTTATTAAAAAATCTTGATTTCAGGAGTGGCAGTGGGAAGATATTAATCTAATTTATATGAAATTTTAAAACAGAAAAAAATTTAATATAGAAAAGATCGGAATAACTTATATGAACTAAAGGAAGCTCAAATTTTACAAACATAAGCATTTCTATATATCTACTAAAAATATAAATATGAACCCATTCAAAATTATAAAACTCTTGAATATTTCTTTACATTTGAAAGGGAGTGACCATAAATAGAAGTTTTTACCTGGGTCCTTCAATCCTACAGTTTCTCACTACATAGTCCAAACAAATCAGAGCAAAAGGAACCAAAGAACTTTAAAATCAGGTATTAAAATGATTGTCATGATCAGACAAGCAGGGCACACCTCAATTCTGCTGCTCTTAATTTTGTTTTGTGAGCACTATATTGAGAATTTGAGTCTGAGGTTAAGATAAAATTTACAATTTGTAACTGACAACGTGAAAATAACTATATTGTAATAACTTACGTGTTTGTTTCTATGGCCATGAACCATATTTGGCATAAATTTTTTAAATTATTTTCCCCCATTTTTCATAAAAATTTCAGCATAAGTTTGCCAATATTTTCCCATATAGAGCTCAAGCAACTGGATTCCACTTGTACTATGATGTTTACATCAGGATCCAACAACATAGTTTGAGTCAAACTCATTGACCCATATGTCATGAATTGTGGTTCACATGAACCCATCTTTCATGAGCATAAATGGTCCACTTAGCAATCATTGCATCTAGGTGACACTCAAAGAGTTGAAGCATCATGACTTCATGAGAGGTTATCCATCTAAGTATTACTCTACTCAGTTATGCTTTGCCATGGAGTTTCTCCCACAAGATCAAGCTCACTAAGCTCGCTACACTGTTTTCAAAACATCCATTAAGCGATGTGCCTCGTGAACCATCCATTATATAGCCCCTTTAGAATAAGTGGTCCACATAGCATTCACTGCATCTAGGTGATGTTCCCAAGCATGAAGCAATGGGACATCCTAGGAGATCACCTACCCCAATACTACACTGACAAAAAATTACTTAACCATGATGTTTTTCCGATAAGATCAAGCCCATCTAACATGCTATCCCATTTGAAAGACCTTCAAATAATATTGTGCCTCATCAACTATCGATTATAGAGCCATTTTAGCTCCTTCATTGGCAAGTGGGAGGGTCTTCCCTCTACCTTAGACTTTCAAATTGCAGACATCAATCATTAATTTGCCCAGCATATTGTAGGAGGCAATTATGCAATGAATAGTGAAATAAGACTTTTGTTAGTTTATAAAACATTGTTCCCAAGGGGTGTCAATTGTGTTGTCAGTCAGTGTCGGTTGGAGACTTAACCAACCGTGTTGAGTCTATTTGTATGGAATCTAGAACAAGTGAGGGTGTGGAAAATGTGAAACCTATCATGCTATAAAATGCACATCTAAATTTGTCATTTATAGTGTAATGTGATTCAATGTTACTCATGCGATTGCTGCATTTCATTTCTCTGGTATTATGCAATTATGTTGAATTTGTATATGCTATGAAATCTCTCTCAACTTAGGCACCCAACACATAAAAGATGCAAATAAAGTTCTCATCATGGATGATTATGCACATTTATGCTAAACAATTTTACAAAGGCAGCGGTTGTAAAGGTTATGAGTAGCATTAAGAAAGGGATGCTTCTCTTATAAGAATTGTAATCTTTGTGGTGATGGCTATGAAACGATGACTCTCATCCCTTCATGAGATTATAAAAGAAGGGTTAAATTAGAGAGAGAAAGGCATTGAATGAGAAACAAGAGATGAGAAAATAAATAATCTAATCTGGACGAAGAGCAGAAGTAAATATCCAATAGCAGCAAATAGATTCAGGATAATTTATGTGAATAAAGTTCAACTATAGGTGTGCATAAATGTGTTCATGCTATAATTAATATTTGCCACAATTATTAAATATTGAGTGTAATCTAAATGTTTCTCTGCATGTTATCTGATGAAGGATTCATTTAATAACCTTTTTTGGATTTACAAAAATGAATTGTAAATTGGAAGGAAGACCAGCCTTCCCAGCTCACAAGACCCAAGTACGCCACACCAAGATGAATGTTATGCTCTTGTGCAAAGAGGTTTTGGATGCCCTTGGGCTTGAGAGACCACCAAGTATGCCAACCCACAATAAATTCTATGCTTGTGGGCCTCTGTGTGTCATACTTGGTGTATACAATACAAATATAGTCCTAAATACATATGCTCTTAATTATTGCTCTAGTAATAAATACATAAATTCCTTGTAATTAATACTGTCAATTAATCATTATAATATTATATTAATATTAATATTAATCTAGAAATATTATTGATCTATAAAAATAATATTAATCTATAAATATTATTTGGTAGTATCAACCCATACTACAATATTAATTTGTAATGCCAAAGTCAAATAATATATAAAGACATACCATACCATGGCCATCTCCCTATTCTCTCGCAGACCCTCTAAGATGATGGCCATGCAAGACAGTGACAGTGGTGGAAGTCGCACCCCATCATATTCATTTCTCCTCACTCACTTATAAGAACTTGGCAAACAGGTGATGAAACCAGCGGTAGATAACACTGAGTATCATTGCAGACTAAACAGGGACAATAGGAGTTAAAGTCAGCAAGACTAGTACAAAGAGTACGGAGAAAACAAATTATGTCTAAGAAACTCGACTATCACTACTACTGCATAGCCCAGTAAAGAATATGGAGGTAGATTTTGGAACCAATAAAATCCATACTTGTCGAATTAATATAGGAGATGACTATTCTAGTGGGTGTTGCATAGTTCAAGGGGAACATAATATTAAAAAACTAACATGGAATGGAATGAGTAATAAAATAAGAGATGAAATATCATTATAATAGCCATGACATACTCCAAAGACAAACATGTTATCGACAATGCAGAAGTAAAACATATCAAATCATTATCCTTGTAAAAAATGATCAAGTCATCGGTTAAGTGGATCAAACATGCAGATGCAAATTGTTACATCCCAAATTTTGACCTAGCTTGAAATATAGACGTTGAGGTTCACATGAGGTCAGTTGGCAGTTTAATTTGATATAATCTGGTGAAATGGTAAGATAGTCGTTATGATTTCAAGTGAAGATGACATGTTAGTTGATCGTTAATCACAAATTCATGGAATAAAGATGAAAGGTTAACTGTTATAATTATTTATGATTAAATAATTTAATTACTGAGAAATTTTTTACAGCGAGCATGTCGAAGGGGTGGGAGCATTCTTAGAAAAGAATTAGGTAGGGCATCACCATCATTGGCAGATGGGTAAAGGACCTAGCGATTTGAAATGGAATACATCTGTAGGACTTCCATGAGTTATTTAATAATTTAAATTAATTGAGTTTAAATATAAATCATATATTAAAGAATTTTAAATTACTTTTTGTTATTGTATTTTTAATAATCATTTATAAATGATCATTTAAATATAACAATGATTTAGCTTATACATATAAGATTTTAATAACATTAGAATTATAATAAATAATTATAATTCTTGAATAATAACGTTCAACTCTATTCTTCCAATTCAATATTATTTTCTTTTAAATGATAACATTTGGCAAATTGAGTTTTTCCAACTTCTCTTCCTTATCTTTAAATTGGAATTTTTGATGTTTTCATATAGTCATTTTGAGGAATTTGAGGGGGTTAATGGGAGTCAGAAAGCCATTTTATGGAAGCCGTGGATTATGATCTTGTAACCAATGGAAGCTAATAGGTCTGGCCGTATCTTTTTTATGAACCATCAACTCTCTTTTCCCTGCGAACGGTGCCTTTCTCCTGAAGGACTGAAAACAAAATCCGATTGCTTACATCATAAGACCGACTTCATTAATATCGATTCCCTTCTTCCTTCTTAGCCACGGGTCTCAGATCATGAACGGGAGTCTTTCCTACCTGCAAGACATTCAGAATTGTATTTGTTAAGGAATAAAAATGGTGGCTTTCCATGATAGATCCAGGAAGGAGACAACTCTGGGTTTTCAAAGAAGCTAGAAGGTTGACTGTATAGTCAGAGCGCATTTCCATTTTGAAATTCTCAAATCCAAACTACCGGGTTCCTCCTCAATAGTATTTGTTTGAATTCCATACTAGTCTGAAATAATCGATATGGATTAGAGTAGATTCCGTTGCCACTTAAATTCAGTTCTAAGGCCTAAGACTTTGAGATAAACATGAATGTTAAATAGTATTCAGTCAAGCCTCGAAACGCATGAGTTTGCTAAAGAATTTAATGTATTAGTCACCTAGAAACATATCAATTAAATCTGTGTTTTTCCCTCAAACGTAACGTCTATAAGGTGAGTAAACCATTTGGAATAGAAGTTTGTTGGGAGAAATTAAAGTAGAATTGCATTTATCAACTTTTGTTGAAAACTCACTCAGGGATAACGGATATGACCATCCACAGCTCATGTTTTGGAACGCTTTTGGTAAGATTTGTCTTAATGGATATGATACATCTGTTATCTTTTTGATATGCCCATCAGTGCTCAGTTTTATTCATCTCTCCATGTTAAAGATTAACACTGTTGCATGTTATATACAGTCTGAATAAATGTGCTGATAGATATTTTAATATTGTTTCTTAATTTGCAGATAGATACTTAAACATAGCATCTTAGACGAAATCTTTAGGGTCTGATATTCATGTCAGTCGTTGATTGTTAATTGATAAAATCTCACAACCATGAATAAGGAAGCTGGAATAATAATGATAGCTATTAATTAAAGATCCTGCTGAATTTATTTCTAATCTATCTTTTATTCATCATATTCAAATGTTAATATTATCATTGGCAATGATGCCACCAATGGTGAAGAGATGCAGTTTAAGAGAAATCAATTATGATTATTTAATGAATTAAACATCAAATCTGAAATCTCTAAAGTTCATAATCATGTAACCACAGTAGGTATGTAAGTAATCATCTTGAATAATTGACAGAGCCGTCTACTCTGAGAGATTCCGAATGCCTGGGACTCACCTGGTTGTGTGGTCAAGAAGAAGGGTGATGAGGTGTGAGAAAAGAACCAACAACAATATGAACCAGTACTAACAATTATGACATTTCAATATTTATCATTTAATATGAATTAATTAATAGCTCATGCATATTCCTATTATGATGATCTCCTGCTGCCAAGTCATATGGCGTGTTTATATCTTGAAGCCCAGTGAATGGCAAGATGTTCCCTAACAATTCCGGGTAGGGAGGGCCTTTCTTGATAGAGATCGTGTGGGGATATGTTGTGGTCCGAGGTTGGGTGGTAAAGCCCCTAACATTGTTTCACCCCTCTCAAGATGTCAAATATGCGTCAGACAAAGATGAGCTATGCATTCAACTATTATTGGAAATAGGTATTATCATTTGTATTTATGAGGAGGTAAGATTAAATTGAGTTAGTTTGTTGATACCGTTATTTACACCTAGATACAAGTTTTAGAATCGTGGATCATTTATATGAATATCGAATATAAGTATATTTCTAATCTTGAGTTATTGTCACAGATAAGTAATCGGAAAGAAAATAAATTTGAAGCCCTAATTGATTGTATGACAGCTGGAACCTTAAAGGATATAGTGGTAATGGAAGCCCTAAATTGAATCCGTGGTCGCAGAAGCCCTAAGTGGTAAAGCGGTATTAAAAGTACTAATTGAACTGATGGTAATTGATGCCCTAATTTAAATTATGGCGGTTTTTAGTTGTAATCATCATATGATTTTTAAGATAGCGGTTTTTAGATGATAGTCGAGTTATGAAATTGCTATAGTGTATTTGTGGACTAATCCGGGTGGTTGTAGAAGCATCCTTAGTTGATTTTCAATCTCAGATTTCTGAGGTATGTGATTTCAACTTCTGAAATAATTTCATTTAATGATATTTCAAGTATTTAATTAAGAAATTTTGTTTAAATGAATTTAACGGTAAATCTTATTCACATGAACCTGAATGATGTAACTGCCTTCCTATGATATCGAAATTATATCTATATTCCTTGACTATGTTAGATGTTAAATTAGAACCGTAAAATCAGGATGTTACACAAATATTGCTGCCAATGAGAGACTTATGAGCACTGACTAAGTAATCATTTTAGTTATACAAAAGGATGAAAAGAAGAGTCATATGGATCAGGGAATAATAAGAAAGTGGAGTAAGATCGAATAAAGAAGAATGGATCTCAAATATACTTTACATTAAGGCGAGAACAAACAATAAGAATTTTACCTATATTTATTTAGCATGGACTCATTGAATATGAATGGAGACAAAACTATTTATATATAAATATAATGACAGATGAAAAGGGAACAAGAAGATTCCCATGTGGACTAAATATTGAATCAAGAGAGGACTAAGTGAGCATAGAGAATTAAAATAAAGATACTTACACTAATACATATGGACATATAAACGCACATGTATAAATTATCTATTTATTATATATAATACTAATAGTAATGAAATACATACATACGTTCGTATGTACGTATGTATGTATACAATGGAGATTTACCTTGTGGGTAATCACAGGGGCACATTAGTCTATACTTAAGTTTGTAATGTATTTAAGATAATAATATATACTCAGTTAATGCTTTAATCACTCACTGATGCACCTAATTGGATAGGGAGTTTGAGAAGGGGAGGGTATCTGGTCACAGTGAGAAGATTCCCAAAACAAGCTTTGTTCATGAGGGTGCCTCATGGAGACTCTTTCTACCCAGCACAATAATTCTGCCATCCACATTAATGTTAGCGATTAGGAGAGGATTAAGGTATTGAGGCTTAAGTATGTATTGTCGATGAATATGATTTAGATGCATAATGAAATATAATAATTATGGGATCTGATATGCTCTTAGGTTGAAACATTAAAAATCAAAACCTCTAAGTACAATTCAAAACTTAAAAGGGCAATTTTAGAGAAAATCAAGAAATGGCCAAAAAGGATTCATTACATCATGGACCTTCGTGTTCCCTTGAGCATGAGATCTCATCAAGTATGCCACCTTGAGATAAATGCTATGCTCATGCGCCAAGGGGTTTGTGTACTACCCTTGGGCTTGAACAAAGAGGACAACCAACCTCGAAGGTGAACTAAGGTATGGAAGAGTGGCCCACTTTCCATACTTGAGTAGTACAAGGGTTGTTTACCGCATAGGGTAAGTTCAATACATGTATAACGCGATTCAATTAGAACAGGTACTTTATTCATGTATGCATTTGCAGATTACAATCCGATTACAATGACTACAATGATCCATCGATTATAACTCCTGATTCCAAAGTCCATCTCGGACATGTACATATACCTTTCCGAAGGGGTGACTCAAGCGTCACGCACCCGTTCGGATACTACTCTACTCGTCGGCTACACTATACATTTTACCGACAACATCATCCCCCCCCAAAAGAAAGGTCGTCTTCGGACGACAATTACAAAATATCTGAGACAAATTAACAACAAAATACATTAATTGACTAACTACAACAAGATAGATCTGTTTCTGTTGCATCACTTTCACATTCATCCTATGCCTGCACCAAACTGGTCTCCAACCCACGTTGCATCTGTAGCCTCTACTAACACAATACTATCTCCTTAGCTGACCTTGATAGCCACCCGTGCTGCTTTCTCTGTTTCCAACTCCTGGTTACACTGAGCCAAGTGTCGCCATACTGCCTTCAACTGGATGATCAGCTCCTCCCGAGCTCTCTACGCATCCACCAAGACAGCCTCATGCCCAACACCTACTCCAAGTGCCTCCTCTGACACACAAACACTCATGCCTACAGCAGCAGCTCTAGGTCTCATCAACTGGTCACACTTCCCATGACTGATATCCGCAACGACTAGGGGTCTAGGGAGCAACGCCCCCAGCGCGGTCGAGGGGCAGCGCCCCCGCAGGGTCCTGCACCAAGACCAAATTAGCACTCCGAAACTCACACAAAACTGCATGGAACACACTATTTCTGTCATTTTCTTCCAATTCCACACTCTTTCTAACAACTACTTATGTCTACCCTTCCCTTTGGCATCATGCATTACTCATTCCGAACTGTTTCAATTTGTCGTCATTTTTTTTCTTCTTTTTTTGCTCTTCCACTTCCTCTTTTCTGTAGACTTTCTTTGTGAATCGGCTACAGCAATTCCTCTTCCTTTCCTGATACCCTTCGTCTCTGAATATAAAGAATAGATAAAGTTATTTCAAATGAATACCTTCTTTTCCTTGCGGCTTTATTTTGGTCACCACTCTGTATGATGGCATTCGGCTTGAGACCATACGGTCTTATTCACCTTGCCCTCAATCCGTACGGTCTTATTCACCTCTTCCTCAATTCGTCTTTTCAACCACCATACGATCTCCGTACTATCCTCAATCCTCATGGCTTGTTCCTCCTTCCATCCGTACGGTCTTATTTTCTGCCATACGGTACGATTTGATTTCATTTATATAATAAAACCTCAAGGCCGTACAGTCATCTAAGGGTCGTACGGTCATTCACGACCTTTAATTTCCATCTTTAATATTTCATTCAATTTGGCACATGTTCTCTTTTGGGCCGTACAGTCATCCAACCAAGCCGTACAGTCATTTTACTACCTCCATTTTTCTTTTTTCCTGGCCGTACAGTCTTTCTTATATGGTTTCCTACTTCCTCAAATGAATTTCTAGATCTTCCAATTACTTTTATTAGTTATGGCTTACATTTTTAATTTGTCAAGGCCATACGGTCATCCAAAAGGTCTTTCTAAATTCCCTCACTTCCCAATTTATTACCATTCGGTCACTTTATTATTATTCTATTATTTGCTCAAGCTTTTTCTTCATACTTTTTCCTTTGATGATATCTTCTAAGGCCATACAGTAGGCCGTACGGCAGACTTTTGCTCCCTCTGACATTTAATATTTAACATTCCACTACATTTACTTTATGCTTCAAGTTTCCTTGTTTTAGCACTTCATACTTTTTAAACTACAATTTATTACTTGACACTTCAACTTCAATATTATACATATATACGTTATTTACATTATTTACAAACAGCTTTTCTTCGTTCAATTATTTTCCTACGGAGGATCCTTCCTGTCCTTGTATATTTTCAACTTTGATCCATTTACGGTATCTAGTATTTCTTTTCCATCTAGTGTCCACAATTTAATTGCTTCGTTATATCCAACTTCCCGTATATTGTATGGTCCAACCCATTTAACTTTATATTTTCCAGGCCTTATTTCATTCTGTCCATTATACTTCAGTACCAATTGACCGGGTTGAAAGTTGTTCAGTTTTAAACGCTTCTGACACCATACCTTCCACTTGTTTTGTGCAACTTCCACGGCCCATGCTGCATAGTTTTTATTCCTTCGGTACGGCCACTTTTGTACAGGTACCGCACCTTCGATTAATGGTATCCGGTGGACACATAGCTCTAGTTGCACTCCTTTTAAGTCCTTATACGTCCAAGCTGCCGCTTTCAATACTGGGTTCCAATCATCTCCTACAAGAATGTTCTTTGGATTTTCCTCATCACCCAAGTTTATTGTTTTCATCGTCGTCTCTTCATACTTCATTGGTTTATCTTTACTGAACATATGGGCAAGTGTTCCTTCAGTTCACTGTACTCCTTTGGAAACTCATGGCCTTCTTTTCCTTCCTCGATAATCAAAATATTGCAACTCGGAAAGACCTCATAATCTTCCATTTGCCAGTGTAGCAATCCGTTTATTGAATCTAGGTCGTCATCAGTTGACCCTCCTAATCTCAGCACCCCTTCATCATCTGGTTCCATCCTTTTTTTCCCTTCGTCATCATTCTTGCCTTCACCTTCTAAATCCGACGACGCTGCTTCTTCTCCTACCATCTGTGTATGCAAATCGATTATAAACCTCCTACCTCCTTTCTCCATTGACAGGGTGTTCCTTTTCCAATCATGCTTTACCTTAGCTTGCACCAACCACCCTCGTCCCAGGATGGCGTCGTACCCTCTTCTCTTTAATGGAATGACTACAAAATCCAGTAAAAATAGTTGTGTCCCAATTGTTACTGGCTGCGCCATCAGAGTGCCCAAGGGTTTTATCCCATGTTGATCTGCTGTTAGTAACTGAAAGGTGGGTGGCCATAGTGTTGGTTGTCCAAGTTTTTTCCAGATATCTTCCGACATCACATTCACTCCTGATCCTCCATCTACCATTGTATCCGTTAGCACCGTACCCAGAATGCCCATCTCCACCACTGTTGGGTGTCTAACTGTCGTAAGTGCTAATAACATCGGTTTTGTTGCTGCTGCTGTGGTTGTTTCCGTACTATCCTTTGCTTCCTCCGTTACTCTCAAGGACAGTGTCATATTTATAATAGCCGTACGCAGTTGTGGCATGGTGAGAAGAAGATCATTTAATTTAATTGGCACTTCCGTTTGCATTATCTGTTTCACCATGTTTTGTTCCGCCAAGTTTCTCTTCGGAGTTTCAGCAGTGTCTTTTACTTGTAACTTCTTCGCTTTCATCTGCTTCTGTATCTCTATTCAGGCTTTTTGTAACCTCTCCTTCTCTTCTTCCGCATTCGGATATTTTGCTTTCCTCGCCTGCTCCCGCGTGATCGCCAACACGTTTTCATCACATGTTTCAATACTTAATAAATTTACGCCTTGCTTTGGACATTTTGAACCTTCATGGTCCCCCGGACCACACCATTTGCACAGTAGTTGCGACGTCTCTTTCGTAGTACAGTCCCTCGCGAAGTGACCCCAAAGATTACATGCCCGACACTGTATCATCGGCCATCTACTCGCATCATATTGTATTCTACTTCGGCCTCCATTGTTATTGTTATTGTTTCCACCCCTTCCGCCTCTATTATTATATCGATATCCACCTGGAGTTGCATCATTGCCCGCATTGTTGCTATTGTTCAACGCTTCCTGCATTAGTAACACCTGCGGATGTCCTTTTGTTTTCAAGTTAAACAGGCACTCTTTCAAGGAATGCCCCGCCACCTGGCAGATGTCACAAAACTGCTTCTTCGGGCATGAACCCTTTGTATGGCCGTCCTCCTTGCAGTTCGTACACCATAGTTCTCCTTTTATTGTATCCAGATTCTTTTTCAAATTTTTGAATTCTTTCATCATCCGTAGCATGTCTTTCTGTAGCGCTTTCACCTTTTTGTTTGATTCCTCATCACTAGCACTATTCTCCGAGGATGAATCATTTGAATCAGAGGACTTATGCTTCTTCTTACTCGTCTTCTGTTCACTTTCCAAATCCATGGCACAAGTATATGCATCAATGTATGACGACAGTGGCACTATCTTCATTTTCTTTTTAAGAGCCGGTCGTAGCCCCTCCACAAACCATCATTTTTTCAACCCATTTGCTGGTTGGCTCTCCATCTTCCCGATCAATTCTTTCAATCGCTTGGCATAGGTTCGAACTGTCTCATTCGTTCCTTGTTTGGTGCTGTAGATTTCTGCCACTATTTCATTATCATCTTGGAGTAATCTGAATTCTGCTATAAATTCTTTTTTAACATTCTCCCATGTATCAAGTTTCTGAGGACCAGTGTTAGAAAACCAATCTATCACCACACCCCGTAGGGTCGCTGGAAATTGTCTTACCCAATTATCCTCATTTGTCACGCCATTTGCCGTCCATATGGTTTCACACGTTTTACAATGTCTGATAGGGTCTGCTGAACCATCACCGTGAAACTTGGGTAACTTTTCTTTAGGGCCAGCCATCGTTACTTGCCTTTGATTTTGAGGTACTTGTGTACCCGCATTGTTCTGTGCTTCCGCGTTGTTCTGGACTCCTGCGCTGTTCTATGCTCCCGCATTGTTCTGGTCTTCCGCGCTGTTCTGAATAACAATCTTGTTTCCAACAACTGCGTTGTTTGGTGAAAAGTCTTCAAGTGACGTTCTATTCGCCGCCTGTATTCGTTCGTCTGGTGTATCAGGAATGAAGAGATCACTTTACGCTCGTGCTCCCTCCGCACTTCGAGCCGTGTGAGTTGCTTCCCTTCCGTTCGGACACTCTCCCCTCGACGTATACAGGTTAAGGAATTCTTCCCTTGTTTCCTCCACCAAATTCAAGCGTTGTCGAGTTTCTTCTAGCAATTCCTCAGCACTCCTCAGCCTCCTAGGTGAGTGCACTCCCTCCGTCTGTGCCTCTTCACCCCTTCGGTGCCCCTCGGCAATCTGCTGAAGTCTTTGTCTGCGTTCTGCTTGCTGTGTTAAAATTAAAATTTCTTTTGCTGTACTTAGTTCATTCTTATCTTTCACCTTATTCCGATCTTTGTTTGGCAAATTTGGCATTAATCTTCATATCATTCGTTCGTTCCAGGTACGTCTGGCAATGGCGCCAAATGTTTACTACATAGGGTAAGTTCAATACATGTATAACGTGATTCAATTAGAACAGGTACTTTATTCATGTATGCACTTGCAGATTACAATCTGATTACAATGACTACAATGATTCATTGATTATAACTCCTGATTCCAAAGTCCATCTCGGACGTGTACATATACCTTTCCGAAGGGGTGATTGAAGCGTCACGCGCCCGTTTAGATACTACTCTACCCGTCGGCTACACTATACATTTTATCGACAACAAGGGTAACCAACCTTGAGACTATGGTTTTCACACTTTGCAACGAATATATAATGAGGTTATCTTGGGAGTCCACATTAGAATGGCTAATATCTTTATTAGATCTTAGTAAGAGAATTTTATGATGTGTATTAATGACTAGACAAATAAGATTTTTTCTTGATTTATGATTTAAAGTCAATGTCCAACTAGCTAACATGGTGTGAAAAACCTAAACTAGGATTAATATTGTTAAAAGGTTTTCCAATTGGTAAATGTACTCTTAACCCATTATATTTCTTATTTTTAATTAGAATCGTGATTTCGGGGCAAAACAAAGGAATAGCCCCAAAGGAGACATTATGCGGAGGTATTTTGCGTAGTTTGTCAAGTTACAATATTTATATTAGGATTCGACTACATTGTCTTTTAGTCAAATTCACTGACCCATATTTGATGAGTAGAAGGTTCACAAAATTTCATCTCTTATGATAGCAAAAAATGGTCTGCTTGGTACTCATTCCATCTAGGTGATGTTGACAAGGACTAACGATGCTCCTACTCTAACGTGCTTAGCTATGAAGTTTTTCCCCCAAGAGCAAGACCACTTAACTTGCTATTGTTGAAGACGGTGTTGTAATTGAAGTCAAGGTAGTATCAAGAACTTCTCAAAGGATGCCAAAATTTGCTAGAGATGTCATTGATGTCAAGATGGAATTTCAGTCGTTGAATGCTATTGTTATCATTATTGATAAGTACAAACACAGATGCAACACAAAGGGTTACTAGAATAATCATATCTACTACATTTGTGCAAGTATGGAAGTACCAACATTAATTTTCCCAGATTTGTTACTTAGAAGTGGTAATTAAACCAAGTTACATTAACATTTTTTTTAATACCGCATTTTACTGCTAGTGGTTGTTTAGGGTTGCGGTTCCAAAGTTAAGGAAGGCTGGATAGAAAGTATGTTATATTCAAGTTGCAGGGGATTTACGCTAGAGGACAAAGAAATAGAAGTGAGAGCGAACAATGTGTTTGTTGGTCAATTGTGCAAGGATGTTTCTGTCTGTGCCAAAAACTGAAAACATATGCCAGCCAGAGTAAGCGTCTGAAGGAAAAATGGGAATGAGTTCATGATAAGAAGTGCACTGGGTTGGGTTGGGTAATACCTAATTTTGGCTATGCCTCTTAAAATTGCTCCGCAATGTAATCATGAATGTAACTGGTCAAACTCTATAAATGTAATTTTGATAGATGAATAAAAGATCAACAAACTTTTGTTGTGAATTCACCCTTGTAGGTGGGACTACTAAGTGAGACTCTGAGCTTACTATGAATGTTTTTCGTTCATTAGTTTAGTTTGTATGGAAGGGCAAGTCAATTGAATTTGAAGCTATTAAACAATCTGAGCATTGCTTTTCAAGTTCAGTTCTAGTTCATTTTCCTTGTTTCTTCAGCATGGTTAAAGTAGCTTACATGTTCATTTGGTGATTGAAAATGGATTGTAGTTGATGGTGGAACTGATTTAGTTAAGGGCAATCCGAGAGTTGCTGTAATTAAGCGGGGTAGTCTGAGTGTTACTTCGATGTTGATTGTATTTCTACTTTCTAGTTGCTTCTGTAGTGTAGTGTTGCATTGTGTACTTGGGATTTGAGTATGAGTGATCTGGGGAATTGCTGTTGGTTCATCTTGTCTAGTTGAAGTGGCACTTGGGCCCATGAATGTTCATTTCTCCTTGTGCACTCCTTGCATTCAATTGTTGTAGCCATAGGGTACTTGTTTAGAATAGAGTTAGCGTAGAAGAGCTGCAAGATAGCTCATAATAGCCATAGTTGTAGGTGTTGTGGGTTGTCCAAATCATTCTCTTTGCCTAGGTTTCTTGTGGTTATGGGTAACTTGGATATCTCCTCTTCTGCTCTCTGGTTAAGAGCATACCCTAGAAACCCAGATCTAATAAAGACAGTATTCATTGCACATCTTGCACCTACAAGGGAGTTGCACCTTTCAATTCAAAGGGCAATGATATCACCCATACATGGACCCATTTGTTGCTACAGCCCATTCCTCCACCGCATTGGGCATTCAAGAGGGACAAATAGTCAACCGACAGTTTTTGGTGACTCTACTGAGGATTGAATATAAAAAGTTCTCTATGATTTTGAGGTACTTCACAGGACTCGGATAGTCTTGGCCAGACTTGGCAAGTCTCTAGGCGAGCTAGGCAAAATGAGGTAACAGGCCTCTTGACTCGGACTCGGCCAACTCCTAGCCGAGTCTTGGCTGACTCTGCTGACTCGCCAAGCCTCGTCAACCTGACTCGGCTAGTGGTCAACGTCCTAAAAGCACCAAAAAAAAGTTTTTTAATATTTTTGTTTTTATTTTTTTCGTATGTAAAGCATAAGACCGACTTGAAAAGGTCATTCTATCACTTGCAATTGAGAAAGAAGAGTTGAGGAAAGAGTACTGGGGTTTTGGGAGATAGATTAGCAAATCGGTTAGCTCTCATCTATCGATTGTTGATTGCTTGTGCCACTTTGTAGCTTGCATATAAGCGTTGAGAGGAGTTAAAAAAAGCATTTGGAAGAGACTTCTTCAAACTTGGGTTACATTTCCATTTCTAGAGAAAATTTGAAGAGGTAAGATGCATGCTTTTCTTGTTATTTTGCAAATTTTTTTACATTCGTGAATCTTTTTTTAGTTGCATGTGTTTGGACTCTTTAGATTTGTTCCATTTTATGGTGATGAAAAACTTGAAAAATAAGCAGCCCTAGTGTTTGTAAATTGGATTTTCTATATTCAAAATGCTTTATTTATTTATTTATAGTTTATTGCAGCAGCAATGTAACATACCAATTTTTCCCTAACCATTGTAAAATAAATATTTAACTATCAACTAATCCCATTTATATGACATTGACTACCATTAACTAATTATAACTAGAAAGAAATAATTGCTACTTAAACTATTTGTAATTTAAAAACTACGAATATAAAGGAAATAATAAATGATTTACATTGCTTTCAATCTAACCTGTTCATCTGTAAATAAAGTAGCAACTATAAGATTAAACATTTAATATATTCCTACATATGATTCTAAACCATATGCTTCTATGATTTCAAAGGTAAAAGAACCTATAGAAATGATGGAGAGCTCCCTTTATCTTGTTGTCCAAGCCTCGGCATTGGTGAGAGAAGAAGCATTGACATAGGCTTAACCTCCCAACCGTGGACCATTCTTATCCCCTCACATCCTATCTTAATAGAATGACCCTCCCTACCTCGGAATTGGGCTTGGGATGTTCTTAAGTCCAGCCATCTAAGCCATCTGGTGGTTTGAGTGTCCCATCAGTTATTACTAAATAACTGAAGCATCTGAACAAACAAAAAAAAGATCTCATAATCAGCACATTCGCCTATATCTACCTTGGCCAAGGATTTCAAATTGGGTTCGTAAACCCGATCTCCACCTCTCGACTTGACAACAGGTTTCATCATTAGGACATGCATGAGCTATTATATGTATTTTATTTCTTAGTTATCTGATTTCAATCTTGATTTTGTTTGCAGGTTAGGTTTTACACCTCTTCACCAATCATTGGCCTTTCTGCCAGGTGAATTTCCTTGGTGTCAATATAATCCAATTCCATGCAAGGTAGCATGTTTAAGCTTTGCAACATTTGGATACCTTCCAAATTATCTTGGTTCAAAATAAAACTGAATCATAGGTGTGAACTCAGGGTATTATTCTTATTTGACAAAATCATGAATACTCCATATATATCAGCAGATGGTATAGTGGATTATCTCTAATATTACAGTCTTAACCGACTGAGGAGGTTAAATCATTTTAGATTGAGAAAGAAAAATTAAGGTAAATGGAATATGCATGAGAATAGATATCGATTTACTACTCATTCAAATTCTCAGTCTTCCGTATGCGGATGTAAGACAAGAAACATGACTTTGGACAATTCGACTAAATTATTAATTCGGCTTTGTAGCATTTACAACATCAAAGACAATTTTCAACTTCTACAGATCTCTGAAAGTTATTAGATTGAATGATAAGGGAATACAACTGAAAAAAATAAAAACAAGGATGTAAAACCTGATCTCCAACACTGGTTTCTCTCTCCGCCAACTGAAAATCTTGATTCCTGTTGAGTATAGCCTTGATGCGATTCTATTAGTGTGGTTTTAAATGAAAAATCAAAGGAACAATTTCGGATTTGCAGGGATAGAATGGTTTAACATGAGGGTGGGATTCTCAAGAATTAAAATGTAGTAGATTCTTGGGAGAATAGAGGAAATCGCAGAATGGAAAAGGTTGCTCCAAACAATCTCAAGGATGGACTTTTAATGGTCAGCCGTGACCTTTAGGCTACCATCGGTTATCAAGAAGCTTTTGTTTTGATTTCTTCATAAATTCGAATTTGTGAAAAGAAGAAATGAGGGAAAAAGAATTAAAAGTTGAAGGGTTCAATCTTTATTTTATTATTATTATTATAAGCCCTTATGTACATTTATATGTGTATCGATGAGATGACATCAATAGATTATATAATTATAATCTATTGGTGCCACTTCATCTTTATATATATATATATATATATATATATATATATATATATATATATATATATATATATATATATATATATATATATATATTCGTATTTAAAAGTTTATGATAATGATTAAATAAGAGATTGTAAAAAATAAATCTTCCAAGGTATGATTTATATTTAATTTAAATTATTTAAAGTTTTTATTTTATTGTTTTCCTAATAGCTCATGTGGTCCTATAATGCAATCTATGGTCTTCGTATCCTTTCCAAGGTAGTCTTAGGTCATACCTGTCGATCCTGATGACTAAACCCATCGACCATCCCCTTCTGATGATCCCATTTAGCAATGCTTCCCCTCTCCTCGGTCTTCTTTTTGCAATCACCCAAGCAATACATTCTCGCCAAGACATTAATTCAAAAATATATTTATCGTTAATTCTAATCAAAATAATTGTCAATCATCTAATGATAGTTATAGGTTGCTTGATTATTTTCCTCAACATCTATATTAACTAACTCATTTCACATGAACATGAAAGAAATAATCCGTTATCAATTGGTACAACATATTTAATTAACTAACTCGTTTTGCATGATCAAGAAAAAGAAACACTCTCTTAACAGTTGATACAACGTATATAATTAACTCACTTGTTTCACATGACTAAAAAAAAGATATAATCTGTTAGCAGTTGATACAATGTATATAATTAACTAACTTGTTTCACATGAACATGAATAATTTGTTAAACCAATAGTTATGATCAAATAAAAAATTAGGGCAAAATTTGGGATGTAACAAGCAACAACATCATGTCTCAACCCGAGGGTAGTGGAACTAGGCCTAAAACTAACCCTGATGCTGACACTATTGCAGTATAAAGGGATAGGGCTTGGAAACATGTCAATCATGGGTATAAGAAAGGAGTTGTGACATGTTGGCATTGTATGACAACATATAATGGGGGAGGCATTAATAGATTGAAATATCACCTTGCACATATACCAAAGCTTGATATAAAAAAATGAAAGGATGTAACTAAGGATGTTATGCATGATATACAAGCTCTCTTAGAGGAAGCTGTAGAGAAGAAAGATGGCATAGGCTACTATGAGCCTTTCTTTTGATATATGTTTTGAACTTTTGATTCCATGGATATTGTAGACATTTGACAATTACACTATATTCCAGATTTCTATTATGTTATTCAGTTAACTTTAACTAATTTCTTTCAAAAACTCACATTTATACTTACGTGATCTATGAAAAGTTGTATATGTGTGCAAAGTAGGTTCTATTTATCTCCATTATTGTGTATTTGATGTTAATTGGCTAAATGATGCATGAAGAAAACTTAAAATCCTTAAAAATCTTTGAATTTCACAAGTTCTTAATTTGCTGAGTCCTCACCGAGGCCAGCTGCTGAGATCATGTCCAAGCCCAATTTGGGCCTGACCAAGTCCAAGGCTGGTAACATTGATATAAACAGACTTTTGTTATCCCCACCCAAGTCGCACAGTGTGCAATTTTACAATAGTTTTGGCATCTTTTCTAGGGATCGAATGTAGAAAGTTCTCTATGATTTTAAGGTACTTCATATAAACAGATTTTTGTTATCCTTGCCCAAGCCGCATAGTGTGCAATTTTACAGCAGTTTTTGTCGGCTTTGGAACAAAATAGATTGTGGCACTCTTGCACTTGTTCGAGTTGCATGTAATTAATAGGCCATGAGGAAAGATGGTACTTCCCCATGAAGGCCTAATTCCTATTATACAGCCCAACCTTGGTTTCCAAGACGAACAGGAAGACATTGCGAATCAATTGAATACACTCTATTGGAAGAGTAGAAGATCTGTGAAAGATTATAGAAGAGTAAGCTTTGTATTGGAATGAGAAGAAGCCAAAGATGAGAACTGGAAAAGGTTGCTTCAGCAGCAAAAGCTGAGGCAGGCCTAAGCACCTGTTTGGGAAAAGTTGATTCATCCTGGATCCCAAGTACACCAGGAGTGCGAAAGGATGTGGCGAGGTTGATCCTGTCTATGAAAAGCTAATGAGAGCTAACTTTCCTATCCTTGAGGACCCCCTCAGAGGCAGAAGGTGTTGTTCTAGAGACTCTGTGTTGGAAGATATTCAAAAGGCTCTACTCCCACCAACGAATTTTGCTTGGCAGAGGCAAAGCAAGTCCTCTTCTGCTCTAGTTTTTTGAACACAACCTTCGTCAGTGTGCAACACCTTAAGATTACATGGGGTTGTCACATCATCAAGCGCAACTTTTTGACTTGTACATGTTCTACCAAGAGCCATGGCAGTACCTTGGGGCAATGCTATTGGCCCACTTCGTCTGGCTCCACACAATAATCTGCCAAGAGCCTGAAGGAAGAACTTCCTAAAGTTCAATGGAGATGGGAAAGTGTTCGAAGAAAATATTGCATCATTCTTTGTGATCTGCAGTGTTGTGACCCCACAACATGAAGACGTTGTCGTGCACATGTTCGTTGAGACACTAGTTGAAGGCATGATTGATTGTTTCCAGCATCTACTAGTTGTATGCATCACAACCTGAGATGACATGCGGATGAGATTTGAAGCACGTTTCAAGAGCGTGGAGGATGAACACACTGTACTATCTCAGTTAACTCAAATCAAGGAGCCTAGTGTTCCAATGAGGGGGTTTATTGCGAGATTTAATAAGCTGGTCAATTGCATCCCTACAACTAGCAGACCGATTGCAGGTAATTAGAAGACATTCTTCATCAGTGCTATATCGCCTGATATAAGTTTCAACATCAGAAGAGCACATGTAGCTGTTTTGAAAGCAGCTCAGAAACATGGCCATAAAACTTGAAGATGATCTCATAGCCGTTGGTAAGTGGAAACGGGAAATCCAATCGGAGCATCTATAGCAACATTTCTAGCACTACCACTAATAAAGAAGCTATTGCACAGAAACTATCAAATGAGACAATTGCTCTGAAAAGACAAATTGCAAAGCCTGGTCCATCATTTCAACAACCATACTAGGACATACCAAGGAGGAGCCATGAAGGGAAGGTATTGCAATTGCCACATGTTCAAGAAAAGCTAGCTATTGAAGCCCCTCCTAAGAAGGGGAATATGTGTGTTTTCCATTTGACTACAGACCATGATGGTGACTTTTGTCCTGAGATGACAAGATACATGCAAATGAGCACTACAGAGTTATCAGGGGAATTTCCTGAAAGTGAAGACGACTCTACTCCCAATGGCGACTCTAGAAACTTTTATCTGGAGTATGAGTCAGATTCAAAAAGAGGAGGCGATTGCTTCGTCACCCTAGATGGAGCACACATGACAATGATGACCAGAGGCCAAAAAACAAGGGTCCAACCTTATCCATTCCTGTTCACAATAATGCTTTTGTGCCTATGTCAGCCAAAGCTAGTGACCCTGTGCCTGCAACTTCTTAGGAGCAAAGTGTTAAGTCTCAAGACTCATTTGATATAGTCTAGTATTGCAAGGATGCTAGAATTCAAATATCTCCTCTTGACTATCTAAAGTCAAATCCTTCTCAATTACAAAAGTTTGTTGATTACTGTAAAGGAGATAGTAGAGATGAGGTTAAGGCTAATGCAAGCATTGATGTTAATGTCATTGTGAGTCCCCTGTCTGAAGAAGAGCTTGTGTTACCTAAGCTTTTCCAAGAAGAGGAATCTACTATTTTAGCTACCTCCCTTGGTTAGAAACCCGACCCGTTGTATGTCTCCCTATTCATTAATGGCCATAAGTTGAGTAATTGCATTATATACTCTAGAGCCTCAAATAATGTAATGCCTACTACTATTACTAGACCTTTAGGACTACCTTTAACTAAGACATTTGGGCGCTGCTATTCCATGGATGCTTTAAGCAAGTCCCCCTCATAGGACAAATTAAGGATGCACAGGTAGTCTTAGCAGCTTACCCAACAAAAAGGCTGAAATTAACAATCTTGGTAGCAAACATCGAAGCCAGTTATGACATGCTCCTAGGCTGTAGTTTCTGGAGAGACATGGGGGGTGAGATTAAGCTTGATTGCTCTCGTGCTATTATACGAGCTATTATACCAATTGGAAATAAGAAGGTTAAGCTCGAGCTAGAGGACAAAGCCAAATTCACGGTCATGAAGTTAGATGATCCTAAAGCACAAATCCTTTATCAAGAAATGAAATTTGGAAATTATATGTTATTCATGAATGCACCTAATATACAAGAAGAAACAGAGCTGCCTAATGGTGAGCAAGTATGGACACTTGAATTTGATGGAAGTTGTGCATCAGCAGGCTCTGGAGCAGGTGTCGTGTTGACGTCACCTAGCAGGAAATTGACTCACCTTGTTTATAAATTGGAGTTCAAGAACACTAACAACACAACCGAATATGAATCCCTTCTCTTGGGCATAGCTGCGGCAAAACAAAGAGAAGTTAAAGTCCTAAAAGCCCAAGGTGATGTGGAACTCACTGTGACGCAAGTTCGCAATTAGTACTCAGTGAAGAATCACAGACTTCGCAACTACAGGAACAGGGTGTGGGACAAGATAGAAGGCTTTGACGCCTTCTCCATTGCAGCAGTTCCGAGAGATTAGAATGCTAGAGCTGATTCTTTGGTAGTCTCAGCATCATTACTTCTTCCACATCCAAACTTTGAAGATCAACTTTATAAAGTTGAAGTCATGTTCAGGCCCAACGTGCCTAACAATTTTGAGTCATGGCAAGTATTCGAAGATGGCAAGAAGATCCACCACTTCATGGAAGAAGCTAATGCATTTGAAGGTCAGTATTTTGAAGGAAGTGCCAATCCATGACATGATCCGACACCAAACAACAAGAAAGAGTTGGAGCAGGGTATGGTACAATTAAAAGGTAATAAGATTCCTCCCCACCTGGTATCATTAGAAAAACTTTTCAATAGACATAATGCATATGCCAGAAAAGAAAGAGATAGGAAGGGAGGAACTACAGGAGAATATGATGGGCTAAACATGAGAGATAAGCCTAGCCCAAAGATGATTAACATTGGTAAGTGTTGTACTAATAAAGAAAGGGCTGAAGGGAGGAGATTACTCCTAATCTATCAAGAAGTGTTTGCTTGGGGTTATGAAGACTTAAAAAACTTCATGGATGGGAAGTTCACGTATAAAAGTTCCCTCAAGCTTGATGCAGTGCCCTTTTGGCAGATGCAAAGAAATTATAATCTTATGATTTAGAGATATAGGCAAGATGCTTAAGACTAGGATTATTTATACAATTCAGGTGCCAAAAACAATTAGTTGTAATTCTCTATTTTCTGATTGCCAATCAAATTGTTATCAGATAATTGTGTGAGGATTTTCAGAATTATAGTAACTGATTGGAATTACCTATTGTCAATTCAGAAGTTCATAATTGTGTTTTCTACTTTCATGCAATACATGTGAATTTTCATGTTACAATGCAACAGTCTACAAGTTTACAATACCAAATCCACCATATTTTGGTAACTAGCTCTGTCATGGTATAGATTTTTGCTCATATATATCCAGTTTCTTGAGGATTGGTATTTTAAGATAGAGGAGAAGCTGCAACTTGAAAGCAATTGAAGACACAGTTCGTCTATTACATGTTGTAAGCCAGTGAGGGTTTTTACAATCAGCTTCATCTACTTCGATCTGATTGAATCTTGAGAATCCATCTAGCATTGACATCATCTCTAAGTTAGCTACGGTTTGCAAGAGGTGGTCCATGTTAGAGAGGCCATAATTGAACTTCAAGGACGCCTGGTTAAGGTTTCTAAAGCCGACTCAATAAAACTAGGGAGAAGTTTTGGTCAAGGCTCATAGTTGAGCAAGTTAAGTTGTACAAAGTGAATATCAACATTGAGGATATTGAAGACGATGGATCCTATATGAGGTCCTCAATATATGTTAAAGAAACCAAGGAAGCCTATTTGTCTACTCTACTAGAGGGATCAGTAATTGACATGATCGAAATTCTGAAGGATAGTATCATGAAGAGAACTGACAAGTGGGTAAAATGGACGAGAGCTAGAAGTAAGAAAACTGGAGTTGGTGGTTCATCTACAGGCATATCTTCAAGTGCCCAGACAACATCCGCGGCCACTTCCACCACTGCAGCTACCACCTCTACATCCATGGGTTCTTCACAATCAATAGGTGGTGGAGGTGATTAACCTTCAAATGAAAAGAATGTACAAGTACCTCCTACTTGTGGAGGAGGCTGGAAATTGGAAAAGTTGGTGATACAGAGGCAAAGAAAGAGAAAGAAAAAGAAAAGGAAAAGGAGCAATTCATTGGGAAAGACTCTTTTGCAATGACCATAATCAATCTTGATGGAGATAGTAACCAACTAGGCAATGGCCCTGATGAAGGTCAACAAGCACAAGTTACATCGCAACCACAATAACAAGGAGGAGGAATTGATCAAGGTAATCCCCCTGCTCACTCTGTAACTAAAACTGTTACTTTTCCATTGTCTAGCAGGAAGGAGACTCTCCCAGTTGCGAGGAAGTTGTTCTATCCTTCAACACCACAATCTGCATTGGACGTCCTCACAACTGACTCTTGGTTGGAGGATACTAAAGAGAGGAAGAAGAGAAGAATGGAGGACAGTGTGCCAACAAAGAATCTAACCGTGCAGGCACTATAACAACAACCATCATCATCACAAAAGGTGAAAAAGAAGACATTAGTTGCTCCTGCCACTAATGCCAATACAAAGCATATGATCATGGAAATAGCAGACCCTCAGAAGGAGGGGAGAATTGAAGAGCTAGCCCCAAGTGACTTCCAAGTAAAGGCACATAAAATGTGACATCCAATGCATGATACCATATTGAATGTATGGAAACACGGTAATGTTCAGATTGAAGATAGGTTGGAGGAGCTAATGATGGCTAAGGCAACTTTGAAGGCCTCAAATAAGGAGCTTACTGACTATATCAAACCTATGCTCGGGCCCCTTGCAATTGTATGAGCAGGTAGTGCTACCCTGAGCACATTTGATCCTACTACAGAGGAGAACAAGAATTTTGTTGTTAAGCTACAACAGGAGAGGCATTTTGGTCAAATAGGCTGCACATGGCAGAAGACTTGAAGAGTCAAGGTCCTCTTATTGAGACGAATTGGAAATTGAGTGCTGGATGCAGATAAGTTTAGAGAGGCTATATCTAAGCACCAAGTCTCAATGCAAGCTGAAGTTGAGAATTTAACAGAGGAATTGTCCCTGTTAGAGGAAGTGCTTTATATGAATACTAATGTTGTCATTAGTCATGGCATTCTAAGGACAAGAAAAAAGCCATCGCATCACTGCAAGCAATCAGCAAAATTTAGGCGGAAGAGCTCGGTGAAATCCAAGCAAGAACTAAAGAGTGTATGTGGATTAGTGACGAAGATGATTGAAAAGATCTATGTGTACCTAAAGGATTTGCACACTGAATCAAATAAGCAGTTGGTGGACATTGGGCGGATGAAGTCAAAGTACCTACAATTCATTGAGGAAACAAGCGATCACTCCAATCTAGAAGATGTGAAGATTCCAGAGCTCACTGTCATTGATAGTACCCTAAAGAAAGCATCAGAGAAGCTCCAATCCAAGGTCCCCACAATAGAAGAATTGACAAAAGACCATGACTACTAAGTAGTCAGAGCTGACAACGTGTTCGTCCTAGGTATCAAGGAGCTAAGGATAATTGTTGATGCTATGAAGGCGCATAAGGCTAAATCTATAACACCAAGAGGATGAACTAATAAGACAAAAGTGCTACATTCTTCTAATGATGGATCTTCAACAAGTTTCACTCTCTATCTCTCTTTTTCTATTGTAATCATTTTTGGCAATTCTCGTCACATGAATACTTTTGAAACATATCATTGTTGTCATACCTAATTTTGGCTATGCCTCTTCAAACTGCTCCACCATGTAATCATGAATATAACCCGCCAAATTCTAAAGAGGGCCTATAAATGTAATTTTGATAGATAAATAAAAGATCGGCAAACTTTTGTTGTGAATTTGCCCCTATAGATGAGACTATTGATTGAGACTTTGAGTTTACTATGAATGTTTGTCATTCATTAGTTTAGTTTGCATGAAGGTAAAAGACAATTGAATTTGAAGCCGTTAATGTAGCATTGATCTAAGTATTAGTGTAGTATATTAGAAGTGTAAACAATCTGAGTGTTTCTTTTCAAGTTTAATTCTGGTTTATTCTCGTTGTTTCCTCTATATGGTTAAAGTAATTTGCATGTTTATTTGGAGATTGAAAATGGAATGTAGTCAATGGTGGAATTGATTTAGTTAGGGGCAATCTAAGAGTTGCGGTAACTAAGCGGGGTCATCTAAGTGTTACTTCACTATTGATTGTATTTCCATTTTTTGGTTGCTTCTATAGTGTAGTGTTGCATTTGTGTGCTTGAAATTTGAGTATAAGTGAGCTGGGGTATTATTGTTGGGTGATCTTGTCTGGTCAGAGAAGCACTTGGGCCCATGAATGTTCATTTCTCATTGCGCACTCCTCGCATTTAGTCATTGTAGACATAGGGGTAGTTGTTTAGAATAGAGTATGTGGGTATAAGATAGCTCATAATAACCATAGCTGTGGGTGTTGTGGGTTGTCGAAATCATTCTCTTTACCTAGGTTGCTTGTGGTTACGGGTGACTTGGATATTTCCTCTTCTGCTCTCTACTTAAGAGCATGCCCCAAAACCCCTTATCTAATAAGGACAATATTTGTTGCACATATTGCACCTACAAGGGAGTCGTACCTTTCAATTCAAAGGGCAGTGATATCACCCAGACACTGACCCATTTATTGGTAACAGCCTATTCCTCCACCACATTGGGCATTCAAGAGTCAAGGCAAAACCTTAATCCAAGGAGGAATAAATTGTTAACCAACAATTTGTTTGTTTGTATCATAGTTTGCAAACTCTCCGAGTACTCTCAGAGTTGCCGAGTACTCTCAAGTTTTATTGTTGGGTGAGTACTCTCAAGTTTAACTCTCGCATATTTATAGATGTTAAAAAACGTAGGAAAACATGTTGATGCAGGGAAACATTGGATTAGATGCATTTTTCACATCATTTTAGTGCTATAAAACTATTAATTTTCTCTATTGAAATGTTTGTTATAATTAATTATTTATTAATTATTTATTCTATTTACTTAAGCTTACTTAGGTTAATGATTTTATTTAATATATAGTATTTAATAGTTGTAGAGATGAGTTGTTGACAATAGAAGAGTTTGTTCCCTTCTAGCATGTTCCACCTTTTTGTGGGTGCTTAGTTGTCAACCTTATCTTCTACCACTTTCCAACTTGTTCTACAAGCTTCCATGAGGCCTTTATATTCAAGCTCTCTCATTGTATTTTCTCAACACATTTTCATTGTAAATACATTTTCTTTGTTTTGCAATGTTCTCTCTCATGTCCGTTTAGGGTTTTTCCAAGCTCCACCTCTTCCTTCTTGGTTTCCCTTCGACAGGTTATTTGCATGCAGGTGATCTTGGTGAGCTGTGGAGTTGGATTTCATCAACTCCTACAATGTCAATTACTCATTTAATACATTTTATAATTGTATTCTACAAAAAAAAATTGTTTCTTTAAGAGATTTTAAATTTTAGTACTTTCTAAGTTGCCGAGTTTTCCCCGAGTTTTTGTTAAGAATATGCTGAGTTTCTTTGAGTTGAAAATTTTGGGCTTGCCGAGTACTCTCTGAGTCCAAGTTTGCAAACTATGGTTTGTATCATGACTTCATTGTTGTTTCTATATGCTCTCTAAATTCCTGTTACTACTACGTATAATTTCCAATCACAATCATTTATATTTCACTAATTTGATGTATATTGGAATTGCTTTAACTCCATGGAATGATTGTTTGAATTGTTCCAATGTTCTAAATGATAACAAACTTCATTAATGACAAACCATGCTTCATATCTGTAGTTGTTGTACAAAACTTATTTTTGTCTAGTATTACTCACTTAGTGCATATGATGGGTCTGCATATGTTTATGCTTTTCATGGTATGATAAGATACAGGGCATGGTAGTTGTATATGTATATTCTTTCATTCAATAACTCTAGTTTGACGTATAGGTTAGTTGCTCAAGATCCTCTCCTTGTATTTCTTTAATGTTGGTTTATAACATCATCAAATGTATTTATCTTATGTCATAAACTTACGAACACTTAGACATACCGGTCTGAAGGACTTTTGACATCAATGACAAATTTCCATCAACTAACATGTAGGCTTGTGGAAGAAGAAAAGCGAGAGGCTATTTGAAGAAAACAACGAAGACAACAAATACTGTAGCAATACCAAGAAAGGAATCAACAAGAGGAACCCCACGATACAAATAGGTGTCACACATCTAGTAACTCCAAAAATTAATGCCTCTCCTACTGAAGAAGGGATTGTAGGCCCATAAGGAGACACAGCCAGAGGATAACGAAGTCGGAGTGAGATGATCCTTAAAAATTCAACAACAAATAGAGAGACAACAAAGGTTGCAAAGCCTTGCGGAAGGGTCCCTCAACCCTCACAAATCCAATGCAAACCATACAAAGGAGTTGCAACTTGATAGTACTATCAAGGAAGAATCGCTACTAGATACTGGCTCCAACTAGGGAGACACAAATAGTAGGGAAAGTGAGTCTACTACAATAGAGCCATCTCCACACTCTATAGAAACTAGTGATGAAGAAAGAACTTTAGAAGGAGAGGTAGCCAACCTGTTCAAGAATACGATACCCTGTATAGAAGGTCTGGCCATATCTGACAAAGAGAGAATAGGGCAAACAAACTTGGAGACCTTGAGGAGGAAGTATAGGTACTACCAACGTATATACAACGAAGGTGAGAGAAGGGAAGACTTGTACCAGTCCGAAGGTACAATGACGCACTTAATTTCCAGCTAGGGGCGCACAAAGGAATAGCTGACCCACTTAACTTCTAGAATGCATGGGGTACCAATTAAGGGTGAAAGATGTCAAACACCCTGGACAAACAAAAACTTACCAAGCTTAGTGGTGATGGGTCAAAAGAACTGGCAAAGGCTTTGCAAGACATTTGTAACTACTTGGGAGGCAATTGGGTAGGAGGACAAGGATTATTGATTGAGGGCCTTTTTGGCAATCCTACTAGGAATGGCGATTGATTGGTACACTAACCTTCTTACCACTCAAATGACAACCTAGAACAATTTAAAAAATGCCTATGAGGCAGAGTTTAGGTTGTTACGGGAAGACGAAGAGGTAATAGCCAAAATATACAATACACGCCAAGGAAAGAACGAGATTACACAAGCCTACCACCACAGGCCTAAAGAGTTGATAGGCAAGGTGGCAAATCAAACAACAGATGATTTAAAAAAGAGATGGTCAATGGAAGACCTAACTCCATTTATTCGAAAGAAAATGAAGGTGGTGCCTCCCTCCATGTACAAGGAGGCTTGCAATTGGGCAATTGATATTAAAAGTGCGAATAAGACATCAAGAATAAAAAGAAAGTGACAACAACAACAATGAAGACAATGAAGGGAAATCCCAAACAATCCAAGCACTACGTAAAGACATGATGCAAATGATAATGGAAATGAGAGGAGAAAAAGTGATCAAGAAAACAAAGAACTATGGTGTATGGAATGCAGAAATGACGAGCATACAAGAGCTAATTGTTTGAAAAAAATTATTCGGCAACATTTGTCATGTATTGGGACACATGCTCAAAGCGTGTCTATTGCATTTAAAAGTAAGGATTACTGAAGTACTCGTAATAGTCGAACAAGCCATCCCACCTACCACACCACTAGAAGCCACCACCCCAAATCCCTCCCCAGGAAGCTACCAAAACAATAGGCATAGAGGCAACAACAACAATATGCCATGAAGTTGCATCGAGTACGACACGAAGGAGCGAGCAATGATACAGTGTAGGAGATGCAGTGAATAGAGTCACGTCGATGTCAAAGCAATCATGGTGGTGACAATATGTTGTGCAAATGGTGTGGGTCGGTGAATCATGAGGATGTTAATTGTCCCAAGGGGAAGATCATGAAATTGATAGTAGTAGCAAGTCCGGTGGAGGAAGTTTTAGCAATCATCAAATCCCAAACCAAGAAAGTCATGTGCCCAAATCCATGCACGAAGGACAGGCTGAAAAAAAGTTAAAAGTGAAATGGAGATTGCAATGGGAAGAGAACATAGACAAACCAAGGAGGCCACATATACCCCAACTAGGTCAGCATTTGACACTAATACCATAAAATAGATGTTATAGGCCACTTTACCAAAACGGGTGCCAGGCCTACTGGAAACATTGCTGCAATTGAAAGTGGCAATCTCCAACATGGAATACAGCAAGGGCAGCTAGGTGAAGGACAAGAACATGGATGATGGAGGTGGAAGGAGAAACTCCCAAAAGGACCCCATACTGATGGAACCAACATTCCTCACAGTTGGGGTAGGAAAGACCCCTATTGTAGTAGAACTAAAGATCATGGGACACACATTCACCAATACCATCGTAGATGGAGGATCGGAAGTAAATGTGTTTCCCAAAGATAAATGAAAAGTGCTAGGAAAACTAACACTTTGACCTCCAACATTCCAATTAACAGAAGCAAACCAATATGGAATAAAGCCACTAGGAACACTTGAGGCGTAGAAAGTGATCGTGGAAAAACAACGTTTTTCTTGACTTTCAGGGTCATTACTCTGGAGAATAAAGGATATGATACCCTCCTTGGTAGAGGTTGGCTCATCACAACAAATGCCAACCATAACTAGAAAAGAACACACTGTCTATTGACCGCGAGGGGAAAACATCATTGGCCTCGAAAGCCAAACAATAAGCCAAGAGTTGGCATTCGAATCTAGATTGGAAGAGGGGAACTACAACAAAAATGGAGGGATAGAGCCAAATGACGTGGGCATCCTAAGATTTGGAAGCTCCTCTAATGATGAAATTAGTTCTCTTAACGAGTTGTTTCACTGCCAACTGGAGGATTATGAGATATTCTAACCCAGTTGCCAGTGCAAGGATAACTTTAGTGGCTAATATTTGCCAATTGGCTAATCTCACTCATCGGGGACCCTAGATTTGCCTAATTCTCTTGCACTTTTGGGGTTTCCATGTCACCTGCACTTTACCAAAATTGGGTCTGATGCTTAGGGTAATCGCCAATAATAATACAAATGTATTTATATTTTAGTGATGACTTAGCCAATAGAATCTAATTTTTCTACGTAGAAATTCAAATATATTCACCTACAATTTTCAAGGCTCGCCTTAATTGATGGTCATATTCACCAATATTTGGCAAAAATTTAAGTAACACTACACATTTAGTATGTAGATTTGACATGTGTCTCTATTCTAAAGACTTTTAATGAAACTTTTTATCCTTTTTCACTTTGTCACAAAATAGATTTGATTGGGGACACGTGTCTTCACTTTGGGAACTTTCTTTAAAACTTGGTATCTTATTAAAAGGATGGCTTGAAATAGGATTTAGGCCATTGATCTAGGATCATCCAATAGTTAAAAATAATAGGGGTGCTTCCCCCAAACCACCATTCAATAATTTGTAGGGAAATTGTAATGATAAAAGTGAGCTAAATTTAACTTGAAAGTTTGATAATTAATTAGGCTCCATATACGACCACTAATAATAAAATCACTGGTTCTAGGTATGTGTACTTTTTTCCATGATTTTCATCAATAATGAAAGATTCGCCAAGATTTTATAGAATTTTCATATAATTGAAAAATAATCACCAATTAAATTTAAAAAATTCCTACTTAAAAATAAAAAATTGCCAATATAAATTTATTTTTTCCCCTTAAACTAATGTTCGATTCGCCAAAATTTTATACTTTTCTCTAAAGGGAGGTTTCTTAAAGTTATCCCTAGTTACCACATGCTGAAAATAATAGAGATCAAGTAATACCTGGGCAGTCGCATGTGGCAGTATGCATTAGAGGTAAAGGTTTGACGTCATGACTAAAAAGGAGTAAAACAAAAGCAAGAGGAATTAGGAGAGGGACCCACAAAGAAATTGCACGGCACACAAAAATCAACCCAAGGTGTACAAAGAGAAGTACTTAGAGACCAAAAAGCACTAGGAGTTGCAAAAGAACAAGGGAATGCAAGGTAAACTCCAAAAAAAGAATAATAGTAAAGAGAAAAATATTAAAATTGGAAAAGTGATAGAAAAGCAATTAAAAGATTGTGACTGGAAAAAACTACAAAGAAACACAAAAGTAAAGGGAACCGGACCCTAATATTGGCACGTTATGAAGACACTAGTAAGAGAAGGCACTCAATATTCTCAACGAAGGACATATGTGGGAAAAAGACCTTAAAGGAAAAGAACTCATACACAACAAGCCTTCTACACACGGCACGTGTAAGGAAAGCAACGAATTGAAGGAGGTTGTATGCCACAGAGCCACTGTACATTGAATGGGGGAAGAAGGAAAAATACAGGTGAATTGTACGCATGCACCTAAGTAAGGAGGAGGTTACGCATATGAGCAAGGAACATAGTTGGTATGCCAGACCATGCAGAGCATACTCATCTTGTCATACGTAAGAGCACAAGCATTATGCAGTTAGTACATATGTGGATAAGAGTGTGCAAGAGTGTATACAAAAGGGAGCAGAGGAGGTCATACATATAGAAGTGTTGCACATGCGGTAACCAGAGCGACGACATCACAAAGGAGGCACAAACACACATGTATGAGCAATAAGGGGTGTAGACACAGGTCCTAACAGCACTGCACATTGCAGCAAGAGTAGTGATAAAAGAAGTATATAATATGGTCAACATTAATTTTGGAAACCCTATGGAGGGTACTTTGAAGTTAGTTATAAGAGGACTAGAGTAAGCAGAAAAACAATAAAAGACACAATTGCAACCTCAAGCAAGAATAAGGATAGTAAAGGCAAGATGGATGGGGTTACAATGGCAAGTGTCACATTTGAAGGGGTCTCTAGTATAGAATACAAGAACTAGTGGGAAGGCACAACAAATGAAAATCATCAATTGAAGGTTGCATTGCAGACGGCTAAGTATCTGTACAAAACTGTCATCACATCTTATTCCCCTAAGGATTTCACCAAAGTGTTGGAGGTACCAGACAGAGGAGCACGACCAAAGGAGGCGAGTGCATACACCTAGACAATGGGTACGGATGACAGTTGTATGGACCCCAATAGCATAGATGTTGTTCATACGGGCCATACAAATGGCAACAATAGGGTTGGCACAAAAGCCCTTGGCAAAGCTTGTACATGAGAAGCTCCTATAGTTGGCAAAGTTCATACAAGTGGAGCCCCTACTGTTAAAGAAATTTGTACTACATGTATAACCAAATTTTGCACCATAGGCATAGTTCATACAAAGTATAGGAAGGCATGTACATCGTACAACACCATTACACATGAAGCTTGTACACCTAGGAGGGGAAATTGAAAATTAATGGAAAGATTGGCATACTCAAAAGGAAGCAAAGGGAGATAGCAGTTGGTAGTCGGATGGAAGTTAGTAGAGGAGAGATGGCATCGGAAAAAAATCAAGAAAATGATGTGCGCCATGGAGTTTCATGTGGTCTTGAAGGTGCTAATTTGGTCTTGCTACCCCTCGACCCCGTTGGGGGCACTTCCCCAAGACCCTTGCAAGGGGCATTGCTCCTTGACCTTGCTAGGGTCATTGCCCCCAAACCCTCCCTTTTTACTTTTGAGGTACACTACAACTTCGAGAATCTACACTTTTATCATTGGTCTTTCTAAATATTACTTGATGTTTACTAGTCATTTGGAAGATGACGTTTTCTTTTTGGGGGAGATGATCTAGGCAACAATTATGCTAGGAATAGTTAAATAAGACTTTTTTTAGTTAATGTAATAAAACATCATTTATGTGGCATATCAGTGGCGTTGTGTAATGAACCCTTTTTGGGGGTCATTGATTTTTTTACAACTTTGTATCCTTCTTGCCATATTTTTCTTGATTCTCTCTTTTGCTGCCTGTCAGGGATCCCTTTGACTTCAACACTGCCATGTAGGTGCTATGGTGTTTGTTGTTGTTTGAATATAGTCCCACTAATGAACCATTATCTGATGCATGTAACGTTGAATTGATCCCACTGCTGATCCTTCCTTTGTCTACCAACCGTTCTTCAGTATCACCTTAATCTGAGAGTGCCGCATCTATTTTGATAATGCAAAAAAAAATATTTGTGTAAGTTTTCCTGCTGAGATCTATTGCCTTCTTTCCTGTTTGAATCTCCCCTTTATTTATATGAATGTTTTATACTTCTAATAGACACACCTTTTGTCTCTTATATAATCAAGTAAGATTAATTAGGTCTTGAATATAATATCATTGTTTATTTCAAATTATAGATTATTTTTTAATAATTTTATTATATTGATAATATATAATTGGTTAATGATATATCATTATTATGTAATATTATTCTTATAATATTAATTATATTAATAAGGAAGTCATGTATTTTATTATTGTTATTTTTTTATTAATAATTATATAATATATTGTATTATTATATTAACTATATAAATTATTTTTGGTATTAACAAGACTATTATAATATTATATAATCTTAGATATTATGATAAATTATAACTATATCATTATTAAACATACCCTAAGATCATTATATCAAATAATGATATATATATATATATATATATATATATATATATCACTTATATTTAATATTATTTATATATATATATCACTTATATTTAATATTATTTATCTTATTTATTATAATTTAAATGTGATAATAATTAGATATATTATCATCTTATTGATTTACATTGTAATTATAACATTTATTCCTTATATATATTGATATTTTTTATTATGAATAATAATTTCATTATATTCATATAATTAAGTAAAATAAATCATAAATATTTATAGTTTATTAATATTATTTCTTTAGGAATAGTATATGAATTATTATTATATTTTATCCCATAATTATAGGATTCTCTTTAGGAGGGGTCATGACAAGTCCGCCCCTCTTGAATTTTCTTGTCCTCAAGCAATAAACATTTTCATATTTGTTTCACCTTATATAATGAAATTGACTACTAGATTCTATTCAAATTTTTACTTGTAATATTACTTCGTTTATTCTATAAAAGAGTCATATATGTAGTATGCATCTGAATGCAAAGTATATGCATGAATGTATGAAGACACAAAGCAAACACGAAGCATGCATGAAGTAGACGAATGTAAACACAAAGCATACACGATGAAGAAAGATGATGCATGAAGACACGAAGTATACACGATGTAGACACATGATGCATGAAGGCACAAAGCATACACGATGCAGACACATCATACACTCCTTGTTGATTTTCACAATGAAGTAGAGTAAAGGAATGAAAAATATACTTCCCCAATACTCCTTTTGGTCATGGATCCTGCAAACACAAATAATTATTAGTATATAATAACTCTAAAGAAAGATGAGTCTTGTGATGATTCCTTCCCTTCTTATTATGATCATCTTGAGATGGTAGATTTACGGTGCAAAAGGGCGCGTGAAACAAGCTACAAGTGGTTCGCTGGAGGATATCCGTCATGTGCTCGAATTTACTCCACCTCTCCCTCCACCCACTCCCTACCTTAGGATATCATAATGTGGTTGAGAAGATTAATCTAATGAACATAATTATTTGACACAGGAATCTTTCTCTCTCCTTATTACGATCATCTTGAGATGGTAGATTGACGGTGCAAAGGGCACTTGAAACAAGCTACAAGCGGTTCCCTGGAGGATATCCGTCAGGTGCTCGAATTTACTCCGCCTCTCCCTCCACCCACTCCCTATCTTAAGAGATCATGACGTGGATGAGAAAATAAATGTTAAATTAATGAATAGGAATCTTTCTCTCTCCTTATTATGATCATCTTGAGATGGTAGATTGATGGTGCAAAGGGCGCGTGAAACAAGCTACAAGCGGTTCCCTGGAGGATATCCGTTAGGTGCTCGAATTTACTCCGCCTCTCCCTCCACCCACTCCCTATCTTAAGAGATCATGACATGGATGAGAAAATAGACCCCTATGTACTATCTAATTATATGGCTTTCCCTTCTATCATAATTGGTTAAATTCTTTCTTTTTCCATTGTCTATTGTTATTAGAATACTAGGATGGTCTTGTTTATGCAAAATCCACTGCACTCTCTATCCCTTAATTCAATATTATATTTCATTCTTCATTTTTCATATATATTTTCATTTCATTTTAACTAGAATCATTGATAGACTATTCAACATTCTTCATAATAATGAATGTGTCAGTAATAAGAAAGACACTATCAATTATTTCATCACAAAATATGCACAAAATACATACCTTACCTCATTACCTTTATGAGTTGAAGTGGTGATGAAGTAATCTTCATATCCACTTAATGTCTTCCTTTAGTTTAATCCTTTCCTCAACCCCTACGGATAGCAGTTTTGCAAGCTTGCTAAATCTTCAATGATTCTTCCCTAAGAGCCTTTAGTGAAATTTGATTCTTATTGCATTATGAAAAATAAAATATATATTGTTTTGTATTTCATCATTTTCATATAAATAAAATAATCTTAAAATGGAAATATACTTACCTCAAAGATGCATATGTCTTAATAGAATCTTTCCTTTTGTGTGTTATATAAACTTCATTTTTCATATATACATATTGCTATCCCTTTTAAGGAAGTCATTATAGATCTTCTAAATTTAGGAGTAAATGAATAGTGATAATTACCATTTATTTAACTCATCATGTAAACAATTTTACTTCAGAGATATATATTAAAATTATTATAATAACATGCCAAAAATAGATAAGAAATTAATTTTACCTCTTTTGCGAGCAAGCTCAATTTCTTACCTTTTCTATTTCACGATTTGTGAACCTTCCTAGATACGCCTTCTCATTTTGGGAAGCTCATTTAGGAAATGATAAAATATTTTCATAATTTCAAAAAAATTCCTTTTGACAATATAACATTTTGTAATTAGAAAATATCAAATTAAAACAAACATTACAATTTCTACTTACCTGAGAGACATATCTTTTATTTTCTGATTCCGCCATATCGGGAAGTAAATTCATTCACCCCTTCTGATTATATGATTAGGGTTAGGTATTACGAGTACTTAATTCTGTGCAAAGGGTTGTATATACCCAATTGACATAGAAAGTTTGATCATTCCAATTTTCTTCTGTCATTGTTCCATGATTACGCCAATGTATATAACTGATGTAAGAGTTTTATTTGTTGGATAGTCACCAATGAATCTTAATCTTGCAGCTGAAAATAGCAGGATTAGTATTTTGTGATAAAACCATAGCTTTTCGGTTCATGGCTGCCTAAATATGGTTCTTACATAATATAATTTCATTTTCAATCGCACTACAAACCATGATTTTCACATGCATTGCACTGATAATAATAATAATCCTTACTCTTTCCTGAGCATAGACTATAGTGTGGATTTGCATAAAGTTTAGATATTTGAAGCATCAGATGATCGGGATGATGTTTGGAATGGATTATCCATCTTTACTATGCCCCTCCAGAACTGCTCTAATTTCTTTCATTTTAAATACACTCAACAACTTCACATGATTCTCAACATACTGCAAGAGTGTCTCTACCACCCGCTTTCCTCTTCCAGTAGCCATCTTAACTTATCTCCTCAATTTTAGCAAAATCTATTTAGGTTTAAAGGGTTGTTTTTCTTTTTCAAAAACTGTCTTAATACTTCATCATTATCTTGTTCCAAGTTTTATATGTAAATGGTATGAAAATTATTCAGTACACTCCTTTGGTCTTTGTTCCACATCTTTATTGTTAATTGTAGATGTAAATGTTAGTGTTCATGCCGCCTTGAATGCTGATGCATAGTCCTTTGTACTTAATGGTGTAATTGTCCATGAGGACGTTGTTCTTATAATTATCGATATTCATCATTGTGTAATGTAACCATTGGTGCTCGTGCCGGCTTAAATGCCACAACCTCAATCTTCTTTTGCAATGGTTTGATCAAACATTTTTGGACTCAACCAAAAACCCAAGTCCTATAACACACACCTGCAATACATCAATTACTTAGATCTTTTGATAGCTCCAAGCTCATAATATACAGAACACTAAAGAACCGCTTGCAGGCTGGCACATTCCAAGGGATTATCGAGATTGTGGCACTTAGCATTATTTATCACCGCATCTTTTGATTTTGCTTCTGACATTATGCAGCCGTATATATTTTCTTGAATTTGGTGATTCAATAATTTTTTTTTGCATTGTCTATCTTTTATTTATCAGTACACATTTCCTTTTGTACTATGGTCACTTCTTTAATTCACGTCAGCTCTTGAATATATATGTATGCATATTTCTACTTCTTTTACTCGCGATACTTTCTTTGACTCATTTTTCAGTCATATTCTTCTTAATTTTTGTTATCCATCTGCTGACTTCTTAATGCTTATTCTTTGAACAATCAACCTGTTGGATAACTTAGCGCTAATGCTTCATGATACTATGGGATCTATTGAAGATTAAATGAAATGCCAATACTAATATTTGGAATCTCCTATTATCGTATTGAAAAGGAAAGAGATTGCCTACTATGCTTAGACATTAAATTGACTCTGCCGAGATGTTGAATGCAATGAATGGCACCCATAGGGACACATTATCCCTGAGAGCTAACGTACAGGAAATCCAAAGAATCTGCACAACCAATAAAAATTATGTAAGCATTTGTTTCAAACTTTGGATTTCTATAGAAATCACCACACAGAGACTTCACGTTTCAACTCAGGCTAGGCATTTAGTTTCAACTCGAACCAATAGTTCATTGTTCTACTCAGATAGTAATGACAAACATTAATGTTTGTCCAACCAGTAAGGAAGCGAAAATTCATATATCGGTTTTGGACTATAGTGGATGGCATCAGGCGATAATTTCCAGTTCCAACGCTTTAATAGAAGGTATCAACTATAACCAATTAGGGAAACATTTCCTCACAATGCGACAAAAATAATTTATGTTGGGCATATTATAAAGGAGGCACAAATTCATTAACTCATATTATTATTATTATTATTATCACTGATAACGATGTGATGCTATTCCCAATCTGCGATATAAACTTTCCAGTCTTAATATCGATTCTATTACTGTGTCTGATCTTGGTCCTTAAACATATGCACTTATCTTTCCAGATATTTCTTATAGCGATATAATGATCTGCTACCCTTGACATATGGTGATGAAAATACAAATATATATATATATATATATATATATATATATATATATATATCGCTTATGCCAATACAATGCTATTTCTGATTTGTCTTTATGAATCTGGAACAATGGCACTAAATTTTTTATTTAACTTGATGTAAATGCAACTGGCTTGAACAAGGCCAATTGCTTAATAGAGTGATCCAATAAGGATATATAAAAGAAGCAAATGATGCAATGAATTTGGTATTCTAATAAACGTTTCATAGGCTGGCAGGATGCTAGCTCTAATACCACTTGTAATGAACCCTTTTTGGGGGTCATTGATTTTTTTACGACTTTGTATCCTTCTTGCCATATTTTTCTTGATTCTCTCTTTTGCTGCCTGTCAGGGATCCCTTTGACTTCAACACTGCCATGTAGGTGCTATGGTGTTTGTTGTTGTTTGAATATAGTCCCACTAATGAACCATTATTTGATGCATGTAACTTTGAATTGATCCCACTGCTGATCCTTCCTCTGTCTACCAACCGTTCTTCAATATGCACCTTAATCTGAGAGTGCCGCATCTATTTTGATAATGCAAAAAAATATATTTGCGTAAGTTTTCCTGCTGAGATCTATTGCCTTCTTTCCTGTTTGAATCTCCCCTTTATTTATATGAACGTTTTATACTTCTAATAGACACACCTTTTGTCTCTTATATAATCAAGTAAGATTAATTAGGTCTTGAATATAATATCATTGTTTATTTCAAATTATAGATTATTTTTTAATATTTTTTATTATATTGATAATATATAATTGGTTAATGATATATCATTATTATGTTATATTATTCTTATAATATTAATTATATTAATAAGGAAGTCATGTATTTTATTATTGTTATTTTTTATTAATAATTATATAATATATTGTATTATTATATTAACTATATAAATTATTTTTGGTATTAACAAGACTATTATAATATTATATAATCTTAGATATTATGATAAATTATAACTATATCATTATTAAACATACCCTAAGATCATTATATTAAATAATGATATATTATTATACGTATTTAGATATATACTATATATATATATATATATATATATATATATATATATATATATATATATATATATATATATATATCACTTATATTTAATATTATTTATCTTATTTATTATAATTTAAATGTGATAATAATTAGATATATTATCATCTTATTGATTTACATTTTTATTATAACGTTTATTCCTTATATATATATATATATTGATATTTTTATTATGAATAATAATTTCATTATATTCATGTAATTAAGTAAAATAGATCATAAATATTTATAGTTTATTAATTTTATTTCTTTAGGAATAGTATATGAATTATTATTATATTTTATCCCATAATTATAGGATTCTCTTTAGGAGGGGTCATGACACGTCAGTTGATGATGGTTGGAGACTTAACCAAATATTTTTGTATGGAGTTTGGAGCAAGTGAATGGGAGCGAATATTGGTATGGTTGACTATGCAATACCTTGGTACAATCAATAAAGTAATATTCTGCCAATTAAATGTGTGATAGTTTGGTCATTTAATTGTTTTGTGCATTGTTATTTATTCTGTTTTAGATGATATTGTCGAATGATAATAGTACTTGGTTTGTGTGATAGCTACTTCCATATCTAGCATATAAAGACTTCCATATATGGCATATGAACACTTCCATATCTAGCACATAACAATATACAATGTTCATTGTTCAATATTCATGTATTTAGTATTTGCAATTTTGCTATTTTACATTTGACATATATTTTCATAACTAGTATTTCAAGTACTATAGTATAGTGGATACTATATACAACACCAACCAACCTAACATCAACCCCAAACTTAGGCCTTTTGTTCCCATATCCCCCTATCTCCAACCGGCAGTGGAACATTGGTTTTTGCCTTAGTTACCGATTCGGGATATGAATCCGATTCGGGCACGTGAATCGGATCCGTGGATTCGTGATTTTTTTTTTCCCCGATTAGGATTCGTGGAAGATTCGTGAATATATATATATATATATATATATATTACTGATCTTGCCCAAACTCCAACTAGTAACAGATATATATATATATATATATATATATATATATATATATATATATATATATATATATTACTGATCTTGCCCAAGCCCCAACTAGTAACAGATATATATATATATATATATATTTATTTCTCTCATTTATTAGTATATATAATGCATAGAAAGGTCATTTTAGCACTAGAAAGCAAAAAAAAATATTTAAAAAAGTCATATTAAATAACTTACTCACTTAAACCTGTCGATCCTTGAGGATTCACACTGGATCCTTGAGGCAGGATCCTTGTTTTACATAGTGGATTCGTCCGGATTCGTGGGCCATGAATCTGGACGAATCCACTGTGTAAAACAAGGATCCTGCCTGGATTTGCACGAATCCAGGCACGAATCTGGATCCGGATCCGGCCTCTAGGGAATGAATCCGGTAACTAAGGTTTTTTTCCTTGAAATGAAGTTGAAACCAAATTGCAGCAAAAAGGAAAATTTCCACAAGAAGAAATAAACTCAATGATGCCTCTAAAATGAAGATTTAAGTTCTTTTAAAGAACTTATGGAAGTTTCTAGAGAAAAAGAAAACATTTAACATTTTAAAATATATTTCTACTGCCACTGGCTGCCCCATATGAAGCAAAATAAATTTAGTTTCTAGTTTTTCATTTCATTTTCCCCAATTTATTTAATTTATTTCTAATAAAGTCAGCTTTAAAATATTTTACTTCTAAATAAAAAAGCATAGTTTACTTTTTAATAAAAAGCAATATTTCACAATTAATATGTTTTTCAACATTCTAAAAATGTTTGAAGTGTTATGTATGCTCGATGGATCACAAAAAGCAGAGCAGCACAAACATAGACAAACTTCTTTAGAGGATATAAGTTTGGAGGCTTTAGAGGATTAATAGAGAATTTCTTAGCCTCTAACTCAATGAAAATTCTAGTAGATTTTCTATGAACAAATCACTTAGGCCTGTCAAAATTATTACTAATAATTCTATTTATGTTTTGCGCCCTAACTTCTTCATGGGTTGTGTAGAATCAAAATTTCTTTTACGGATTCTGATCTCACAAAAGCATTACAAACTATCAAATGGGAGCAAGATTCCTATCAATAAGGATATTCATTTCAAATTCTTAGATAACGGAGGCTTTAGTTTGTTTCTTATTCCCTTGGATCTTGAAGAAGGGGAAATCCTGAGTCCCTCTATCCCCTTGTGTGCTCATCCCGTTCATACCCTTTCTTAAGAATCCAGCCCTAAGCCGTCTATGAACCCTTGCTCCAGTTCCTATCTCCCTTACCCAGTCATGCATCTTCCTCTTCTATACCCTAGGTGAAGAATCCTACTAATTCGATCTAATTCAGCTCCAATTTGGTTCTACCCAAAGAACCCTCTTAGAAGAATAAAGGTTTTAAATCTGAGATAATTTATGACTTTGCTCAAACCACTTTTAGTTGCCTATCCAACCCCTTGTCACTATTGGAATGGCTTGTTTCTTCCCCTATGGATTTGAATGTCAAACCCATGATCTCTATTTTACCCCCTTAAGCAGTGCTTCCCTCCCCTTCCACCAAGGTCCCCCATCTCGCCTCCCCTCCTTTCCAACTTAAACTACCTTCCTGCCTCACATATTGATAGTCCTCCTTCCCCTTCTGGCTCCTCTCATTTTAGCAAGTCCTCTACTGCCTCTTCCTCCTATTTGTTTTCTGCTCTTTTATTCCCATTATTTCACTCTTAGAATACGATTCAAAATCCCATCTTGATTCCTTCTCCAAATCTTCCTTCTTCAACATCCAATCTTGTATCTCACTCTGCTGCTCTTTCCACAGTCAGTCAGGTAGATTTTGTTCAAAAAAATAATTCTTCAAATCAGAATACTAAAAAGTCACTAGATCCATGATTAAATTCACCAGATAGATGCCCAGACATCCATCAAGCTCAGAGCATGAGCACTAGCAACCGCAATAAGATAGACAAGTCAGATAAAAATTATTGTATAAACTTTGAACTCATCTTTGATCTAGCTTCAAAATCTTCTTTCTATGATAGTTTCATCGATGAAGATCTTTCTTAGAATTCAAATTCTGAATTAGAAGATAAAAATAGTGAAGACCCAATATTGGAGTAGAGATGGTAAAATTTTGTAAACGGATGATTCAGAACCAAAAGATGACTAACCCTATCCATATAGTCCGCAAATTCAATTTTAATAAAAATTATATGATATCCAAACTACTAACTATTAAATTTTAATAACAAAACATTATTAGATTTAAGAATAATGTAAATTCTTCTCAGATAGACTTTATTAAAAAAAAGTAACAATAGAGCCATATGATTGTGATAGGGAATGTCAGAGGGTCAAATTTCGACTTCAAAAACATAAATCCATTTATTATCAGTATAGAATAATAATTTTATATATTTGTTGAGTAACTTTACTAGAACCAAAAATATTAAATGTTTCCTTAACGTATCTCATTATTCAAAAATGAGTTCCAAATAACTAATAACTTACTCTCAATTAATGAAAACAATAATCAATTTAAATGCCAAAACAATTTATCTAACATCCTCTATTAAATCGCCTAAAGGAGACATGTTTTTCCATTAGACGAATATTATATGTATTCTGTCTATCTATGAACTTGGTCAAGTTGTGTTGAGTTTTGCAGCTACAATCAGCATTCCTACAGATAAGGTGAGGGAAGAACTCTTATTCACATTGAAGCAGTACATTTCTGTCAAATGAAAGGACTAGGAACAAACAATCTCTAGTAATATGACTAAATTATAATATTCAAATAGCTTTTGTAAATAGAGGTATGCCCTTATAACTTTATGTAAAAGAAGGTATGCCTCCTTAAGCCTTGTATATTCTGGATTTTGGATTCTGGACTATAACTTGGGAAAGACTAGAGGTTTTCTTCTCAAGTGCCCACACTGAATAGAGATTCTATATAATTAAATTTAGTTAATAAAAATTAGTTGGCCTCAGCATTTTACCAATAAAAAAAGCCAATATTCCACTCTTTATAAACAAAGTGACTTGTTGGGTTGCATGCCTCAACTATTTTATGGAATGGCAACATTACAATCCCATGTGTCCAACAGTACTTGTCCTCAAGTGATTTGCTATTGTATTACCTGGATCCCAAACAAGTTGTATAAACAACTCTGCATCACTCTGATGCAATCAACATGGCTGAAAATCGTAACTTAGTCACTCTGAAATATTCCCACTGTTTTGCTGATAATCAATGAAATCAAAATTCTAAAACTATTATCTATACACAACTTCTATAGTTGTCGTAACAACAAGAAATTGATCAACAATTTGTTGTATGTTTTCTTTTTTTTATACTTGGTTGTCTTACATACTCCAAGCTGCCTATTGAAGATGCTTCAGAGATAGGAAACTCCACATGGGATGTCATACTCAAAAAGTCTCTTGCGTCAATATCATATCCATCAACTTGTGAAACTGCCCACTCAATCTCATCATGATTGTGTATAACCTCCATCATCCTTCCTACTGTGACTGCTAATTCTCTGTCTACAAAAGACTTGACTACTATCTTCTTCTCATCCACTATGAATTCCAGCTCCATCTGCTAGAAATCCTGAATGTACCTCCCAAGAGATGACAATAGTTGAATTCATAATATGACATCGAAAGCAATAACCACAATCACTGTAATGTCCCCTTTCTAGCATTCATAGCATGATGTTGCCGTTAGCCTATTTCCCCACAGTCCTGTAGGCTAACTAAGACATTAAAGGGGCTTAGAGGCCATTTGGCCTAGACAGTTTCAGTTGCAGGTCTTTCTGAGGGGTTCTGAGGCAACTTTGGGCATACTTACTATTTATAGTAAGTCATCTTGGACATGGCCGGACATTCAGTCACAGTGGTATGTCGATGGTAATTGTTTAAAATCGACAGGAAGACTTATTTATCATTGATAAGATTTGTTATGCATTGATAAAGCCATTTTATAAAGTTAAATTTAAATATTTAACTTTATTAATGCATAGACTATAGTTTGTGGGAAATATTTAAATTAAAAGAGTTCCCTTTATTTTTATAACACATTGGAGACATAAGGTACATAAAGGGAGTTATGTTTTATCCCACATTGAAAAAACGAAGGATTGAGCTTTTGTGAGAACACTATAAAAGAAATGGAAGAGCTTTTTTTTTGTATGCTTGGATGAAGATTAATGTTATGTTGTTGGATATCTGATTATCGGGCTTGGAGGACAGAATCCCTCTTTGCTAGCATTCTCTTCGCTGTTGGAAGACACAGTCAGGAGGATCAATGGTGTTTTCAGTTCAGGAAACACACTGGGTTTCATTTGGGGCGTTCGCATAAAGAAATTTACAAGGGTTTGAGGTGCAGATCTGAAGTTAGTTATTGCTATAGTGCCGCATGAACAGTATTTTGCTACATTCGGCATGAACAGTATTTTGCTATAGTACAGCGTGAACAGTGTTGGTATCAAGTTTACTTGTTTTTCCGGTTGATTAAAAGTTTGGAAGGCTGCCGACTACATCTGCAAAATACTACGGCAACTAATTCCAGGTTTCTTCTGTCAAATTTTGATACTTTGCATAATAATTGTTGAGTACAAGTCTGAATAGTTGTTGCAGCCTTTAAGGCAGCTGTAAGTGCACATCTACATTTAAAAATCGCCCTTTATCAGCAGATTGAAAGAGTTTCCAGGTTTTTCATATATTGTTGAATGTGTGCCAAGTGTTTGTGAAAATGTTATGATGTGTATTATGCATTTTAATGTCACTTCATAGTTGTTCGTAAATCTACTCATTGGAAAGCAATTTATTGAGGAAATCAGCTTTATGAGTTTGCATACAAAGTGTTTGACAATATTCCTTAAGTTAAATTTCTACAAGTCAAAGTTCAAATCAGGGGAGGATATTACAATCACATAGAAATTGCCATTGATGTTGTAGTCATCAAACTCAATCTTTGTCTATAGTACCCTCTTTTTGTGTCTCATCTTAAATCCATGAGCCATCATTACATGGAATCTAGAAAAATTGTCCAGTAGAAGTCCACACTTAAACGCCAAACTATCACTCACAAAAGTATGTTGCACCCCTAATGACCAAACATGTCTTGTTGTCCATTCACAATTTTCTTACCTTCAATGGTTGACACTTGGGCATTCCTAGAAGAAGGACAATGGTTACATGTGTTAAGGTTGTGTTGTCTAGTTCTTCATTGGTGCTCTATGAAGTATCATTGTTGAATACAACTTCAGTATAATACATTATATCTCCAATAGGCATTTTACAGGGAAAATGTCATTGGTAGTGTAGTCACCAAACTCAATGTCCATTTGTGGTATCATCTTGTTCCATCTCATCTTAAATCCATCAACCATCATAACACAAAATCCTAGAAAATCTTCCAATGGCAATCCATTTTGATCCACCAAACTATCACTCAAAATTCCGAGTTGCACCATTGTCCATGGAACATGTCACTTGCAGTCCACTCACAATTCCTCTTAACTTGAATGGTTGATAATTGAGTATTCCTAGAAGTAGGGAAGTAGCTACATGTGCTAAAGCTTTCTTATCATGTTCTCCATTGCTACTCTCTGAAATATCACCAAAGGTGTCACCATTGTCGGATATATCATTAACATAATAAATCTCACCTTTCTAAGGCATCTATACATGAGCAGTCATACATGGTTCTTGACGAGGCAAACACAACTTATGAAACACATTCTTGGTCGTAAAATCTAACTTATCTTCTTCCCTATTTCGTTTGGATGGAATGCTTGACTCCTCTTGAGATGATTTCTTTTGCTTGGCATTTATATCCTCTTGATAGTGCTTATTCTTAAGACTGAAAAAATTCATGTCACATGCCCCCTTAATGAAATTGGAAAGAAATGAAGGATCAAAATCTTTGGCCTAACCCCTAAGAGGCTCTAACAAAATCTCTATAAACCAAGCAATCAGCTTCTTTTCAGTTACATAAAAAATCATTACTAACAACTATCAAAATTCTTAAATGTGTGCATAAACTGTCCCCACCTGTTTCAACTGAGCTAACTCTCTTGAATGTGATTATCAATCCATATAGTCGAACCGCTCTATTAATGAGGTGCAAAACTGATCATATGAAACAAAAGAACCATGACCTTGTGTTACTAATCAGTGCCAACACCACTCATGTGCAGCTCGTTCGAGGTAAGTGTAGCAAACTTGATGGCATATCTCTACCTCATTTGAATTACATCAAGGAAAGTATTCAATTTCTGAATCCAAACACTAGTTGTACCCTTGAATGATCCATTGAAGCTAGGTTCGGATAAATATACTAACCTAATCTGTAACTCAAGTTTACCTTCCCTTGAATCTATTGTTTCTTCTTTGGCTTTGTGCATTTAGTGACGTCCAATTATTCTCTACAAGTGATTGCTGCATGAAATTCTGCCTCCAAGGCTTGATACTTCGCCAAGATCTAAACATCCTCATTATCTTCTTGTGCAGGCCCATCCTCTAGCATAAAAGTAGGCATGAAAGGTCTGGATTGTGATGAACCTATAGTTCTTCTAATAGATTGTGCATTGTTCTCTGCAGCTTTGCTACATTCTTATCTCTCTATTTGCACTAAAGTCTTTCAATCTACTGTGTTATGAACTGATCAACTCAAATAAAATATGTTATCACTTAGCAATCTTAGCATTTTTAAAACATTTGTTTGGGTACTTCTTCACTTGATGATGGTCGTTGATCATTACCAGCCATTCTTGTATTTCATTTTTTCTAGATCATATCCACGTTTTCCACACATGCAAATCAATCCAAATAGGCTTCCAACACTTGTGACTCTGATACGACTGTAATATTTGAAATATAAACAAATTCTATAAACTAGGCCACAATATCCAAAAATTTATTTGCATGTAAAATCCTCGATTAGAGTCCTACATATTATCCCAGAATCAGATGTAACTTTACCAAAAGATGAAACAGTTTTCAGATTATTTTCTGAGTTTAGAAACATAAAACAACCTTACTATATGCTTAGAAATTTTCAGTAATAGAATACAATTTCTCTTACATTTTCTGAGATAAAATAGAGATAGATTTTAGGGCTTACAGATTCAACCTATCTTATAAATACGTGTACCCACGCAGCCTAGTTTTCTCCCCATTTTATTTCTACTAAAGTCACTTTGATAATATTTTACTTTTAATAAGAAGACATTTTACTTTTAATTAAAAACCAATATTTCAATTTTTATAAACAAAGTGACTTTCTGGGTTGCACACCTCCTTAGCAATTTTATTGAATTATTGTATTAGATGGGGAGATTACTGCTTCGTGGAATGATAAATCGGACTTACTCACGAGGCCATCGACCAAATCAACACCATCAATGCCATTCTCCAAGCATGCATTATATTCTAAACACTAAACATCACCTCAATCAAATGAAAATTCATCCAATGTAGGATCCATATGTTAAAGTGCTGATTGCATTGTTCAATGAAGATATGTGCCTCATCTGCAATGGATTTGTTAAACAAATCACTCTCTCCATAGGCTCGGTTTGAAAGTCACACCCAAAGCCACACATGTTAACATTATTGGATTAAGATAAAGGATTGTCAAAAGTCGTGTTGAAGTCACCAAACACTTCATCTGAGAGTTTTCTTCCCCGTGATCTTCATCTAGTAAATACTTGTAAACCTCACAAAAGGAAGATCATAGAAGTCATCAGTCTTAGAATTTTCATCAGATAAATCTGAAATTACATCAAATGTCATTGTTATTTCCTTTACTTCATGCACAATCTCAATCATAGTAACATCATCAGATAAATCTGAAATTGCATCAAATGTCGATGTTATGTCCTTTTCTTCAGGCACAATCTCAATCATAGTAGCTGCATGCATGTCTAGGGAATCATTTTAAAACTATCACAAAATCCAGATGTTTCAAGGCACCTTCTACATGTTTGGCTCTTGTCACTGTCTTAAGATACCCTTTAACATCGAGGTCCTTCATTAGAATAGAGACTTCTTTTCTACTCAAATATAGAGCCATCAGCTATAGACATCTTTACAATTTTGCTATGCAACTCACAACTCTATCGGCTGCCAGGTTCACAAGCTTTCATACCTCTCCAATGTCCAGCCTTGTATCTAATTCTATGTTTTTTGATAGAAATTGATAGGACTATAGAAGTGTTTTTACTCAATTTTCACATCATGATGTTGCATAGTTTGAAAATAACATTGCATAGAAAGAGTTTAAACTTTAAACGTATACTTGCATTCAAATCAACTAGGAAACAATTTGCAGATCTGGTAAACATGCCAAGAAGTAAATAGTTTTAGTTTTTGGTCAAATCAGCAACTAACTCAAACTCCTTGTAATATCTTTGGAAACACAAGTGATCATACATAAATTTTATACTCAGGAAACTCCAATTTCAAGAGCAGATTGAATCAAAACCCACATGCTATGGAAGAAGTGGAGCCCAATAAATATTGGAGATTTTGCCTTATAAAACCAATGCTTCTCAAATGATACAAATAACCTATCACCGTGAGTCTGAGGCAGTGAAGTTGTTTGAATCAATACCCTTAAGTCAAAATGTCTTCCTCCATGAAATTGGATCAAAACCATGATGTCAGCTATTCTAAAAGAGCACACCAATATTTAAGAAAAGCTCCGAACCTCAATCGACCTTGAACAACAATTCAAGAAGCAAAACCTCAAACCAAAATCACAATACCAGCACCAATACTGTAAATATCTTCATCTTACTCAAACAAAAACCACCTACAAGACAAAACTGCTATAAATCTTCAAACACGAACACCAACAGTTAGGGTGGATCTCTCACAACCAAAACTGGTAAGAAGAGGGTTTCCATCGTCAACTAGTGAAAGAACTCCTGAAGCTCATTCAAGCAGCATAACATTAGGTTGTTAATTCATCTATGTAATGACCCTGACTGGTTCTACTCTGTATGCCGATGAATGCAGAGTTGATTTTTTTTTTTTTCATGTTTTTTCTTGTTTTTGTTTTTATTTTTGAATATATACACACACACGTATATAAATGACAGAGCTGAATAACAACAAAATTCCTAAAAACCAGTTCTGAAATTAAATTCCTATTGTAATTTTACTATATGAGTCCAATAAACATTCTCTAGGCAATTACAAAGACATGGAAACTGTTAAACTCCAGCTTCGAATTGATTTGCAGCACAAATTCTCCAATGCAGGTCTGATTACAGTCCTTTTGTGGGTCTGAGATTGTTGTTTTGATTATAATTAAAACCCTCCAGCTAGCATTTATAACTCCCAGCTTACAGACGCTGTACTGGCTCTACTACAGGCCAAATGCACAAGGTAACGGGCCTGTTTTTGGCGTCCAAACTCCCAGCAGCAATGCACACCAAGCTCGGCGTTGTGTTGACAGGAAAAAAACACACACAAGCTCTTGCATCTAGACTCTTAGTAGAATAGGTCCAACCCCATGTGTCAAGCAGCATTAACGCCTCAAATTTCAAGGGAGATGGCTATGAAATAAACTGCCAAACTGGGCACCAAATTTGCCAACAGTCCGCTCAAGCAATTCACAGATATATGATGCCAATGCAAGAACAATTTCCCTGTTTGCAAATACTTTTGCAATGCCAGAGCACAATAATTATCAGCTCAACAATTCTCAGATATGCAGATTGAACCATGGTAATGAGAATCGCCCAAAAATCGCATGAATCATCGGTTTGGCAATTTGATTTGGGGTTCCCAATTTTTTTTGAATAGTTGAACCAAATCAACGATTTCATCACCATGAATTGATTGAATGGCCAATTCAGCTATTCATCCAAAAAAATCCAAAATTGCCTAAATGAATCGCAAAAAATCAGCCCATACAGCTTGATAAAAGGTCAAGTCAATTTTTTTTTAATAACACAACATTTTTAACAGTTTTTTTTTTGCCATTCCTCTTTGTTTTAACCCTAAAGGGCCTTCTAATTGTTTAGCATGAGTAGAAGAGAAAAGAAAAACCACGAGTTCACAACCAGCAAGAAGGAAGAGCACCAAAGACATCAAAAATCCATTTGGGGAGGCCATAAGATTGCATTGGGAGTATTAAGGAGTCAATAGCAACACTCTGTAACTTATTTGCAAGAGCTAAGTGTTGATTTATTTTTTTGTATGTTAGTGTATTATTCATTTTTTGTTGAATTGTTTTAGTTTTCATTTGCAAATTTTGAATGTTTTTCAGTTTTACTAAATTGTAAAGTAAGCTTTTTTGTTTTGTTTATTAGTTTCAAACTTTGAGGTTTTACTTGGATTTTCTTATTGTAGCAGCCTTAACTTTCATTTTCCACAATGGGTTAAAAAGATGATTGCTGGAAATATACCGAAGATTTTGCCAGAAGAACAAAATTTCAAACGAAATGTATGTTTTGTCAAGATATAAATTCTAGTGGCATTTATAGATTCACATACCACATCGCTGCCTAACAATTTGCACTCAACAAACTGCTGAGGCAAAACACACTTGTTTAGTGGCATTAGAACAATATGAACAAGAGAAAGCAAATAAGAAAAGGCAACTTAAAGGGTTAAGGGCTATTGGCTCCCAAGCTCCCACATTCGCATCTGCATCTGCATCCACATCCGTAGATTGTGTTGGAGAATGTTCTTCCAGGCCTCCTTTTCGTCCTAGTGCTAATGCTCATGCTAGTGCTAGTCGTTCTTATACTGAGATTGAGTCCAACCTATTGCAGCCTAGACTACAGAAGAACAGATTGAATAGTTACTTTGTGGCCCGAACTACTCTTGGCTCACAATCCACGCTCGAGGGCATGAGTTTGAACAAGGAGATTCATGATGCTGCTAGAAAAGAAATTTCCAAATTTTGGTACTTTTGCAATATTCCATTTATTGCAGCCAGTTAAATGATTCTTTATTATTTGTTTTCTCTAAGTTTAAAGTTCAATTTTAATTATATCTACTTGTTTAATCATAGAATCACTTTACATAATGATTTGTCATCTAAATTTCTAATCATGATCAATTTGTGATAGGGTTCTTTATTGGCAAAACAAAATAGATGCGGTTACTATTTGTAGACTAGGCTTTAAAGCCCCAATTGAGGCTGAGTTGAGTGGATACCTCTTAGAAAATATGGTAGAGGATATGAAGGTTGAACTTGAAGACTACTGAAAGGAATGGACGTTGCACCATCATGATTGATCCTTGGACGAATAGGAAGAATAGAACACTCCTCAATTTTCTTGTTTCCTCTGGAGGTGATTGATCATTCTACTTTCCTACATGCATTATGAATTGTGAATGGTAATTTAAAAATTTAAATTTTGATTTGTTGATTGCTAATTTGTTGATGATTCATGATAATTCATTGTTTTGTAGGATATATCATGTTCCTCAAATCTATTGATGCTCCCGCTTATAAAAAATGCCACATACTTATGTGAGGTTATTGAGGAAGTCATAGCAGAGGTGGGGGAAAAAAATGTGGTGGAGGTGATGACAAATAATGTAGCAAGTTATGCCGCTATAGGTAACTTTTAACTTTTCAAGTTTTGAAAATAAATTTATTTGAACTTTTTGTAATTCTAAGTTTCCTAACATATTTAAATTTCTAACTAATTTAAAATTGTTGTAGGTAAACATTTGATGGAGAGGCACCCCACTATGTTTTGGTCTCCTTGTGCGTCACATTGCATCAATCTCATGTTGGAGGAAATTGGCAAGCTTGAGTGGGTCAAATCATGTGTAGAAAGAGCCAAATATATATGCAACTTTATTTACAATCATGCATTCTTCCTTAGCACAATGAAGGACTACACAGGAGGCAAAGAGTTAGCTCGTCCAGGCATTGCATGGTTTGCCTCGAATTTCATCACACTACAATCCTTGTTGACATCAAGGGCAAAATTAGGGAGCATGTTTGTTAAGCAGGTGTGGGCTACATCTTCCTATGCTACAACCACTACAAGGGTAGATGTGGTGAATTGCATCTTTGATGAGGATGGATTTTAGAAACTTGCTAAAGAACTCCTTGAGGTAAATTTCTTACAATGTAACATTTAGTAGTAATTATTTAATTGTTTATTGATTTAGTTTTATATTTAAGTTTTGACTCAATTTTTTTTTTACATTATATGCAGGTCACTGAGCCCCTTGTATCTCTCCTACAAACTATTCATAGGGAAAAGCCCTCTATGGGCTATGTATGGATAGGGCCAAGGAGGCCATTAGAGCCCAGTATGCAGGAGTGCAGGAGAAGTATGCCCCTATTTGGGAGATCATTGATAGGAAAAAGCAGAATTAGCTCCACCAATCCATCCATGCAGCAACTTGTTATCTGAATCCAACATTTTGTTTCCATCTTGACTTCAAGGTGGATGAGGAGGTTCTCATCGACCTATATACAATGATCCAGAGGTTGAGTAATGAGGATAGCACAACTACAACCATTGACCTAAACAAATTCAATAATAAAGAAGGGCCAATTTTCTCTAGTAGAATGACCATAGATGCTCGGACAACAATACAACCAAGTAAAAATAACGTATTCTTGAATTTGAAGTTTATGGCTTATAAGTTGTGCATTTTAATGTTTTATTTTGTAATTGTAAAGTTGTAAAGGAGAATAATTATTTTCATTTTCCCTTATTTCAGATAGATGGTGGCAAATGTTTGGGCCCACCACCCCAAGAATTCAGAAAATTACCATATGTATTTTGAGTCCGCCGAGTAACACTTCTAGATTTTAGTGCAGTTGGTCCATGTTCAAGCATATCCACTCGAAGAGGAGAAATAGGTTGTCTTTGCAGAGGTTGCATGCTCTTGTCTTTGTTCATTAGAACCTCTGTCTTAGGATCAAATAGATTTTATGTGTTGGCTCCTCTTCGATCATTCTGGAGGAGATTGATCCAGAATTAGAGCGACTCACTGAGGTTGTGGATTCAGTCTTCACTGAAACAGACCATAAGTGGGTTGACCAGGTAGATAGAGAGGTTGAGGCTGTGGCCATGGCAGAGGAGGCAGCTAAAGCACATTCAGGCACTAGCAGACGCACACATGCATGCAAAGACACAGGCCCTAGTGATGTCCGTGAGCCCATCTTACATGCAAGGGCTATGGCTCAACAGTCCTCTAGGACCTACCTTAAACACCTTTGTAGAAGGCAGACAGAATACTCAAAGGCTGAGGATGAGGCTGCAGTCGATCTTGAGGATGATAATAAGGATTGAGCTAGAGCCTTGTTTTTTTCATTTTGTTTACAAATATTGATAAACATACATTTCAGAACTTCATCTTAGATACATTTATGATTTAATGCCTTATGGATCTTCATCTTACATACATTCTATGATTTGACTCATTATGATCCTATGATTTCTATTTACTTCAGCTACATTTTACATTTTACATGTAATGTATGTGATGGATTTATATTTTATGTTCCTTGTTTATGTATGTTAGCTTCTATATGATGATGTTATAGTGTGTTTAAGTTATATTCAATAAAGGGTGTATGAAATAAATTTCAAATTGTTAAAATCTCTAAATTTTAAGGGTTTTTAAAATTTACTGATTGGTGACCAATTCGATTCCGATTCATGGCCAATTCGTGTTTCAATCCGGCCTTGTAGATTCTGATCCAATTCTGATTCTAGTTACTTTGGATCAAACTCCTCAATTTGCAAATGCGCCCACACTTCACTACCAAAAGTAGCAACTAACCATTAATAGACTTACTATATATAGCAAGTACTGAGACCCTCAAACCCGACTATAAACTCATGAAGGTCATGATGATGAGCTGACCAACCCTAGCTACAGGAGTGTACTAAATTGAGGACACTACAATCTATATCCAAATGCAAGCTCAAACTTTATGAAATAGCATAAAATAACTCCCAAGATGTTTGACCTTTTTTTCAGCTCACGCCAAACAATTTCAAAAAACATTCTCTCCTTCAATCTTGGTGTCACTTGTGGAGGCAAATTATAAATCTTTTGATTAATTAATCTCCTACTTTTGCCTTGGTGTCATATTTGACGTCTAACTCATTTTTATAAATGTGGTCGCTTGCGCCAAACTGAAATAAATACTGATTCATCCCTCGCCCCCACCCCCACCCCCACCGATATTTAAGTGTAACAGCCACCCCATTTGCAAAGCCTTCAACAAGTTGTGTGCCTCATGAAAACATCATATAAATAAAAAGTTACTATAGCTTTTATAGCTGACTCTTAATTGTGGAAAAATGAAGATGTAAACTTATGAAGTCTATGATGAGAAATGAAGTTAGCAGCTGGCACATGTGATCTGATAAAAATGAATGTTGATCTACCATAAAAATATTTTACTGGTTTTGTCTCAATGAGATTTAGCATCAATGATGCCTATTTTATTCCTCAGTTTTTGTAAATCCAAAGTCCTTAAACAAAGGTATCTTTACCCTAAAAAATACCAATATAGAAGCTTCAAAACCATTGCATAGAGAATTAGACTCTTTTAGTCAAGCAATGCTGGTTATTATTCTGATCTTTAGATGCAATCAATGGTATAGAAAATCTAGCATCGTCAACAATCTCTAGAGAAGAATCCAATATAATATCTTTGTCATATTGGAAAGGGGCATACAGAAAAAGATTGTATAATGAATGATATGCAAACATTTCCTTCTTGTCTATAGTATTTAAGCTTAGGTTTTTCAAGCTTCCAACCCTATACAAGATATTCTTGTCCCAGCTGTCTATTATGTCTACAAGCTGTCCATCCATACAGACTCTGGAGAGCTAATTTAAAGAAAGAAACTCTATGCTCATTTCATATCAGGAACTGATTCACATTCATGATACATCTATATTCAATGCATATTGTCTCCACATAAAGATTAGCTTTCACATCAACAATCTCTCAGTACTATTCAGTGTAAGTACGTCTATGATAAGTCAACACCTAGGTTGGGTGTGATCACAAGTGTTATGCCACAATATGTTTCTAAATATGATTAAATATTTGAAGACACGTTGCCTTATTATAACCAAAAGTTTCATTGAACACTGTGCTTTAATTGAGACAGAGGAATAAGTAAGATACTATAATATGAAAAAATATAACAATAGCTCTATAGACTATATTTATAAATTCAAAATAGAGAAGTCCGAGTACATATGATAAACATAAGACTTTTTTTATAGAAAGAGGGAATGCATATCACAGAATCTTTACTGAGAAAACATCAGCACATCAATATATAGTAAAAGTGTATATAAAAAAATCTACAGATTGATTTCCTGAACCATACTTAAGAGTTATCTCCATTTTCTTGCATTACCTTATATCATATCACTTAAATAAGTAGCATATGACTTACATGAGGTAGAAAAAGAATTGCTTTTATATGAAATTCACCAACCATAAGAAGTTAAAAGAATAAAACCTGTCTCCATAATTACAACCTAAAAGTTTTTTTATCTCCATTTTCACGGTACGATTATGATAGCAGAACTGAGGAAATGAATTAAGTTTCTGAGTTTTTAGTAATACACTTACATATCATTACTTGTAGGAACTTCTTCTTGAGCCTGCAGGAACTTTTTCATAACGACATCCCATGTAAAAAGTTGCACGCCCACCAAAGGAAACAGTCAGAGAAATAAAATATGGGCGGTGTTACACTCTAGCATTTCTACAAACGAAGATCAATTTCAATATCAGAAAACAGTGCATGAATATGGAAACTTATGGTGGTTTAACTACCTGTTTCCGTTCAGAATGGGGTCCTGGTAATAGTCTTACAATCTCTTCAATGGAACGCCTGGTGATTATATACACAAGCAACTTCCATCAAAAGAAATATTAATAAATTTCCCATTCACATTTTGATCAAATTTAGTAAATAAGCACTTGAGTAATATAGCATTAAGCACTTAGATTGGATTTGTCACTCAATTGAGCATATGCTCAAATAAAAAAAAATAGTTTAGAAAATTAATAATATTAAAACAGGATAAATATGTTCAATGCAATTTTTTGCAAATTTTTTAATTACAAAAGAGATTTTTGTTTGAGAGCAGAAGTTTCTTACAGAGATATATTTTCATGGTAAATAATTGAGAAACCATAGCATATTCATCAAACAAAGACAGTATTGCAGATAGATAATTAGTGGATAGATGTTCATTTCCGTGCAATCAGTTATGATTTTTTTACCTGTTTCACATGTAATCAAACTCAAAATTCTATTTCGTAATGTAATGTCCTCAACCTAAACTTAATAATACCCTTAAATCTGGAAAATCGATTCACAGATATTACACAAAACATCACAAAAATTACCAAAACTAATTAGCTACTCTTGCATAGATAGGGCTAAATTAAAATAGAACTTTATATCACATCACTGAACATCATTTTTCTAATATGTGCATCCTATTATCAGGCATGATTACAACAGATACATTAATGTATTCAAGCTCCAATTGATAAGAAAAATTCACAAAAATCATTACAGCCAAATACCACCAATGTCACTGTAACATCACAAACTGACATTGTTTGATTTCCAAATGGTAAAGATAGATAAACTATGTTCTGACACAAAATTACTCACAGCAGTATACCCTGCAAGCCACATCTAGAATCACTGCAACCATATTAATGAAGCTCTGAACACACACAATAGGAAACTATTCAAACTACTAAAATCTTGAAGCTCAAATGCAACCTCTACATGAAACTGCTTGATGTGAACAGTGGGTTTTGTCCACTATCCACCTGAAACTCGTGGGTTCCTGCCCACAAGCCTCCAATCCAATGGGCTTTAACTTTTAGTCCACTAAAGAATTTTGTAAAACATGTTCATACAATGAGAAATTGAGAAGTCAAAATGACATAAAATTCCATTTTCTGAAACATTCTGTCTTTATCTTGTCATTGGCCAATTTGGTGGGAAAACCATTATCAGAAATATTGCAAATTTCCACTCCACTCTTACTTTCCAAATTTGAACCTGGTGGAAAAATCATTTATTAGAAATATTTTAATTTCCCACTCTTCTCTTTCCAAATTTTCCTTTGGTGGGAAAACCATTAACTGGAAATATTTTAATTTGCCACTCCTCTCTTGGTGGGAATGTCATAATTAGAAATATTTCAAAGTCCCCATTATGGCACAAAATCCAACTTCCCACTAAGTGCTTTCAAATATTTAATTTAAAATTTGAATGTCCTTTTGAAATTGACAATATTTGGACATTCAAGGATACTAAGCTAATTATTCCACTTCATCTTTGTAATGAGCATTGTTGGCTCACTCCTGACTATGCTGGAAAATAATTTTTTACTTTGGGAGTTCTATATTTTTTTATGATTTTTGCAATTACCAGAATATATAAATAACAGTGCTTTGAAATGCAAAGTAAATGATTATGATTCAAAACCCCAACTTTATTTTGCAATTGATCGATTACAAGTATTTACCATGCTCACACATATGTGCAAATAACTTAATTATTTAAAGAACCTGGTATGGATAAGAGACGTTGGGAATTTGATGAAGAACTAATTTGCAGCAGATGTTCAAACCCATGCCAATGATCAGATTGCAGCCCCTTGATGTAGACTACTGCCAGTGGTTGGAAAGATACATTGTTGTAGAAGAGACACAGCTAGATATGAATTAGATGCTGCCCGACTCATATGCAGCTCCATATACTGCAAATGCAGGCCAAGTAACAATGATCGCAGCTTGTGTTGGGTGTTTCCCATGCCATTTTCAGACTTTCTAAAGGATGAAATAATACCCCATACTGCCTCCGGGTATAGTAGCAATTCAACAGCGCAACCAAACAAGCAAATACATACAGATTTCAGAATCCATCCTTAGACAATCACCTTCGATACTCAGCAGAAAAGCAAGCAAGATTCGTTGGCATTGAACCAAGTCAAAGTGCAGACAAGAACAAAGACATTTCTTCTCAGCTTGAAGATTTATTCTCAAACCCTCATCACCCAATTTCATCATACATTTGCATCACCATTGAACCACAATTAGAGCCTCTGTCTTGAAGGTCTCACTGAAGACCAAATTCAGAAGTTATTTCACTTCCTCAAATGATTGCAAAATTGAAGAATCCGTGCTTTCTGATGGCTGAAGTCGAAACCTGGTTTGTTCTTCTAATAAACTTCATCAATTTCAAAAAGCATAAGTGACATGAATCATGAATTCTTACAAACAATTGCTTTTATAATAAATAAATATGACTTCTTCAGAACACCAAATGAAAGTAGCTTCTCTCGCGCACTTTTCACTAAAAAGCCTTCATCAATAGACTTTTTCGCCTAGAAGGCTTCTTCAACACACTTTTCACTTAAAGGCATTGCTTTGAAGACTTAGGATCATATTCCATGTGAAATAATGATTAATACCCCCACTAGGCACTCAAAAGCAATTTCCAAAACTTAAACTCAATATATATCACTGAAAGTGCCAATATCATCACCGACTGAGTATGGCACCTAGGCCTGCTAGAAATGGAAACCGCCAACATTGACTTACAAAAAATTGTAAGTCGATCACCATGGGTTCTCTAAACATCCTGCCAGACCACGAAGATGGGAATGATGGACTGGCCTAACTGACTACCTACCAATTGCTAAAAATAGGGGACATTACAGTAGTCCCTCCCCGAGATTGTTTGTCCTCAAGCAATTGCGAGAACCAAAGGCACATATCCATCCACCCAGATCCCAAGGAAAAGTGTGAGCAATGTCCCTAGTTCCATCTACAAACTTTTGTGATAATAACTCTATCCATGGAGCCATCCTGAACATACTGCCACCATGCCAACGATAGCGACTCAAACAAACCGGAAATTAAGAGATGGCTCCAATCGTTGACTCCGAACATGTAGTTAGGGAAGATCCTAGGTAACCCTCTCAACAAACCCATCCACAAAATCATTGTGGATAAGCATTGTAGCTAAGGTCTCTACAAACTTTCCCACAAAATGTTGAATACCACAAGAACCCTGGATGAGAGTACCCTCAAAAGCTTTGTATGGTCCCTCTTGCAATTCTGGACTCTCAAGTAGTTACTCCATAAATGACTCTGTGCAGCAGATATTATATGAAGAAGCATCAATTTGCTCCCCTGCAATCCACAGTTTATCCCTCTGAAATTGTGGTACTACCAACAGTCTATCTCTGATCCCTTTGAGAGTATAGAGGATAGGGTACATTCCTTCGTCTTGAAATACTTATACCTAACAAGTAAACCTCTCTCTTTCTTGAACTCTTTCTATTACCAAATGACTTTAACCTGCAATCTATTTGTTGGAATTAATTGAAACACCAAGAACCCAAAACATCATCCATGAGATGTTTTGAAGTTGACAGAGTAATTTCCCTTCCACTTTTCACCCTTCATCTTGTCTTCATCCTTAGAATGCCTCTATTGATGATTAAACATGTGTAATGGTATGGGATCAATCTGATGTAATAACTCTTCTTATTCCTCGAAATATAACCAAAGAAACAATTGATGACTTTACCTTCCATTAATGATGTCAACATCCTCAAAATATTTGTAGCAACACATTCATCTTTCAAATAATATTTGTTAATAAAGAAAAATTCATCCAAATCTTCGACTTTGTTTCCAAATTCAGCATGTTTCTCTTTTGAAACCTCTAACAAGATGGCTTGAAAGTCGTCTTGTTCTACCTTGTTTTTGTTGTCTAGAATCTCAATGGTCGTTCCTTCAACTTCTAGCTCTTATTCTTCATCTTTCTATGGACGCATTTCATTTACTTGATGGTCTTGGATATCCTCCTCCTTTTGATTCTTTTCATCTATTTATTTATCCTTTCTCAAATAGAATTCTTCATCTCCAACCTTCACAAAGTTCCTATCAAAATACATTACCCTTTTGAAAGTTTGAAACCTCCATTGATACTCTTCAAAGATTTTAATAATCTCTTTAACTAGACGCATAGGCCTTCCCATCCATCCTAAATATTCTTGATATGTTGGAAATTCTTTAAACTTCAGATATTCTACATACCAATCAGATATTTTTCTTCTCGTAAACATTGAGTAAAGGAAACCCAATATTAATATCAATCATTTACGCCCAGGAGACTACCAAGATTATGTTCTAATACCACTATGATGGCCTCAACCCAAAATCTAATACTATTGAATCTGGAAAATATACTAAAAAGTATTACACATAAATCCACCATAAACACCCAAACTACTTAGCTAATTGTATGCTTGTAATAATTGTTTTTAGATTATAACTTGCTAATAAGGGATCATACTAAATTAGTTGTATCGAAGGGTTGGGACGGTTGGTATTCTTAACCAACTGGGAATACTATATGTAAGGGATTACCAAGATTGTGGGGGATTATGCCTGATGTAAGATTTCGATACAATTGACAAAAATAATATTCTCCCATTCGATGTGTTTTGTGTTTGCTGTTGTATTACACTCTTGTTATTAATAGATTTTGTTGTTTAACATTAATTAATGGTTATTGTGGTTATCACACACATTTTTCATATAAATATTTTGGCATTGTTGCCTAAAGTTAGAACAAAGAGTTTAGAATAACAACAAGTGGAAGGATGGAGGCATAATGGGCCATACTTTCGACCAGCAAGTACTCATAACCAATAGTGACATCGAAGAGGAGGAAGTAACCCAGGAGGATCAATTGACATGGGACCTCATTTAGGCATGGGACATCACGATAGACGAGCATGTACGAGAGACAAAGCAAAGGGCTCTCTCTACTGGTACAGTACATTTCAAACTCATGGTGAACAGGGTAGTGTATGATCTCCTGGGAAGCCTTCTACAATTGTTGATATTCATACTAGTGGAAGTTGAAAGACAAAAAAAAGCAGCAAAGATAAAACAACGCAGACAACAGATACTACAATAGTACAAAGAGACGAACTAAAGGTTGGAAGAACCCTGAGACAACAATAGGCATCATAACAGTGAATTCTAAAAACTAATGCCCCTCTTGCCAAACAAAGATAGAAGGTGTACTAAGGGGGAAGAATGAACTAAGAAGTAGAAACTACCCTACATAGATCACTTAGAGTCCAAGAGCAGATACAAAGACGACAACAATTGCAATAGGAGGTGGGAAACTCCTTCAACCTCGCCATCCAAAGTCAAAACGTCCAAACCCATTAAGAGTGGGAGGATAGTATAGGAGAAGTACCCTTCTAGAGCATTTCGTCGAGGCATAAGGGAGACAATGAAGAGACCAACCCCCCATCATCAAAATCATTTGTGTACTTGGAGGGAAAACATAAAGAAAAAGAATTTGAAGGGGACATGATGGATCTCTTTGAGAACACCTTGCGGAGAATAGGGAGCTTTACTATATCAGAAACGAAGATAAGGAAAATAGAACCAGACATAGATGGAAAACTCTCACTTGGCAAAAACACTCCAAGAACCAAAAAAGACTTAGGAAAAGTTAAGCCAAATGTTCAAAAAAAAACTTGGGGAAAAACTTGGTAACCTAGAAAACAACGTAAATTTAATTAAAAATACATATTTATTGAAAAATTCAATGAGAAAATGCATCCAATGATTATATTAACGTGAACACAAAAGAAACACGTAGAGTTTAGATATACATATAAGTGCAAACTGGGTATAAAATGGTGCGAAGCCAAATAGTTTATGGTTTCTATTAAACTAGAAGTAAATATAGCATTGTAGTTAGTTTCTATAAAATTAGTTTCTATAAAACTATAAGTAAATACATCATAGTAAATAGTTTCTATAAAACTACAAGTAAATACATCATAGCAAAATAGTTCAAAAGTGAGCTTGAGCAATTTGCTGGAAAGTAATACTTGTCTTGGGCGTTAGCAAGTGGTTGAGCTAAGTTTATCATTACTAAGAAATATAGAATTGAAACCAAGTGATTTATGAGATAAGGTGTTTGTGGGAGATAACATTGTGGAAGGTACACTAAATCTGAAATTTGGCAAAGCCTAGGATTTTTTGAAAACCCCCAAAATCTAGAATCTCCATTTTCACTCCTATGAAGTTGAAAGCTATCTCAAACATCCTGACAATATTTATACAAATATAACTTAAAGTATCAGAAAGGATAACTAAAATGCCATATTTGTACAAATTCTCCTTCCCTTAACCTGAAAAGATGACTAAATTATCCTCTAAATAAGGAATGAGCTTCAAAAATGATGGATTTTTTTCACTTTTACATGCTGAAACAATGCTCCACAATGCTGCAAATGCAAATTGGTATCAAAAAATGACATTTTGGGCATTTAACCTCTGATTTCGCATGGGAATGCCAAAGCAATCAAGATGCTAGAAGTATGTCGTGCAGGTGGTGTGCGTCTAGGAACCATGACGATGCTCACTGTCCTAAACGAAATGTTGTAAACCTGATAGTAGTAGAGAATCTAGTAGAGGAAGTTTTGGCAATCACCAAGTCCTCAACTAAGAAAGCCACATACCTAGAACCACACATAGAGAAAGAAAGGCTAAAGGAAGCTGGAAGAGAAACACAAACAGCAATGGAAAAAGAACACAGACAAACCCATGAGGCCACAAGTACCCTGACTTGGTCAGCATCTGCGACTAATATCATAAAACAGCTATTACAGACTATTGTAGCAATACAGGTCAAAGACCTATTAGAAACATTGCCGAAATTGAAAGTGGCAATCACCAACATGGAGGACATCGATGGTGGGCAAGGAAAGGGCAAGAACACAGATCTTGAAGGAAGAAAGAGAAACACCCAAAAGGACTCCATACTTGCGAACCTAATGTTGCTCACACTTGGGGTAGGAAGGACCCCGGTTGTAACAGAAATGGAGATCATGAGTCACACACTTACCATTACCATCGTGGATGGAGGATTTGGAGTGAATGTACGCTCGGGAGAGACATGTAAGGTATTGGGCAAATAGACACTTTGGCTGCCCATATTCCATTTGGTAGGAGCAGACCAACATGGCATTAAGCCACTTGGAACACTCATGGCACAAAACATGATCGTGGGAACACAACAATTTTTTGTTAACTTTGTAGTCATTACTATTGAAAAGAAGTGGTACAATGCTCTGTTCGGCAAAGGTTGGCTCATTACAGCAAAAGCCAACCATAACTGGAAAAAAAACACGCCATCCATTGAAAGAGAAGGGATGAAGTACATTATTGACATTCAAAACCAAACAATAAGCCAAGGGTAGGCACTGGACTTTGAATTGGAGGAAGGAGAGTGTCACGAGAATAGAGGAATGGTGCCAGATGATAAGGGCGTCTTAAGATTAGGGAGCTACTCAAAAGATGAAACCAATTCGCTTAAACGGTTGTTCCACTGGCACATGGAGGACTATGAGGTATTCCAACACAGCTGCCACATGCTAGAAATAATGGAAATAAAGTCAAATGGGGATACCAGCAACAAAATATAAGAAGTACAAGGAAGGGGTAGCAAACATGGATGACAATCCTTCCCATCAACTTGGGAAGGACGAGGAAGTGAAATACAAGGAAGCAAGTATAGAAAAAATTAATCTAGAAAAGAGGAAGACCTGAAGGTGGTCCTGGCAGAGGATGATTAGGACACCGTATTGAGGACAACAACATTTAATATCTTTCTAGAATATAAAGATGTATTTGCATGGACGTACAAAGACTTGAAGGGTGCATCACCAAAATTATATGTACACAGAATACCCCTAGTCCGAGGGGCAAGACCAATACAAAAGAGTTTGTATCGTATGAATAAAAAACTATATTGTCAAGGTTCAAGAAGAAATAACAAAGATGTTGAATGCTAGAATTATTTTTAGAGTACAAATCTCGCTCAAAAAGGAAGCCAGCCAGAGTAGGATTTGTAGACTTTCGGTGTGTCAACAGAGTCACAATTAAAGATATGTTCCTGATCCCATTTAGGGATAATATACTAGAGGAGGTGACTAGGAATAAGATGAACTCGTTCATGGATGATTTTTTTGGCTACAACTAGATCAATATTGTGGGGGAGGATAAACTAAAGACAACTTTTACAGTAGAAGATGCGGTGTATGCTTATAACAGGACTTCATTTGGCTTGTGCAACGCTTACACCGCCTTCTAGAGAATTAGACTCCATATCTTCAACAAGATGTCTATAGGAAATTTCAAGGTATTTTTGGATGATTGATCAATATACAGTATGAAGGAAATACACCTCACAACATTGCACAAATGCACTCAATCCGAAGACATGTCAGTTCATGGTCCCACAAGGAAAACTACTGAGTCAACTTATCTGCAAGGAGAAATTGAGAACCAGCCCAAAAAAAACAAGAAATTATTGAAATGGAAGACCCACAAGATGTAACAAGGGCCAAGTCCTTCCTAGGCGATATGGGATACAATTGACAATTCATCAAGGGGTTTGCAGAGATTTCTTTATCACTACAAAACCTTATAAAGGTGAACCACTTAAATGGGGAACCGATTAAATAACCACATTTGAAGAACTCAAGTCAAGGCTATTAAGTGCACCAATTCTGAGCTACCATATTGGGACAAAGAAATTCATGTACATGTAGATGCCTCCAACTACGCCATTGGGGCCACCTTGGCCCAAGTGGGCATAGGGGCTAGACCACCAAATAGATTATGCCATCTGATTATTGTTGAAGTCCAAAAGGAACAACACTACAAAAAGGGAAGCACTAGGTATGATCTATGCAATACAAAAATTCTGACATTATCTTTTGGTCACACCCCTCACTTTCCATGTAGACCATCAAGCCTTAATGTACTTAGAAATAAGCTAATTATAAAAGGGAAGATAAGCATATGGCTATTGCTATTCCAAGAATTCTCCTTTAATATCATTGTACGACTAGGCAAGAGTCATGTTATGGCATATCAATTACTCTGAATAAAAATCAAGTGAGCCAGTAGAAGGGGTGAATGAGGACTTTCCAAACACTCACCTATTTCAAATAGTCTTTCTACCCTTGTGGTATGAACATATTGGTAGGTCCTCTATGGCTTCATTCCTTCTCGAAATGCAATCTAGTGCGCAAAGGAAATTGACATTAAAAAGCAAGACATTCCAACTCATCTAAGGAATACTCTACAAGATGGGACCTAACAATGTACTCTATAGATGCGTTATGGAAGAGGAGATTCCCAACATATTGTGTGGGTCACATGAGGGCCTCGATGGTAGATACATGGGGCCTGACATTACCACATGGAAATTTTTGTTGGCTGGTCTATGGTGGGAAACATTACACACGGAATGCAAGGGAATGGATATTGGGGTGTATCACTTGTCAACTTAATTACCGCATTCTTCTATTTAGGCCTGGGTCCTAGTACTGGTATAGTTTTGGTACTGGTCCTCCCGGGGTACTTCATGGGTTCTCTGTGGGTCCTTCTGTGAAAGACCTACAATGAACCTGGGCATCTAGGAAGTACCCCAGGGCGGTAGGTCTGTTTATGTATGTATTTCTGATTTGTTCATCAAAATGTTTTTTCTATCAACATTAGATACTATCTTGCAACAGCTTGGTAATATTATTCAAGCCAAAATTGTTCTATGTAATGCCCTTGGTTTATGACAGTAGTGAACAAAAATCTACTTCGATTCATTTAAAGATCAGGGATTGATTTTTTTATTCATAGATCTAAGGACGTGACTGTTGATAGATTTGTAGAAGCCAGCCAATAGTTATGTTTGTTGATCGTGTTCATATTGATGTCAGTTGCCAATGCATGTAATCTGAAACTATATCAGTAATACAATTAATTAAATATATAACTTTATTGGCCATTATGAATTTATGAGTATCACTCTTCTTTTATATTTGTAACTTCGATGTTTTAACATACATACATGCATACATATACGGACGAACCCAAACCCGCAAGGGAGGAAAAATTGTCATGCCCACGTACCTGAACCCCATATCCGTACCCAAATCGGCAACTTAGCTTGTCAGTAAACTCCTCAAGAGAGAATTCATGCCACTATTTCCTTCACAACCCCAAGAGTTGTTTGAGAGATTGGGGATAGACATTGTGAGACCCTTAAAGCCAATATGGCTCAATGTTATAGGTACTTTGTGGTCGCTATGGAATAATTGGCTAAGTGGATAGTGGCAAGAGCACTTCCAAACAATAATGCAACAAGAAAAGTTTATTTTCATTATAACAAGATCATGACAAGATTTGGAATCCCCATATACATCACAAGTGATCAAGCAGTACATTTTGTAATGTAATCCAAAACATGACTATGGAGATCCACATATTCCACAACTTGTTGAGCCCATACTATCCCCGAGCCAATGGACAAGCGGAAGCTACTAATAAAATACTAGTCTCAGTATTGTATAAGACATGTCGAGTAGAGGCAAGAGATTGAGAAGAGAGGCTCCCTTGGTGCTTTCAGCCTACTCAACAACTTCAAAGCAACAACAAGGCATACATCATTCTATATGGTCAGGAAGTTGTAGTATTAGCAGAATACATTGTACCTAGCCTAAGGGTGGTCATAGAGAATAGGTGGATAGATGTAGAAAGTCTGAAAGAACAGCTAATGAACTTAGTCAAACTGGATGAAAGAAGGTTGATTGCACAAAAGGCAATGGAGGTAGCCCAATGGTGGAAAAAATATTGGCACAACTAATGAACTTAGTCAAACTGGATGAAAGAAGGTTGACTGCACAAGAGGCAATGGAGGTAGCCCAATGGTGGAAAAAATATTGGCATGATAAACATCTTTGCTGGATGAACTTTTGGCAAGGGCAATTAGTTTAAAAATACAACGATCATAACGAAATCAAACTTGGGAAATTTAAAGTTTGTTGGCTAGGACCCAATAAAATAAGAGAAGTAGGCGATAATGGGGTTGTAAAACTTGCAACATTGGAAGAGCAACCTACTAAGGAACTTATGAAGGGATCCAAGCTAGAAATCTACTAGGAAAGAAACACAACCTACTAAGGAACCTATGAAGGGATCCAAGCTAGAAATCTACTAGGAAAGAAACATACACATAGTAGGGGTTAATATGTTTGGATACGCAACCAAAGCGGATAGGACTATTGTGCAAAAGATGGAGATTGGAGAAGATCTTATGATAATTGAAGAACCATATAGGTCAGAGCCTAACTAGGCCAGACCTATGACAACTCTAGAGGAGTGATGAATTAAGAAGTAGGTAGAAGGCATTGAAGTACCAAGGATACATAAACATCTCACAAATGCTTTATTTGGACCACCAACCCTCTCAATTAGAATAAATGGATATTAGAGATGGCAAGCACCATAGTAAGGGAGAAGAGAAGGATTTGTTGCTTATGACATTGAAGAAGAAGTCGAAGAGCAAGGGAAGAAGGAACAAGCACAAACTAAACCAGAAGGTGACTCAAAGGATGAACCTGACTTAAAGGACTTTGAAAACACCCTAGGACCATGTTTGAAAATGATTATAAAAACAAAGGACTTATTTATTACAAAGCGGATAGATATGTGAAGTGATTAATAAAAAATGTACCAAGCAAGGGGGAGAAACCCCTTACAAAGACATGTTCAATGCTCTATGGAAAGTAATCCAAATTCAAAAGGACCTCTGACAATAAAAAGGGAGGAGGTAGTATGGCACTAGAAGTACGGAGGGCCATATGTGGATAGGAGCTTTAAGAGGGTAGGGCCTGCATCCCTAGTAGACATTCTTTTTTTACTTAGAATACCTTGGAATGTGTTGTGAGAATGAATGTTACAAGAAACCCTCGGGTATCTACATATGGTAGTATGCCTTTGTGGTAAAGGTCTGAGACAGGGAAAAGAGAGGTTCAAAAGAAAGCATGATGACAAAGGATAAACAACCAAGAAATTTAAAGCAAGGAGGTAGAAGGAAAAATACAATATACAAAACAAACCAAGAGGTACAAGGATTTCTATGAAATTCTATATGGCTAAAATGAAAGTTAAAATCAAACAATTGAAGGAAGAAATAAAAAAGGTAGAAGGAAGAAGAAACTCAGGTAAAAAGGGTAAGAGAGTTTTCATAAGTCCTTCTACCCTAGCCCTAGAAAGAGATTACCCATGGAAAGAAGGATGTCTTATTAAAATCGCAGCAAGGAGCCGACAAGAAGTTAGTACACCTTGTAATAGGGAAAGAAATCAATACTAAGAAAAACGTTTGTATAGAGTAGGAGAGAAGTCATACAACCCATAAGGAAATAGGAGAATAGGACATTTTTTGTACGTAGAACCATAAGGTAGATGGTAGAGTACAGCTCGTTCCTCCTGCATAGCGACTAGAAACTTGGTTATGGCATTTTTTGTATGACTCATACGATAAAACAGGAAGACACCGCGTGTACAGCTCATACATGTATAGCTTGTACAACCTGTACAAAGGAGCAGAATATTGTAGCTTGTACGGTAAACACATATGTTGTTGTATGTGAAGAAACATGCTTGTATGGGCAAAATAGGGCACCATACAGAAGCAATGTAGCCAGGAAGGTGTTCCATTCCATATAGAGGACTTGGTAAGTCATATTGTTGTCCGTACAATTGAAGGAAAAGTGCAACAAGTGACGAGGGAAACAAGTTGCACACTAAGAAGGGGATTAAAGAATTTGGTAAAAATGAGTTATGAGAACCCTCTAAAGGGCACCACTCTTATAAAATATAAAGCTCAAAAGGGAAAATCGTTACTCAAACAAGACACCGTAGCAATTGAAAGCAAACAGAAAAGTAAGGGCAAAATGCCATATTCAAGATTGTAACAGGCATTCAATGCAGGCTATGGTGGGAGGCCATAGACAACAATCATCCATTAAAGACTGCACTACGCAAGGCATATGTAGATAAAATTATTTTCACGAATATTTAAATTTGGAGGAATTTGAACAAGTGTTGTGTACTATTGGGTGGATATTTTACAACCGACAATTTGCTCAAATTCAATTCCAAAATAGGTAGACCAGCCATACTATATGAGATAAAGTCTCTCCTAGCTTAAAGGGAAGGCTCCCCCTTCTCACCGTTCCTTGGATCAACTCAAGGTAAGAAAGAGGTTAAGAGATTTTTAGGGGTGTTACCAATATTCATTTGTCTTAGCTATCAAGAAAGAATCCACTTACCAGCAAAGTGAGTAATGAAAAAAATTAATCTCTAAACTATAATTCTAAATAATAGCTGGAAACGGTGATACTAATAAACCAACACCAAGTCAAAGGTTGATTGAAAGCATCTCGGTTTGGCTCTAAGTCATGTTTGTCTAATTCTATAGGAAAAACCTCTATCATTGGGGCACAAAGACTTCCAAAAGTAGAGAAATTCTAACCATTTTTGTGAATTGAAATGACAATACAAGCTACAATCAAAGCTTCTAGCCTATGTATCACTACAATCTCTCCCATTCAAAGCTTTGGCTCCGAATGCTTCTTAACTCGGTATGATCTATTATTACACACAATAATAACATGAATCAAAGACAATATGCACAAATTACTAAAAGCTTCTAATTTGTCCTATCACAATTGCTTCCAATCAAAGCTTCACATCCAATTGCTTCTTTTATACACTTTTCTTCCAAATTCGTACTACACAATCAAAGTTATGCTTGCACAAGTTTGGCAAAGCTTTCTTGTCTACAATAAAAGATAGATTTTTACAATGAGAGGGCACTCCTTAAATAGGCAAAGGAGTTTAGAAAAAACTGGAGGAAAAAGTAGGAGCAACTCAACAAACTTTGACTAGGTGAGAAAAATTATTGGATTACATGTCATGAGGACATGCAATCGAATTATATGCATTTGAGTTATATGCGACTGAATTATATCCAATCCATCTTTTGCATCTACAAAAGCTGGAAAACACTTGAAGAGAATGTTGAAACCATTGATTTCGAATGAATCAATCTTGTAGACGGAATCAATCTTGTAGACTTTCAGCAAAAGCCTTGCACTTCGTGATGATCATGGGATTGGGAATTCTTGTATTTTGCGCCACTGCATTCTCTTTGATGAGTTTCTAGTTGTCATTTTGAAAACTTGGTGTGATCAAGCTTTTCCTTGTTCGACAATGGTCATGAATTCTCCTTAGTAGATTGGCACATTTTACGTCTCTGACACTTTGAACACCTTCTCTATGATGTCCAAATGTAAACCTGGAACAACTTTCCCACTAGCGTCTGCAACTTCTTTTTTTTCATTTGAAGCAAAGTGCATTTCCACACAATCTCAAGTCCTCAAGCATCCATTGGAAAAATGGAGACCAAAGCATAGGCTCTTTGAAGAAGTTATAACATATCTTGAAGAGTGTGCCACAACATGAAGATGAAAACATCTTCCAATTAAATTGGATCCATGAAAACTTTGAGATTTGAGTTACAATGACAAATCCATGAGGGATGAGTGTTCGAAGTATAGATTAGATACTTATGGAACACATATGATAGTAGGAAATGAACCAGAAAGCATATGTTTTTGGGTGAAAAAGGTCAAAATCAAATTCTCAAGGGGGGATTGCATGTGGACAAAGATGGGCTTTTGTGGGTATGGCCAAGAATGCAACCTGGGACGCATATGGATGTGTGCAAATGGCAACTTTGGTGTTTAAAAGTGCAACCTTTTACCAAAATCAGATTCTCTAGATGTAATTACATGTAAAGTGTTTTACATGTAATCATGATTTGATGTAATCGTGTAATTATGTTCGAGGGATAAGATTACATGTAAGTCAGTTTGGAAAATAGATTACATGTAAATGCGGATGGAGAGAAAGATTACAAGTAAATGCAAATGCAGAGTGAGATTTCATCTAAATGTGGATGGAGAGTGAGATTACAAGTAAATGTTCTCAATATGTAATTGCATGTGAAGGAAATGGATGCAATATGTTTTGACATGCATTAGTGGAATACGAATACTTGCATGGAATCGTGTAATATACTCTCACATTCTTGGAGAAGAATGCTTAACTTTTCCAAGAAAAGGAAATCAAATAGCAAGTAAATAAAAACAAAAAATATGTAAAACAATAAACATACCTTCGGTATTTGACTCAAACATGGCAACCATCAAGCTGGATTTCTCAAATATGCAGATTTCAAATTTGGAGTTTTTGAAAAATCCAGTTGTTTGAAAATGAAGGTTCTTCATCTTATTTAAAGGAATTTTCCACAATACATGTCATGTCTTTGAACAAGTGTGCAATAACAAGCTATAAAATGCAACAAAATAGCAAGATAAGCATGAATTGACAAGCAACATTGAATTTGTCTACTTAATTAGAGATCAATGAGCCAAATATGGAGAACGAGGTTGCAACAAAAGACATCTGTCCAACTTTGAAACTTTCAAACCAAAATTTGAACTTTTCCAACCTTGCAATGATGAATCCGAAATGAGCAAGAGATGAGGCGTTTATGGATGGAGAAGCCAAAATGTGCCCTCAAATCCCCATTATGCAAGATGTTTTTGCAAGAAACCAACTATTTGGAATGTTTTTGACCAAAAGATGGTCTCAATCTGCCATTACATGAATTGGTTTTGGTATAAATGACCGTAGTTGGAGAGATTTCACACCATGGGAAAATCTAGAGTTTCCAAGCAAAAATGTGTTCTTCAAGCGCACGAGCATGGACATTTTGCTCTTGGAGAAAAAAAACATGGTCTCAAGATGCTAAAACATGTATTGGGAGTCCAAACATGATCTTGGAGAGCCATTACATGTTTTAAATGGCACAGAAATGATTCTTTATGGAAAATGCACTCTCGTGGGGAGTTTGCATGTTTTAAATAACATCAGAATTGGCCTTTTATGCAAAACGCACTCTCCAAGGCTCTTTGCATATTTTGAGACTTGCATGTAAATGCCAATCCTTCATAAACGCACTCTTGGGAAGGCATTACATATTTTAAAAATATGCAATATGTAACATGTTTTTGATGATCTTGACTTTGGAAAGCCAAAATGTGGACTCAAGATGCAATTACATGGATAGTGGATTACATGTAAAGGAAATTTTTTATGCAAAATGGACTCTAAGAAGTCCATTGCATGCATTTTTAGTGCAAAACACTCTTGGAGTGCCTTTGCATGTAAGCATGTTAATGGTTTAAAAAACATCTATATGCACAACTTAAGTGATAAATTAAGCACATGTCTAATTGATTTTTGAGGAAATATCACTTAATTGGGTCAAAAATAACATTTACACTATAATTAATATATTATGTACAAATATCATTTGAAAAAGTAATATTTAAGTTAGATGTTTTAAATAAAACATAAAGTAACTCAAAAATAAATCAAACTATATAGTTGATAAAGTCACTTAAGTGAAAAATTTAACAAGCAACTCAGTATGAAAATATAACATAAAGTGCTCTATAGTCACTTAAGTGATAAGGTAACTTAAAAACATAACATAAAGTCAGTTTATGTTATATTTTTCAAAAAGTCAATGTCAACATTAAAATATAACATGATATTTTAAATATGCAATTGCATCTCGAGGTAACACTTTTTGGGCATCTAAATTGTCACATCTTTTGACTACCAAGCCCGATTAAGCCTTGAGATATACCAAATCGAAGGGAAAACCAAAAGCATTAAAACACACACTCAAAAATGCGAAAAAAGGACATAGAAGGCTTCATAAATCAAGCAAGAGCTTAATAAAATGAAAAACAAAAAAATACTTGACGAAAGTATTTAGTATAAGGGATCACTATATGAATTGGAGTCACTTCATTGATCAATATTAACCAATTGAATAATGAATTGAACTTAGTGAAAACGGAACTAAGTTTAAAAAGTTTTGTACTATTACCTACATTTTGTGGTGACAAAATGCATGACAACAACTAGCTTTGTCTAGGGATTGTTATTTGTTCTTAGAAACAAAGAGTGACATAGAGTCCAATTCTCTAAGTGCCTTCATCCACTCCATTGGGTTATAGAGTTAGGCAACCAAAAACAAAAAAGATCTAACACAACTAAAGCAAAGCAAAGTAAATCTAGTTAAAATAAAACAAAAATCTGTGCAAGTGCAGTTATTAAAAAACAAAGAAAACCCCACCTAATTTAAACTAGCTGAAAATGCAAATTCTCAAGAGTAAACCATTTACTGGTTCAACAAAATAGTTCCTTTTTTCAGCAGCTTGTGGAACCTTGCATGTTCACAAGCAACTTCATATTGATGGAACACAAAAATTCTGGAACAATGTTGTCAATGCCCAATGTAACACTTCTTAGAAGCGATGAAAAAATTCACCTTTTTGAGATGAATCATGTGTATTGTTTCTCCAAGATAGGTCCATGAATTGAAACTACTCCTCTGGATCTAAAAATGCTTCGTTTGCTTCCTCTTCAATAGTATTTTCCAGTTCACGTACGTGTGGAATGTCTAGTTTTTTGTTAGCCTCCAACCAAGCAAGATGTCGGATTGGATATCCCCTTGATCAAACAAATTTTGTACTCTTCTTGCCAACCATCACCGACACCTCAGGATGATCAAGAAGATCTTGCGCAGGTGTTTTTGACAATGACATGCCTGCATTGCATACATCAACATACTACTCACAAACTTTTGACTTGGGAAAGTCTTTACTGTTTATGAGAAATTCCTTTTCAAGCTTTGGGGTAGAACATTTATGCAAAGTGTACTCAAGTTCCTAGTCTTGAGATACAAATACATCATTTTCAGCTTGCTTAGAACTTGCTTGCATGTCTCATTTTATAGCATGATTATTGGAAGAAATTTTTTCCTTACTTATGTTTTCATCTTTGGCCTTTAGAGATTGCATATGCCAGCTATGAGAGTCACGAGCTATGTCTTCTTCCTTTTCCTAGAAGAGAATAGCATGATCACTAGCTTTGGATACGGGATGCTTCATTGTTGTTTTCGCTAATGGTTAAGAAATTGCAAGCTTCTTTGATGGTGAAATTGACTTTTGTTGATTTCCAATAGTAGAACTACGAGCAACAATTGAAAGAGGCCTCCTTTGTACATCTTCATGACGATCAAAGAACATGCCTTGAGCTATTTGGTTTTTGAGGGCAACTCATTTACCAACCTTTGCACCACATGATCCATCCTTGTGCTAGAAGACAATGAATTAGAAGAATAATAACTTTTTTCAAACCCACTGAGAGCAATACTGGAAACTACATTAGAGCTGCCCAAGGATGGTACTTGCATAGATACAACAACATGGAGGGCACATGGCAAGAAGTCAGCATTGGCAATGAACTTGACAAGGTAGTTAGCACAGTAACTGGCATAGAAGTTGGCAAATAAATTGGCACAAGAATTGGCACGACAACTGGCATAGCAGCTGGCAAAGGCCTTGGTAGCAGGATTAGCACTAACATTACGATGGGCACAATTGCCCATGGGATGGCAGTGGAAAGAGAACAATTCGCACATAGTACAAAGAAATTGCCAACTTTTCCAAATTTGGGGGGCCAAGAGGATAGCATTCACTCCATGTCAGCTATCATCTATAGCACATTTGGTTCCCATAGAGAAGATCCTTCACACTAAGGTAGTGGGCATTAGATCACATAAGAAGGTGACTCATACTATCAGGATTGCCACTTCACAAGGGGTGGAGACAGGACAACCAATTACCCTACTAGTCAAACTAATAGGGACACTACATGCTCAAATTAGTACATCATCCCATACTGCCGTACCAATGCTCCCTCCTACAATTATTCCCTAAAAGAAGATCAGAAGCAGCATGAAATGGATGCTAAGGCTAATAGATTGTTGGCCAAATTTAAGATGGGCATAGAGGAAATACGACATTATGCAAAATGATTGCGGTTATTTTATTGACCTAAAGTCTTTGTTAAACAAGACACAACGGTTTGCATAACACTTTGCCATTTCTTCCAAGGTCTTTGTTAAAACTTAAACAAGATACATGATGGTTTGCAGAACAATGGTTTACAACATTGTGACTCCAGCGGCATGACCCTACAACTTGGTTTTGCAATTTTTTTTTTGGTTTTTGTATTCTATAAAAAGTATATTGTGCATTTTAAGGTGTTCTTTGTTTCATTATATTTATAAAAAAATAAAAAATATGTTCCAAGGTGTTAGAATTTATATAGTTTTTATAAAATAAACTTTAATTTAACATGTTTAACTTAGGCTTTTCTAAATTATATTTTTTTAATATTTGAAACAAAATTTTAGTCATTAACAAATGTTTTATTTGATTAATAATAATAAACTATTTTAAAATAAAATTGTTGTATAAGGTAGGTAGGTAGATAGGTACGTATGTACATATGTGTGTATGTATGTATGTACATACATATCTACCTACCTTTCTTTTATAAACTATTTTATTTTTAAATAGTTTATCATTATTTATCAAATAAAACATTTATTAATGACTAAAACTTTTGTTTCACATATTAAAAAATATAATTTAGAATCGCCTAAGTTAAACATATTAAATTAAAGTTTATTTTACAAAACCTATATGTTTGTATGTAAGTTCTTGTACATACAAACCCAAAACAAGTCCGAATCCAACCCAAAAAAACATTTGGACAAATTTTGAACCTCCATCCATACTGGAATCCAACCTGGCAACTTCGACACTAATAAATAGATTTTGCTGTATAACATTAATTTATGGTTACTGTGGCGATCACACTCGCATATTTGGCATATAACACTAATCTTGCATAGATAGTGCTAAATAAAAATGGAACTTTATAGAACATGACTGAACATGCTTTTTTGGATATGTGCATTCTATAATCAGGTCTGAAATTGAACTATTACAGAAGCAACATTAATATATTCAAACTCTAGTTCATAAGAAACACCCACAAAATCAATTACAGCCAAATACCACCGAAGCCACTTTAATTGCACAAACTGATATTGTTTTATTTCCAAATGGTAAATACATAGTCTATGATCTGATACAAGGTTAATAACACTATTATACCCCTCAAAACACATCTAGAATTACTGCAACAATATTATTGAATCCCTGGACACAAAATAAAAAATTGTTGAAACTGTTAAAATCTTAAAACTCGAATGCAACCTTAATGAAATTGCTTTATTTTAACAATGGGGTTTCATCCACTCTCCACCTAAAACTCAATGTGTTTCTGTCACAAGCTTCCAACCTCCTGTGGGTTTCCATCCACTAAAGAAGTTTGCAAAACATGAAGTTCATATAATGAGAAATGTGCAGTTGAAATGGCACAAACTTACATTTTCTCAAGCATTCTTTGTATTTATCTCATAGTAACATGCAGACGCGTCCCCCCCCCCCCTTTTTGCCCAACGTCTCGGAGACTTCAACACACCGGAGACTTGGGGACTCCGTCTCCTCGTCCCCAATGGCGCCACCAAATTCCCGAGGATGGGGGACATCCTGATATTCACTATTTGCAGATTTGACTATTTATGTTTAATGTTCGATGTTCCAATTCAATGCAATGTTCAAGTATTCACTCTTTTACATCTTTATATCCTATATTGCAATACATATTTTCATAACTAGCATTTTTAAGTACCATATGCATAGATATATTCACCCCTCTTGTCCCCCGCTGCCGTCCCCCCACCGTCCCCAAATTAAGGCCCCTCTGTCCCCCCGTCCTAGAAACTTGTCCCCCCATTCCACCCTCCCCCCATCCCCCAAGGTGGTGTAACTATGTTAATCTTTCCCTTGGCCAATTTGGTGGGAAAATCATTAATTATGGATATGACAAATGTCTACTCCACTCTTGCTTTCCAAATTTTCCCTTAGTGGGAAAATCGTCAATTAGAAATATTTTAATTTCCCAATCCTTTCTTTCAGTCCAAATTTTTTGGTGCTATGAAAATCAATACTCAAAAATATTTCAATTTTCCACTCCACTCTGGGTGGGAAAGAAATAATTAGAAAATTTCAAACTTCCTACCATGGCAAAAAATCCAACTCGCCACTATGTGCTTCCAAATATTTAATTTGATATTTGAATGTTCTTTTGATATTGACTGTATATGGACATTCATAAACATTAAATTATTTATTCCCTTAAGCTTTTATAATTAACCCATAGAAGAACAAAATGAGTAAGTATTGACAAAAAGCCAATATTTAATAAAAGGCGACATAACAAGAATTTGGAGAACTTCCATACTAGATACTTGCTTCACATATTGCATTCTTTAGAGTATGTATCAAAGGGTAAGAAAATAAAACAATTAAGAATAAAGTACAAAAAAATTTTGGGAGGCCAAAGAAGACAAAAATTATTTAACTCAATTGAGTTCCGATGATCGAAGAAACCACTCAAAAGACATTGTAACAGAAATTATTATTTCCATTGTTCAATACCTATAGAAGCATTACTAAGAATTTGGCTTTATTCAGAGTGCAAAGTATAGATGGAGTTCATTATAAAAGAGATGCATATTTCTAAAAATTAAAAACTAGTCTATCAATCACAACTTAGTAATTTGTGAATAGGAATGTAGTACCACAATGAAACAAAACAAAACATATAAAGATACAATATCTAGTGTTGCAGCTCCAACGTCTTGGCTCACTACAACTTGACTCTAGTCACAATCATCAAATATCTTCTCCAAGATGTCCATGCCCTTGTCAAATAATCTCTTACCAGTTCTTGGCTATCCATTGTGATTCTAGATCGATCTTTCTACATCAGTAGGCTGAAATCGTCAACATTGTTTGATGAAAACTTCGGCGCATATGCAATGGATACTATGAAACAAACTCAAAATGATTAAAACACTCAGAAGTTGCAATAGAAATTTGAAAATAACAGTTCAACTTGGCGAGCAATTTCTAAACTCAAATCATTTTATGTCATTCATAGATGTTGTGAACTGTTAAGGTAGGATCAATTTCTTTTTGTTGTAACTTGTAATAGCATTTATTAATTTTCTGTGTGTTTCAAGTTACTCTTACAATGAAATATATGTGTGATATGAAGAAGCATGTCTCCTATAGAGGCATGGTGCTTCCTAACTTCTATTAATTGTCACAATTAATATTTTCTCAATGTGTTATTATAATGATAATAATTTATATATGGAATATGTATATGTATAATATACATATATAGATTATATATGTGTATAATAATAAATCTCATATATATAATATACGTATATGTTATATATATAGATAAATACTCAATAATTTATTATCAATAATAATAATGCTCCATAATTATTAATAATAGAGAAAGATTGAAACCAAATACTTAAGGCCAATAGGCCATCCAAATGTTTGATTTCATCGATTGGAATTATCCAATCGAAGCTACAATCGTTAACACTCCCTCTTAGCTAGGGAGGATGATTTCTATTCAAATAAATAACAATGTATTATTGTTACCTTATGGTAACATTAGGAGCATTGTATGCCCCAAAATATCAACCATATAAATTTCACCATACTTGTATATTTTCCTGGTATGTGAATTGACATCATCAAAATATATGCACATGGTGTGCACTAACCATATATCAATAACCTGGATACATGTGATGTGCACTATGAGATAGTATGGCATGTCCACATATATCTTTAATGAGAAATATTCACCATAATGTAAGGCATATCCACAAATATCTTACAACAAGATATCCACCATAGTGTATGGCATATCCATGACTATCTTACTACAAGATATCCATCATACAGATCATTAGATGGTAGCGCATATCCATGAATATCTTATTACAAGATATCCACCATTATCTAATGATATTAAGAGTAATGGGCTAGGAATATCAAGTCTCATGATATTGACCAAGTACTCAAAATGTCCATATGGTATCTGCACATGTATCACTCATATGATACTTACCATAGGGACATTACAATTTATGGTCTATCCATGGATATTGAATCCACCATGATATATCTATACAATACAACTCATAGATATCTATTACATGATATCTATCTCTTGGTTGTTATTGATTTACAAGACATAATCTATCATAATCTTCTTAGACATCAACTGTATGATATCCATCATGATAAAAGGTTAGACTATTGTAAGATCATCACCTTACTATAGTAACCACAAACAAACATCAATGAAAGATTGTCACCTTCCACGATGTTTCCATAAAGTCATGTAGTAACTCACATGCCATCACCATGAACATTTCTAGAGGGTGGAACAAAGGCTTTCACCTCAAACTTCTCTTTAACAAAAATGGATGCATTAAAGTGCATCTTGGGTAATCATTGATATTGAGGTTCCCTCTCACTAAAGGCTCTGATCCATAACTCCAAGCTTGTTGTCAACAATGTACAAACCTGACTTTGGCAGAAGGCTTGGAGAAAATATCGATTGTCAAATCTCTAGTGATAATGCACTCTGAATGAATAGTATTCCAAGTATCCATCTATGATTTAGGCATTTGCATAAAGACCTTTTAGTGTGCACATATAGAACCTCATCACATGAATCATAGTCCTCTGACTACTACAATTTCTTGATCACTGGAGAATCCATCTCAACATGATCTACTCCCTTTGAATAAATGTCATCAAGATTCTCAAAAAAGTCAATTGAAACATATCCTCTATCTGCTCCCTTTGTCATGAAACCATACTTCTTTGTCCAAGGTTGACTCTAATGAAATGTCAGGCTCTGTCTTGATAAAGAAGGATACTCATCATCTCAGTCTTCAAAGATATTCGCTTCAAGAGCCTTGCTTTATCCATAATGATCATCAAATAACTAATGAATCCTAGACCAAAAACTTTTTTAAAGCTACTGTCACAAGATTGAGTCTTGCACAATCTTTGGTAGCATGCCTAATTCTTCTTTTCCCAAAAGAACATCCACAGAAACAAATGAAAAAATCAAAGCAAATAGCTCTTTATAGTAGGTATAGAAACGCAAATAAGAGAGACTACAGTGAATAGATAAATGCGATACTCAAGGATAACAAATACTTATTTGAGTGTCAACATCCATGATACAAGTTGCTCCAGTGAGGGTCCATATGCAACAGATCAAACATCGTCTCCATATAAGCATTTGTCAAATAATGGAAAAGGTACATTGGTTATTATCCACCACACCCCCCCCCCACACACACACACACACACGGTTTTCAGTAACTATTTAATCCCATGACTACACACATCAAGATCTTTCTTCCTTGAATGCAATCTTTTATACTCTTTGGTTTGCCCTTTTATATGTATTGTCCTCTTTTGGGGCTAGGTATGAAATTTACACAATCGAGAATTTCCCCATCTCAAATAATTATGAATTTGTTCAAATCCTTTTAATATCAATTAGATAAATGATGATAGTTCACTTCCACCTTCGATGGCCCCATGTGATTATATCCCTTTATAATATATGTTAATTGTCCTTCATTTTGTGCATGGGTCAAATCATCGAGTTGATGCATTCCTTATTTAATATGATTTATTTGTTACACAACATTGTTTGCCACCTTCCATGCTTGCCTACAAATTTAATCATTTATAATTTGTCATCGTATTAATTGTGTCGACTATTCAATTGCTTCCCTTTAACCATATGTTTATCTTCTCATTTCGGGTGTTATCTACTTTGCCGCTGATGGAGACCAACTCCATGTTCTACCCTTTTGGATGCATTGTCTCCCTCGTATACCTACTATGTGAATCAATCAAGACTTGACACATCCGTTGAATATTTTCCTTGCGCTTTGATCACTGCTATTTGTCTAATGCCCTATTTGACTGCATACCACCTTGACTCCCGAGTTGTTGGTACAGTTTATGACATGTTGTGCAAACATCATCCACTATGGAGAATTCAACATATGATTTTTGTTATTTTCTCCCTCAAATCTCCATATTAAAATACTGATCCTTTTGTTCATTTTGTTAAATAATCCTCCCTCTATCTTTCTCTCAATTGGTTGTAACTTTTTCAACAGGCCATCGAACGTTCTAAAGCAGTTTCTCTTCTTATATGGTAAATATTGAACTACATGTTAGTTGTGTCTTCAACATACAAGTAGCACTTTGTTTTCAAGTCCGGTGATTATATTACAGTCTAACACAGGGAATTGCACCCCCTCTCAAACTTCGAAGTACCCATCCTCGAGATGTCCCTGCTCCAGGTACTTGAGTACCCAAGTACCCCCATCTCCACCATTCCACAACCATGTCATCGCTGAGATGGGTACTTGAATTTCTATTTGAATTTTAATTTTTAAATGTTACTATTGGGTAAATAAATGTTACTATGTTGAATGTTCAATGGTTCTAGTTCACGTTGCAATTTTGTTCCATTCAACTATTCTAAGTTGGTATGTACTACTGAAACATCATTTCATAACTAACATTTCAAGTTCTATATGTATACTATACAACACTCCTCCCTGCCTCATCCTCCCCTTGCCGCCATCCCTTGGTTGTCCTCCCGTTGTCCCAAGGCCCATTTTCTCCCGTCCCGGAAACATGTCTGTGTCAACATACCCTAGTACTAGTGTTACATTGTTATACTATTGTTGTGGTATTTGCAAGAAGTTTGTTTTCATGGCTCGGTTAATACTTTCACCTAACGGATGCTAACTAGTCATGTGTTATTACAGCCATATGCTTGTGAGTTGTACACATAGAATCACAAACTGGTCTTATTCAATAGACTGTAATGATTGTTGTGGTCACACAAGCTCTCTATTGCCTTTGTATATCTTTTCCTTAGTCATTCAATTGATTGTCTAAGGATGCTCCCAAACTCAATACCATCTTCTATGTCATATTAATAGCAGTTCCACCACCTCAACTAGACACATTCTCGAATTTCCTACAATGGAGAGACGAGGATGGTAACAAAAAACGCAGGGTATTGACCTCAAGTAATTGGTAGGCCTAAAGAATGGTAAAGCCCTTTGGAATTTTGATCATGTGACATCCACAATCACTTCAATCACCTTAATGGACTTAAAAAATCTCCATCCTCTCTCCTTCAACAGGCTTGGTTATTACCACTATAGTCTCTAGCTCCTCCACCACCTTTGTTGTTGAGATTGAACGTTGGATTGAAGTCAACAATGTACCCTGCTACGTTGATCATATGCATTCAAAAATGTTTTCAATTTACATAGAGCATGGTAATCTTGTGTTCCCCTCCCCATTTCTAACCTTGTTTAAAAAGATGGTTGTTGTTGTAATATTTAGGACTACATATGTCGTTTCCAAACCACTAGACCTTTTGGCAAATAACTACAGGACAGTATACATAGGTTTAGAGTGCATTTCAAACCAAAATGTGACCAAACACCACACCATGGTCTCAAGAAAGGTCATATAAAATTTCCTCTATCCACTCATTTGAGGATTGTAAATGACCTATACACCTTTGTGCATCCAAAAAATTGCACTTTGAAATGGAGGCAAAGAATGTCTTCTGGATTGGTTGCCAGCTACACTAAAATTCAACCTTCTCATACTTCCCACCAATCCCTTGATCATCCATTGGTGCTTTCATTTTACTAGTGTCTCCCTAAGCTCTTTCATGGGGCTAAAGGATTCAAAAATTTATCTAGGCATGGTCGTGACATTGCACATTTCAAGAACCTAAGGAAATGACAGTGAGTTCGAGGCCCATTATTCCCACATTTCCCCCTGGAGCTCCAGAGCAGCCCATACCAGAGCCCCAGATCACTGATATACAGGACCAGCTGAGGAGAGATTGGGAAGCCGGAGGTATAGATTTTACTGCTGCAATTACCTTTAGGGAGTATATAGATCTGCGGATGAAGCATATGCCACATGGACATGACAGGAACCAGAGCTATGAGCTATGGAAGAAAATAAGAAAACTTCAATTACCATATTATGATGGCTCGGGGGAGTCTACAGCAAGAGCTTGGGTTCAAAAGCTTGACACATACTTTCAAATGAACCCTATGCCTGAGGAAGAAGCTATTAAGTATGCAGCAATTCACCTGGATGGGTTAGCACACGAGTGGTGGCATCATGGTATGGTCACTATGGGTCATGCACACATTACCTCATATGTAGAGTTTACGGAGAGACTGATTGAACGTTTTGATAGGCCTAAGGATTGTACCTTCCCTATGACAAGCAAAAACTTGTATGAGGAGTTTAACAGACATGCTGATTCGGTACAGGGAGACATTAGTACATCTTCAGGTAATGGTTTATCTGCATCATCTTCATAGGCAGAAGGGGTTACAGATGTTGTGCAGGTTGAGCCAATAGCATCAGAAGGTGATATCACAGGCACACCGGATTGTGTGATTGACACAGGTAGTGATTCCAGTACAGTTCGGCTAGATGAAGTTACAGTAGTTGAGGATACTGTCATGTTTGAGGATAGTACAGTTGATCAAAAAGTGAGCATTCAGGACTTTGCAGAAAATGTGTATCAGGCACAATTGGATGCTTCTTCACATGAGATAGAGGCTAGTAGCTCTTTACATGGTTTGGCAAGCCAGCTGAAGACAAGTTACAAGGATATTGTTGCGGCTTTATCTCATCATGACAGGATACATGGATTGATTGAGAATTACATTCGGATGATTCAACTGCAAGAAAGACAGAAAGGAGTCACAACAGGTTCTTCTTGTGACGACTTACAATAGATCAAGGAAGGCATGGAGGCAATGAAGGTAAGTTAAATATACCTACTTTCAGATCGTGATCATCTCCTTAATTTTGTAGGGATCTATTTAGATGCATTAAAGAAGAAGGAGGAGGAGGTTGACTGGTTTTCTCATGAGCTGGAGGATACTCGGAATTCCTTGGTGTGTATTCAGTTGGCTCTCCAGGATTCTGAGAGACATGTGGACGAGCTTTGTCTTGAGGTGAGCTCAGTTCGGGAGTTAGCACGTATAGCAGGGACTCAGTTTTCTTTTACAATCAGGTCAGATGGTGATGATTTCTCAGAGATGACAAAGTTTGCAGGAGAGTCCCAGGATCTGAGTAATACAGATGATAGCTATTCTGAGGTTACTCCTTTGGACAGTGTACCAAGGATAGAGTATAGGAGTTTGACCAGTCGGCACAATCATGTGTCTAGTCAACTGAGAGTTGGCGAGCGAGACATTTCTATCGCTTGCGAGCATTTCAATGCTGCTCGTCAATTGTTAGCAGTTTATGGATGCGGTTCTCCTACTAATGATGAGCAGGGAGGTAGTTATCTTTCCTTGACAGAGATCCACTCTTTATGGGAGGCTATCCGGATTCTAAGACAGAATTATATGCAGTTGGTAGCCGATAGAGATTATCTTATGGAGTGGGGTAGTACAGCATATGACGCATTATTGGTCAAGGAAGATGAGGTGAGTAAGCTTACTCAACAGCTTGAGGTGACTTCTAAGTTTCTTGAGAGTACACAGTTGGCTTTTGAGGAGTCACAGTTTCATTTAGCTGAGGTGACCGTGGAGTTGGAACGACTTCAGTCTTTACTAGATTTTGTACAGTCACTGACCGTGGTGTCTGGTGATCCGAGGATGTCCATGGTCGAGGTTGATAGAGGCAGTGGAGATGAGGATATATCTATCCATAACACTAGTATTGGCATATTTGGTCCGTTTCCACTGGAGGCAGGTTCAGCTGAGTTGGGCGCTGCAGCTGAGCATTGTGATATGCTTGACTTGGAGGGCACAGAGACTAGTGATGTTGTGGTTGATTCTGCACTCTTGGCTATATCATCCTCTAACTTAGCTGATGATCAGTCACAGTTGGTTGTATCACGTCTACAGGATGAGTCTTTAACTGGGATTGGTTCTTTTTACCGGCATTATACTGTAGGATATGTTCATCGGTTTGCTTTTGATCCATGTGTTGAGGAGTTGATGGTAGATAGGTTTGGTCTGGGCTCTCGTTTTTGCTATCTACCGTGTAATGACTATTCACCATCAGCAGTGCATAGGTGTTATGGTTATGAGACAGTGACCGGTAATCTACAGAGTTGTGTTAATTGCAGTAGGTTTGCAGTGTGTGGATTCTCTGTATTTGGAGCAGTTTCATGTGGGAGTATTCATCGTTGTTGCAGAATTGTATTGTACATTCCACATAGGCTAGTGGGATGTGTTGATGGTATTTACTATGTTTGCAGTTTGGGTTATCTACTCTACTTGGGTTCTGATATTTCTAGAGCTTGTTTCTCATGGGTTCCTGACTTTGGAGTTTGGGTGAGTTGTATTCGCCAATTTGATTATGGATTCCTTTTGGTTAATTTTCAGAGGTTGTTGCAGGAGCCTATGTTGACTGACAGCAGTATAGTTCATGACTACATTTGGGATCCAGGTGGATTGATTGGATTGTTGTTCAACAATTGCTTGGGGACAAGCAATTTTGGGAAGGGCGGACTGTAATGTCCCCTTTTTAGCATTTATAGCATGATGTTGTTGTTAGCCTATTTCCCCACGGTCCCGTAGGCTAACTACGACATTAAAGGGACTTAGAGGCCATTTGGCCTAGATAGTTTCAGCTGCAGGTCTTTCTGTGGGGTTTTGAGGCAACTTTGGGCATAATTACTATTTATAGTAAGTCATCTTGGATATGGTCGGACATCCAGTGGCAGCGGTATGTCGATGGTAATTGTTTAAAATCGACAAGAAGACTTGTTTATCATTGAAAAGATTTGTTATGCATTGATAAAGCTATTTTATAAAGTTAAATTTAAATATTTAACTTTATTAATGAATAGACTATAGTTTGTGGGAAATATTTAAATTAAAAGAGTCTCCTTTATTTTATAACAAATTGGAGACATAAGTTACATAAAGGGAGTTATGTTTTATCCCACATTGAGAAAACGAAGGATTGAACTCTTGTGAGAACACTATAAAAGAAAAGGAAGAGCTTCTTTTTAGTAGGCTTGGAAATATCAAAGAAATTGAAAAATTTTCTGGAGATTATGTCTCAATAGTTTGAAGGACGAAATCCCTTCAAGCTGAAAATCTTGACGCCATTGAAAGATATGGTCTTGAGATTCAACAAGGTAGCAGTCTGAAAAAGCAAATACGAAAAAGCAATCCGAAAAAACGGAACCGAAAAAGCAAACCGAAAAAGCAGTCTGAAAAAGCGGAACCGAGAAAGCAGGCCGAAAAAGCAGTCCGAAAAAGCAATTCGAAAAAGCAGAGCAGAAGGGGCAGCATTGAAGAAAATTATTACAGCCATCTACAACCAAGTTCTTTTGTTAGTATTGCTTTTTAGGGTGTTATAAGCTTTCAGCTGTAAGTGTGCATTATACCAGCATTATCATTTTGTAATCCATGCAAATGCCAAAGTCTTGGCCATATTTCATGAGCATTGTATTTTTGCATTGCAATTAAGAAGATAATAGTTGCTGGTGTCATTTAAGCAATTTAATATCATTATTTATCAGCTAGTTAGTTTGCATACCAACTGTTTGTAAAAATGCCAATTGGCTGTAGGTGTTCATTTCTCATGCTTAGATCATATATATGCATTGAATATTGTCAAAATTAGTAGCACACTCATGTTAGGTCATTGTGTAGTCCATTATAGTCTTCTAGCACAAGATTCTCATTGATGCAAATTGAAGAAAAAGTCATTTGAAGCTAGCTGAAATACTATATCAGTCATACGTCCCTTGCATGTGAATTGTTTGATGAAATTCCTTGAGCTTTCATCAACATTTTTTGAGGGCAGATTTGAGGAGGGCCATTACAGTGGTATTAGAGCTTGCTTGCAAAGTGTTTGACAAAATGTCAAACAACTGAAGTATAAAGATTTTTGGTGTTTGAAGAAGTTATAACCTATTGGGGTTATTACACTTCCCTTGGAAAATTTCTGCAGCACCTATGCCATTGCCTTAGAATACCACATAGCATGACATACACTATAATTCATAGTATGTAAATATTAAAAAAAAGTTTTAAAAATTCTAATTGTATAAATAATAAATTGATTGATGCCTTCCTAGAAATCATTTTCTGTTTGACCATTTCAGGCAACATAAGTTTTTCTATAGCTGTTAGCAAAGGGTACTTGATATTTTGATCTTGGACATATCTTGGTGTAATTTTCATGCATAATAAAGCTCTAGTGTTTTTTTATTTGCATTGAATTTGTTTCAAAGTATCAACAAGGTTATCTATAATAAAATTTATCAATATATCACAAGCCACCTAATTAAAAACATCAGATCTGAGTTCATAAAAGCATGATACATATCATCAAAAGATCTAATAGAAAACTTTAACCTTTTAAGGAATCATTTCATTCATCCAATAGGACTTCGACCCTGAGATATTTAACTGACAAACACATTGTTGACTAGAACATACTAAGTTTCAAGAAGTTTGCTGCTATTCGTGGATTCGGTAGTGTTTGATTTTTGCATCAACATTTCAGATTGCATCCCATCATCCATCATCAGGATAATAAAAGGCTAGAGGATAAAAAGACAATCGACACATGACAATATAAAGTTAATTAAATACCAATTCAGATGCATACAGTTTCTGTACAAGGTATTCAGAATCTCACCACCCAGCTCTTAGAGCATGTTGGACAAGTCTGATGCTCAATGGTGCGTATCCAGAGAAGACATATGCAATGTCACTGGGACTGAAAAATGTAACACATATTAGTAACCATCCATCTTGTTTAAATTTTATACACTTTCAAACCAAAGAAAATCATCATTTAATATATCTAAAATATAGCCTCAAAGTTTGAGATTCTGCCCTGTAAAATGGATGTACTAAAAAAAGGGAGCATTTCCAAACAATAATACCACTGGAGTTCAGTAATTTTCAGAATATATTCAGGTCCTAATAAACAAAGAGAATCAAGAAATATTCACAAATCTCTGATCATCTTCACAGTCAATGTCTAAGATACACGAAAAAAGGTTTGAAGAAAGATCAAAATCCATTCCATTCTACACAAAAACCTTTTATGGATCCAGATAATAAATCATTGGCACTTGGTGGCTGCTACTTTAAGCTCATTTTTCTTGCTAAACATTAAACATTTTTGGTAAGGTACAGTCAAGCATTTGTTTTGTCTTAAAATGGTGCTGGTATACAACTATTTGTAGGATTTAGGACAATAGATATCAAAGGCACAAACTTTACCATGTGCAGCAAGAGCTGCCAAAAGTTTGATCGAACCCTGAATATTTTGGGTTTCCTGAAATAGTCTGGACTGAACACAGACTTGGAGTTAGAGTTATTCCTATGCCAGGATTTGGGCAGTTGCAGGCCTCACTCACTTTAATTATGATTTGGCCCTAATGAATAGGTTGCAAAATGGTGAAGTATATGACTAGGCAACCCTCCTTTCATAAAGGATTAATAAACTTTTGACATTGCAGCACAAAACCTTCTATATGTTGCAGCACACAATTGGGCTTTTCTTGGATGTCATGCAAACACAGCTATCTCCAGATCAAAATGGTCATTTGCAGTGATACATTCATCTAGAGACTTATCGACCATCTAATTTTATTGAATAAGTCTAGATACTTATGAAGTCGGTATTGATATCCAATCTAGCGAGAAGTGTAGACATCATGTGGTTGTGTCTAAGAGGGACTCATAGTCAGATGAGGGGGTTGACACGAGTAACTAGGAGGCCAAGTCTGCAAATACCTCTTCAAGGATTAGCGGAGGTAGTGGTACTTTCAGAATGGTAAGCCGAGCGGAGGCAACAAATGATACTACGGAGGATGCTTTGGACTAAGCCGAGGGTACTACAGGCATGGCACCACTAGTACCCCACTTTCGGGTGGTGGCACACCTCTAATTGGGGCACCATCAAATGCCCCTATACCTTTGCGTAATGTCACATCATTAGGTGGCGTTGCACTAATAGGGATGAGGGTTGTGTTTACTCCATCTTTACACCACGTCCGCAACAAGTTGGTTCCCCCTACCACTTCCAATGTGAGTGTTTGAGTTATTTTTTCTATGTTGGGATTTGGGCAGTTGTGGGTATTACATCCCAAATTTTGATCTAATTTAAATTATTATTGTCGTTGAGTTGAATGGTTTTCTTTTCTATTTATGTGAAAAAGGTAGTTAAATATAACCATTGTATCCTATGAAATTGTTTAACTTTTAATGAGGATGGTCGTTATCCGTTATTTGTCATATGATGATGATAGTAGTTAACAGTTGCTTATTCTTGGAATTATGGTTATTTACTAAATTCTTTGTTAAATATCAATATTAAATGTTATTGTAGATTTATCATGGAACTTGGTAATATTGTGGAAAATTGTTGCACGAGTGATTGCAGGAGCAAACAAAGAGGAGAAGCATTGTTTAACAGGATCTACGGAATTGGGTACTACATTACTCCATTTACCTAATCGATAAGTATGAGCTCTAACTATCTTGGTAAGGCCCTAGCGACTTGTATAGCAAGGTACAATCATTTGGACACACATGAGCTATTAGATAAACGTTAAAAACATTAATAATTTTAACTTAATTAAAGTACATACCTTTAACGGTTTATGATTGACATTTTCATCACTTCATTATAATACATATTTATGTACGTGCACATAGATATAGAAATACACCATAGTATTATTTTTATACAAGATTCTATCTAATTAATATGTACATTTAAATACGTGTACAGGAAGATAAAATAATCTTTCAAATGAAGCATGTATTTAGATATACATATTTAAAAGATGCGACCTTGGATAAAATATATAATATGATGCCATCTTAATGAAATACATTTACGTGCAAGTAGATAAATATGTTATAAATTATCCTTTGTTTTATAACCTTCAAGTTATTTTCCATATTTATCCATTTCTTTATAAGAGGCCGAAATGTACACTCGGCATATGATATCGGTGTTGCAAGAAGACAAATCTTTTAACTCTTTAAGAGTTACAGCTTCTTGGAAACCTTTGATATATCGAATGACTATATATTTGGAAGCCGAGAGAAGCCGTGACATAATATTCTTCTCCACAAGATTTACCTCTACACTTTATACGTTACTTCTTTCATGCTCTGCCCCCTACTGAAGGTCGGAAATCATAGTTATTCTAGAAATCACATATGGATTTTCTTTCGTGAGGGAACCGGATGTTTTCACATAAATCCAAGGCTCACGTTTCCATTAATTAGACCAAGTTAAGTGGTCATCTTCCTTTTGAAATGATACATATTCATCTTTTAATTCCTGCATTCAGAACTATAGTAGAAGAAAGTACGTCCATGAAATCCTGTATTCCTTTAATAATGAGTCTAATCTTTCCGCATTGAGTCAAGACCAATTGTACATGATAAGTTTACACAACTTTGTTTTACTATAGCATATCAAAATGTATATCCTTGCAAGCTTATTAAGATCATTCTCTGTTATTTGATATACTGAAAATTGCAATGTTTCAACCCCTATTGGGGCTTAGCAAAAGAGTGGATACTCTAAGATTATAAACACCCAGGCCTCACCCGACTACATGGCCGAGGAAAAGGGTGAAGAGGTGAGAGAGAAATCTGCAATAACATGAAAACATAAATAGTTATAACATAACATACTTATACAATTTTTAAAAAAGGAATCATATGATAGCTCATGCATGTCCATTTATATTGTTCATGTTGTCAAGTCGAGTGGTGGTGATCAGGTAATTGAAACGCATCCAAAAACCTTGGCCAAAGTTGTTAAAGGCATGTTTGCCTTCTTAAGATCACTTGATGTTAGTAGTGCCAGTTATTCAAACATGTTTGTCCATAACTGTGCGGACATTCTTAACACTAAAAATGCTCAGGTGGCTGGACTAGTAGTACCCCAAGCCAGATCCTGGGGTAAGGAGGGCCTTTCTTTTCAAAAGATTGTGTGGGGATGGATATGGCCCGAGGTTGGGAGGTTAAGCCTAAGTCAATGCTTCTCTTACCTGAAAGTTGAGGCTTGCACAACCAGTTAAAGACTCCCCAGCTACTTTTTTAGTATATTCTTCTATATCCTTGCTAAGCTTTTGTTTTCCTCTTATATTATTATAGTAAAATGGAAATGATCTACTTTATTTGTTTACAAGGAATGATTAGGAAATGGTTATTTCAGTTAATCGTTATTTCAGTTATTAGTTACTTCAGCTATTAGTTACTTCAGTTAATCATTATTTTAGTTATTAGTTACTTCAGTTAATTGTTATTCCAGTTAATCGTTATTTCAGTTAATCGTTACTTTAGTTAATCGATATCTCATGAATTGGATTATAAGATGTTATGTTTTAGGAATTAGTTGAAGTATTATTCTTATTTTTACTTAGAGAAAGATGATAATTCTTTTCTTTTTCTATTAAGGAAATCCATTTGTTACAGTGGGCCCCACTCACTTTGACACATCTTGATGCAAGTATCCCCGTAGAGTAGCCAACAGATGAACTTGTGAAGCAAGAGATTGAGGCAGTTGTGGGAATAAAGCAAGAGGTTGTAGAACCTTAGTTTGAGGTAATGGAGCACCCAATAGGTCTACAAGAGATGTCAAGGGGTGCAATGGAGTAGATGTCCATTAATGGAGGTACTGCGTTGGAGGTCTTAGCCCCCACACTGTCCATGGACGCTTGGCTCACTTGTTATCAACTCATCCCCATGGCACCCATTAGACTTGTAACCTTTTCACCATAGCAGCCCGTACTAATGCCACATGAGATTGATGATTTGGAGAGGAGAGTTTGCATTTGGAGTAGTTGGAGTTGGATCCCCCGCATGATGTGGGTGTACGAGGAGAGGAGTCTGAGGACAGGGCTCTTGCATACATTTAGCATGAGATCTGAGACTCACAATGTCACGTGACCTTGCACAATATTTGGCGGATATGGAGGCGAGTGCACAGAGGATATTGGCTTTTGCCCCAAATCAAGTTAGTGGGGTAGCAGATCAAGTCATAGAGTAGCTATTGGCATTTTCTATTTGAGGCTACACTAAGTTTGTGCTGTGTTTTGACTCTTGGGGATGGCCCGCTACAAAGATCCTTGTGATGCTAGAGGACTAGAGGCTTCAAGAGCCCATGGGGGAGGGTAGGATCCACTCTTTGCTAAGAGAGGTTAAGTGGGCACCTAGAGAAGGCTATTATGACCTCAAGAGGGCCTAGCATTTAGTATCAAGGGTTGAGATCACACAAGTGGTGGCCATGACAGATTGAGAGGAGTTAGCCACTCAGCTCCAGATGGTAGAGGAGTTGGTGAAGGAGTTAGCTCAGCAGATGGTTCAGTTGCCAATGTTGGAGGTAGAGTTGGCTCATGAGACAGCTTAGAGGGCAGTAGTAGAGACTCGCCTGATGGAGCAATTAGACCAGGAGAAGATTGAACAAACAACGGTGGAGACTCATCTTGTTGCAGCTTTGGAGGAGATGGACAAGCAACATAAAGAGGTTATGGAGATGACGCTTACAGTGAAGTCTTATTGGAAGACACTGATGTTGGTGGAGTGTATGTCCCCTTTTTGGGGCATTAGGAAATTCCAAGCCAAATTAAAAAATACTAAAAGTAACTTGATCGGGAATTGAATGCAAACTATTAAAAGTCAGTTTAATATTAGAAAAGGGTAAAGGTGAAAAAAGAAGAGGAAGACGAAAGACAAAATTAGGAAGCTAAAGAATCGCTGCTTGGGCAATAAAAGAGTAACCAATTTAATTCAGCCATGCCTAGATTCAGTTTTCTCTTAATGGAACTTGGGAAGCTTTCAGCTTTCATTTAAAGAAACCTTAGGACGGAAACCTTCAGGCTTCTAAGTGGATTGGATGCAAACCCAGTTCATCATTTGTGGTGACTTCACAATAGAGCTCACATATTGAGTTACATATTCATTTTCTAGTTCTCCAATCCGACTGTTGATGTTGTATTTAGGATTGGATGTTGTGATTGTTATTGTATTGCTGAATATTATAATTTAATAACTTTCTGAGTATTTTAATTTGAAAATATTCTGATATTTTGCTGGTTTGAATTTAAAACTATTGCGTGCAATTATTGTTTATAATATCTCTATTAATTTGAGAAATTGGACAAAAATTTCTGGGCAAGATAAAACAGTGGTATCAGAGTTGGTTTTCTTGCCATCCTATGAATTTTTATGACTTCACAAAGATACCAGATTGGTAAATTCTTCTTTGGAGAGAGCTTAATTGAATGGATTCAAGAATGACAAATCTAAGGCTTTGTTAACAACTTCCTAAGATTATTATTATTGTTTTGTGGGTCTTTTTTCAAATATTATGATTGTAAGCCTTGTTATGTTGTTAAAAATAAAAAGCAATAATATTGTTGTGTTGCATTTAAGGTGTTTCGCAATACTGGAAACTTGAATGCACTTGGAGTTCAATATTTTCAAAGTTACCGTGATTCTAATAGGAGAACATTGTGATTAAATATATTCCCTTCTTGGCTATACGCAAGAAGTGTTGCTCATAGAAAATAGACAAACAATCACCTTCATGCCTTAGACCCAATTTACAGGAACCATTTTTTAAGGATATTGTGTGTGGAGCATTACTTGGAATATAGACTTATTTGGAATTGGTCCACAACAGAGAAATTAAGAAAGTGTACAAGCAATGCTAAAAAGGTTCATTAAAGTCTGATTTATATTGCAAGCTCTAAGGATTAACTAGTCGCAGGACCCAAAAATATTTTTAAAGCGTTACTTGTGTTAAATTCATCTTTTGAAGGAGACATTAATATTGCCACGCAGAAATTATATTAAGCAACATGAATGCTCTTTTCAAAACAATTATAAGGTGCAGAATATTAATAAGTTATGAAGTCTTGCGAAAGCTTCAAGTTTGATGAACATATGTATTTGGGTGGCTATATTATAAATTGTAAGGCCCGACTATTAAATTTTAAGCGTATTTAACCTGAAATTTTTGGACTCGAAAAAATTAAAGGAGTCCAGCGAATTATATGATAGAAAATTAAGATGGTTCCTGGAATAATAAGTTGGAAAATTATAATTTATGCGGAGGCCAATTCAGATGTTTGGCATATAAAACTTTAATCTGAAGAACTGTCGACTTTGGAAAATAAACAAGAGCTCCGGAGAGCTTGAGTCCCTGCCTTACGCAATGAGAAAAGAATGCATATATTGGATAAAAGGATTGTGAATTTTACATACTCATAGTTTCATAAATTATCCAAAGAATGTTGCAATTATGTCATTGCTATTAATATTCACTTATGAATGAAATTTTATTTAGTTCTTGTATACAAAATAAATTTAAATAATGTGTTAATTCTTCATTATTAAATCATGGCAAGAAACAATTAGTACAATTGTAAAATTGCTATCTTGATAGCAATGTCGCAATTTGACCTATAATGAAAAATCTCATATTTATAACTTAATATAAACAAACTTTAAATAGCACAAATTTTAATTATAATATTTTTAATAAATTTCATAATTGACTCTATCTAATTCAAATTTTATAATGTGTTTACTAGAGAGAATCCTTGTAAATTTGCTTCAAAGAGGAACATATTGTGTTGCAAGGCCCAAGCGGTCATGGATATGTACAATATTAGGTTATATAAACAATAATCTAGAATTTGAAGATATATCTAGAAAGAATTTGTAAATTATGCTAGCCTGCAATGGGGAGAATGATGAGATTTTGTTGTGTTCAAGTAAATGTCAAATATGTGTTTTGAAGTTGAGATATTTGGAAAAAATGGATATGCTAAAATTATTACATCTACTCATGAAAGAAAATAAATATAATTTGAAGCAATCCCTATTAGTATAAGGTCATTAGTAAACTGATTTCACCAATAAAATAGTTTCATCAATTATAATTAAGCATATACTAAGATTGGTTAAACTTGACTTTATATTAACCCAGGTAAACTTGATTTTATATCAACATCGAGGTTTTAGACTTTGTAATTGCTAGAAAGATGCTTTTATTTTTAAATTTTAATAATTTAAATATATCTTAGTAACGTTTTAAATTGTTTAGGCTTATTACCTTTCTAAATATAGAACTTTTTCATCTTCAAAGAATTTATTCAAGTTGTGCTGGCACGCGTATTGTGGGTGAGATGCGTGTCATTCTACAGGAAACTTCACTTGCCTTGTCATAGAGTTTCCTAGCCAAAGAGGCTGCTATACTGAAGATTTCTTTAGGTTGGTTGAAGTTTTGGTGCAAGAAAGCCCAATTCAGATTTTAAAAACTTGAAAGATTCCATGAAAATCAAGGAATTTTCATGCAGGGCATTTCAAGAATCTTAATCAAGGAATGACAGGTCCATGAGAGAGGTAAAACCTACATTTTAATATTCAATTTACAATGATTGGTTTTGGGTTGAGGATATAAAACCCCCTACCAATTTAAGTGTGGTTTGTTTGTAAAATTAATTTCGTTAGAACACACCCAATAGATTTTGGGAAAATATTCAAATTGATGTGGGATTTTTGCAGAAGTACTTGTCGTCGAATCATGAAGATGATAGTTCTTTGCTGCCTGCTGATGTGTATTCATTATTCTGGTACAGTGTGTCTAGATTTTAGAAAAGGGAGCTGTAGGAGAGCAAATGACTGGGAATTTTCTCATGGCATATTTGAATGTTGGCTTCATCTAGCTCGGTACAGAACTTAGTCATGTAAACAAATTGCAAGCGTAGGGTTTTTTTGGGTCATACGCCTAAGAAGCTCTATTTGTTGCCATGCGTTTTGTCTCCTTGGGCCTCTAGCGGATCTTCAAAAAGTATTATGGCATTGACTTTATCTGCCTCAGTTGTGAAGAAATCTCTCTCTGCATCTTATGATGGTTCTCTGCAACATCATCTTTTGGATGGGCTACTTGAGAATTTGATTCATGCTATGGTTTCTGGCATTATTCACAACTATCGTGCTTTCTTCGCATACTTCAACCATCACAGAGCACACTCACTCTCCTTCGTCATTTTCATATCCTCTTTCGCCTTCTGTTTGATCGCCTGAGTCTCCCAATGCCTCACTGAGTTCTATTAATTCTAGAAAATGTGTTCTTGTCATGTCGCTCTTTCAGGACCGTCGTCTCTTGTTGTACAAAGCACAAAATTCATGGTGGAGCAGATAAATTCTTTGGAAAATTTATAGCTAAATTCATGGCAGACGGCTCAAATTTTAGGCAACGGCGGCCACAGCTCCACCCAAGGCTCCAACTTGCAACATTAATTGACCACCAATGATCTTAAATAAAATCACCCTAGAAACTTCCGCAGTGAAGTGAAGGCCATTATAACACTAGAAACTTCCAAAATCAATCAAAGGTGTATTTTTCCTATTTTTTGAGTCTAAAAAATATGTATAACCTTGAGCAAAAATGATAACAACCAATAAGAATTGAGATATTAGTAAACATAAATATTTTTTAAAAATAATTCATTTTAAACCTTAGGTTATAAGACGTTTGTTTTTGAAAAAAATAATTGTTGTCCCCATTGAAAACATTAGTTCCCTGCCTTATAGATAAGGCAGGGACTAATAATATTTGGTGGAGCCTTATTTCTACAAGCCATCCTATGTTTGTATTAATATTTCTGACGTTGTGAATATTTATTGTCCCAACCATGGCTCAAAGGAATTGGAAACTCTTGATTAAAATGTTTGCTGAACATACATGGGAATTTGGTAATGTTTGCTCATAAACAAGATTCTCGTGGAGGAAAATAATTGGAATTTGGTAGAGACTCATATTTGCATACGAATTGGACAATATTATAATCAGGGAATAAATATTTCATTGCCCAACTATAGAAGAAACTTATTAAATAAATATTAAGTCTTCCATCAGTGTTGTAAGGACTATTTCTTGAAGTGTCAACATATCTCTTGGCGCACCAAATTATTTACTATGCCTTTCGTGAATGCTAGAACCATTGGGTGCTTCATGTTCAACATGGTATGTATCTTCGAATGAAAAAGAAAGTGCAACAGTGAGTGTTGGTTTGAATTCGATGGTTAGCATGAGTCTCTTCTCTTGCAAAAACGTTGGCTTTCAATATTCCTAACACATCTTGACTAGGCGATTTGAATCAAATCTTTGGCAACCGATATTTTATCAAAGTGGAGTTGTCTTTTATGGTGACCAATTCCAATATACTCCAAGTTTAAATTGGCTTAGGGATTGCAATGGGCATTAGAAGATATGGTAGTGATGGAGGGGTTTTGAAGCGTCATTTACACTAGAAGCTTATTGAATGACAAGGAAATTCATGAGTTGAATCCATTATCGGTTTTTTTTTTTTTTGTGAGAAAGCGAACAGTTTTGAAGATATTCTCTAAGAAATCAATCGCAAAAAGGAATAAAGTCACTTGTTCATATTTGAAGGTGTACACAAGAGTTCATTTCCTTGTAGAAGTCTTTGTATTTGTAATGTCCCCTCTTTTGAATAACTTGAAATTGGGATAATTTCTTTATTTCTTCACACTTGCTCTTTCAAATTCTTATACATGAACTAAATAATAAAGAATATGCCAATATCACTTCTTCCACTCGCTCAATAATATATGTGAAATGGTTTGATTTATGAATAATTTCCAATATGAGTACCAACTTTTGATGACTTCTTCTCAGCTAACCTAATAAGGTTAGGAACAATCACCTTCTTACTTGTCAAATGCTTTCTCTTCGATGATATAATGGGCGATAATCATTTTATAAGTCTCTTTTACTAAGTAGAATATGCACTCTTATTCTTGTTTGTGTTTTTATGTGTGTCCATGTGTGTGTCTATCTATGTGTGTCTGCGTGTGTGTCTATGTCTGTGTGTCTGTGTCTTGTTTTATATAATATCCTCTCCTCTTCAATTATGTATATTGTGATAATATGTATATAAACTATGATCTTTATTACAAGCTGCAAAGTGTGTGTGTTGTTTTATATATTATCCTCTTCAATTATGTATATTGTCATCATATGTTTATAAACTATGATATTTATTACAAGCTACAGTGTGTGTGTCTGTGTGTGTTTGTCTCTGTGTGTGTGTCTGTCTGTCTATCTGTCTGTGTCTGTGTGTGTTTGTGTATGTCTGTGTCTGTGTGTCTGTGTGTGTCTGTGTGTCTGTGTCTATGTATGTGTGTGTGTGTGCATGTCTGTGTCTCTGTTTTTGTGTGTGCCTCTGTGTGTGTGTGTGTGTCTGTGTGTGTCTGTGTGTCTGTATATGTCTATGTCTGTGACCGTGTGTGTGTTTGTGTGTCTGTGTGTGCCTGTGTGTGTGTGTGTTTGTGTGTGTGTGTGTCTGTGTATGTCTATGTCTATGACCGTGTGTGTGTTTGTGTGTCTGTGTGTGTCTGTGTGTGTGTCTTGTTTTATATATTATCCTCTTCAATTATGTATATTGTGATCATATGTATATAAACTATGATCTTTATTACAAGTTGCAGAGTGTGTGTGTCTGTGTCTGTGTATGTCTCTGTCTGTCTGTGTGTGTCTGTGTCTATGTGTGTGTCTTGTTTTATATATTATCCTCTTCAATTATGTCTATTGTGATCTTTATTAAAGGCTGCAATGTCCTTTATATGAATTGTGATCTCTTTTATTGTCTATGGTCTCAATGTATTGTAATTTGTAACCCCCTTCAATAATATTTTTTTCCCTGATATATCTTCCTTTATGTTACATCCCTAATTTTTCTTAATTTAAAAGTGTTCTTATAGCTGTTGAGATTTCATGTGAAGTCGGTTGACTGGTAATTAGTTAAACATTATGGTTTTATGTGAAATGGCAAAGTTGGTTATTCGTTATAATTTCATGGAAAGTGAAGTGGTGGTTAATCCTTATGATGTTTGATGAAAATGATTGCTTTTCATAGTAACTTTGATTTATGATGAGGAATATGCTATTATCGTGGTAATTCCTTTTTTGCGGGAGCATAATGAAGGGGGGAAGCATTGCCAAAGAGGGAATTGGGTAAGGGGCACCAATCCATCAATGAGCCAAAAGGTATGAATTCTAATCACTATTGCTAAGGGTAAACGGCTAGGCAAGCAAGAGTTTACTATAGATGACCATGAGCTAACCAAGTCAATGTGTATATTATTAAATAAAAGAAAACATGAGAATTATTTAAATTAAGAAAAAATTGTTACTTTATAAATTTGGAAATTTTCAAAGCTTTCTATTGTGTTAGGCATGTCTTAATATAACAACACCATGATACCTATATACTTATACATGTACATACATATATATGTATATATGCGAAAATGAATTAAGATATACAAGAACATATATGCCTACTTTAATATTGGTGTATATATAAAATATGTATGTTTATGATATACGCATGTATGTGTATGTGTACGTGCATATATGACTATAGATAGGTACAATGATGTCCATATATTAAAACATTAGGAGGATGAAGCTATTATTATTGTTGGTTTTTTCCAATCTTGGCAATGCTTTAATATTATATCATGTGCCGCTATATTCCTTATAATCTTCAACAGGCCTTAATATTTCTCGGTGGCTATTTTAATAATATATGAAATTACATATATGTTACCAATGGTTCTTGTCATAACTCATATTGCCACCTTCTTCCTTCTTCCTCGTAACTGACCATGCTATCAAAGAAAAAAGTTCTTATATGTGATGGTTTCTTCATGCCAACAATTGCAGTTTCATATCTTATTCTTAGTCCACTTATTGTTTTGCAAATTCATTCCATTCGTAGTGGCATATTGTTCTAAAAATTCATTCCATTCACAATCACATACTATTCTACAAATTCACTCCATATCACATTCACAGTCACAGTCAATTGCAATTCCACTATTGTATATTTATAGCTTATCTGCAATATTGTGCATCATTTGTTGAGAATACCTTCCACACATAGCTGTGCAACATTTTTGCAGATATCTTTCATACAACATCAAGCATCCTTGCTTGAGTAGCACAAGCATATAGTACTATGAGACAATATTGGAGGTTGTGCCTCTTAAATCCTTGCTCTATAATTGCAACTCTTGCTTCACACTTACCAGCAATTGCTTATTGTTCATTCTGAACATACAAAGAAGCGATAATATTTATCAAGCCATGCATTTTTATTTTTGTTCTTTACAATTGTTATAAGAGGCTTGGAAATCTTAGCTTGAGAATTGAAAGAAAGCAATGATAATATAGATAACGTCTAGCTCCGAATGGAGTGTCTTTTATTTACTCATGTGTAGTTGTGCAAACATGCATAAGAGTTTGAAGAATCTGTTACATTCAATATTAGTTTTCTTATCAGAACTTTGTTTAACTTGGAAAGAGATCCAACTAGTGCAATGCTTATATAGGGATATCATCTATATGCCTCTAACATAAGAGACAACACTCTTAGGAAGAGTCAAGAAAGACATTTATAAAGCATCATGAATCTTTTGTATTAATGTTAAGCCAAAAGCCCAGGCTAGGGCAGAATTTATTAGTTGTGATTATACAATATTTAGATAGCCACCCTAAGATTCATCAAGGATGACCAGCAAGGTCAAGATGAAGGGTGTGGGTTGATGATCAATAAATAGCAGGTTATCCCTATATGATGGGTAAGAAACAAATAATAAATATAAGCAATCTAACAAACTAAGTCATTTGTAGTCTGAAGTATAGGTCGTGTGTCAAGTTGAGCTGTGGGTGATCAGGTACATAGTACTCGTACAAATCCTTGGCCAAGGTAGGTTAGTAGGTTAATGGAAGGTATCCATAATCTAGTAAGCTGCCTAGCCAACACTCTAATACCAAGATGCTCAATGGTAGGACAATGGTGTCCCAAGCCTAATCCCAAGGTAGAAAGGGCCTTTCTCAATTAAGATTGTGTGGGGATACTTAAAGGTCCACAGTTGGGAGGTTAAGTCCTTGGCAATGCTTCTTCTCTCCACCAGATGCCAAGACTTGCACAATACAAGGATATGATTTACATGCACGATAACTTCTTTATTAGGTACCTTACTTTTATGTCTTTGCATTTTCAATTAATATATGTTGTAGATGATTAATATGGTTATTATTTTCAATAGATTAGGATCTAGTTAATTTGTTATATTTGTTGTTCATTGCATTTGAATATATAAATAGATGTTAATGTTTATAAGGTGGTCGTTATAATTGTCCTACATGACATTCTGAAATGAAATGTTTTGTTAAATTAAATCAATTAAATAGGAAAGGAAAATTTAGGTTGTTACACTTTACTACTTTGTTGTTGCTCCTCATATTCTTATTCTTGTTTCCTCCTCATTAGCTGTGTGTCGATCGCTTTCTATGACCTCACCCTCTTTTCCTTCCTGATTCTTCTTGTCATCTTGACTTAGGTTGTGTACTTGCATCAAGTAAAAGGCTTTGATTTTCTCTAAACATCACGAATCTCCCATTGTCTACATTGTTTTAAGAATAACCTCAAGTATGGTAATCATATATCCTTCTTCTCTTTTCATTTTCATTCAATGTAACCTCTGACTATATCGTATAATCTTCTCTGCTCTCTTTACATTATTTGTCCCCTTAGTTGGCCTCGCAGGCCTCATGTGTACACAAACATTCTTCTCATCCAAAGCACATGATTAGTCAAATGGTAGCTGTGATAATTCAAACACATTGAATGAATAATCATTCTTGCTGCCTCCTATTCCTTTTATCTGCATATAAGGGATTGTGGACAACATTGATTGAACTCTTAATTCCTAACTCCCTTCCCAAAATTATCCTCCACTATCCTGTGATGTCTAATTGGCTGTTGACTCGATTGAGGCTATTTTGTTCCATATTATTTTCCCTATCCACCGTGCCTTAGAGGATTCTTACAAACGATTGTCTAGGTGCCTATAGCTTATCACAGATTTCTGATACATCCTGTCAAGTGTTGACTTTGCATATCAAAGTAATTGCCATCACGTATATTTTGTTCCCCCTCCAAATGATCGATCAATTTACTTATATCCATTTCATTATTCAGATATGTTGCATCCCTTCACTCAACTCGGTTTGTATTATTAATCACTGCCTTTATGAATGATGACTACGCCAATTAATATGTCTTTACTTAAACTGACACATTCCTGAAATGGATAGATCTTTTCATGGTGAAGATATGCATAGTTTCTTGCATATGTGGCTCGTTCTTTAGCCTGCATGGCATTTGCAACTATGGCTTTTTCATAGTCTATGTGGACCTTACAAGTTGCTAGTTCATTTCGGTTTTTCTTCATTTTGAAGAAGTTGCAAGTTTCATTCCACTCCACCTTTCACCATTTCATGCAAGAGCATCATTTCATTCCACCCCCATCATTACATATCATAACACTTTGCATCTCACTCTTCACATACAATTACATGTATTTCCATCCATCATCCTCACGTACATGTAATCTCATTCTCCATTTCCACTTTCACAGATCTCACTCTCCGCACCCAATCACATGACATAATTACATAGAGATTTCTTTACATGTAATTGCACCTTGAGAACCCATTTTGAACTAAAAGTCACTTTTAAAAAGTCCAAAAATGTCATATGCATGCATTCCCATGTACTTGAACTTCACCTTTCCTCAAAGATATCTATAAGAGCTCACTTTGCCTCACTTTCTCAGGGCACATTGCATCCATTTCTTTCATATGCAATTACACTTCAAGAGCAATTACATGTAATTCCACTTTCCATGTCATGACACACTACATCTCATTCTCCATTTGTGATTACAAATATGACCTATGGTAGATAGTTGATTTCTTAGCTCTGTTATTCTCATAAAATATGATGAAATGGTCTCTCCTTTATTCATCTTGATATTTGAAAGTTTGTCACTTAATGTGATAATTCTAATGGTATTGTTGATCTCAAACATCTATTCAAGAGCTTTGTACATTTCATGTGTTGTGTCTAGCTTTGTGATGATTGGGACTAGATGGTCCTTAACACTGTCCACAATTAATTTCATGGCTTTGGTGTTATTATTTTCCTATTTTTCCAATTCATCACTTCCTTTGGGTGGTGGTTCGTATTTTTCCATGAATTGCTTTGAACCATTATGTTTCAAGGTTAACTTCATTCGCAATATCCATCCTGAAAAAATGGAGTCACCTTCAAACCTGTCTTTTAGTCTCATACCATTCACCATTTTAAATTAAAATGAATTTTGAGAATATTTGAGTGCAAAATATAGTTAAGTCAGATCAGGATCATCTAGACCTGCTCTAACACCATGTTAAAATATCAAACTTGATTTCAAGAAGAATGAATTTATTTATATTGCTCACAAATCCTTGTATATATCTCAGAATTGTATGAATCTTTATCAAAGCTAGGTACAGAGAGAATGCAACTGAAACAAATTATTTCCACCATAGGAATATAGATGGAATGAAGAAACAAATTCTTTAGCCAATTGGGATACTGCAATACCAATATATACTGCACAGATTGTAAGAATACTTATACTAAATACTTTGAATTAATAATGACCATGGCAACGAATACAATGCTGAAGGCTGAGGAGATTATTATGTGTTCATATGTTGTATAGGCATTGGGTATCATCCGGATTTTATATGCCCACGGGGAGTGATGTCCATGATGGGAAGTGACTCCACCATGGAGTTACGTCCCATCAAGCACGTGCTCCCAGTTTAATATTTATTTTATGCCAAAAAATAATTTGATCAACACAATCGAATGTTAGAAAGTTGGTCAATTATGAGATTAGCCAAACGTGATTTCTATGATCTCTTATTGTTTACTATTATGGTATAATATATATATATATATATATATTACATTGTAACATATTATACTCATCATAATAATATATAATATAATATAATATAATATAATATATATTACACAAATATATATATATATATATATATATAATGTTTTATCTTGATTGAACTAACACGTTAACAATTTGAACGACTTGGTTGCGCGGTTTTGCATAACATTTTAAATATGCATTTCATTATGAAAACACTGATTTGCTTATTTGCACATAAAATGCAATGTGCAATATCCCTCAAAAAGTGTGCTTGGGCATTTAAGAGCAATATGTAATGTGTAAAATGGCTGGAAAAAACCAACCTCTTCTTCTTTTGCCATTTACACAACATTTTCAAATATGTAAATGCTTGCAAAAAGCCCAATCTGCATATTGACTCCAAACTTCAGTATGTAAATGCTAGGAAAAAGTGAGATTTGCACTTAGAAGACCAAGATGAAATGTGTAAATGATCTCAAAAAGTGTGATCTGCACTTTACATGTATTTTCAATATGCAATGCAAATCCAAAATTGTGATTTGCATCAAAAGTGTAATTAAGCAATGTGCATTGTGGCCAAAAGAGCACAATTTGTTTGCATGACTATTTTCTTCCAACATGCCATGCTAATGAATAAACCCCAATTTGCTTAGGCATTTAAGCTACATGCTCTAGGGCATTTACATTTTACATATTCAAATACTCATGTAAAACCCAATTTTGGGCATTTCAGGAAGAAACATCATATGCAAAGACGATGAAAAGGCCCAATTTATGCCAAGACTCCATTTTAAACATGCAAAGCACTCCAAAATGTGTGATTCTCTTGGGCATTTGAAGTTATATTCATTTAGTGTTTACATATACATCAATTTAACATATGGAAATGCTTTTGAAAACCACAATTTGCATTAGAAGGCATATGTGCATCATTTAAAATATGCAATAGCACATGAAAAGAGTGATTTAGGGCTGGGAGTGAGACATTTTCAAAGGCATCGATCATCATATGCAAACACATTCAAGAAACCCAATTTTGGAGAAGAGAGTTTCATTCCAACTTCTTGCTCCAAGTTTTGCTCTTTGCTCTCAAAGTAAGTGTAAGATTTGTGTTCTGTTTGCATTTCTTTTTCTTGTTTCTTATATGATGCATTCTTTCGCTCTTTTTGCTCTATTTGTTTAGTTGTAGCTTGTTGGGTGGATATTTTGCAATCGACACTTTTGGGTAAAAATCTAGTCACAAAATAGGATGACCAGCCACAACATGTGAGACAAAGTCTTTCCTACCTTAAAGGGAAGGCTAGCCCTTCTCACCGTTCCTTGGACCAACTCAAGGTAAGCAAGAAGTCAAGAGACTTTTATAAAATGGGTGTTACTAATATCCTTTCTTCTTATCTTTCAAGAAAGAATCCACTTACTTGTGGAGCGAGTAATGGGCAGGGTGAATCTCTAACTACACTTCTATCAAGAGCTGGAAACAGTGATATCGATAAACCTTCACTAACTCAGAGGTTAGCTAGAAATGTACCAGTTCGACTCTAAGTCCGGTTGTATTTCTATATGAAAAGCTTTACAATTAGGGCACAAAGACTCCTAAAAGTAAGAAAACTATCTTGTGAATTAAGAAAGAAGTAAAAGCTATAGACAAAGCTTCTAGCTATATATTCCCACAACTGCTCCCGGTTAAAGCTTCGGCTCCGATTGCTTCTTAAATCACTATGCTCTTTTATTGAACACACAATAATAACATGAATCAAGACAATAGGCACAAATTACAGTCAAAGCTTCTAATTTGGTCTATCATGATTGCTTCCAATCAAAGCTTCGAATCCAATTGCTTCTTTTATTCACTTTTCTCCCAAATTTGTACTACAAAATCAAAGTTATGCCTACACAAATGTGGCAGAGCTTTCTTGCATACAAAAAAAGATGATTTTTACAATGAGGGGGCACTCCTTTATATAGGGACAGGAGTTGAGAAAAAGGTGGAGGAAAAAGTGGGAGCAACTCAACCAACTTTGACCTAGTCTAACTAAAAGTGAAAATATAGGTTTACATGCAACTCGCATTACATCTTTTACATACACATGTAACTCGCATTACATGTAATTACACATCTTCATGTAATACATCCTCTTCAATTACAAACATGAAAGAAGAAGAAGAAGAAGAAAGACATAAGAGAATTGAAACAATCCTAGGGATTGTTCTGAAGGGCCTTGTACTTGATGATGCAATCTCAGATGATCACAGGATTGGGAGTTTCTGTATTTTGTACCGTTGCATTCACCTTGATAACTATGGTGTTGCATCTTTTGATAACCTCTGACTTTGATGAATTGTTCGTTGTCATGTGAAAACTTGATGTGATCCAACTTTTCTCACTCAAGTTGTCGTAAATTCTCCTTTGTAGATCAGCACAAACTAGAGTCTTTGAAACTTTGAAAACCTTCTCGATGGTGTCCAGATATAAACTCATAACAAATTTCTATCAGCACCTTCACCTCTTTTCTTTTTTAATGAAACAAAGCGCTTGGCGCATGGGTATGCATGCAAATGGAGATTGCTGATTTCCAAAATGTGACTTGGGCTTTCAAGATGTCATTGCATGAAAAATGGATTACATGTAAATGCAACATTGCTAGAAATAGGACCTCTCTTCAATTATTTTTGAAGTTCTGTAAAGACAAGCTGGATGAATGGAATATGTAGTGTAGAAACAGGGGAGAAAAATAGACCAAAAAATCCAAACATAGTGCGTTAAAAGATGAATGTGTGTAATTTATGTAAATGCAACATGCAACAAGGGATGAAGGATGAGATGGAAAGTGAAAGTGAATGGTGGACGAGCTTTTACATGTAAGTGTGAATGGAAGAGATGCAAAGCATGTAATGACATGAGAAGTGGAAAAATATGTATTTGCTCATGGAGAGGTGAAATGGAAATGGGATTACATGCATGTGTGGATGGTGAATGAGATGGAAAACATGTAATCACATTTGTCGAATGAGATGTGAAGTGTTGTGACATGGAAAGATGGAAATGGAATGTGGAGTGAAGTGAAATGTGCTCAAATTCTTGGGAAAGAACTTACAATTTCTTCCAAAGGAAGAAAAATGAAAAAACAATCAAGCAAACAACGAAAAACAAACACATGCCTTTGATCTTAAACTCAAACATGTCAAGATGCAATGCACTTCAACACACAAATTCGAATTTGAAAATTGGGATAAAACCAAAAACAAGAAAATGAACAATTTCTTCATTTTTAAAGAAAAAATGCACTTTCCATGGCATTGATTTCAACAAGTGGCAATCATCATGCAATAATGTGCATTTAACAGCAAGATAAGCACGAATTGATGAGCAAGTTTGAAAATGTCCACTTACTTGGAGGTTAAAGAGCCAAAATAGCAAGTTTTATAGACTTGAAGACAAATTCTTCCTCAAATCCGGTTTTTCAAACAACTTCTTGACTTTTTCCATACTTGCATTTAACAAAAATTAATGAGCAAAGAAGGGTCGAATTTGACATGAAAGTGTCAAATACATTGTCTCCAAAGACAATTTCATGCATTTAGAACTAAAAAACAATCCCTCTTGATCAATGGTATGGGCTGGAAATGCATTTTTTTGAGTTTTTTGAACAAAAACATGGCTTTTATATGCAAAAATATGGGCCGTTTTTGCAAAAACGTGGCCAAAAAATGCATGTTTTTTAGTCATTTTTTACTTGTGAATACAAAAACAACTTCCCCAAATGCATATACATGGATCAAAATGCAAAAAAGTGGATAAAAACCTCAATTTTCTGGGCATTTTTAGCAAAAACGTGATTCATAAAAGGCATGAAATGGAAACATTTTTGACTTCTAAGTGCGAAAATGTGAGCCAAGATGTATTACAAATGATTGAAGATGCCAAAACTCATCTTTTCCTTGCAAAAACGTGATTTAAATCACTCAAAATAGATTTATTTGAAGATTTTTCCAAAAATGGGCACTTGGAAGGAGTTTGAAAAATTGTTTTTTAGCAAGATAAATCCATTTTTAATGTTAGAAAATCCATTGCCAAGCAAAAACGACCCTAATGGAAGAAATCTCATGCAAATCCATAGAGAAAATCTCAAGTTATGATCAAAATCGGGTTCTTGGAGGGCAAGAACATGTTCTTCAAAAATGGACTTTTGGAGGGTCAATGCATATATTAAAACATGTCTTTTCATCAAATTGGACCTTTTGGAGTCACACATCTTAAAACATCCATCTCTCCAAAATCACACTTTTTGGGTGCCATTACATGTTTTAAAATGTGCTCATAGCAAAAAAGGACCTTTTGGGGGAGGAAGCATGTTTTAAAATGCAACTCATCTTTTAGATGTTACGCATGAAAACTTCATTTTTGATGCAATGACATCAAAAATGTTGGCATCAAAAAGGTCCACTTATGATGAACTTTTGATGTAATGACATCAAAAAGGTTCACTAAAGTAAACTTTAACACAGTGACATGTAAAATGTCCACTTTTGATGGATTTTACATATTATTGCATATAAAATGTCCACTTATAAAGACTTTAAGTCATTTAATTCACTTAAAATTATAAAAATGTTACAAAATGGGCCATAAACAATATTTATTTATCATATTTAGAAATATAACATATAAACATCATTTAAAAGTAATATTTAAATGAACATTTGATTTTTAAAACCAAAAATTAAACTGAAACTATATAGTTATATAGTTACTGTTGATGTGTGTTTTATGACTCACCAAACAATAGAACAAAATACCAAAATATCTTATCCTCTCTTCAATAAAGTCTTGTGTATGCTAAGATTGTTAGAAGATCATACAATGACTTCAAGGTTCCTTTAATGTCAGGTCTTGACTATGGATAAGATCGGTGGTTGATGTGATTTGCTGATGATCACAAGGGGCCTTACATGTTTATTCATATTCATTTCAAGCCATACTGGATGTGGGAGCTATCTTAAGGTTTTGCAATGAAGTGCTTTTCGGATTTTTCATAAAATATGCAAAAATTCGATAGGATGGGGTTCAGGAATTCTATTCTAATCCTAAGGGTAGTGATAACAACAAATAGTATTCTAGTGGACAAATTCCTCAATTTACCAAATTCCGCTTCGCCAAGTTATACTACAACTATGCGTGAACTGGTGCAATCTTCAAGGGTTATGCCAAAGATTTTCATATCGCTGCATACACCATCATAAAGAACAATGTATACGAATAATAGAAGTTGAGCATATGCATGAAAAGGTTCAGGCTAACTTTACACAATGAATTAGAATCACTAAAACGTCAAAAGTATGAACCAAAGGAATTCATCAATACACCATCATATTCTCCATTGTAATCACCACACACTGACTATGCTAAACTTAATCTACTTGAAGAAATTTAGGATAACAAGCAAGAACTAAGATACGTCAAGTATTCACCAAACTCCAATGAAAACTTTATTATCTCAGTAACTCATAGCAACAATCTCATAAAAATCTCCCGTTACAAATGAGAAATGAGGCCTTTATATAGGTCCTCGATTACAACGGGTGGCCCGGATGATCACAATAACTGATGGCCAAGATCATGCCACATCAGCCCTAATTAGGGTTAGGGCAATGGAAAGGAATCTATATTAATGCCACAAGGAATCCACTACCATAGTGGGTAATAAATGCCCACTATGCATGCTCTTTTAAGGAGGGGTGTAATAAATGATCCCTATGCACACCCACTATGCATTTAATGCATCTATCCCTAATTTCTTCGCCTGAAAGATCGAAATCGATCTAACACTATTTCCAGCTCCTCTATACTAATGCTTGGTGCAGACTCTTGCTTGAATTCTAGAACTGCAATTGCTCTTTCTGCTTTTCCCAAGCTTTCATCCCAATCTGGTAGTAAGTCCTTAGTAGTGTGCATTGTATTTGAGAAGATGGAGAAGTTATCAAAATCATCTCTTCCATATACATTTAGCTGAAAGAATTCCTCTAACTTGACTTTCAGATTATCAGTTGTCATTTTTTCTTCCCCCAATCTTTGTGATAACAAGGATGCAACTGCATTTGATATTCCTTGCTTGATGTTATCAACAATCTTTTTCCATCAACTGGATTCCTTGGTAAAGCTCTCAAACATTTCCTTAGCCATGATCACTGCACTGTACCATCAAATAAAATCATAAACATCCCCCTCGCTGATAACTCGACCATCAATCAATTCTTGCTTTGGGGTATCCATCAGACTCTGAATGTCGGTAATCACCTCTTCTTGGTAAATATGCTCATCCACCCATGATTCCTCCATGCACTAGATCCTAGAGATTGTAGCCAATGCCCTATTGTGCACTTGCACTAACTCTTCTGCATGTTCGAAGGCTACCTCCTGAATTCCTTCAATCCAAATCTTTGCACCCTGAGCAATCCGCTTGATTCTGTCAATATCACCTACCACTTCACTGGAAACACCTGTTGGAGGGACAAATGATGGACCTTCCTCTCTTACTGGATGAGGCAAGTTATTGATGTACTGACATAAGGCCCGAATTTCTCTTTTTTGCTTTTCATACCCTTCTTCTACTTTCTTCAGCCTATCCTTCAAAGCCTGTGTGGAGTCATCAAATTCTTCCAATATTTGCTCTCGGGAGGCCCAACCAAGATTTACTTTTGTAACATGATATTCATCTGGAGCAATCTGATTTTTCCCTTTGTCAACTGTGGGAGTCACAATGTGGAAGATTCTGGATCTTGATTCTCCTCTAATGAATTTAGTATATCTTTTTGCTTTCCCTTGTTCTTCTGATTGGTTTGAACGGTCCAAAATTTCCTGTAATTCAATTGCTGGATCAACCTCCCTTTGTTGACACAATTGAATTCGTTGCCTCAACCATTCCGGAATGGGTATACTTTGGTCCCCCGGAATTACCAATTGTTCTTTCCTTTGGACCGCTCGAATGTTAATCTCCTCTTCACCTCCTAGACTATCCATTGTAACCTCAGGAACTACAGCTTCAGCACTTGGAAGATGTATTGCTACTCCTGGAGTTTCTTCCTCTAGTGGACCATCTCCATCATTAATCATTTCTCGCTCTAAGATCATAGCGAGACTTTCCTCTGTAGCCATATCTTGATCTCTCCCTCTTTCTTGCATGGACTTTTCATAAGCATTTATACTCAAGCTATCATGAATTGGCCTATCCAAATTCTCTTCTCGCTCAAATCTCCTTATACTTGTCCCTACATCCTGCCTTTCAAAAGTTTCTATCTCTTGGACACTTGGAGTTCGACTCGAAGAAGAGGGAGCATCTCCATGTTTCTGCTTCTTATTTTGAGATTCCTGGATAACTTCCTCAATCCTAGGACGCTTTTCTCGAGGTACCTCCTTCCCTTCTTTGGTTCTTACATCTTCGGATGGAGTTCCCCTTTCTTCAACAGTCCCTTCAGATATTTGTCTTGATCTTTCATTCCTAAGTGGTCTATGGCCAAGCAACCTATATGTGAATCCATTAGCTGGTGCAACTAATTTTTCAAGCTTATGCTCGATCCACCACTTTGTAAAATCTAAAACTGGTTTTGAAAGGGCTTCGAGATTTGTAATTTCTTTCTTCTTCCAATCAAATGGTTGAGCTGTCATTTCTGGATTGAATCCTTTTCGCATCACGTTTGGGTCCTCCTCCATTTGATCAAGAACCTTGAATATGTTGCATGTTCTAATAATGTTCAATGGTAGTCTTGAATGCAACCTTTTTCTAATCTCGTTCTCATCTGTTGCATTTGCCCAAAAGTCTTCAAGGTGAACCTTGTGTTGGTACTTTGATCCTCCTGCTGATGACATCTTGTTGTAAGGATCAAAATCATTCCTCTTTGGATAAAGCGGAAGGCAGAAGAAGTGGAGCTCATCTTATGACTTCTCTGTAGCTTTTAGACATGGGCATACCTCAATTTTTCCTTCTATGGAAATTGGAAACTACAATCCCAACTTCTTCTTCCCTTTCTGAATCTTGTCATAGGCAATAAGTTGTCGAGTAAGCTCTAACAAGACCATCTTATCCATTGGATACCTGGGAAGTTTGTATGGCTCCATGGAGAATCCTTGAACTCGGATGTATGAAAAGGTAGGAAACTGAATGAACCAGGCGCCACATTCCTCAACCAACTTCATTGCACCCATTGACATTCTTATATGTGGCCTCTTTTGTAGTGTTCTTACTATGCGCATGGCAAATATATCATTAACCCTCATGTAATCATCCTTTGAATACAAATGCAACTGTGGGTAACATTCATGGACTTTGAGGTGTTGGGTTCTGCTTCCAATCGGTCCTTTGCATCGTAGTCCATCATAATTTGTCCTCCGTGCTAGCATGTAGATGACATAGGAGCTCATGTAAAGTTTCCTTGTATGCTCTAGATTCATCAACTATTCATTTAGATTATCACTTATGAGCCCAGCCCAATCTATTCTGTCGCCTTCCTCCATAACCTGCTCAACAAAATACCACATCCAAGATTCAAACCTATAAGAATAAGACATGCCAAATATGTGACTCAACATCATGACCATATCACTATATTCCCTCTGCAAGTCGAGCCATACTATTTCTTTAGGAATCTTGGAATGATGCGATCTATTCTTTTTCAACCATCTTTTGTTGATTATTTCTTCACAGAAATTGATTCCAAACGTGTAGATTCTCAGTGCTTGCTCTTGTGTTTTTGTGACCATCCTTGGATTTGAAGGAATTCCAAATGCTTCAGAAATGGATGCTAGAGAAAAATCTGCCAGAATATTTCGTTCAAAATCCCGGATGGTTCTGTCTCTAGGATTGTAATGCTTGGTACATTCCACAATTAACTCTGGATGCTGAAAAGGAGGAAACCAGCTGCAGCAAAAATTCCACTTCTCACAATTTTTGTAGCCAGGTGTGTTGGGTGATAGTCATTATATCTGAGCATTCTCCGGTTAAAATCTTTCAAATCAAGGCCACCAAGACTTGTATCTCCAATTTTTGCCCACTTTGACACAATTTTGGATTCAGGATAGAATCCTCTCCTTTCATTCTTTATCAGTTGTCCTCGCATTTCTCCTGTTCCCCTGGGCTCTACCATTCTCCTTTCTGCAAAGAAAATTCCTTTCTGATAGGATTCAAAATCTTCTGTCATGAATTCCCAGAAAACTCCTCAACAATTTCAGAAAATTTCTCAAAAAATCTGCTTCCTTGAACTCCTCGAACCTTACTCCTATTCTCAATTTGCTCTTCAAATTTCTGTGTGAGCCTGAATGAATGAGAGGGTTTCTTATAGAAATCATCCTTCAAAAAAGATGCCTTTAAAGCTGTAGACTAAAATTAGGCAGTTGCTTTACTTAACCATCAAGGTTTCCATCTTTTGTGCCACTTGTTGCTTTTTGCTGTTTGATTCAAAAAGCTGCTATTTTTGATGCTCTTAGCTTCATGATGAAGCTAAGTATTCTTCTATTTTGATTTTTTTTTTTAGTTTTATTAATTATATATCAATTTTAAAAATCAATGTTTAATTAATTTCCATATTTAAATGAAAAAATCAAATTCATTTCCAACTTTTCTCCATCTTTTAATTTTTTTGGATTATTATTCAAAAAAAATCAAATTAAATATTAGTAAACTAATATTTTATTTTATTTTTAATGTAAATATAAAAAATACTTTTTTTGAAGGAACATTGCTTTTTTCGCTTTTCTCTTAACCCAATTTTTTACTTCTCAAGGAATTTCACCCTCTTCCTCTAAATTTTGGATTTTTTCTCAAAATTTTCAATTTTCCCGCTTTTCACGATTTTTATGACAAATTTTGTGCTTCAATCAATTTGCAGGAGCGGGCTTTTTGCAAATGAAGGACTTTGTCTCTTTTCAAAATATTCCTTACTCCCTTAAAACTTGCACTCCACACTTTCATGGAAAGCGGAATTTTGATGGAGTGAAGGAATTTGTCTTTTCCATGACTTCTTCAAACTTGCGCTCCACACTTTTTGGGATCGGGCTTTTTCCAGAATGAAGGATATGCAATTTTAAAATCGCTGGAGATTTTCATTAGTTGACCATTCTCTTGGTTCCGCTGACCTGTGCTCCATGATTTTCAAGAATCTTGAATCCCAAAACAGAGTAATCATGTGTACAAGGATCGAGTTTTTCGGTAGAAACCATGTACACTGATCCCATTCCTACAACTTTGTATAGTGTTTTGAAGAATACAAAGTACGATAGCGTCTCTGTTATCATGTATCGTGCTGAAGAGTCAAGATATCAGATGAGTCAAAGAAACCCACAGTACAGAACCCAAATCCGATGAAGACCATCACTACAAATGTCGGTAAGCACCTTCAAAATCTGCCTTTCCCTAATTTATACTTGAAACTCGTAGCTTCATCCGGTGCAATGACAAGAGTGGAGCCTTCAAACACCGACTCCTGTCACATCACAGAAATATAGGACCTGTTGATTCAGAAACTATGTCATCTTGGAAACCGAATGTGCCTTTGCCACAAATCTATTATAGTCAGGCCTAATGAAAAGGTTAAGTCCGGTATCATGCAGCTTTGAAAGTCAACAGGAAACTACAAAGATTTCCCAAAATGGAGGATTTTTCTTTGCATGAAATTTCCTTCACTCTTGCTGAATTGTGCTCGATCCACCACTTCATGAAAGCGGAATTTTCAAGGAATGAAGGATTCTATTCTATTCCTCCATTTCCTCAAAACTGCGCTCCATGATTTTCGGAGCGGGCTTTTTTGAATGATGAAGGATTCTATTCTCTACTTCATTGACATGCGCTCTACAGAATAAGCAAACAGCTAGCAAATTTTTTAAAAAAACAAAAAGGGGATCCCAGACTTGGGCGATGGTGACTGGCAGTCACAACAGTTACTTTAAGTGAAAAATTAAAAAGTAACTCAACATAAAACTATAACATAAAGTGCACTATAGTCACTTTAAGTTAAAAATTTAAAGTTAAGGTAACTTAAAAACATAACAAAAAGTGAATATAAGTTATATTTTTCAAAAAGTGAAAGTCAAATTGAAAATATAATATCATATTTTTAATTTGTATTGTTGCATCCAAAAGGTCCACTTTTGAAGCACTAAAATGAGCATAACTCTTGACTGACAACTCCGATTGACCTCTTGGTTAGATCAAATCGAAGGGAAAAACAAAAGGCATGACATGAGCAAAACCAAAGGCATGACATGAGCAAAACCAAAGGACTAAAAACCCACAAACGCCAACTCAAAAGCAAAGGACAGACGATAAAGGCTTCAAAAATCAAGTAAAGGCTCGATAGAAAGCAAAACGAAAAAGACTTGACGAAGGCCTTCAGTAAAATGATTTGATATACAAATTGAAATGGATCAATCGATCAGCATTAAGCAATTGAATATCAAATTCAAGCTTAGAGAAACGCGAAACTAGCTAGAAAAAGTTTCGTGTTGTTACCAACATTTTGTGGTGACAAAATGTAGGACAACACAGCCCTAGGAATTTGTTCTAAGTTGACAAATAAATTCAAAACTCTCATTCTTTGTAATGTAAAAGGGTCCTTTCCCTCTAAATCAAATTTGCTTGCAAGATTGAAGTGTTTGAAAGCCATCATTTTCTATCAAAGCAAGAGGTTTGCTCTTCTTTTCTTTTCTTTGTTTTGTAAATACTTGGTTTGTTTATTTTTGTTTGTTTTTGGTTTGTTCATGAAGAAACTGATGAAATCTGTCTCAAAGAATGCAAGTATTCATTCTCTTTTCCAGCTTTCATATTCATTCCACCTCTAAATCAAGTCCAATTTTCCAAAATATGTAATCAGACTTTTAAAACCCAATTACACATTTGCATAAGTTTAAAATAATGAGTTTTCACCACATGCAAATAAATTCCTAAACCCCAAGTTTGGGGAAAAGCTCACATTTGTAAACACAAAGTCCTCTAGCCACATGCTCCCAAGCTACATCTTCCTGCATTCTTACCCATTCAAGTCAAAAGTCATATCTTGCCCACATGCAATTCACCTAGAAAAACCCAATTTTGATCATTTTTTCCCAAAAAAGAAGTTATCCATGTTATTTCCAGCCTAAAGTGTTCAAAAAGTATCTAAATCATACTGAGAACACATATCTTTCATGGATATGCCATTATTGTCCAAAGCTTTAAACCCTCATGGATTCAATCCCATTGAAGGATATTCAGTTTTTGGAATTCTCATGTTGTAGTGAACTCTTCAAGTCAAGATATGTCAAGGTTTCTTCAAAGAATAGAGACATCTTGTCAAGAAGGCAGGCTTCGAATCAAACGAAGCAATAATTCATTTGGTCCCCACTTTCCCACTAGTTGTCTTAGAACTTAAGTTCATGTGGGAATGTGCCAAGCATTTGCTTTTGTTTTTTGCTTTTTCCAAAACCAATTAAAGACTTTGATAGAAAAGTTGTTTTGAGTTTACATCTAGATGTCACTGAGAAAGTTTTCGAAGTGTTAGAAACTCCAAAATGTGTAAATATGACAAAAGGAGAATTCACAAAAACCTTGATTACATCAAGTTTTCAATGACAATTGGCAATACATTAAAGAGAATCAAAGGCTATCAAAAGATGTAACACCATAGCTATCGAAGTGAATACAGTGGCACGAAATACAAGAGCTTCCAATCTTATGATCATTTGTGATTACACCACCAAATACAAGGCTTTTGTTGACAATCTTCAAGATTCATTCAGCATTTTCAACATTTTATTCGATGTTTGTTTAAGTATATTTTCAGTTTTGTAGAATCAGAAGATATGTTGTGTGTAATCCATTTGCATGTAACCCGATTACACGTGCCTTCAGTCATATAATCCAATAAATCTTCTTTCTTTGTTTAACATAGTCAAGGTGGTTGACTTGTTATCTTTTTGTCTCTCACTCCTTTACCTATATAAAGGAGTGCCCTTCATTGTAAATTATCATCTTCTTACATGCAAGAAAGCTCTGCAAAATTTGTGCAAGCATAACTATGATTTGTCCTACAAGTTTGAAATTTGGGAAGAAAAGAAGAAAAAAACTGTTTTGAAGCTATGTCTAGAAACAATTGTGGTAGTACAAATTGGAAGTTGTGACTACAATTTGTATTGCTATCTTTAGTTTATGTTAATCTTGTTCGTATTTGGAGCAAAGTGAGTAGGAGAACAATTTGTTTCGAAGTTGTGTCTGAAAGCGATTGAGGTGATACAAATTAGAAGGTATGACTGTAGTTTCTGTTGTTATCTTATTTTCATGCATATTATTAGAATTAAATTACTTTCATGTCTGTGAACTTGAATAACTTATGGGCTTAGAGTTTAGAAAACATCTACTCCCGGAAGTTTGTATGCCCCAATAGTAGTGCTTTACTTTCATAAAATAGAATAAACAAACATAGATCTAAGGTGGTACACTTTCAATCAGCCTATGTGTTGATCCATCTTGCCCATTTCCCACTCCACGAGTAAGTGTAGTCTTTCCTGAAACAAGAGGAAAGAATATTGATAACACCCTTTAAAATTATCTCCAAAATTCTTGCTTACTTTGAGTTGATCCAAGGAACAGTGAGAAGAGGGAGCCTTCCCTTTAAGGTAGGAGAGACTTTGTGTCACACACTATGGCTCGTATTCATAATTTGCAAAAGAAGTTATAAAAAATGTCTATTAGAAAATATCCACCCAACACAATATATGACGGTTGATTATTTTGTGAAGTCAATTTCATGTAATAGTGCAATTTTACTGATTGTTTCACTGACTATAAATAGCCATATTCTATCAATCTCATTTCATTTATGTGGTTTGGTATCAGTGATTGATGTCAAAGGGGGGGTCGTAACTTAAAGGCTACAACACTATTTCACAACAATTTTGGTTTCAAATAGAGTTGCCAACAATGCAAAGGGGGGCATTGTTGAATATTTTGTTACTGATGTCAAACGTTAACGATCAAGGTTGTATACATTTTGGACAATTACTCGTAATAGGGAACTAGGGCACTAATGCATGATAAGAAACTTGCCAGAGCTCTCCACAGGATATTGAGCCTCCTAACCAAATCCACTTAGCCTATGTGAATCTAGGAATAGGCTAATGGAAACTTCATACTGATTAGGTACAAGAAGAGGGTGTTATACATACAAAATCCAAGACTTCCTATCAAATTCCTTGATCCTTTTAACGCATGGAATATGGGTCTTAAGGAAAAATGAGCTTTCAATTACTATTACAGCTAAAAGTGTTGAATTTTTTAGGACTGCTACAAATGTACTAAGCACTACCATGTTCGTAGTATGTGTTTTCCAAATGCATCCATCTCTTTGAATTTGTATGAGGAATAAACCAAGAAGATACGTGTCCCTTCATGGGACATGTCTATTCATTAATATAATTAATTTATAATGGAAAACTTAATTAGAGTTGTATGTCTGTGTGTGTATATGTATATATCATTGTAATTATATTAACGTCTCTCTGATCTTACAAGTTTATCCTACTAAAGCTACCAAAAGATCAACACTCCCTCTTAGCTAGTGAGGATAAACATATGACCATTTATTAACTCAATGTAATATACAAATATCTTTGATCTAAAGATATTTAACATTTTGATATCACATTTGATATCATGAGTCTTGGTCTCCCAAAATATCGGCATTTGATATCCACCAAGTACTATTGATATAACATATGATATCATGAGTATTGACCTCCCAAAATAACAATGATATTCACCAAATGCCTTTTGAATAATGACCTTCCAAAATGCAAGATATTCACCAAATACTATTAGTAACGAACTCTAGGAATATCAGGACATATGATATTCACCACGTACTCTATAAGTAATGGCCTTCTAGAACATCAAGACACATGATATTCACCAAATGCTCTGTGTAATGGCCTTCCAGAATATCAATAGAATTCACCGCGTACTCAAAATGTTTATAAGGTATGTGCACACGCATTCTCATAATGCTTACCATATAAACATCTACTAAGAAAAGTATAATCTATCATGATCTGCATAAACATTGTAAGATATCCACCATGAAAGAAAATTAAGTTATTGTAAGATCGTCACCTTTCAATAACTTCTACAATTACAAGTGACATTACCTAAAAGTCGTCACTTCCTCATGATGTACACAGGGGGTAAGCCCATTAAAATCACATAATCATGAGGTATATTCATGAATCCCAATCCTCTTGACTGCTACAATTTATTGATCACTGGAAAATCCATCTCAGCGTGGTTTAATCCCTCTGAATCAGTATGACCACGACCAGTGAAGGTTGATTGAATTATATTTTTTATCTACTCCCTCTAATTCAAGGTTGCCTCTAATGAAATGTCAAGCTCCCTCTGAATCTCAATCTCCCTCTTCCTGCAAGAACATTCTGTAATTAACCTTGTCTGGTTACTGCTCTTTAACACACCAATTTTCTATGCAAAGTTACTGTTTGACATTTTGTCAAACATTCAGCAAGCAACACTAATACCAGATATTGATAAATAATAAACTAAGTTGGGACTATGAACATCCACTCATTAAATTTCAGTCTTGGTATGGATTGAACTATGATACCAAAAACAAGAGCAATATCATCTTATCATTCACTGTATTAAAAACCTGTTGCAAATTGCAATTTATTTTAAATAGAACATTGAACCTGATGATGTCGTAGTAGTCAATGAACTTAATGCCACCCTCTGAACCAAATTGCAGTCACAGGTAACACTCACGCTGGTCTTAAGAATTAATTCACAACTTGATACAAATCACCTGCAGGCTTTCAAGATTATATCATGTCCTCTTGTTCCACGATAATACAAATATCTTAGCAGCCCCTCTTAAGAAAAATTGCAATTGTAAAAGGAAGGAGCATTTGACCATTACAAACTGAATGTTGGGTCCTGTCGCAGATCACAGGCCCACAATAATTGAACACTCACCTTACTGGTACACCTGTGTTTGCAGAACAGGTCCCCACGTGGTCATAAATGAATTGCAAGCCTAATATAACTACAGCGAAACCTCTAAGAAAGACAATGAAGTGCCAAATGTGTCACAACAAGATGAAATATTGTCTTTCTGGTACAAATTGGCAACCCACAGCTCCCTAATTTCAAATGCCTTGGATACCCCAGCAAATCGATTATGATCTCTCAATGATTTCTCTTTCTAAATACCACACAATCTCCTTGGACACAGTGAGAATAATTGGCAAATTACTTTACAGCAGTAGTAATTTGAAAGCTATCCTTCAAGGCAATTCTCAGAATTCTTAGAAACTTATCACAGCAGATCTAATACAAACTTCAGCAAATAATCTTCCTTCAAATCACACAACAAAATGAATCTCTCCCTAGATACACTGAGCACAGTAAGGAGAATTGGTAAAGTACTTAGAGCTTGATCCAAAATACCTCAGTTGTGGAATCAATGAACAACTCAGAACCAGGCCCTTATACTTCAGCAAGGGCACACTATTCAGAAAACTCAGAATAAACCACATAGGCATCAAAAGCAAGTAAAAATTCAAGCGTGCTTTTCCCAATGAAATGAGCTCCTATTTATAATCCTTTGTTGGCCAAAGTTTTTTAAAAACTCCACTTCAGAAATTGTGGAAGTTTTCCAAAAGAACTCAACACTTGAAACTTTCCAACACACTTTTTAGAAATATCTCTTAATATCATTATTATAATAACATAAATATTATTATAATAATGAAATTTAATAATTAATGAATAAATAAGAGCTCATGTAATTATTAACCTTATTTATTGTAGGCGACGACCAACTACCCAAAGCCACCCACTAGACTTACTAAAAATAGTAAGTCTACCATTGAGACCCCCAAAACACCCTGTCAACTCATGAGGGTCGCTATGATGAACTAACTCCATCAACTACACAAACTTGCCAAAAACGGGGTCATTACACATTCTCGAAGGAAAAGATCAAGGCAAATAGCTCTTATAGTAGGTATTGAAAATATAAATAACAAAGACCTATATAATATTGAATGTAAAAAATTTCCAAAAAATGTAGATAATTAAAAACCAATATCATTCCCTCTTGTTGAGTTGTCATTTTGCACGATGTTGAATGGCAGAGATCCTCTCAGGTCTCTCTCTTGCAAAGTTGATCAAGGACCAACTCCAAGGTTCTAGGTGGGTATTTTTCAACCTGCCGTGTAACTCAACTGAAGATAAATGTGTATGTTCACAAGGAAGCCTTTGCTCGTTCTAACCAATGTGCACAACCTGTTGCTGAAATCTAACCACAAAAGAGATACTTTTTATATTTTATGTTTTATGATGAATGTAGTTTATTGATGCAACTATATGAACTCCTATTTTAACCAAGTGTTTGAAAAGCAAATACAAAGATAGGGTAACGAGAAATTTAAAACCAATTGCTTGAAAAGGAATCTCCTAATGGACATAAGACAAAGTAAACCAATCTTGAAAGGATCTCAAAAGGATCTTGGCAGGAAACCAATGAAATTAGGAGCAACGCTTCCTCAACTCCACTGATGCAATCGTCAATGGGAACTTCAATAATACCTTAAAGATGTTTCACGTTTCATCAAATCGCAAGGCCACTGAAAATGCGCCCACGTGAAACAAAACGCTATGCAAGAACAAAGATGATCCTTTTTCCAATTCGTCATAACAACGGAATTCGTTAACACAAGGCAAACACCATAACTAAAAGATCGCACAATCATAACAACACAATAAAACCATTGACTCCATTATTATACATGAACATGCATTCACAAAAATAACACACTCAAACAAGCATAACTACACTCAGAATAAGAGCACCAATAGCATATACTATTGCATCAAAATAACGGCCAAAAGTACAATTACATCCCTGTATTTATAAGAATTCATCTCCTCCTTTTGTGTTCGGAGTGAGAGCTCTTTAAATGCAAACTTATGCTAAAAACTAATAAAACATATCTAATTATCATCAACTAACTCTCTAAATGGTGCTAAGTAGGCCTCCACCCTTGTTTATATCCATTAATGGGTGCATTAGCCTTTACATGACACAAACGAATAAAAGAATGAGGAGATAAGAAGGAAGTTGTGAGATGATGATGTAGTCTCAGGAAGCTCTAAAAATGGAAGTTTGGCCTTCTTTAGGTGTTTCTGGGAGTTGAATTGTCGTCAAAATGCGTTTTCGACGCATGGAATGCTCTAATATAGCAACTAGCAATTAATTGTAAGTGCACGGCTTCTTCAAAACTATCGGCACACCTCTGTGAAAAGTGCACCTACACACCTTGGTGAGAGGATCAAAAAATCCAAAAAAAATTTAAGTGTCAAAACTAAATTTCCAGCATCTGGGTTTTCTTCCCCTTTATACCAAAACAATGTCTGGATGTTTATTCTTAAACTTCTCTATTATCTTTGCAACTTCACTAGCTTCCGATAAATCTAATGCATCATACTTGTTCTTTACTACTTGCAGGTAGTTACTAAGTTCCACCCTCGTCTCTGCAAAATCCTCAAACTTGGTGTCTAGTTCTAACAACGCCTCTTCAGTTCCAAATGCTTGTCTTACATCATCTTCTAACGAAGCATTTTCGAATGTATCTCTAAATTGTTGAACCACTAATTACACTGAAAAAAACTTGGTCTTTAACTCATCCTCAAAAATCTCAAGGCTAGTGGCATTATAGGACCTTTCCACTTCCAAAAATTGCTCTTGAGGTTTGTCCTTTATTTGTTGGATTCCCTTATGTAATCCTTCCATAACTTTATTCCCCAAGGATATTTTCTCTATCCAGTTGTCAAGCTTATCAAGCTCCTCTACTAAGTATACTTCCATTAGCATCTGATACCTTTGGCCATTTATTGATCTGAGTGCTTGCAGATCATTAGCCCATTTACGCACTTCATTCATTAGCCCAAAATCTTGGTTTACAATGGCAACCAACTTTCTTTAGTCTGAACATGGTGCAACAGGTTCAAATTACCCTGTATTATTTCCACTCCTCTTTATTCAAAACTTTGACGCCATTGCTGACATACATCCAAAAATGAATCCATTTGTAACCTAGCACATTTCCTTCAAATTGCATCTCTAAGCGCAATCTTTGGATTTTCTAGGTCAATGGGTCCCACCACTTCATTCAAGTAGCCTCTGAGTAGCTGGTTCTATTTTCGCAGTATTATCAATTCTGACTCATCCTAATCCAAGTGCTTGAACACCTCTTTGAGGCTTGTCATGATCAGTACTTTAGCTATGTCCACCGTGGGCTTTCCCAATATGATCTCCTTCATTTGGTAATCATTAGGAGTCAATTCTTCGGTATGGGCATGAGGAGAAGGAATGGCAATATGAGCTAGAAGGTCCTAATCTTGATTCTTCATGATGAAGGCAAGTGTTCTAGCATCACCCTTAGGTGGCTCGGGCTTCTTTATTACTTTTATCAATTCCCTCATAACTTCCTTCTTTAGTCATGATGATGCGGTCCCCTTGGTGACATGTATTTGGGTGAAGAAGTGGGTTTCGAAGCAAGCTCCTTTCTCTTATTACTCTTCTCCAAAGTCTTCTCATGTCGAGGAAGCTCTTCAGAGAGAGTTTCTATGCTTAGTTGGGCTAAGGATCTAACCTCTATATATAGGGGAATTTGTTGAGTTTCTTTTGCTATTTGCCCCTCTTCAGATACTTCATCGGCATGAAGTTGTTGATACTCTCCTTCCTTGGTGTCTTGAACTTCTGTTTTTGCTTGCATTGCCGGAGGAGGTGGAGCTACTGACCCTTTATCCATGATTGTGGCTAAATCTTGTGGTGCTGGTGATGGAATGACAAGAGGTCACTAAGGTAGAGGAGGCAATTGATTCCAATCCTCTCCTAATGGCTCATTGGTAGAAGTATCTCTTATCTTCTCACCCACCATCTCGATGCCCACTGGCATAAAGTCAAAATCCAAGAGGTCAAAAACATCTGCCCCTTCACCCTCCATCTTAGTTATCCACTTTTGTTGTTCATTCTCTGAAGTTCCAACTAGGATAGGCTCCCTTGGAGCAGATGGAGTTGTTTGAGTAGAGCTTCTCCTCCTCACTTCCTCTGTTGCTTTGGCTGAGTGGGTTCTTTGACTTAAGGGGACAAATTCTATTTGTTCCCCTTCTTCCTCATCCTCTTCTTTAGGGATGGTCTTTGGAACCTGTAGGGAGGGAGTACTTTTCTTCTTCAATCTCCTCCTTTGGACACCTACCATAGTTGTTTCTATTCTAGCTCTCTTTGGCACTGAGGGAGAGGCTTCTTCCTTTGAAGTTCTTGGTGGCGGTAGCCCTTTTTCGTCTAGCACTTCCTCCTATTGTTGCTATAGTTGTGGCTCTCATGGTTGCTCTTGATCAATTTGAGGTTGGTCAACTAGCTCTGACTCTTTCTAGGCTTGTGTTGTTTGTACCTCAGCTGCTTGTTTCCTCGCCCTAGGGGGTGCCCTTTTCCTTTTAACTTTACCATTGTCCGCCTCAAAATACTCAACCTCCCACTCCTATTGATGCACCATTTTTGGCCTCACTGGTGATTTAGCGAGGTAGGTTGGTATGGTGACCTTAGCACCTTTACCTTTCTAAGGCCTAGCCATAGCTTGCAAAGGTATGGCCTGGGGAACTGGATCCATCCAAAATGGCTTCCGGATCCATTCCCTTGTAAGCTCTACCACATGTCTGGCTCGATGATCTATGTCATCATTCTCCTCACGCCCTATTTTCGCATTCATAATTGGCCTATCAGAGATTTCATCTCTGATATACAAAGGATCCATAACTTCTCAGACATCCTTTTCTATGTCCTTTAGGGGGATTTTTATTTTTAGCACTTTTTTCTGGTAGATATAGACTCATCCTACAATAGTCCCTAATATGGACATCATAGTCATCTATCGCATTCATCCAGTGATCTTCAAGGGCTTCCTCATGGACAAATTGTTTCCCCACAAGATACTAAACCATCCCAATATTGTCAAAATATGGGCAAGGAACCTAATAGTTTTCTAAGCAATATTGATCCCACTCTGAATCAAAGGTAGTAATTACCTATTTTTGCTTTACCTCAAAGGCCCCGATGGTGATTGGTCAAACCCAAGTCTTCTTGTGTTGTTTCCTCACTCTGCCATATGCAGAAGTGAGTTGGCAGGCTATCTCCAAAACTATTAGCCAATGCAAAGGATACCTTGGGAGCTTTTTAAGGCACAAAAGAGTACCAGCTACCCAAAGATATGTGAATGCCTTACATTGAATGTAGTAGGCTCCTACTTCAATTATTCTTGATGCTGCCTCTATTGACATTCATTTAGCATAATCTCCTTCTATAAACCTGATGATGGCAAAAACGAATCCATCATTGACTACCCTATATTCCACACTCTACAATGGGAGCTTCTTCTTTACAAGTTGTATGCATAACACATACGGCCAAGCGTTTGCATCTTGCATGCTTCCCTTCCTATATAGCTCTGGGTAGTCAATGGTTCTGACTGCTAGCAAGTAGACCATGTATGATGTCATATAGAAGCAAGGGTCTACCTTGACTAAGACTAGCTACACATCCAAGTTGTCACTTAAGATGGTGGCCCAATCAATAGGCATCTTTGTGGCCCTTATGGTCTCAATGAAGTGAACCATCCACGTTTGTAGGTGAACTACTAGAGGGAAACCCATTACTTTGCTGAGGAGAACAATCGAATACCTGATGACGTCTTTCATGTACCCTCGGGTCATTTCCAATCTGCCTACTCTTCATCCCAAAGGTGTCCTATCAATCAAGAATGAGGTTTGCACCAATTCCTTTGCCTCTTTCTTGTTTTCCTTGTACCACTTGTTTGCTCCATCATAGGCTATTTGGAGGTACTAGTCTGACCTCGGGAGGTGTAATACTTTCTCTATGTTGTGTGGTCAGAGGTCAAGGACTATCCTCCTGTGACACTCTTCACGACCTTCTCCTCTGTCACATAGTGTTCTGCTAGAGTCATGATCAATTCAGAAGATTGAACTAATGTGGGGTGTGATGCAGTGTTCACTAACCCACTCTGGATCAAAGCTGATATCATTGCTGAAATGTCCTTTGGTTTGTTGTATATTGTCAAAAACGTGTTCCAGTCAATGTGATCGAGTTTGGTGTCCCAGATCTCTGTGTACCCATCTTGGAATCTAGATTTCTTGGGAACTCCTTGGTATTTGAATGCAACAGGTTTAGGTGTCATTTTCTCTGCCATGGACGATGGTGATGATGCCATTTTATCTACACAAAAGAGGCAAACATTAGTAATGCTATGTCGAAAGACCCAAAAGAGGACTCAACAAGACTCAAACTAACAAAAAAATATGCGCAGAAACTGATCAGAATTGACAAAACTATGGATTCTCCCCCTCAATAGCCAATTTTGCGCACTAGCGCACAGTGCACATCTATGCAAGGTGTGCTAGTGCACACCTTATTGCCTTTAAAGTGACTAAGTGTGCAGTTGTGCAATAGCGCACATGCGCACATACTCAAGGTGTGTAGGGCACGTACTGTGCACATGCGCATCCTGGCTTTGTGCTATGCATGAGGGGGGTGAGCTCGGTCTCCTTCAGAGTTTTAGTGTGCACTTGTGCACCTCTTGGGGGTATGCACATGCGCATGTGTGCACCTCCAAGAGTTGTCTTACCCTTGGAGGTGTATGGAGAGTGGATGTAGAGCAGCACATCAAGGGCAGGTGTAAAGGTGCGGTAGCGAGGAGGAAGCAGAGAGCAAATGGTATGCTTTTCATATTTAAATATCTATCATATATCTCTAATCACTTTAGTGATGTAAGGAACTTGAAATAATATAAAAGAGACCTAAATAATACATCCACTTACCTTCATGGGATTGAGGGCTTGATGTCCTCAACCACCCCCTGATATGTCTTAGCACTGAAGTGGTTTGTCTTAATTATGGTGCACGAATATTACCAACCATGTGGCTTTTTGCCCTTGGATCTTTCAACAGTTATTATGAAATGACCACATTTTATGTTGTTTGTGAATCGTTTTTTTTTGGCTGTCACCTCTGATACAATGCTGACATGATCTATGGACATTTTTTATGTGTTCGATCTTAGTACCACATTGCTAACATGGTCTATGATATGTTGCTGACCATTCCTGTTATGCATTCCACATAGGGATGACAGAGCTCGATTTCTCGGTAGCTTCCAATCTTCTCTGGCCATGTTCTTCTATTTAATACCACAAGTGTATTTTATGATTCCACCTTGTGACTAGACTCTCTGTGTCATCTCACCTCACGTATACATTCCTCTGACTATATTTTTTTTATTCTCCCCATATTCCTCCTTTGTTTTCCTTATATCTCCTACAGTATTTTTGCCAAATAATATTTATTTATGATTCCACCCTTCATAGAAATAGTATACAAACCCTGTGCAACACCAGATCAGATCTTTGCCAGAAGCATTCAAATATTTGGACTCCCATCAACTTTCTTTCAATTCACAAATGTGCTAACATAGACCATATCATGTTATGACTACAATCATAGTTGTGCATCGATTAAAATCAGATCCATAATGAAGAAGGGTATCAATTTTTCTTATATGGTATAATGAAAAATTCGAAACCTTTGCCAAGCGATCCCCTCATGCTCATGTCAGCAGTCATGGAATAGGCTATGGGTGTCAATTGACATATTTTGGAAAGGGGTTTATTTTCCTATGGATGTTGGAGATATCTTTACGTACGAACATGAATGCCTCGAGCACTATTTATTCCAGTGATAAGAGTTTAGGCGACAACAATAATCCATGGATCAGCCCGTTCATTTGTAATTTATACAAGTTATTTATCATTTGTATTTTGATTCTTTCCAATAGGAGTGGTCTGTGATTCAATTTGACAATTGACAATTATTTTGTTTCATTTGGGGACTCCCAACCAAAATGATATCAAGTAGAAATGGCTGATGGAATTCTAGCGCAATTTGGCCTTTCAATCACAACAAAAGATTGCTTCACAATAGCTTCCCATTATTTGTGAAATCTCACAGGCTGGTAAAGAACCTGCTCTGATACCATGTTGAATTTTTTAGGACTGCTGCAAATGTACTACCATGTTTGTAGTATGTGTTTTCGAAATGCATCGATCTCTTTGAATTTGTATGAGGAATAAACCAAGAAGATACGTGTTCCTTCATGGGACACGTCTATTCATTAATATAATTAATTTATAATGGAAAACTTAATTAGAGTTGTGTGTGTGTGTTTAGAGTTGTGTGTGTGTGTGTGTGTGTGCATATATATATATATAGATATATATATATATATATCATTGTAATTATATTAACATCTCTCTAATCTCACCAGTTTATCCTACTAAAGCTACCAAAACATCAAAAAAAAGATAAAGTACAAGTCTATCAATCATTATATTGTTGCTTGTATTTTGAAAATAATTTGGAAATTGTCAGATCTTTTAAAGTTTGGAGAACCTCAACCCCTCTCCCTTCTCACCTGCTATGATTTTTTAAAATAATAACTAAACCTGCAAGCATTTTACTAGAAAATGTGTTCATCCATTTAGCTTATTATCTTATATCTAAACAAATAAGTCTTCCCATCTCTTTGGGAATAGTTCAATAGTTAATAACTTCAAATAAAAAACTCTCTAGAACCAGAGAAAGTAAAATGAAATTGGAAAGCAGCAATATAAGATATCTTGAAGAAGCATAGATAACAAAGAGCAAATGTAAGAAAATGAAGATTCCCTGTAGCAATATTCTTACTTGGCATCATCAACATCTTCCACAACCAGATTTAGTCCCCGTTTAACAGTCACCCAGTTACTTTTGGAATCCTGCTGTAAATAAATATTAGAAAAATTAAATATGCAAAGGCAACCACACTATAATCAACAGTAAAAGTGGCAACTAAAATCATTATATTCTCCATAGTCAATAATTAAATAATTGGTGTTAACAAATATAACAATATTAAAAATGGAAACAGATTTTGCATGTTTAGTTACACACAAATATTAGAACTAAACTATGGAGCTATTTAATATATATACTGTATTCACTATGAAATCCTGCATAACTATAAAATACCAAACCTGTTTTTTAAATAAACCACTCTTTTCCAAGTTAATCAGTGTTGCCATGTGCTCAAAACCATAGCTATGAAGCAGCTCTCTCCTACAATCATAAACGATTATGAAATTTAAAAAAATTACATTTCTCCTACATAAAGACATAAATCATCTTATATGATATCAACAAGGAAAAGATGACATATAGACCAATAATCAATGAAATTTTAAAATGGCATTCAACATGTATATTACATTGAAATTCCAATCCCAGAGTCAATAGTAAATACCATAATACTTACAACTAAACACAAATAACATTATCTCCAGTATTTTGCATCTCCAAAATGTTTACACTAACATCATGGTTCACATCATCTAAAAGGAAATTCAATATTAAAATAGAAACATAAAACTGATTGCACGGAGGAATTCACATTCACACTGACATGAAATAAAAAATATTTATATTATATTTACATTCAAGCATTCAGGCTATCCAAAATTGGATCATTTGCCAAACAGGTCACAAATGCATAGTTCCGATTCATCAACATTTTTTATGCATAAGACTAAGAGAATTCCTTTCACCTTCAATGGTTCTGATCATTCAATTAAAAGGAATGAGAAGGTTCTGATCATCTGCAACCATTGCACCCGTTTCAGACCAAGAGGACCCAGACCTGGTTGATCTCTTTATGAGGGTCCCATGCAAGTGATTATTTCACATCCAGAAGGGGGCCCACTGTTTGTATTATTCCTCACCTGAGATGGAATATATTCTTATTTATAGCAGGTCAAAATAGACGATTCAAGAGAAGCAACGTATGATTTCCTTGTACAAGACTGTCCTTGTCACAAGAAGGGGCCCAGGACTAGTTGTATATTCCTCTATGATTTCCTTGTACAAGACAGTCCTTGTCCCAAGACATGGCCACTAGTTGTATATTCCTTATTGGATATGGACTGGGGCTGGCTACCTATCCCTTGTCCAAGATCAATCCATGTCCTGAAATTGCTATGTAAAGCTCTATCCAGTGCTGCTAAATTTTTTGCACTCTCTCTTACTCTTTATTACCAGGGAATTATGTCAAACAGTTGGCATAAATTCATTGATAAAGAACATTAACTTGCTGGTCTGAAATCTCGGATTTCTGATGGATTTTTGAAAGGTTTAACTTGCAAGATGATATTGTGCCCAAATATTAAAGCGTATCAATGCATAGTTAATAACCATCGAGAGTGAATAGCACAATAAATTACTAAAGAAAAGATGACAAATAGACAACTTCCTGACCTATAATGCAAGTATTATCAGTCTGGTATTGATCTGGAAATCCTTTACGGCAGACATGTAAATCACATAAACTTCAATAGGGACTGTCCCTGTGAATCTGAAAGCAAGATGAGAAATCAAGCAGCTCACGAAAAACAAAGATAGCTTTAGCTACAGCACTAAACAATAGAAAACAGATTCCTGTAAGTCTGTGGCATGGTTTTTGTCATTCAACCGTCAAATACAACTTCTCCAAACTGTCTATGGGCTCAAATAAGGTCTGCTATAGTATATGGAAGTCTGAAACCTTTCACAGCAGTATTACCAGCTTACAAAGGATTGTGATAACACAGATAAATGGTAACTTCATCTATCCTCTTCAAATCATCACCAAACTGCCTTACAAAGAAGCAGCAGCTCTACTAGAAGTTGATTAAGGCAATATCCAAGCCAAAGATGATAAAGGTTCCCATGCCAGGTAATTAAGCAAATCCCACACCAAGAAAGTAAAAACATTAACCGCACCCAAAATGTAGTGTCAAAACCCTCATGCAAAAAATAAGAAGAATTTGAGCTAGAAATGATAAAACTACACCAAGCCAGGTGTACTACAAACCAAGTGCAACATTGCTATTAAAACCAAGAAAACCTAGAGCCAAAATCTCCTGCAATCCAACCATTAAAAGAAACTACAAAAATATCTCAAATCGGAAAGCACTATTAAAAAACTACAAGATATCTCTAGGAAATACTAGCAAGGGTAGATCTTCCACCACCAAAACCAATTTCCAAAAGACATTTTTGTCCTCCAAAGGTTTGAGAAGAACCATGCTCGATTTCTGAACCACGTAAGGTTTCTTCTTCTCAATCAAAGAGAACTATCATAAATAATAAACTAGATATATCCAAAATGACAGCTAAACTCAACATATCCAAACTTAAGGCTCAAACTCCAATATAAAGAATCTTAATGAGAAATTAGGGCACCAATAGATTAAGGCAACTCGGAAATAATAAAATAATAACCTTTGACCCTTTTTTTAATATTGCACTTCTCTCCTCAAGTGAACATCCACCTATTTCTCTTATAAAATTTCATTTAAACCTCTATATTGTTTCACTTTACCTCCTTTACGTTGACGTCCACTTTATTTCACTTAAGTTATAGAGTCACTTTATTAAAACATTTACATGAAACAATAAAGTATATTTTCCCAACCTTAGGAAGTTAACCAAATCCTAATATCGAAGACTCTGCAGTTTGTATCTAAAGGGAAACTGATACTAGGACCGACCACCGAAAATGGCCCATGCTATAAATAGTAATATGCTATAAATAGAAATGTTTCCTGAAAGTTCTAAAATTACAATTGCTGCACACTAAAGGTGAGATGTGACTAAAGCTATTGACCAATTGCCAAAAATTGCAATTAATATATATAGTATAATATGCTAAAAAAATACGTCGCCCAAAACTTTGAGCTGACCTAATTGGTGTCCAAACACTAAAAATAGTATGTCAGGACAAGTCCAAAATCACTCTCAATAAGTGCATCAATCCTCTCGGTCAATCCATTTGACCACACTAGCAGCATTGAAATACTCATCGAATCGTGCTAATACAAACCTAGACAGTTCGCACCAGCTGCACTACAAGAAAAATTTGAAAATAGGGATATTACAACTGGTTAAAAATTCCTTGTCCAAGATCAACCTAGCTCAAGCATTGAGAGATCTTTTGCTGTAAAGAATCAGCCCTATTCACTACCACATTGATTAAAAATTAGTTTACATATATTTTTCTAAAACTAGATACTAAAGATATGGCTCATTAGAAATCCAATATAGGAACCCCTTATAGCAATGACCGTCAAGGATGCAAGTCTTTTGAGTGTGGTTTAAACATAGTCTTCCATGGTGATGTACTGCAAGGCAGGAGAACCCCCAAAGGAGATGTCCTAGCCCCCAGCAAATAACCACACAGTGGAAACACAACACGAGATACAAAATCTGATACCAAACTCAACTCTTTATTCAATAAACAACTGATTACACAAGGCTCTAAGGCCTTCCCGATTACAGCCAAATACAAACCAAGTAATAGTTCTGCAAGATCCCTCAAGATACAACCCAAACCTTAGCTAATGCAGATCTATATCACATCAGCAATGATAGAAACCTCCAGTGAGATCTAAACTTGAGCTCACAAGCCACCATGAAATCTCCTTGTTTCCCAAGCTACAGCTACTAGGTCAGCTACACTTCGCTCCTTCTAGCTACTCCATGTTGAACTAAATAATGGCTCAAGACTCCCCTAAACCCCCTACTTATACCCAACTAAGCCACAAGTCAGCCTAGAAAGTTACAAACTAAATAAAGCCTTATATTAAATACATATTTAAGCCACAAGTCGGCTTACAACAAATATTAAATACCAATGCCTTAGAAGGCTTACAACACTCATTAAATACACCTAGGACAAATAAACAAGACCCAAATAGGTCCACACAAATCCCCACGATTGAGTGTTAGCAACCACCAGCCAAGCACTATCGAGTTCCACAGGTGTCGAACAATCAACACACACCGAGCACTATAGTGAGTGTCGAACATGATAGTATAAGTCGACTAACAGTGTAAATGTCAAGCAAACCTTCAGCGATCGAGCTCCTCAACCAACACTACACCTAAGAACTGCCCAATAATGATCGAGCACTTGTCCTACGATCAAGTTCTCTAACTCCAAGGTCCAACCACTTCACCATGCAAAATCATCAACTACCCTAGGATGCTCTTGCATCACATGGGTTCAATTATTGACTCAACATTTATATACAAGTGACATAGACATCAAAGAATAGTAATCTTCTATTTAATTTTGGGTGTGTGCATGTCATGGGATGGGTACCAAAAAATGCATCAAGGCCATCTACAAATCTACTCCTCCCCAGCCATTCCACCAAAGGAAACAACAAATTTGATGATGAAATCTCTGATGGCACAAATAGCATGTCAAGAAGGGCCTAGGTCAATAATATTATAATATATTATATTGCATGGAACTAGTGAAGAAAACAATGTTTCTATCGATCCTTTCCATCTCACACATTCTAATTGCAGTTGAATGGTAAACAAAAACTATGTACATCTATTAAAAATATCGGGATGAGATGGACAAGAAACTCCAATTTGGACATTAGATCTTAGAAGCATGTGAGTAGTGAAAATCATATGAAACATAAGGAGATCAAGAGAAACCATAATGATGCATACACCAAATTTCTCTAGAGAACCCTTACAAGTAGAAAAACCACAACATATGCAATGACATCATTTTTGGTTCCTCCAGCTGTTAGTGTAGTTTTTTATTTTTCCTATTTTGCTAGGTTTTTCCTACACTTTTAGTAATCTTACTTAAGTTAATAAAGCATGTCTTATTAGGTGAATGGTTGTGAGGTGTCACCTTCCTACATGTGAGCATCCATTAGCTATCTTGGGAAGATACTTTTCTATCTTTAGACCAATAGATGGTTGCTCCTCATTGGTTGGTGTTGCCACCTCCTCCCTCTTCCTTGCCTATATAAGCATGCTACCTGGCTTGTATTTGTATCTCTTGTTTTTGCATCCTCTTAATGCTATTTTGCTTCCAGCATTTGCATTACTCTCTTGGAGACTAACTCTATGATGCTATTTTGATTTTGTATCATTTGCATTCATAGTTTAGATATTTATTCTTTGCACTAGTTTTTTGGGTTATTAATCTTATCAGATTCTAACATGGTATCAGAGCTTTTCTATGTGCAAGAGTAGATTTTAGTTTCCTTATTTGAGAGATTCGGAGGAGGCAAATAAACTTTATTGTAGTTTTTTGAAAAATGAAGTATGCTCTTCTCTTGCATCTTTGGATGATCCTGAGAATCAGAAAAGTTTTGACAAAAACGGTTTTTCTCTGGGGTTTCAATCTCAAATTTGACAACCAACTTGCATATTTGAAGTTTTCAATCAGTTTTGCAGGTTCCAACATGCCATTGATGGACTTAGGAAGCTGATCCAGCATTTGCATGTCATATTCTAGTTGCTGGGGTCATTTTTTGATTTTTGGAACCGTTTTTTACTGTTAAAGGCGTCTAACTTACACTATAGCAACATCTTCTGTACATCAGAAAGAAAAACGCTTTCTGGGTTTTGTTTGCAGCCCCGAAAAACCATCTAGGTATCTTTTAGATTTTGCATGCAAGCTCTATGTTTTGCAAAATCGAGCATGCAAAGCTACAGCCATAGCCATCTCCATTGGCAGTCGCAGATTTGAACACAGTTTTCAAATGTCTCGTTCTTGCTCATACGGACTCCGATTTTGATGATTCTTGTTATGAACTTGGCTATTTTTTTGTGCTCTATCCACTAGTGGAGTTGTTTTTTGATTTTCATGCATGAATTCTTCAAAAATTGTAGATTCTCAGTCGTGATTGTGCACAGTTCTCATTTTGGAAACTTCATAGGATCAAAACTTTCTCATACGACCTCGTACCGAGGTGATTTTTTTTTGAAATTGCATGATTTTTCGAGTAGATCTCATTGGTGCTATTTGTCTCTTTGATTATTGTGCCCAAGTTTCACTTCTAGCATATGCTCTTCATGAGGGTTTGTAATGCATTGAAATCAAGACCACTAAGTATTTCTTTCTAGTGGTAGTTGTAAATGCACTAAAATAAAGCGCCAAATCATATTTCTTTTGGGGGGTTCTTTGATTGAGTAAAGGAGGGGGGGGCATTGTCATGGCTGGGTTCTCTTCTTCCTAGCATTTCTTCTCTACATTTCTTCATCATCGATCAAACAAATATGCCCATCCTAACTCCATACAATTACTTTGAGTGGAAATCACCCATGACAATTCACTTAAGGAAAGCTGGATTAAATAGGATAACTATGGGACTTGAAACTGAACCTGCTAAAGATGAAGATAAGCCTAAATGGTTTAACAAATGTGATGAGGCATTTGGAACATTGTGTTTGTTTGTTTCTCCTAACTTGCTATTTCACATTGACTCTTTGGATACACCAAATGAAGTATGGACAAAGCTAGAAACACTATTTGGCACACAAGATTCAATGAGGGGTCATATGTTGGAAAATGAATTAATTAGTTTGAGTTCAGGCAATTTCAACACAATTCAAGATTTCTTCACCAAATTGAAATCACTAAGGCTGCAGTTAAAACAATGTGGAATTGAAAAGAAAGATGAACAACTGATTCTTAGTATTCTCTCTAAGCTAAGTTCAGAATATTCTATGTTTGTCTCTACCTTCTATGCTACTAAGGGTGCACTTGGTACTCAATTCACCATGACATCTTTAGATGATTTTGCTGTCAATCTCACTTGAGAACAGGACAAGCTAATCCAGATGGGCACTCTTACGTCCTCCAAGTCACATGCCTTGGCTGCCAACCAAGGCACAAAAGAACAACAAGGACAAAGTAGTAACAACAATAGTAAAGACAAGAAACAAAAGAATAGCGAGGAGAAGAAGGATCAGATATCAATTTTTTCAAAAGCAACTATTGATACACCATCTTCCAAGGGCAATAAGCCTAAGAAAGAAAAGGTCAAATGTGCCTATTGTGAAAGACCTGGTCATGATGAACATAAATGTTTGCAGAAACAACTTGATCACTTGACATACATTCTTGAGAAGAATAATATCAGTGTTCCTGAGTCTATCAAACAAAGTTTTAATGAAGGGTCTAACAAAGAAAAAGAAAACAGCAAGGGGAAAGGAAAGGGCAAGGCCCTTTTTGCAGTTGCTTCCTCACCATCCACTTGGGTTCTTGATTCGGGTACTTCACACCACATGGCTTCATCTAAGAAAGAACTTGCATCCTTGGAGCCGTGTACTATGCCTTCTATTTTGATGGGTGATAACACTCTTGTTGAGGTGTGTGGGAGAGGGTCTGTTGATGTGGGGGATGGCACATTCTATGATGTTCCTTGTGTACCCTCATTGTCAACTAATCTCCTATCAGTACACCAGATCACTCACACAGGTTTAGGCAAGTGAGTTGAGTTCACTCCTGATTCAGTGGAGATACGTGAGTTGCACAATGATTCTACAGTTGTAGTTGGGAGAGCAGATCATCAGTCATGACTCTATATGTTTTTTCACTTTGTTCCTGATCCTCCTTTGACTGTTTTGCTCACTCACTCTAATGATGTGAGCAGATTATGGCATGAGTAGTTTGGCCATCTTAACTTCCACTACTTGCATCAGCTTAACCAGCAGAGCATGGTCACAGGGTTGCCTTCTACTTTGACATTGGAGTCACTTGGAATACATGATAGATCTTCTAATGGGTCAGATTCACTTGAACAATCTTCTACCTCCACTTTTTATGCAGAGAGTGATTCAGAGGACTCACCTCCTTCCTCTCCTAGTCATCATTCACAAGTTGATGATTCTCCTCTAGATTCTCCATCTTCTGGTCCACTTTGGGCTAGACAGACCTTGCAGTTTGCAGGTGATTGGGTTAGGGATCCATCAGACACGAAGCAGACTCGTTCACAATTCCAGGATGCTCTACATATCTTCATTGCTACTGCCTCAAATCCACAGTCCTTTCATGAGGCTTCTGGTATTTCTGAGTGGGATACAGCTATGCAGGAAGAGTATAGTTCCTTGATGAGGAACCACACTTGGGATCTTGTCCTTTTTCCTAAGAGAAGAAAACTTGTTCGATGTAAGTGGATCTACCGGACAAAATTTGCAAGCTTTGTTGGAGGTGTAGGATGCTTCATCTTTTGGGGGGGCCTCTTCCTCTCACTTGGAGTCCTAATTTTCTTTGGGGAGTCTCTTTTCTCTCTCTTTTGGGAGAATTTTATGTACATGGGTACCTCATTAGGCTTGACTTGCCGGGACCCATTTCTACATCCACCTAAGCTTCGCTTATGGGGGGGTGTTAGTGTAGTTTTTTATTTTTCCTATTTTGCTAGGTTTTTTCTACACTTTTAGTAATCTTGCTTAGGTTAATAAAGCATGTCTTATTAGGTGAATGGTTGTGAGGTGTCACCTTCCTACATGTGAGCATCCATTAGCTATCTTGGAAAGATACTTTTCTATCTTTAGTCCGATAGATGGTTGCTCCTCATTGGTTGGTGTTGCCACCTCCTCCCTCTTCCTAGCCTATATAAGCATGCTACCTGGCTTGTATTTGTATCTCTTGTTTTTGCATCCTCTTAATGCTATTTTGCTTCCAGCATTTGCATTACTCTCTTGGAGACTAACTCTATGATGCTATTTTGATTTTGTATCATTTGCATTCATAGTTTAGATATTTATTCTTTGCACTAGTTTTCTGGGTTATTAATCTTATCAGATTCTAACACCAGCAATGTAGTTGTTGCCAACATTCTGAGTTTGTGATAGCTTGATTCAAGGGTGTTTTGATATTTCCAATGAGCTCGGATAGGCTAGAGAAGTTAAATAATGCTTTGAGATCTTATTTCCAGGCTTCTAGTTCGGACTCCAAGATTCTTGGAGGGAACATCTATTATGTGTGTCACCTAATCGGGCTCATTCCTCATCGAGATAACTGTTATGCTATCGAATTTCAATTTTGATGCTTTTGAATCATTTCCATGATTCAAGTGTACTATTGACTATAATTCAGTAAGTTTCTTATTGTAATGAAAATTGTCTAATGACTGTCTTAGTGTTATAGCTCATTGAAATTGAGGTGAGAATTTTTAAATCTTGGGCACATAAAACAAGGACCTTGTGTGTCAAATTATCATTAACTTAATAAAAAAGTCATTTTTGGAGCAACTAGAGAGTTTAAATTAATAGAGAAACTTTATTATAATGTCAACTTTCAATTATAATGTAAAGTTGTTTTTCTAGGATGAAAATTTTTTAAATGAGTGTTTATGCTACATTGAGAGAGAAGGCTCACCACTAGTTTGTTAAGTCTTTCCAAAGGACCCCCATCGTCCTCCAAGAGATATGTTTCTCCATAGTTGCTGGTTTGACAGCAACAACCATTTCTGAGGATGGAAACCCTTGGAAATTTGTAGATTGGACAAAAAAATAACTCTATCTATGAGTTGGACTCACTCAAGGTTCATCATTAAGCTGATCTGAGAATTTTGAGTGGATTTGTCGAAGTTCTAGTTCAGGTCTAGACATGATAATGGAATCACATTGCATGTTGAAGGTCATATGAAGATTTCTTCATTTGAGACGACCAGCAAAAATAGCAACCTCAGCATATTTAGTTGAATATTAATAATAATTCACTCGTCTTGTGAAAATGACCGAAGATGCATCTGAATCAAAATCTGACAACACAAGAGTGATCCTCATGAAGGAAAACGAAGAATGAACTAAAAATACACGTGTTGTCTTCAACTTTGACATCACAAACTTGAGCCAACCCTACACAATTTTCTCATGGATTCGTAGGCTTATCCTCTTTGTTTTAAATGCATTGATCACGCATCATGAAAACAATTCATTATCTCTGAATTGTTCTTTGTGTAATCTTGTCTATGTGTTCTTCTTAAGGTTTTCCGTCGAGATTGTCCCCAATTGTTTTTTGGTAAGAGTTTTTCTTCTCGCAATGCAAACACTCGGTTGTCAGTAAACTTTCACGTCTTTTCTTTGTTTTTCTTTGTTGTAAATAGGTTTTGCTTTTGTTTTTGTCGTCGCTGAATAGCCCTTGGAATCCTGCTCAATTTGAGCTAACTTAGGTCCAAATCAGAGTTATCTAGCTCAAATTATAAGGGAAAAAGTGGGGTTTATTTCAAATTTCAACTCAGTTTGAGTTGATTTGACCAAAGTTTTTTATCAGAGCTATCAGATTTCCACAATCCATGAATAAACAAATTGATTTCTGGGCATGATTGTGTGAATATTTTTGTCATCAACGTTTCGGATCATACTACATGATCCATCATCAGGATCCAAGAGAGTCAAGGAGAACAAAAAATATGGAATACAGATCTAGGAAGGGAGAAAAAAAGGTTGAGGTGATGGGAAGGGGCACCTAGATCTAGGAGGACATGGATAACGAAAAACAAAAGAAAATATATAAGATAAGTGAAAAAAAGACAACACTCAAAAAACATAAGGAAGAAACATAAAGTGAGTTAATAAACAAGGAGAAAAAAGAAAAATCGGAACAAATATATATATATACATCATGAAATATTATATAAAAATATATAGTTTTATATAATATGTGTGTGTATATATATATACACATATTCACACATATCCATATAATAAATAATATATTATTAATTTATATATAAGCGCATAAATATATATATACATACACACATGTATCATATAATAAATAATATAGAAGCGCATATATATATATATATATATATATATACACACACATATATCATATAATAAATAATATATTATTAAATAATAAAGAGGCGCATATATATATATATATATATATATATATATATATATATATATATATATATATATATATATATATATATATATATGCAGGCGAGAAAATAAAAATAAACGAAAAGAGGGAAATAGAGATGACCAAAAATAAAGAGAAATAAACATAAAAATCTAAAACTTCAAAAATTAAAAATATTCACACAATCATGCCCAGAAATCAATTTTGTTTAAAGTTTTTATGTTTTATGAAAATAGCCTATTTCAAGTCTATTTTTCATGTTACTTTATTGAAAGATATAGTTAGATATTAAATTCAATTACGTAAGACATCTTAAATGTGTTTAAGTGGGGTTTTTATTGTTCATTGCATATATCAACATGCAAATCACTATAGGAAAACCCACTTCCAATTAATTAGAAGTCCTAGCATCACTAAAGTGCACTTTTTCAATGCAATTACATATTTTAATGTATTAAGTGGGTGTTTAGTATGCATTTGCATATTTAGAACTTATTAAATCAATATAAGTGGAGCTTTTGAACTCATTTACATATGTTTTGTATATATAAGTTCATTTTAATGTTTTAATGCTTTTAAGTGGAGTTTTTCAAACATATTACCTATGCATTTTTAAAATTGCCACTTAAGAGGACTTTTGAGATCAATTTACATGTTATTATAACATGCAAATACATTTTTTAAGTGAGCTTTAACTTAAATAAACCAAAAGTGGTGTTTTTTGACCCTACTACATATGTCTTTGGTAATAGAAAATCAATTTCTATAAGCCAAAACTACAAGTGGCAAAAATTTATCCCAATACATGTATTTTAAATGCAAAAAGAACATGTATATGCATTGAAAAACCCTTTTTTTCACTTAAAGATCATAAATGGTGATTTTTCATGCAATAACATGTAGTTTTAAGGATGTTTTTCTCTTCTAAAAATGTGTTTAAGAAAGAGTAGCAATTTTAGACCCATTTGCATATCATTTAGACATGCAAATGGTTTCTAAAAACCTGTTTTTAAGGCTTGTAGTGCATTAAAATCCGAAGTGGCATTTCTTCTGTCCATTGCATATGTTTTGAATATGTAAATGCAACCAAAAAGTGTGTTTTACTTGATAATATGAGGTTTGTTTATCAAACACCTTAAAGTGGCCATTTTTAGGCCAAGCACACATTTTTTTGGCTCTCAAAACTTCACTTCTTGGGGCATTTTTCTCCAAAAACGGATTTTTCAGCCTTCAAATGCTCATATCTTGAGCATTTCTTAATCGTTTTTTATGATCTATGGGTCATTTTTGGCCAAAAGGGTGTTTTTTGAGTGTTTTCTTCACTTCTCAACCCATCTAGAGCACGTTTTTGCTCAAAAATGCCTAGTTTTGAGCAATTTGCACCATTAAAAATGCAAGTGTTTGGATCAAGGTACGTTTCAAAGCATTTCCTATCCTTCCTAGCTTGCATTCAAGTCTTTTAAAGCACTTGATATGCTTTGGACGCCATTTTCCAAATTCTTTCAATGTTGCACATTGCTTGGTCAAAACGGTTGCTAAAATGATGCAGTTTTTTGCTCTAACATCCTACACGCAGCAAGCTACAAATTTTGACTCATCTCTTGCAAGGATCGACTCAAGATTCGAAGTCTATTTTACACTTCATCTTGTAATCTTTCTAAATCCAAGAAATCTCTTGGATTGCATTTTCAGATTTTTCACAAGTGCTTAAAATGACTTATTTTCTTGCCTCTTGATAAAAGGGTATGATTCCTTGTTATTTTTCTTAAGGTTTTGTTGTATATATTTGTTATGTTGTGTATGCAAGTCGTATCATTTCCATTTTTAGATTTGCATTTGTTTTGTATATGTCAAGTTGTTCCCTCTACCTTTTGTCCTCTTCTCCAAGTTGCATATGCAAGGTCTCATTTTACTTGCATATGCAATCGGTTGTAAAATCTCATTCTTAAAGAAAAATCAAGTTCATTTTCCCTCACATGTGAATACAAGTTAAAACTCCACCATTACACATTCCATGTACTTCCATATGGCTGCCCTATGGTTGAAAAAGAATTTCCCACATGCTTGTCAGATACATTGCATGACTTATGCTATTGAAGCATGCTATGTTTCCATTTCATTACACTTAACTTGTAATGTCTATCAGCCGACTGGATGGTCCTAGCGGTGTTTCTGTAGCCGACGAAATGATTGTCGTCGGTGTTTTGTATTTTGTAGCCAACAGGTAAATAGTTTGTAATAGACATAATGTTTGTGGCCAACGGACTCCTCCGGGAAGGTTCGGCAGATAGCATTTATATCCCGTCTGGGATCATTGTAATTCATGATTGATCTTATCTTATCAAACATAATGTAATGTCTGGCATATGCGAATATAATTCTGCTATTTTGTTCCATTGTATGTATGCGTTCATTTATTTTACCCGTACGGTAAACATTTGGCGTCGTTGCCTGATGGACTTGGTACGCAGGCAGGCGGATGGAAATTAAATGCCGAATCTATTGAATAAAAATAAGAACACGGTGAAGGATAAAGATGAGCTTCGCGCAACTCAAGCTAATTTAATTCTGGCATAGCAGGCAGAGCGCCGACTAAGATTTCAGAAGATTGCCGATGGAAACCGAAGCATCGAAGAATCGTTCGAGGAGACTCAGCAGCGGGTGGAATTGGTGGAAGAAGCACGGGAGGAGTTCTTGAATTTGTGTTCGTCGAGGGAGGAAAATTCAGACGGAAGAGCATCAACTCGCACGACTCGCAATACCGAGGGAGCACGAGCGTGGAGTGACCTCTTCGTCCGGGATAAACTTCCACGGGAGACAATTTCAGAAGATCCTTCTTCTTCACTAAGCTTCGCAGTTGTTGAGACCTTCGGTGTGGGAGTTCAGACCTCCGGTGTGGGAGTGCAGACCTCCGGTGTAGGAGTTCAAACTGCTGGTGTGGGAGTGCAGACCTTCGATGTAGGAGTTCAAACTGTCGGTGCGGGAGTGCAGACCTCCGATGTTGGAGTAAATAGCGCCAGTGTTGCAGGACCCAGTAACGCCTCTCTACCAAATTCAATTGTGATGGCGGGACCCAAAGAAAAGCTGCCGAAGTTTGAGGGCGATGGTACAGCCGACCCCATCCGACATTGTAAGACATGGGAGATGATCTGGCGGGCAAATGGAATCACAGATGCCAACGAATGGGTCAGGCAATTTTCGGCAACCCTACAAGGTGTGGCGATTGATTGGTTTTCAAATACGGATCCACAAAAGCTAAATAGCTAGGATAACATTAAAAAGGAGTTCCTGGTGGAATTTAAACTCTTGCGGGATGACAATGAAATCGTAGCAAAGATTTTCAATACCAAACAGGGGAAGCACAAAACTGCCCGCGTCTACGCCAGGAGATTAAAAGACTTAATAAACAAAATGGAAAGCAAGCCGGCGGATGGATTGTAGAAAAGATGGTTCGTGGACGGCCTACGCTCGAAGTTGCGAAGGAAAATGAAAATCGTGCCACCGTCGTCATATGTGGACGCGTATAACAGAGCACTGGACCTTGAAAGTGAGCAGAAGACAAAGAAGAAGAAAACTAGCTCCTCTGATTCTGATGACGATGAGCCTGCCGAAGATGATAGCAGCAACGACGAAGGCAGCAGCAAGAAGGTTCGTGCCCTACAGAAGGATATGGTTCACATGATGGAGTTTAAAAACATGCAGAAGGAGCCAAAAGGCAGTGAGTTGTGGTGCACGGAGTGTAAGATAGAGGGGCATACTAAAGGATCATGTCCAAAGAACCAATTTTGTGACACTTGTCAGATCATGGGCCATTCGACAAAAGAGTGCCCCTTTAACATGAAGACAAGAGGATCTCCGCAGGTGCTTCTTACACAAGAGGCTTCCCCGTCGGGCAGTAGCGGAAATACGAATAGTGCAAGTGCCACATCCAAAAGGTACAGGAATAATAACAGAGGGCAAAATAACAACAATGCGAACAATAACAATAATAATGGGAGCCGAAGTCGAACCCAGTATGATGCAAACGGACGGTCGATTGTTCAATGCCGAGCATGTAACTTGTGGGGTCATTTTGCGCGGGATTGTACAACGGCAAACACACCGAAATTATTATGCAGATGGTGCGGACCCGGCGATCATGAAGATGCCAAGTGCCCAAAGTCTGGAGTAAACTTGATCACTATCGGCACGGATGAAGAGGAGGTTCTGGCAATTATGCGAAGGCAAGCAAAACTGCCGGCGGAGGAAAAAAGAAAATTGGGGGAAACGCAAGCGAAAATTGGAAAGGCATCATCGGCAGGGACATCTCAATTGAAGGACATCACTGGCACCTTGGCAAGGAACTTCACAGAACAAAACATTGTACGGTAGATCTGACAAACGGAGATACCGGTCAAGATAAGTGACCTTCTCACAATGCCCCAGTTACGGACGGCCATTCTGAATCATGTACCGTTTGCGAAAGCAACGGAGGACACAGGAAAGGACAGTAGAGAAGTGATGACAACAGACCCAATGCTGCTGGCACTCACATCCGAACGACATCCGGCGGTCGTTGAGATGGGGATTTTGGGAAATGTTCTGACAGACACAATTGTCGACGGAGGGTCTGGCGTGAATGTGTTGCCGGACGATACTTGGAAGAAGTTGGGAAAGCTGACATTGTGGCCACCTGCATTTCTGTTGCTCACGGCAGACCAACATGGAAATCAAACCATTGGGAATCTTGAAAGCGCAACCGGTAACCATTGGTACGCAACCATTTTTATTGGATTTCGCAGTCATTCCATTGAAAAGAAAAGGATATGATGCTATTCTGGGATGGGATTGGTTGGTGCAAGCAAAAGTAAAACATGATTGGAAACGAAATACCCTATCAATGGAGCACGGAGGCAAAAGATTCATAATTGACCTGCACACACAAACAGTAGGTGAGGAGGCAGCATCGTCAGACTCAAAAGGTGAAGTCGACAGTGATGACGAAAGAAATGACGACGAAGGAAAGAGGAGAATGGAATCGGACGAAGAAGGAATATTGAGACTAGACGGAGGATCGAATGACGACGACCTAGACTCGGTGAATGGCCTTTACCATTGACAAATAGAACACTACGAACTCTTTCAGAGTTGTAATATGCTAAGGGTCGACGAAGGTGAGGAAAAGGAGGAAAATGAGTGTCTGGAGGAATACAGAGAAACAAATGACGCAAAGGAGGTTACGGCTGAAGAAGGGAAGGACATACAATACAGACCCAGAAAAAAGAAAGATCCCACCATTCGGTACACGGTGAACGGACCGCACAGGAGGAAAAGAATGCATCACACCATAAAATTACTTGAAGGGTACCAACAGCAAGGAAATAAGCTAGATGCGCGACGACCGCAGGCACAGTGGGCGACGAAGGTAACACAGAACAGACATAAGGCGTGGCATGACAAACTCAGTAGGTTTCAGCCGGGGCAGTTGGTACTCAAGTACGACGGTCGGGATGAAATGAAACAGGAAAGGTTTAAGGCAAGATGGGTTGGACCAGATCAGACCCGGGAGGTTGGCGATAATCGGGTGATAAAATTGGAGACATTGGACAAGCAAGAGGTGCCTCCAGTAGTCAACGGATTTAAATTGCAAATATATGGTGCCAAGAAGACTCCGTCGCTGTCACAGCATGGCCAGCTAACTCCGTCATCATTGCAGAATGGCAACGCTTGGAGGCAAAATTTAGGTGTTGTATTTTTATTTTATTTTATTTTTGTAAAAATAAAATTTTAGAAAAAAAAAAATTGAGAAAAAAAAAAAAAAAAAAATTGAAAAAAAATAAAAAATAAAAATAAAACAAAAAGAAAAAAATTGAAAAAAATGAAAAAATAAAAAAAAGGTCTACGGGAGGTGCTCTGCGGGAGCCTATCCGAAGGTTCGTGGGAGGTGCTCCGAGGGCACCTGTTCGGAGGTCCGTGGGAGGTGCTCCGCAGGAGCTTGTCCGGAGGTGCGTGGGAGGTGCTCCACAGGAGCGTTCCCCCTGGACCCCCAGTCGTTGCGGATAACAGTCATGGGAGTCTGACCAGTTGAGAAGAGTTGAAGTTGTTGCAGGGATGGACTTTCTGTGTACCAGAGGCACTGGGAGTAGGTGTTGGCCGGGAGGCTGTCTTGGTGGATGCGTAGAGAGCTCGGGATGAAGCTCTCATCAAGGAGGCAGTGTTGTGTTAGCAGTGTTGTTTTAGGTAGTCTGAGCATACAAATTAAGCTCCACTTGAAATGGTTGAATACCACTTCCAAAGTGCAACCCTTCAGAAGGTCTTTCACTTCCTTAGTTAAGCAATCTCTTGAGAGGTATCGTTCTCAAGAATTATGCTGAATATTTGCAGACCTGAATGGTGTCACAAATGCTCATAGAGAATGGTAGTAGAATCATCAATTCCAGTCTGTCCAAATGAGAGGCCAAGCCCTCTATTTATTTACTTTTCTAAGAAGTTACTAAGGACTTCTAGAAGCTTCCATTATAAAATCCCATTATAATGCACTTTTTATAATTAAATAACTTTATAAAATAAAAAGTGCAACTCAACTTAGAATTATAACACGTAGGCCCAATATAAGTAATGATAAAATATAAATAAAATAATATCTCCAAGAGCATAATAAACCATCCAATCCCCAAATAAACGCCAAAATGACTCTCTCACTGGCCACTGTCTCATAACCATAACTCCCATGCATCGCTGATGGCAAATAATCATCACATGATAAATAGCAAGAACTAGAACCCAAACCAAATTTGATGGCCATCAAGTCCTTAACACCTGGATCCAATGCAAACTGATGAACTTACCCTGCAGTATAATGCTGATTAAAAGAACCAGCCTCAGTCGACAACTCGCCATACACAGGTGATGCAACCCACTGCAATTGATCACTAACCAAGCCGGAACTAACTACTACTTCCGAAGATATTGCCAAGAGAGTAGTGTCACTAGCAGGAACCATGCCAACTGTCGGCTCACCAACATCACACATGATCTCTGATACAACATCACTAGTCTTGTTGCCCTCCATAGTAGAGACCACTACCAAGTCAAACATACCACCATGCTCAGCTGCAACGCCCAACTCAACTGAACCTACCTCCAGTGGAAACGAACTAAACATGCCAATACTAGTATCGAGGACAGATATATCCTCATCTTTACTACCTCTATCAACCTTGACCATGGACATCTTCGAATCACCAAACACGGTGGTTTGTGACTGTACAGAATTTGGTAAAGACTAGAGTCACTCTAACTCCATGGTCACCTAAGCCAAATGAAAATGTGACTCCTCGGAAGCCAACTATGTACTCTCAAGGAACTCAGAAGTCACCTCGAGCTGCTAAGTAAGCTCACTCACCTCATCTTCCTTGACCAATAATGCGTCATATGCTGTACTGCCCCACTCCATAAGATAATCTATGTCGGCTACCAACTGCATATAATTCTATCTCAAAATTTAGATAGCCTCCCATAAAGAGTGGATCTCTATCAAGGAAAGATAACTGCCTCCCTGCTCATCACTAGTAGGAGAACCCCATCCGTAAACTGCTAACAACTGACAAGCAGCATCGAAATGCTCGCAAGCGATAGCAATGTCTCACTCACTAACTCTCAGCTGACTAGACACATGATTGTGCTGGCTGGTCGAACTCCTATATCCCTGGTACACTATCCAAAGGAGTAACCTCAGAATAGCTATCATCTGTAATACTGTTATCCAAATTCTGCAGACCAACTACTAAACTCGTATCTTTAAACGGAGAGACTGAAGCATCAACATAAACTTTCGTATCAAAGGAACCTGTTGAAGAGACTAAGTCCTCGACACTGTCCACAACATTCCCTTGGGTGTCATCTGTAATAATCAAATCCTGGGACTCTTTTCTAAACTCTGTCATATTTGAGAGATCATCAACCCATTCCAACAAGAATGGTCGACTGGATACATGAACAATGCCCAACACAGGTGTATAAAAACTAATTCCAGCATCAGACAAGCTGCTGGCATGGATGAGAACTACACCTGGTAAACTACTAATCAAGTCCATGATGTTGCAACAGATACTATTACCAAAAAATGATAGACATCTCTGATTAAAACATTCCCAAGTACTAAGATAAGGATCCCAACAACTAATCCATGAACGGAAATCAACTGGCAACTCAAGTAAACTCCTCACCTGAGTAATGTGAACAATACCAATTGACTTCACGCACCTGTCTACTGTACCCACTACAATCTTTGAATCCGAAGTGTGAATGCTAGACATACTCATATCATCAGCATGTGACCCAACTGTAGAAGAAAATTGAGTACCTACCATATGCGCTAACTCTTGAACTGAACTCACCTCGAGATGAAGCTCGTCGGCATGTCTCTCAGAATCCTAGAGAGCCAACTGAGTATACATCAAGGAATTTCCAGTATCCTCCAGCTCATGAGAAAATCGGTCGACCTCCTCTTCCTTCTTCAATGCATCTAAATAGATCCCCACAAGATTAAGGAGATGATCACGATCTGAAAGTAGGTGTATGTAACTTACCTTCATTGCTTTCATGCCTTCCTTGATCTGCTGTAAGTCGTCACAAGAAGAACCTGTTGTGACTCCTTTCTATCTCTCCTGTAGTTAAATCATCCAAATGTGATTCTCGATCAATCCACGCATCCTGTCATGATGAGATAAAGAAGCGACAATATCCTTTTTCTTCGTCTTCAGCTGGCTTGCCAAAACACGTGAAGAACTACTAGCCTCTATCTCATGCAAAGAAGCATCCAACTGTGCCTGATACTCATTTTCTGCAAAGTCCTAAATGCTCACTTTCTGATCAATCGTACTATCCTCAAACATGACAGTATCTCAACTGTTGTAACTTCATCCAACCCAACTATATTGGAATCACTATTTGTGTCAATCACATAGTCCAGTGTGCCTGTGATATCACCTTTTGATGCAACTGGCTCAACCTTCACAACATCTGTAACCACTTCTGCCTATGAAGATGATGCAGATAAACCATTACCTGAAGATGTGCTAATGTCTCCCTGTATCGAATCAGCATGTCTGTTAAACTCCTCATACAAGTTTCTGCCTGTCATAGGAAAAGTACTTCGATCCTTAGGCCTATCAATCAGGCTCTTTAACCACGTACATGCCATAGCCACGTACATGTCATAGGTGACACATTCCTCTTTTTTGTCCAAACCCACCATAAATCTTCTGCCAAAAGTTTAGAAATTTCACCCTCCTCAAACAAGTTTGTGAACATGATGGAGTGCATCGATGCTAATACGTTATTGGGATGAAACTCATCCATAATATTCCAAAATGTGTTAAACATCCTGCAAATGTCACCGATACAACCTATTGCCAGCATAAAGTTTTCAAATCTACACCTTGCAAATACTTCAAGTAATCTTGCCCTTTTTGTGAAATAAGGGTCCCGGATGTTGTCCAACTTTTCGAAGCTTTTTACCTGGCGTGAAGTATCTTTCTCATAATCTGATCATCATAAGAATTAAGGCTAGCTATTATCCTCATGATTTCACTAATGCAAGAGAGAGCTGCAAGTCTTATCACCTCATCATGATGTCTCAATAAGCAGGGCTTAACCAACGAACCAACTGCTAGAGATAAAGCTATTTGCATCATAGTTTAAAAAATCGGTGAAATATCGCCACTCTCGCGGTATTTCGCAAAAGAAAAATGTCAGCGATTATATCGCACAAGATTTCGGCATCGAATATTTCCAAAAATAGTAGCGATTTTTCCAGCAAATATCGCGCTAAAAGCCGAAAATATCAGTCAAAAAACGCTGGAAAACTTTATCGTTTTTAGGTTTAAAGTTTATTGTTTTCAAATGCGACCATTTTTCTATGACAAAGGCTCAGGCGACGGTGTAATATTTTCTGGCTATCGGGACTCAACATGAACAGTGTGAACTCGTGGAGTGCGTCGGCTCTCCATTTTCTTGTTAAGACCAATAGCACTAAATCCAATGTAGTTTTTACATTACATATTATAGGTATTTGTATGTTTATATTATTTTTACTTATCACTGTTTATATTCCAATTAAAATGCAAATTGTATAATACTAGTTAAATTTATAATTGTAAATTTTATCTATTTTATAATTTTTAGTAGTTATCATTGATCAATTTATAACTACGATCAATATTTATAATGATTAATTTTATAATTATCCACAGCCAATATTTATGAATATAATTTCAATTTTTTATGTTTTTTATATTTATTATTATTAAGTTACGAGTAAATATTTTAGTAACATGGTAATTATACAAAAATTATAAATAATGTTTATTTTATAATAAAATAAATTATTATTATTTATAAATTTATATAGTTTACCCATGAATATATGAATAATACATATAGATTTATTAGATTCAATTCGTTAATTTTTATAGGTTTATCATTGTACTAAATTGTTATAAGTTATTATATCAATGTGTTCTAATTATAAAGTTTTCTTTGGTAGGTTCTTATTGTAGCTTCATGGAGTTTGACTTTTATATGTATTGAACTTATTTATATTCAGATATTGTACTTGTTTTTTGGCATATAATTCTATAATTATATTAATCTACTAAGTTTTAGTTGCTATGAATTATTATTTAACTCAAAACTTTGATTAATGTGGATATCTTAAATCCTTATATATTTTCAAATGTTCGATAAAAGTGCCGATTTATTGCCGAATTTTTGCCAAGTTTTTGCCGATTCCGAGTTTTTCTAAAATTTTGGACCAGCCGAGATATTGCCAATACCAAGTTTTTAAACTATGGTTTGCATAGAATCGGGTTTTGACTGATCAATCTTGACTAAATAATTTTCCAACTCCTCCAAAGTTTTTAGAAGGTCCTCTATTCACTAAAATGGGCAATCTAATTTCTTCTTTGCATTGTGCATTCTTTCTTCCAAATCCCTGTCTTCTGTTAAGGCCATACTGATAATTGAATTCATTCTGAAATAACCCAGTCAGGCTGGCAGGAAATCGCTCTGATACCATTGTAATGACCCTGCCCAAATCTGATCCCAAAATGCTGATAAAGGTTCAAGAAAACACTTTGCATACAAGGGTCATATGACTGATATAAAATTTTGGTTTGCTTTTATGGCTCTTTCCTTCACTTAGCATCAATAAGAATGCTTGCAAGAAGACTCTGAATTGACTAAACAATGACCTAACATGAATGTGCAACTTATTTTGACAATATTCAATGCATTTATGTGACTGAAACTACTTGCAATATGCAGCTACAGCAACTAGTAATTTTGAAAACACTTGGGATGCAAAATTATAACATTATTTATGCCAAACAGAGAACCTACAGCCAATTGACATTTTGTCAAACAATTGGCATGCGAACTAATAAGCTGATCATAAATGATAAATACGTATTTAATTACACTATATCAGATCAGCAAATTATGTCTCTTTTATTGCACATAAAATGTTAACTACAATGCTAGTATGAAATGGCCAAGACTCTTGGCTTACATCCGCAAGTATAATGTTTAAATCTGTTACAACTTTCACCTACAGCCTTACCTTCTAATATGCATCTAAATGATAAGAACAATGCATGTAATATCCAAGAGAACCGGATTGTAGATGGCTGTAATAATTTTTTCCAATGCTACCTTTCTGCTTTGCTATTTCCGATCTACTTTTTCACTTGCTTTTTTTGGATCTTCTTTTTCGCTTTGCTTTTTCGAACTGCTTTTTCGGATCTACTTTTTCGAACTGCTTTTTCGGACTGCTTTTTCAGATCTGCTTTTTCAGACTGCTTTTTCGGATCTACTTTTTCAAACTGCTTTTTCGGACTGCTTCCAAAAACTCACACCCTCAAGTAGTCTGAGTTTACAAATTAAGCTCAACTTGAAATGGCTGAATACCACTTCCAAAGTATAATCCTTCAAAAGGTTTTTCACTTCCTCAGTTATGCAATCTCTTGAGAGGTATCGTTCTCAAGGATTATGCTGAATATTTGCAGACCTGGATGGTGCCACAAATGCTCATAGAGAATAGTTGTAGAATCATCAATTCCAGTCTGTCCAAATGAAAGGCCAAGCCCTCTATTTATTTACTTTTCTAAGAAGTTACTAAGGACTTCTAGAAGCTTCCATTATAAAATCCCATTATAATGCACTTTTTATAATTAAATAACTTTATAAAATAAAAAGTGCAATCAAATTAGAATTATAACATGTAGGCCCAATATAAGAAGTAATGATAAAATATAAATAAAATAATATCTCCAAGAGCATAATAAACCATCCAATCTCCAAATAAATGCCAAAATGACTCTCTCGTCACAACCACCCGTCTACGAGAGTCTGTGATAGACTGATCCGGCACAGAAAACGATGTCAGCCAAAACGGGGACATTACATAACCCTTCTTCTTAGTGGGAGGTTCATATACGTGTCTCGAGCCTATGCGTGCCAACTATCCTCCATGTCCTCTAATTTACTCCTGCATTGATAACTGGATCGGTGTTTCAAATTTCTTCCTTTATCTGCCCTTGCGATGCCATGTCACACTTCATGCACTCTATTCCTTCCAATTAATGGTTGCGATAAGTTGCGGGTCGTGATTATGATCTTTTTCTGCCCCCCTATTTAATTGATATTTCCCTTATTTATATGTCCATCTTATAGTTGCGGATTATGACTACTCGACTCGTGACTCATTAATTATTCTATTGCTAAGCATTTTATTATTTATAAATTGTAATTATTGTATTATTTAATATTCTAATGAATATGGATGTTTATCAAAGGTGATATATTATTATTATCATTTATAAATATTTAGGCTAGAGATATGATTAGAAGTAATTATAATATTGTTTATTTGAATATTAGTAATACATTTAGTTTACATTAGAATTATCTATGTATTGAAATGAGATCACTTATCATTATAATTGAAATATTTCTAAGGATAAGACATTATATATGTATTTAAGAGATATGTTTATACATTAATTCGAGCTCATGATAGAACTCCTTATTTGCACATTTTAAAGCTCGCTGTCCAAATACACAATACACTCCAAAAAAACCCATTTTTGGCTATTCTAGCCATTTTTGTACTTTCAGTTAAGTACCTATTGAAGCCATTTACGGTAAGAAAAGAGCATCACCTATTGCTGAGAGGAGAGAAATCTCATGAAATGTTGCCTAAAGTCACAATTTTTTAAGCCATAGTCAATGACATACAAAATTTTTAGCCAACAAGACGCTCCCTTCAAGATTCTTGTAGCCCAAACCTAAAGCTAGAAATAAAAACTAAGAGCATCACTCATCTCCTCTTACTAAACTAAGCTCATTGGAACCAATTGTAAACTTACTATAAACCTCAAAATGGAGCCAAAATTCACCATTGGCCACTGGAAAGCCTAATAACTCCGCAACTAAGACCCTCAAATCCCACTGTCATCTCACGAGGGCCGTGATGATGAACTGACTAAGCCAACTACATGAAGCTGCTAAAATTGGGGGGTCATTACAGTCCTACCTCCCTCAGATTGCTTGTCCCCACGCAATTCCGGAGCAAAAAATTACACCATAGTCCACTTGGATCCCAAGGGTGACACTGTCGCACACAACCTGCTCTTATAGCACCAACATGCAAATAGTGGATATCAATAACAAAATCATCTGAAAACTAACTATAGGCATTGATGGAGCCAACAACTCATCGGAACTCAACCCAGCTGAAACACCAACTCTGTCAATGCCTGAAACCCCATCTAACTAATAATCACACCCAACTGTATTACGAAGATGGTAATAACCATAAGTACCTGAAGCACTACCATCAACTCAAACCTCCAGTAAACTGTCTTGGGTGTATCGATACTGCAAGTGATCTAACTTGCAACTGTTGATCCCACCAACAAAAGATGGTGTTAACCCATCCCATAATAGATGGTACGAATATGGAGTCAACCCACACCTACATAAAACCAAGTCCTCAACCTATCGATCAAAAGTGACATCCCATAATAGATGGTACGATTATGGAGTCAACCCACACCTGCGTAAAACCAAGTCCTCAACCTATCAATCAAAAGTGAAATGACGAGCACTCCTCACTATATAATGTCGATCAAAAGCTCTAGTCTCTGTTCGAGGCTCATCAGAACTAAACCAAGAATCAAGAGACGACTACAATCTTTGACTCTGAACTACTAGTCAAGCAGGATCCCGGACAACCCTCTTAACAAAACTAACAACAACATCCCTGTGGGGAAGCATTGTAGTCAAGGTCTCTACAATCTTTCACACCAAACGTCCTATAGCACGAGAGCTACAGATGAGAGTACCCTCAAACACTTTTTATGGTCCCTCCCACAAATCCACTCTCTCCAATAGATACTCCATAAAAGACTTTATGCAATAGAAATTATATGTGGAAGCGTCAAATTGCTCCCCTACAATCAACAACTAATCCCTCTCAAATTGTGGCACTGCCAACTGTCTAATGCTATCAATTGTATGTGTTGAAATAATAGACTTCCTTCCATCAGAGAAAACAAATCTCCATGAGAGCGTCTCTCCACACCAAGTGATTCCCTATCCAGATCCAGTGAAGAAGAGGGAGTAGTGTCAGGAACTAGCACATGTCCCTCCGAAGAGTCCCCCACTGCCATGATGACTGCTAGAGAACCTAGCACAACAGGAGTCATATTGTCGTCCTCTAGTGATGCTCTCACCTCCTCTATACCTACTGCACCCATTTTTGGATGGATGTGACACCCACGTCATTACGCCCCTCATCCCCACTTGTGGAAGCAAACTCATCACCAACCACCATAATATGCAGTTGAATTGGGTTTGGAGCTGGTGTCAACTCTACTCGCACCAACTCCACAGTAATGTCCAAACGTGATTGTGACTCCTAGAGAACCAACTAAAATTACTGAAGAGAGTCCACAGTCACCTCAAGTTGTTCGATGACCTTAGCCACCTCCTCTTTCCCTAACAATGTCTCATAATAGGTGCTACCCCACTCAAGAAGGTAACCCCTATCAAATACCAATTGAGAATAACTATGCTTCAAGATCTTGACAGCCTCTCAAAGCTCATGAACCTCTGCTAGGGAAAGACTACAATCACCATGTTCATCAGTCATTAGAGCACCTCAACTAGATGCAACCAACATCTGTTGGATGGCATCATAATGCTCAAGGGCTGAAAAGATGTCATTGTCACTCAGTTTTAGTTGTCTAGTCACATGATGCGTCTATAACCTAACTCTTATGCAATCTTTCTTCCTCACTAACTACCCTATGATAGGGGACTAGATTTAAATTGTTCAATGGATGATTGCTAACATCATGTGCACTCTCGTCCTTGCATACATCAATAACTGAGGTACAGCTACTCAATACCCCGACCAACTCCTCATCCGAACTAGAAGCCTTCACAGTATCAAACTCCTCACATGTCTTAGCTTACACCTCAATAATAAGACCCTATAGACACTGATCTTGAAACCCTTCCAAAAACCCCTCGGAGTCATCACCCAACATCTGGCAAGGAATATCAGACCCCCAATAACTCATAGCATCCTCAAACAAATCATTAGGAGTGTCTATACTATCTGAATCCACAACTCTTGACTAAACATCCACAGTTGTCACCTGACCCTACATACATGACTCAATGTCATGTTGTAAACTAATAATGCAAGAGCCTAAACCAACCTCTGTTGACTCTGTCGTAACACCCAGATCACTAACATTACAACTGGGTAGCTCCATACGTGTATCAATCCCACATGTGGAAGTCGTTGCCTCTTGCACTAAATCATCAGTGTAACAACTGTCATAGACATTAGTACTCTCACGCTCTAAATAATCTCCAGTTACGATTCCCTCCTCAAGAGAGTCTGAACAATTAGTGGTAACAACTCCCTCATAGTCTTTGCACTATCCGCAACCACTCTAAAATCCTCAACCTGGTGAAGCTCGATGTTGTTGCCCACCAATGGCACAAACACATCCACATGTCTCTGTGTGGAAAGTCCATCATCAAGGCTACAAAACTAGTAGTCACCATACTAAACACAGGCTCCATTGCATCTTGAATGCCTGTCGAGATGAACTCAAGCCTCCTTCCCTCCATCCTCGATGTCGATCTACTAAAAACAGAAACCATATATCTCACTGCCCTTTCCATTGTCACCAAATCTGCCAACCTCGTCGCCAATCTCTTTTGATGAAACTTAAGTCTTTCTATACTCTCCTTGAAAGCATTTATTTTGACTATTTTCTACAATGCTCCACCGACTACCAGAAATACTAGTTCTCCTATGTATGTCCATAATTGAAAATGCAAGAGTGTTGCTCACTCCCAATACAACAACAAATCTGAAATAATAAGAAATTTCCTACCCCACAGGATGGCAAGAAATCACTCTGATACCACCATAAGAACCCTTGCTGGTCTGACTTTGACAAACCAATTTTTCTTTACTATTCAAATGTTTGACATTTCGTCAAACACTTTGCATGCAAGCTTTATCTCATTGTACTTTATTTTCATATTGTATTTGGGTTGAAATGTGAAGTTTTGGTAATGTGAAAATTATACAAATGAAGTGAATTGCAACCACAATAAAATATAACTAATTAATGACAATTATGTTACTGTTGTTACAAATTTAATGGAATGTGATCTATTTATTTATTTTCCAACAGTTCAAAATATACATCCAAATACTTTGCAAAGATTCATCCCCGAAATGAAGAATACACATTTATTTGTAAATTTGGGCATTAATGGTGACTGTTGTTGATAAAAACACAGCCTTTAGAAGGAATTCGTTCTAAAGAGAAATCCTACATCACCTCTCAAATTGATGTCACCCAGTATGCATCCTATTGTAGATTAAAACACCCAGCAGCAGATGAAATGGCTTTGCCAAAACGCTGAAATGCAGATATCTATATGCAGATTTTGAACCCCTTTGTGGCAAATAAATCCACCATAAATGCTGACAACTCCCCAAATTATAAATGCAAAATTTGAATAACTATAGGACTCAGAAGTCTTCCCAGCCACAAAATTACCAGTGATGGAAGACAACAATAAATCTCATAATATAATCCACAATACCTCAGCTATGGATTAAAGGCACAATCCATCTTCAAACCCTTATACCTCCGCAAAGGACTTGAAAATCAAGAAACTCATAAACACTTCACCAAAAACAATAAAAAGCAAATAGATAATTGGATGATCAATTCTCACAATGAGAACCATATTTATAATCTCAGTTGTGTGACTTAGCTTCAATTGCACACCTTTCACTTAAAATCTTTTTTAATTGATACTCAGGCAAATAATATAATTTATTAGTTTCCTTTTAGCTCCCAAAAATGACCTTTTTCATCCATATCATGAAATTATAATACACGAGGTCATTGTTTCTTATGCCCAAGATTTAAAACCTTTCAACCTGGTTCCAATGAGCTATGACACTAAGGTGGCCAACATATAATACCAGCAAACATAGCAACCTCAGCATATTTCATTTAATAACAATAGTTCACCCGTCTTGCAAAAATAACTGCAAAAGCATCAAAATCAAAATCTAACAAGAAAGGGGTGATTCTAATGAAGAAAAACGATAAATGAACCTGATGGAGTGACTTACTAAAAATAGACGCTCCCTCCAAGATTCTTGAAGCCCAAACTAAAGCCGGAAAAAAAAACTGAGAGCATCACTCAACTCCTCTAACTCAACTGAGCTCATCGGAACCAACTATTGACTTACTATAATTTATAAATACCAAGTCCCTCAAAATGGAGCCAAAACTCACCATAGGCCACTGGAAAGCCTGCTAACTCCACAACTAAGACCCTCAAAACTTACTATCAGCTCACGAGGGTCACGACGATGAACTGACGAAGCCAGCTGCACGAAGATGGTAAAAATGCATTGTTACAGGTATGATAACATTTGTATCAGACCCAATGGTAAGTGTACTCGGAACCCATTAATACAAAATGTGATATCAATTCTTTAATATTATCTTGTGAAAATTTTATGCAATCATTGCCTATCTTTTTCTGCAAAATCCTATTTGATTTGGCAATGACTAGATACCCAAAATACAAACATAATCAGATAATCAGAGACCAATGGGATATTTTCCAAGTGTTTGAAACTTGTCAAACTGTCTAAAATTTGAGAAAATAGTTCAGAATTAGCAGGGTTCTTACAGCATACAGTAGCTTTTCATTAACAAAATGGGCACCACCTAGATTACAACGGTCAGCAGCATATCAGATAGCACCAACTTCAATCAACTGAAGCACCAACTCCACCCAGCTGAAGCATCAACCTAAATTGAGCACCAACTCAAATTACAAAAACAAAAACAACTCCTTCCACCATATTATATATATCATAACTCTGTATCATGTTGCCTTAATAACATCAGACACAACTCTAATAAAAACCAGACACCAAAATATGCACAACTCAAACAATATATCCCAGATTCGTAAATCTTTCACACACAGAATTAGGATGACTTGAAATCTTCATCATGGTAAAACCTTATAATAACTTTGTAACCTTCGTCATTGAATGTGCATCACCAAAAAATCCCACTTCCACATTTCAATCTTAGCAAGCTTTTATAACACCAAAGAAAAAAAAAATTCTCCTTTAAACATCAACAATAATACTCTGGCAATTGCTCTGAGAATCATAATATCAAACCACAATATTTTTCGATGTTATATATTTTTGATTGCCCATAGTAAATGGGCAAATTACACACAACACAGATATCACTAAATTAAACACTGCACTCCACCATTACACACCCAGTCATTAATAGAAGACATCGTGCACCTCATCTTTTCAAAAGCAACAACTTAATATTCAAAATTCATTTCATAAGCTCTGCTCACAATGCATAGCCTCCAAAATTAGAAAAGCATATTCCACTCCATCATATCATTGCACAAGAATCATTAACAATCCAAAAAGGACACTCGGCTATATATGGAAAGATATGACTCCCTCTGTTCAGCTACAGGTACGATAATGCCCAGTTTCAGTAAATAGGTACAACTACATTCGATCCCATAGCCTCGAATAATGTAATGAACAGACAATAATAAAACGCCCAGTCATAAATTAATAAGTAACACAGCCTAAGAAATCTTTAATTCTTTTGAAATATAATACTAAGAATCAAACCAAGCAAGCAGCACCTTCATACCATGAATACAGAACAGTTTCCCTTATTTGATTAAACCATGATTCTAAAATATTTAGCTGGTGACAAGGCAGATGACATGGCAAGGAAGTAGACAAAAATGCAGCTGAAGTAGACACACAACCAGCTTAAGCACCCCAAACAGCTCAACAACCTCAACCAAGCAAGCAAGTACCTCAACAAATGTTGTGTCTGAGATTTATAGGACCTTGATCATCAACCTCTACATTAATGACAACAAATTCAACAAGCAGTTGTATTCATCGATGAAGTGTGCACATTATGGTAAAACAAAACAATTTACAACTCAACAAGGTCCCTTAGATACGTAAAATGTCTTAAAATTGAAATTTAAGAATCCAAAACATTGTAAGGAAACATCAGCAGAAGACTATTTCAAACACAAATTATAGAACTGTGTAAAGAATGCATAATAAACATGAACAGTACCAGAAGTGCAAAATCATTGGTTAAAAGGATAAAGTGTGGAAATGGCAGTATTCTCAGTAGCATTTATAATGTTAAACATCTGCAAAAGGGATGGATCTATATAAATGACACAGATTTTTACCCATGGTCATATCTGGGATCTCCTATAATCATAGTTTATAGTAATATGATTTCATGCTTCTCGAAAAAAATCTCAGTTGGATGTTGTACTGCCAAGATGCATGGAAGAAAATCCATTTAAATGAGATTTGTAAGGTGGAATTGTTACTAGTGTGGTTGCGATTGCACCAAAAGATCAACCTATTAGTGTCCAATATAAACACTAGACTATAGCATCCACATGAGGCGGCTAGTCCCTTGTCACAAATGCTGAGGGGAGCACTGACCATTTTTTCAACAATCTCCACCTTGGCGTTATCCACGGAGATATGAACCTATGACCAAGCTCTGATACCACTTGTTACAAGTGTGGTTTCCATTACACCAAAAGATCAACCTGTTGATGCTCGATACAACCACCAGACTTCCAGAATCTCAAAAAAGCTAAGTCCCTTATCACAAATCCCGAGGGGAGCGCTGACCATTTTGCCAACAGGAATGTCAAGCCACAGTATCCCACATACAAAGAGAATGTTCAAGCAGATAATAGAATGTGAAATCCTTCTTGGCTATTCTCCAGGATAAAAAAGTGAGTGTAAACACTTATTCAGGTAGAAAAGCCTCACTGTATAGCAGTGTGCATAAGTAACTGTTGCAGAAGCCACTGGTCAATTAGGAGGACTAATTTTATGTTTTGAAACCTACGGAAATATCAAATACATGGATAATTAAATTATATGTCAGGTAAACAGCTTAAACTCTTATTTGATCGTTTTCCTTGCAAACTTCATGGTTCACAAAGTTTAACCAGAGAACGAATGTTGGACTTGGGATCAATCCTGTATGGTCCCAGCACATCCAGCTAAATTATATATGTAATTGGATCACAGGGAAAGACTTCAGCACCCTCGTGGACATCTCCGAAAAGTAACAAAACAGCAAGATTGATCTGGACCTTGATTACTTCCAGAGATTTCTTTTAGAAACAGATATATGGGTTATCAAACGGAAGGCAGCATGATTTACATAGTTCAGCCATGTAAAGCTCATTTCTTTGCTGCACAAAGGCTAGGCAGACTCCTGACATCAAATAGATAGTTCAACACAAACTAAATGCTTAAATTGGCAGCTATGAAAGATAAGAGGACCAGATCATTAGTGGGACAGAGCAAGTTCCAAAAGAATGTCTTTTTAAAGAACTGAAAGGTTTTAACTAGACCGCCTAAAGTTTGATATCCTGATGAAAGAAATAGGGAATTCTACTGATCACAGAATTGATCTAAACTGTAACTATTCTCTGCAAAGCTGAAGGAAATACAAGCAAAGTTAAAAGAGGTCAAAGTAAAGCGCAGGGTTTAGAACAAAGATGTTTTCAAACAGAAAGTTCCTCGTATCTGAAATGAATCATATGAGCGCAAAGGTCCAGCAGAAGGCCTTCAGTTAAAAACTGATAACGCTAAAAGGCTGTGAGAGCATGGCTAGGAACCTCTGTCCAATCACAAAATGAATACTATGTGAAAACTGACAATAGCATCAACAAATTACAGCAAAACAATAAGACTATATGGATATCTATTAGTTTCAAGCCACCATTTAATATAAACTGTTACTGGTTTGGATAATAATTGATTCAAAACATGATATGAATAAACGAAAAGCATATAAATGGCCTTCTTGCTGCCATTTGATATAAATTGTTGCTATTCTCTCCAAAGCTGAAGGAGATCAAAGCAAAGCTTAATGAGGCCAAAGCAAAGCTCAGGAATTACATTCTAAGAACAAAGATGTCTTCAAACAAAAAAAGTTCCTTGTCTCTGAAATGGATCATATTAACACAAAAAATTCAGCAGGAGGCATTTAGTGAAAAACTCACAACTCAAAAAAGCTGTAGAGAACATGGTTCATAAACTATGTCCAATCACACGATGAATATTATATGAATGCTGACAAAAGCATCAAAAAATGAATGTAACTATTAATTTCAGGCCAACATTTGATATAAACCTTTACTTGTTAAGAAAAAATTTGATTCAGAACATGATCCAAATCACAGTAACTCAATAAGTACATAAATGGCCTTCATATCGCCATTTGATATGATTAATGAGCTCCTCATATCACCAATGAATTGAAATTATCCAGATGGAACATAATAGCCATTGCCCACCAGCTAAGTTAATCAGAATTTTAGGGCCATACTGAGAATAATTTTGTTAGTTCACCGATAAACAGATTTGCAATTGCAGGAATGTTGACTTTGAAGTTCAACAATGAAAACATTTACAAATGATAACCTAATACTGGAGTGTCTTGTTACCTTAAATAATCAAAATGTTTTTTTGGTAGGCCACCATTTGTGATGGAAAACAAAACAAGCAACCGCAAAACACTGAGAAAAGGCTCCTGCTTATGAATCATCTCCTCAATGTACTCAAAACATCTGCATCAACCGTGGCACACCATTGCAACCTTTAATTATCCAAAAATTGATTTGTCATAAGTTGAAGTGATTTAACAAAACAGAAATGTATAAAATGTAGTGTATGATCATCATTCACTACTTGACAGAAAAACACATTTGAAATTTAAAAAGAATCAAAATTGCTAAACGATAATGAGTTCTAATGAATCCTAGATCTATTCATTTGCCAAGCAAACTTAAAATTGTGAATATTCAGCTTCCAATTTATCCATTTCAAGAAATCACATATGCATTCTATACAGCATATAGACATACAATGTTTTGATAGAATGTGTTTGTCCTTTTAGTGATAGTATACCCATCCCTGATGAAAATTAAAATTAGCTATCCCTTCAAAACGAAGATCTTAGAATTGTAAAAGGCATACAGAGAAAACACTCCAGTTAAAAGATTAGTTTGGCATCAGTAGAAAAGAAAATAAGGTCAATTTCACTTGTTGCATTTCAAATAGCAAACATACGGTTGATAAAAAAAAGTGTGCTCAGCACATTCTTTCACTTCAATACAAATTTTCAAAGAGCAAATAAATTATCAATTAATCTTACATATCATAACTCTGACCCTCCACAAGTGTCTGTTCAATACTAAGACGACCTAGGAAAGTTGGCTTGGTAGTGAATGTGGACAGATGTTGAGCAAGATGTGTGTGTCTCTGCAATGGAAAAGTGATTATCATTATGAGATTGGGAATTACAGAAGTCAGAAGCATTCAAAACCTTAAGTTGAATTCAAAAGAAGAAAATACCGTCATTTCTGGAAGAGAACTCAGTTTCTTCACAAAATCCTTTAATTCTGATACTGTTTGACTCTGCACATCCAGAAAATCAGTTATTATTCTACCTAAGATTATAATTAAATATAATAGCAGTAATGAAGTAAAATGAAAAGGAACCAGATATTGACTAAACATAGACTTCATATTTTCAGCTGACTTAACAATAAAAGCAATTCAATAAATAGCAATATGACTATTGTTGTCATCAATTTTGAAATTACAAAATTGTGGCAACCCTATGCAATTTTCTCATGGATTCGTGTGTGTATCCTCTATGTTTCAACACATTGATATGCTGTGATAAAGGCAGCTCGTCATCCTTGAATTGCACTTTACGTAATCTTATTTATGTGTTATTTTTGAAGGTTTCCATCAAGCTGCTCTCTGTAAATGCTTGTCAGGATCAGATCTTCTCTGGCTACAAGCACCTGATTTTTGGCAATCTTCAAGTTTATTCTTTGTTTTTCCCTTTCTTGTTAGTAATTTTTCATCTTGCTTTCCCCTTAGGTTAATAGCCCTTGGAATCCCACTCATTTCAAGCTATTTTAGGTGTCAAACAGAGTTGTCTAGCTCAAGTTATGAAAGAAAAAGTGGGGTTTTTCAAGCCAACGGTAATTTTATTAAATATCCTCCACAAGTGGATTTTTTATTGGGAATTGCATAATATTTATTTATTACTAATATATTAAGTGGATTTTGACCCCCATTTTCAAATTTCAACTCATTCTGAATTGATTTGACATGGTCTTTAATGTTTTAATGAAAATGGCTTTTTAAGCCTATTCATGTTACTTTATTGAAAACTATAGTTATAGATTATCAATAACTACATGAGATACTTTAAATACAATTAAAGAGTTTTATTACTCATTGCATATCATTTGATGAAATCATCTCCTAAAAACCCACTACCCATAAAATCTAGGTCCTAGATGCATAAAAGTAGGGTTTCTGTATGCAACTACATATTTTAACTAAATTGCTAGTTTGGACTCTAGTTCGTATGCAGGTTCAACTGTCGACATTCTGGTTCGAAATTTTGGCTAGGTTCGGGTTCGTTTTGGGTTCGTCCGTAAAAGATTTTTCTTTTTTAAATCATATATATGTAAAAATATGCTACAATAAATAAGTTCATACACTACCATGTTAATATTAAAGCAATTTAGCAAAATACACCACCATAAATATTAACCATTTAGTTCATTAGCATGACAAAAGTCAAAATAAACCACCTATCAATGTTTCAAATCATAAACATCGTTAAAATAAAAATATCTGGTAGTAGCAATGCATTTTGCATGTATCCTATGGCTATTCTTAGATAGAAGTTATTAAAATCATGCATTTATGAATCTATGATTATCATGCAACTTTAGGCTTTTAAACTAAGATTCAAGAGAACAAGACAGCAGTGTTAAAATTGGGATTCATATGTTGAAATGTTGAAGTATGAAATGGGGAGAACATGACAGCAGAGCCTAAGATTCAAGAACAATAAACATATAGTAAATGTTAAAAAATGAAGACGCAAAAAAAGTCAAAACTAAAAATGAAAGATGTTGGAGAAATGAGTAAGAGTGGAGGAACGAGTGGCGGAACGATGCTGGAGAGTAACGATATTGTCTGATTCAAGAACAATGTTGGAGAGTAACCTCAAGCAGCAAAAATGCAAACAGAAACCGCAAAGCAGAATACCGGAAACCGAATCAAGAAAAAAGAAATGGTAAAAACACAGTAGCCTTTTAGGTTTCCTTAGAAAATTAAAAAACAATTATAAAAATTTGGCATGCAAGCAGAAAGGACAATAAAATTAATTGATTCTGCCCAAAGTTGCCTAACATTCAATTGATGTCACCAAAAGTCTCCCCAGGTTCGACTGCATAAAACCAAATTCATTTAAAATAATCCAAAATTCGACCAGGTCCATTTTAGTGAATGTGCAATGACTTTACCATTTAAAAAGCGAATTCGACATGACTTCAAACCGAATTCGAATTTATGGCAAATTGACTTCCGATTTTGCCTGTAGGTTAGAGAATATGGTAACTTAGTATTTTAAATCAAAAATATGTCATTTAACACATGCAAGTAGGGTTTTTATATGCAAATGCATATTAATATCTTATAATTATAAACCTTTAATCACTTAAAGGCTTATTGTTAAAGTCGTAGCTTCAATCGGATTGACTCGATATACATTATTGTTTTGGTAAATTATCATTTCCTATATATATTCATGTAATAATAATTTATATTATTTCCTATAATATATATATATATATATATATATTATATTATATGTGTCTGTGTGTATAATGTATATATGTATTATACAAATTATATATTAATTAAATAATGATTAAACCTTAGAGACATGTCTCTACATGTCTCCTCTCATATTTATATGAGATCCAAATCTTCATTTGGAACATACCTATAATAGTGGCAGTATAATTACATTTGCAGAAACCTATCCATGTTACTCAATATGGTATCAAAGCACCGAGCTGCAAATGAAAAATAAATAGTCAATAGAAACACATTCATAGTGACTGATAAACATTCATCAATAAGAAGACAAAAGTGGCATAATGGCCAGATCAGCCGTAAAGGAATTAATTAGTGACCACGAAGGAGGAATTCAATAATTGTTAAATAAACTCTTCAAACTCCATAATAGATCTAGAAATTAAAATAAGGCTTTTTTTAGCGGTAAATTCAATAAAATTGCAACCTGAAGAAATGATGCAATAATTAATCTCATACACAAGGATGAAGACCTTAGCAATTCCATAGGCTAATGATGCGATAATTAATCTCATACACAAGGATAAAGACCTTAGCGATTTCGTAAGCTAATGATCCGATTCTCTGCTCAAGATTGGAACTGTTAGAGATTATAAACAAATATCTGCTATTGGGTGTTGGTTGATTCAACTCAAGCAAGTCCCTGGGAAATGACAAAATACTGTTATCAAGGATGCATACAAAATATCCTAAATAGGATTACAAGAAAGTACATATAAAAAGGAGTTAATTATGAACCCATGATGGGTCATATGGTAGTCAAGGAATATGAGAAGAAAAAATAACAGTGGAAGCAAATAGGAAGGAAAGCACGAAGATAATAAAGTAATGTGCAAAGGTATAAAATTATACATCTATGAAAGTAACCTAATGGGATCGAACCATTATACATGACGTAAAATGGAAGATATAAATAGAATAACGAAGCAATTATATGAAGGAATCATTCTAATCCACCAACGTTGTTTCCACAATTTGAGCAACCCAATATTGTATGCAGGAAAAGTATAAATTTGATATTTATTATTAAAGAGGGAGGAAAACATAGTATTGGCGGCAAGCAATTTATGAACATCTCAATCTTCCCCTAGAAACAACTTGAAAGGAGCAATACAAGTGCAGAGGGAAAATTGTGAGATCAACTCTTCTCCATATTGTGTTTATCAATCATGGCTCTCTAAGAAGCTGACACACAGCCAAAGAAAACATTCCCATGACAAGGCACAATATAGCAACGCCCAATGAGGAGCAGCATTAACAGAAACATAAAATTGAAGCCATTAAGATGCTGAAAACTTAAGAATACAATTTAACAACCACTATCAAATAGTAAGCTGAAAATTTATTGCTGATCTCACGGTAATTAGATCACAAAATGACTTGGCATTATCTGGATTTGGTGTCAAGGATAATCGTATCTAAAGAAGATCATCATAAAGTTAAAAAATAGAGACATCCAGAAAACACCAAACCAATTACAAAAAGACCATGAAAATAGAAAGTTCATACAAGATAATGATGTGCAGAAATAATATTGACTTTAAGAGGGAGAGTTTCACATATGCAAGGAATAACATGGAGTAATAGTCAATATTTATCAGTTAGAAGATTGGAGACATTATCACCTAGTAAAGACCATAGGTGGCTCCTTGAACACAGTCTAGAAAACTAGTAAAAAGTGCAGGTCATTTGGAGACATATCCATTAGACGATTTAAAAATCACTGCTCTGACACATTGCTATTTTTCTAGAACTCATTGAGCCATGTGATGTCTTGGCCACATCAGCCCTACAATGTCACACGTCCCACTCTTGAAACATAAGAACATGGTAATTGCAATGATGGCAAATAGATATGAAAAATGAGCTTGAATTGGATTCGACCTTTATATACCCCTGACATGAAGTGGAATTAGGATCATAACAATTTGGGAAGTGTAACAAATTCCTTTACTTAAAGTTTTGGATCAACTTTAATATTATCTATGATGAGAGTTTATTGGCAAAAATGAGAAATTCTTTTGATTATCTAATAATTAATTCTTTTATTAATTATTATGATGCAAGCTAGGTTAGACCTTTTTAGGGTTACGATCTCCTTTATAAGGACGATCTCTCATTGTAAAAACTCATTCACTGTTGAAAATAACAATTTCACTTTTTGCTCATCAAGAATGTCTCAAGTATGGATCTAGGAATTCTAGCCTCCATAGCTTTTGCTTCTCTCTTTTTGTGATGGGTGTTTGCATCCTGGTGATTCTTGGGAGCTGTGGGGTTGATCTTTCATCAACTTCAACATGGTATAAGAGCTCCAGATCTTCATGCCCCTGTCCTGTTCTTGAGAGATTTGGCACCGATTTTCAGATCTATGGCTTTTAGAGGATTTTGTATTGGATCTAGGGAGGACCTATTTTTCAAAGCACTTAGAACACAAACAAACATCACCATTAAGCTCACAGTGCTCAAAAACCCCCATTTCCATATAAAATACATCCAATTTGGATGTTGTTGAAATCTTAGGCAAAAAAATTTGTACCTAGGCCGTTTTGACCTAGGCACGCAGACCCAGGCGAGGTATTTTTTGATTTTTTTGGATAAAAAGGTTTATTGCAAAAAGAAATTCAAAAGTGCATGTAGAAGTGTTTGGATGAGCATGATCCTGGTGCATGTTGATGGAATTCTTGTGTTTTTTGGGCCTGTACTATGACCCAGCAGTGACACCTTTATTGCAGGGTACTCGCACCTGTACCTCACATGCATAAGAACCCTCGAGTTGCGTGAATTGAAGTCAAGGCCAAAATTTTTAAGGGTCGATAGACTTGTGGGTAAGATTGCCCACACTTGTCTTGGTGCATCTTTGATTTTGGCGCCACCTACGATTTTCATGAATGGGACCACTATTTGGGCAACACTCATTCAAAGCCCTCTACCCTCTGGACATGTGCCCGCCTTGGGTCCCTTCCGTTCCAAGCACTCAGTGGCTTTCAAAGCTCATGTGCAATTTTACAAAATCTGCAATCGTGGTCGCTTTGGGCAGTGATCTCAAAAAGGCATTGATGTAGTCAGTGGATTTTTGGAGAGCATTGGTTTTGTCGATGACCCAAGTCATTCATGGGAGCCACTGTTTTAATTGTGGCATTTTATTCGGCATTTTCAACATTTTTTTGGCACCCTTCTTTGTTTTTTGGAGACCGTATAAACTGGCACCTTTAGCAGACCTTCTTAGGTGGTGTATGCACGATGGGCAGGTTGGTGTTTCCACTGAGACCACTTGTTTTGGAAATACGTCTGCTCCTTGGGTCTTTCCCTTATATGCACTGTTAGCAGAATGTCTCCCAGAGTGTGGCTTTTTCAAACCCCCTGCGGCTCCATTGTCCACATGGCTTCTTTGTGATCCTTGCAAGGCATTTTTTGAGGCCCCACTACTGTTGACCACCTCATGACTGGACCTTAATAGATTTGAGTTTCTTTTAATGCATGCGTAGAGCTCTCTACAGGCGGTTTATTCATTTCCACTGGAGATTTCAGTTGTTGTTTTGCAAGATACACCAATTCCCATGCGCAATCAACGGCTCTCTATTTTGGAATGTGCAACATTTTTGGGTGGATGCAATCAAGATTATGGATTTGTGCCTCATGCTCCATTAAAGCGCTTACTTCTAGCACTTTATGCGCCACCTACCTTGGCAATCTGTGTTTTCTATTGTCCTATCCCACAGGTTGTAGACAAACTTTGGAGATTGTGGCACTTTTTATGAAAGAAAAGTTTTTGTTACGACTATGATCTCAAGTTGGCCTCTTCTCCAAGCCCATTTTTTTTATGAAAAGTGCACTAGGCATTTTTTGCAGTTAGAGCACTCCTTAATTTGCACATAACTCCATTTTTTAGGACACCTAAACAACTGCCATGTATCCCATCTTATTCCGCATTGGTTTGTCAGATCCACCTCTCTATGGGCGAATTTTCTGCCAATCGTTTCATTGGTTTTTGAAGCGCAATGGCATGACGTGGATCAGCAAAAATTGGAGTTACTCGACCTCGACCTTGACCCTGCGCTCATGCTCTCTATTTGTGAGAAGCGAGTTTTTCGAGGAGTTTCGGTGGCTTCTTCTACTATGCACGGTGGTTTTTGCATTGCATTTGTTACATGCAAATTTGGTGTTTAATACTTTAAACACATCTTATTGTTTTGGCCATTGGATTTGTTTTTCAACAACGGCCCTTTGCCTAACACATGTTTCGGGTAGCTGGATTTTTTTCCTGGCAAGGGTCATTTTCAAGCAGTTTTTTGCCTCTATGGCCGTTTAACTATCCAATTTGGGCTCATCCCTTGCTGACATCAGCACCATGTCAGCACAACATCAGCATATCTTGTCACTCCCCAATCTCTGTTTGTACCTACCTTCGCATTTTTGCTCATCTATCAAGCATACAAACTCCTTTTTTCCGAAAACAAGATATCGTTGGAAAGCTAGTTTCAAGCCCATCACAGTGGTACAATTAGTTTTCAATTTTGATGTTTTTTTGATGGCTTTTCTCTGCTGTAAAAGTCAAGAGTTCGCTTTTGCTCTCTAGGAGACATCTTAAGCATTCGATCTCTGATTTGGGAATTCTTTATATCGTTAAAAAGGTCTTTTCGAGCTCTTTCCAGTGATGCTAGTTGTTTTCTGAGATTATACTCAAGGCACATTCTATTCAATCTTTTGCAATTTTGCATTCTGGTGGATATCTTGATTGTTTCAGGTCTAAGGATTGATTTTGTTGCTTCAGATGATTCGTCATGGGTTGTACTATCTATTGTATTAGCTTTATGTCTCTTCTGGTCTATTAAGACATCAATTGTATGCATTCTTGCAAACGCACTGAGATAAAGTACCATATTCCATCTATATTTTTGTTTCAGTAGTTTTGCCTTGTTTTGCCTTCTGATTCGAGCAGTGTCATCAATGGACACTCGTACAAATTATTGTATTTTTGGGATTCACCATATCTTGTGCCTTATTGTACATGCACTACTATGATTAAAGTGCCATGGGGGGTTTATGTTTTGCCTTTGTTTGCCATCTTTCTTTGTCTAGTGAGTTTCCTTTATGTGACATTAGTTGAAGTATCCCAAGCCAAACATTTACTAATTTTTCTTTTAACAATATAATCAGAAATAAACATTGCAAATAGTTTCCAACTCAATCGAAAACCAGTAGAAATCCCAATAGAGATTTAGTCAACTCTTCTTAGATATAACATTCAAAACTCAGATACAGGCAAATGGAAAACAATGCTATAATAAAACCAAAAGATTCTCCACAAGAATATAACCTATTATTTCACAATAACATCCAAAATGTCGAGCATATAACCATGTGTTATAAACCAGTAAGATAAAACCAACAAACTCTTATAACTCCTTACAATACATTATTGCATTATGCAACAGCAATACAATAACTAGCACTATGAATCCAATCCTTAATATACAAATTAACAGTGAAATTGGAATACAAGAAATCAAACCTGAAATTGCACATGAAACATCTCAACTGATGTCTCCCCAAACAATGGGATTGCGTCCACTATCTGCCAGCACAAGGGGCTATGTCCTCGAACTAGCTTGAAAGTTGTAGCTTTCTGAGACTCTCAAAAGAGAGAGAAAACTGAACTGAATAATAAATCAAGCATATCCAGCCATGAGCCTCTTTCCTTTTAATACACAAAACTAAGACTTTTCAAATCCCCTCTGCCTTTCGTCCCATTCCCTTGCGACTCTTCAACTTCTCTTTGATAATTTGTCTTATTCCTCCTTGACCTTTTGCCCTTTTTATAACATTAAATTGACCTTCTAATATTTTGAGTCTATGTCTCAGAGTCAATTTTAACATTATATAAAATAAGACTTCAATATTTCTAATGTCCCAGAAGACGACATTACATTAACCTCCTGAAGTGTCTTGAGATTGATCACCTCATTACATACATATGTACTCTTTTGTGCATCTTGATCGTAGTTCCTTGACATGCAGCTCTCTTGTGTTAGAATTTCAAAAGATTAATAACCCAGAAAACTAGTGGAAAGAGTAAATATCTAAACTATGAATGCAAATGATACAAAATCAAAATAGCATCATAAAGTTAGTCTCCAAGAGAGTAATGCAAATGCTGGAAGCAAAATAGCATTAAGAGGATGCAAAAACAAGAGATGCAAATACAAGCTAACTAGCATGCTTATATAGGCTAGGAAGAGGGAGGAGGTGGCAACACCAACCAATGAGGAGCAACCATCTATCGGACTAAAGATAGCAAAGTATCTTCCCAAGATAGCTATGGATGCTCACATGTAAGAAGGTGACACCTCACAAACATTCACCTAATAAGACATGCTTTATTAACCTAAGTGAGATTATTAAAAGTGTAGGGAAAACCTAGCAAAATAGGAAAAATAAAAAACTACACTAACAACCCTCCATAAGCGAAGCTTAGGTGGATGTAGAAATGGGTCCCGGCAAGTCAAGCCTAATGAGGTACCCATGTACATAAAATTCCCCCAAAAGAGAGAGAAAAGAGACTCCCCAAAGAAAATTAGGACTCCAAGTGAGAGGAAGCGGCCCCCCCAAAAGATGAAGCATCCCATACCCCCAGCAAAGCTTGAAAATTTTGTCTGGTAGATCCACTTACATCGAACGATTTTTCTTCCCTTAGAAAAAGGGACAAGATCCCAAGTGTGGTTCCTCATCAAGGAACTATACTCTTCCTGCATAGTTGTATCCCACTCAGAAATACCAAAAGCCTCATGAAAGGACTGTGGATTTGAGGCAGTAGCAATGAAGATATGTAGAGCATCCTGGAATTGTGAACGAGTCTGCTTGGTGTCTGATGGATCCCCAACCCAATCACCTGCAAACTGCAAGGTCTGTCTAGCCCAAACTAGACCAAAAGATGGAGAATCTAGAGGAGAATCATCAACCTGTGAATGATGACTAGGAAAGGAAGGAGGTGAGTCCTCTGAATCACTCTTTGCATCAAAAGTGGAGGTAGAAGACTGCTCAAGTGAATCTGACCCATCAGAAGATCTATCATGTATTCCAAGTGACTCCAATGTCAAAGTAGAAGGCAACCCTGTGACAATGCTCTGCTGGTTAAGCTGATGCAAGTAGTGAAAGTTAAGATGGCCAAACCGCTCATGCCATAATCTGCTCGCATCATTAAAGTGAGTGAGCAAAACAGTCAAAGGAGGATCAGAAACAAAATGAGAAAACATATAGAGTTAAGACTGATGATCTGCTCTCCCAACTACAACTGTAGAATCATTGTGCAACTCACGTATCTCCACTGAATCAGGAGTGAACTCAACCCACTTGCCTAAACCTGTGTGAGTGATCTGGTGTACCGATAGGAGATTAGTTGACAATGAGGGTACATAAGGAACATCATGGAATGTGTCATCCCCCACATCAACAGAGCCTCTCCCACACACCTCAACAAGAGTGTTATCACCTATCAAAATAGAAGGCATAGTACACGGCTCCAAGGATGCAAGTTCTTCCTTAGATGAAGCCATGTGGTGTGAAGCACACAAATCAAGAACCCAAGTGGATGGTGAGGAAGCAACTGCAAAAAGGGCCAAATTTTACGAAACATATCTATCATTGTTATTACACATTAAAAGTAAGATCAAGAATTTAGATTTGTAAGAATTTGGTTAATTGCCCCTAAATATAAAGGAAGTCGAATAGGGGAGACCACAATATTAATTTTCTTGCCAGCATCCTCCCAACTCACGGTTATGTGATATTCTCTATGATAATTATGATACAAAATTGGGGCTGATTATGATGATTCCTTGAAAGTGAAAGAAAATAGTGATATTATTTTGTGGAGTAAATAGTATCTTCAGCAATCTCATGACCTACTTATATTTTTGAGATAGTGAAGAACTAGCCTTGTGTTTTGATATCCGTTGTTATTAGGAATATCTATGTTATCTTCTCAAATCACAAGAGCATCCACATCCATGTCTATGGGTGTGAACATTCCTTGTGATGTTACTAGTGTTGCGATCCTTTGTGTTGCTTCTAAGGTCAACAATGTGAAGAATTTCAGAGGAAGAGATTGGGTTGTTATGTATGTATTTCATATTTTCTTGAAAGGCATTTCCTTGCCCAATTCATCACAATATTCAAAACCACCAATCAGAAGGCCACATTATTATTGAGTGTAGCAATTATAGATTTGTGAGGATTGAATTACTTGGGCTAAATCAATTGGGCTCATTTGGCCAGAATTATGCCCTTCTGGAGTTGCAATCCCTGTCCATAGAAAACCAACTGTATACATCATTGACTCTAATGAATTTGTATGTTCTAGAAAGAAGTTTGACATATTTGATGTGATATAGAATTGTTCAAACATTATAAGGGTGGAAATTTCACATTGTCAAGGGGAACAATAACCAATGTTTATATTTCCACTTGAACCATCTTTAAAACAGGAGATGTTAGGAAAGGGACATCATTAGAGTTTCAAATCCGAATCATCCTTTGATTCGATGCATATATGAGCCTTCATTAAAGCAACTTGTATCAAGGATGTACAAATTAGTATTCATTAACTTTAAGTATTACATTTATATGCTCACTGTACTCTCTTAATTGTATTTCCATATGTAGTATAAGAGTTATCTGCCTTTGATATTTTCCTTTATGTCTGGGGATGTTCTTGCAGGAAAAGAAGGTTGGTACTTTATGCATGCTACCAAATATTGTACAGACTCAATCTTATGATAGTAGCTACAAAGAAGGTGTGATCTAGAATTGATTTGTCATCTGATGATCAGCTTGGACAAAGTGAGGCTCTTGAAGCAAATATCTTTGATGATTGAGATTATGAGTATCCTTCTACATCGCAAGGGAGTCTGAAACTTCTTCGAAGGCAACATAGGAGCATAGAAGATTAATACTCAGATGGAGTCTAGAAATACATGTGTGACTGCATGATTTTGATGGGACTACTCTTGAGTACATCATGAGGAAGATTGATATTAGATTCAAAGTAAGTCTGACACGAATTCTTGGGGGGAGAGAGTCTCTAAGGGAGTAACTATTGGACCTCACTTCCTAGGATCATTGTTCAGAGGGAGAATTTTGAGGTGCAATCCTTTGTAAATGATATCTTCTCTATGAGGAGAAGTTCTAAGTGAAATTCCTTGTAATGCATTTGTAAAGTTCTAGACTACTATTCTTAAGATTTTTCACCTTAATCAAATATAATCCAACTCTGTATTTCAATATGTTCTTATTGTTATTTCTTGCAAAGCAACTTGGTATTATAAATCCTCTCAACCATTGATCAATTGATTATTCAGTAATTACAAATAATTGGAACATCAATTTATTGAACACTTTAGTCATGAATAACATTTTCCAGGTAAATATATAAATGAGCATGCACCTTTTATTACGGTAGGAATTGATTTGAAGGTATCCACTTCCAGATGTAGTTTGTAACATTGAATCTATGCCAAGCACTTTCTTTCAATAATTCTCAGGTCCTTTGGCTTCTGCGGTTACCATGTAGATTAAACTCTAACTAATTCTAATTCCTGTGCTTTTCTTCCTGCAAGATATACTGCCCTGTTCAAGAACATATTACAATCTTGAAATTGATTTCAGACGTCTGCTTGAGAAATTCGTACCCAGTGTTCATCGTGATCACACTTGACTAGTTACAATATACTTCTGTCTCCTTTTACCACATCTGCAACATATCCCAATGGAAATGATTTTTATTTCTTCCTCCAACAGTGGTTGCCGAATTCTAGCCTCCTTCCCAAGCATCACCGATAAATGTATGTAAGTTGTCGCTACCGCCTCTAACTCCACTAGGTCAATGAAGTATTGACGAAAGGAAAATAAGGTCTTCAATCTCTATGCAATTTCCAACATTCACAACCTTTCCCCCTCCCACATCATCGCATACTTCCTTTTATCATCATTGTAATCGGGTAGATCTTGTAAACTAATTTGTACTTTTTTTTATTTAAAGGCATAATAAGCATCCACCGCATTAACAAAATAAGCTTAATTTATTACTTTCAAAAATATTAGAAACTATAGACATTATTAATTAATTTATATTAGAAAGGCAAAACTAATATAAAATAATTAATATTTATTTGCTTCTTGACTTCCAAAATAAAGTCCTCACGAAGGGATATTACAGCATTCCTCTATGAGGGAGAATTGAGGTGAAAGCCTTTGTACCACCCTCTAACTTGGTTCATGGTGGTTACTATTTCGCATATGGTATATAATGAAGGTGACAATCTTTCATTGACATATATAAACAGAAGGTAATCATTGTAGGATGACAATCTTATAAATAGTAGACCTATTATCATGACAGACTTCATTAAGTTGTCCCAAAGTGCTAAAAGTCATGATAACGAATGTATCATAATAGACTTCATTAAGTTGTTGTCACAGAAAGATTAAACTTTTGCAATTGTGTGTTATGAAAGGTGACGATCTTTCATATGTATGAGGTCACTATTGTAAGGTGACAACTTTATCAATAGTTTATCTATCTCCTAACACCAAAATGTGTTGGAATAAGTGTTATCATGCTTCTTTGGGCCAGATTTTGTTGGACACCTTGATAAACAACTTATCATGGATCTTCGGGCCAAATTTTACGAAACACCTTGATAATCAACTCATCATGGTTCTTCGGACCGGATTTTGCCAAACACCATGAAAATCAATTGCTATGGTTCTTCACATCGGATCTTGCCAGACGCCATAACTTAAATCTGTCATAGACCACATTTAAAGTGGTGTTCAAATCTTGCATTATAATTGCTTCAATTCTTTTTTTTCCTTTTTTTGTTTTTTGGCTAAAGAGGGAGTGTTGAAAAATTTAGCCTTATAGTGAATTGAATATCATACTAAGATGATATCTCTTCATATACTTGAGAACATAATGTTTCTACAAATCCTCCCAAGCTAAGAGGAAGTGTTAAAGTTGTAGCTTCAGTCGGATTGATTTGATATACATTATTGTTTTGGTAAATTATCATTTCCTATATATACATATTCATGTAATAATAATATACATACATATATATATAATAATATATATATATATATAGATATATATATATATATACAAATTGTATATTAATTAAATGATAATTAAACCTTAGAGACATTTCTCTTCATGAGGCACGTCTCCTCATATTTTTATGAGATCCAAATCTGAATTTGGAACATACCTATAACAATGGCAGTAAAATCATATTTGCAGAAACTGATCCATGTTGCTCAATACTTGGAGTGGGAAATTTGAACCCAATAACACATGCATATACATATTAAAAAACCTAGATTTGTGTTTTTTAACTTATGACTTAAAAGCACAAAAGTGGGGTCTTTGAAACCAATAACACATATGTTATATGCTTTTGATATTTTTAAAGACCAAATATGTGATATTGAAGTTCAAAAACACATTATTACTCCTCCAAAAAGTGTCTTTTAACTAAAATCACTTAACGTGCCAATTTTATACTCAGAAGGACATGCTTTTGAACTTCAAAAATCGGTTTTGACTTGTTTTATCTTGTGTTTGGGCAAAAAATGCTGAAGGTGGCAATTTTGGAGTCAAAAGCACATATTATTGACATGAAAAAGTGTGTTTTAACTTTTGACTTTATTTAACTTGCCTTTGGTATTAAAAAGCAAGTAGTGGCGATTTGTATGAGGAAAGCACATGTTTTTTCAACCAAAAAGCCTACTTTTGCTCATCCCTCATGCATTTTGAAGCTGGACAGTGTTTGTTTTTGGCCATTTGAATGTGTTTTGATCTGCAAAAAAGGTTTCTCTCCTCATACTTGGGCATTTTTGTTGCAATATCCTTGAGCGACGATTTTGGGAGCAAACACACATTGATTTGCGTTCAAAACAGCCGGTTTAGAACACGTTTTTGCACAAAAATGGCCCATTTTTTGCCATTTTCTTCCATTGAATCCAAACGTTTTCTATCAAAGGTGAGTTCTTTGACATTGCTTATCATTTGCAGCTTGTTTATCATTCTTTTCAAGTTGTTTCTAATGCCCTGGATGCCATTTTTATTGTCATTGCACATTGCATTTGTTTTAGTCAATACGGTGGCTATTTTTGTGCATTTCAATTATCCAACCTCTAAGACTTGGAAAGCAATGAATCTTAACTCTAAAATGCATTCATTTTTAGAGGATTGAAAGATTCGAAATGTATGTCTCTTTGCTTCAATCTTTTTGGACTTATTTCAGATTTCGCATTGAGATTCGAATAGACTTATTCCTTTGCTTTTTGTGGAAAAGACGTAAGATTTCTTGTAAATTTCATAGGGCAAGTTGTATACATATGTTCTTTCTTTTTTTGTTTGCAAATTGCTTCATTTCATTAATAGATTTCCATTGTTTTATTTATGACATGTGCTTCATTCGTTTTTTGTTTGCAAATCGCTTCATTTCATTTATAGATTTGCATTTGTTTCATTTATGACATGTGCTCCTATCTGCCATCTTTTTTCTCCAAGTTGTATAAGCAAGTGTTTCATCTTACTTGCATATGTAGTTGGGATTAAAATACTTGTTCTTGAATGAAATAACTAAGGAAAGCAAGATCACTTCACAACATGTTTTGAGGCCCGCTTTCACACTTGCACACACCTCATCCTCACAAACTCATGATGATGGTTGCTTACATGCTTGCTTATGAAAAAAAAAAAATCACTATAAGTAAATGGTACACCGTCCATTTTCCATGCATTCTTCACCCATAAAGTTTGCTGCCTACACATGTTATTACACTGCAAAACCTCAATTTTGGGTTGTCCCATCACATTTTTGGGCCCAAATCTGTTCACCTTTTTGCTGTCCTCAGACATTTCCAGCCATCCTCCATATGCAATGCTCCCAAAAAATCCCTTTTTTGAATTTTCCCTCATTTGAAAAATTGGTTTTGCCTAAAATCCTTCTCCATTAGTTACTCAAAGGTCATACACTTATATCCTATATGCATACTCTTCTAGATATACAAAGTTTGAGCTTGAAAGACCATGTTATGGCTTTTTCTGGTGACTAAAGAATGACAACATACAAAGAAAGTGATGAAAGACAGAATCATTGCAAACATAGAATGTTTTCAAGATAGGGATGGAAAGAAACCAATCTGGTTTTCAAGAAACCACCACCATTATACTACAGAACAGGCAAGGATGCAAGTTCCTGTTCCAAATCAAGATGCTTCAACCAAACCTAAGCACATCAATCACAAAGCATTCTTGTAGCAATATTAACGCCAAACAACGTGTTGGAGCCCTAATTTTCAGGGGCTCCATTTGTGCACCATCCTTAATCTTTTCACCCCATGATTTATATTGTTGTTCTATTTTGCATACTTTAAGGCAAAATTTAGTGACCTCTACAAATTGTAAAGCATGATTAGACTTCTCCATATTCCTACAAAATATTATCCTTGCCATTTAGTAGTATTCCAAATAAAAACCACCCACTTAGGGACATCCCTGCTGCCATCCTTCTTATAATCTAACCAAAATTTGTTGCTAGCAATGTCTCTTACCGAAAAACCATTTCAGATTCCATATCTCTAATCACCATACCATTTTCAAACTGAGTCCCATCTTGCCTCTATGCTTCATGATCATTGTGACCATACCTGTAGCTAAGTGCACAACCAAAGTAGAAAAGCATATTGCGCATAGAAGCAAGAAAAATCATTACCAACTCACAATCTGAGATTATCATCTACTTAGATTGAATTGACAGAATAGACTGGAATAATGTTGTGTTATGGAAAGTCTGTGCACATGATTTGATTCTAAGATGGAACTTAGCACTAAAGAAAAAAGAGCTTGCTCTTACACATTATAACAGTGACTGTGGTTCTTGATGGATATACAAATATAATGACTTGTACAAGGTTCAGGACTATCCATTGGACAAACGAAAGTCTGCATCTGGTAATTTCAAATCCAGACTGCAGATATTAGCTGGCCAACCTGAGGTATCATCTGATATACTAAAAGTTACAATTAAATGGAAATTGAATCCATCTTCAGCAGAGAAAATTAGACAGAAACAATGATGGTGTTGCAAAGTCTCAATACCCATTCTCATCAACGAAACCCTCCCACAGATGAAGAAGATGGTGACAGGTGTGAACCGGTTGAAGAGAGGGATTCTTCAGAAGACAAGGTTCTTTACATAAATATTGTTGGCAACATGCAGGACGATGTAAAGATTTCTCTGGAGCAAGACAAATTTCAATTTCATTGTTTATGTTTGTAGATGGTCAGACCATAGGATCACTATCACACAGATCATAAAATATTCAAGGCAATCCGCATATAAGGAAATTGTTCTTGAGTGCGCAGAATACAAGCCCAGACACCTTAGATATAGATTGTTGGATAATGGAATGCTCAAGTTGATCGCAGGTGTTTGAGATCATTTCTACTAGAGCACTGTGTTCCTCTGTGTACAATCCTGGTGTATGCTCCTATGCCCAATAATTTATGGCCTCCTCCGTGCTCCCATTTGGCTTCCTAGATAAGAAGATTAGAGGTGCACCCATAGACGACAATCGTCACCAATGGATGGAGACAAAGTCTTTGGTGTTGAGGGTAATTTTTCTCCAGTTGCGCATTCCTAACATGAGTAGATTCCATTTGAGTGGAGGATGAAGCGTATGGAAAATAAAAGCTTGATGTCGATAGTACTGGTGCATAATCCCTGACGCATAGCCAATACAAAGACGATCAAAAGGCATCGTTACCACATAAAAATCCATGCCCAATGACTCAGTTGTAGAGATTTGTGAAGACATCCTACAAAAGACATTAGTCACACGCATGCAAGGGAAAAAGTCAGAGATTTATTCATTTATGGCAGGGCCCCTTGTGATAAACCACAATGAAGACTTGTATATGCGATATCAACAAGAGCTCTTGTGGAGCTTAAGTCCCTGCCTTATGGGATATGATATGATATTATAGATTTTAATGACGTCCACGAGACTAAAGTAGTCTATGGGACCCATGCAATCACCCTCCCGAGTCAAGAGCCAAACTAGTCAGTTGCAAAGTTTTGGTTAACTTGTCTCTTCTTTTCTGAATTTTGATAATCAAATCCGTTGTTCTCTTCACTTGATCTTCCTCGAATAAATAGTTGAAGTCCTTGTTCTGCAGAATTTTTGTATAATCAGATCTGATGTCGTTGTAAGCCAGGCATTCCTTGACAAAGTGTTGCTCTGTCTCAACTGTTCCCGTATTGTAGAATAAACATGTTTTGTCTGCCCACTCTTCCTTTGGAACTTGCCATCTACCAGTTTCACATCGCAGCTAATGTGAACTAGTTCTAATTTGTGCCATCAACATTTTTGCTTTCCAGTTAATAGGTGCCCTTATATAGGCCTTTTCATCATGACTAGAAGTGGGATTAAATTCTTTAATGTAATAAGATTTTTTCCGCCCTATGTGTCTTGTCCACAGAATATTGCGAAATTTTTCATTGACAAACTTCTTTATTTCTTTAATGTTATCCGGGCAAGTTTAGATGGTGATATCCCATTTTTGCATCCATTTGTCATTTTGTTTCATCCATGTGCTTTTCCGCCTCACAAGTTTTTCCTCTATTACCAACTTGGGCCAACGATGTGTTTACAGACCTTGGGTTTTCTTTAAATAGCTTAGCATTCGGATCAATGCGACGACTTCTAATGGAAAGGAACCCACCTCCGCCAAAAGGATTTCATACGGAACTGTGGTCTTGACTTTAAGATTGCATGTGATGAAGTGTTTTTGAATTCTTTCTACTTGCCGCCATTTCTATTTGGACATACTACCGCCCCACACTTCACATCCGTATAGAATAACCGGAGTGACCAGCAAACCAAACAGAGTTTTCATGGTCGTCCAATCCCATAATTCTGCGTTCCTGCACTTGTTTTGTAAAAAGTATAATGCCTTCCAACCCCCTTGGATCCTTTTCGATCTACAAGTATCCCAGTTGAGTTTGTTATGAAAATAGATGCCCAAGTATTTGTACTCTTCCACAATCTCAAGGGGGCTATTTTCAAACAGAAACTTGTCTTGTATGCCCCTATTCTTCTTTAGTGAGAAGATCATAATTTTGGTTTCGCTAGTGTTAACTTGCATTCCTACATCATGACAAAAAATTTCTAGTGCTTTCAAGTGCTCTTTCAAACCTTTAGCTATTCTAGCAAGAATTATGAGATCATCTGCATATAAGAGCAATCTTATCACGAAGTGGGCCAGCTGCACCCCCTCACCATTGGTCTTGTTTATCCACTCTTCTAACTTGTCAATATAGAGCCCAAATAATGTTGGAGAATGCGGACACCCTTGCTTAACCCCGATGTTGTTGTCAAAATCTTCTGATATCCCTTCTGTCGTTCTGATTTTAGCTTTGACCTGCTCATATAATTTGTAAACCGCTAACCTAAGTTCTTTAGGGACTTCCAGCTCTACCATTCTATCCCATAGTTTATTACGTGGCACTGTGTCGAAAGCTTTTTTAAAGTCCACGAAACAACAAAAAACCTCGTTCCTCGGAGTGTCCCAAACTTTCTCTATCAAATGTCTGAGAGTGATGCCGTGATCTATAGTGGAGTGTTTCGGTCTAAAGCCTGCTTGCCCTTTTGCACGTTTGCCTTCTGTTTCAGCCCAGTTGCTGATTTTTTGTTCTACCAAGCTGCCAAATAACTTGCCAAATAGTGGATTGATCATGATGGTCCGGTAATTAGAAGGATTGTTTATATCTCCACTTTTGTGGAGTGGGATCACCACACTTGTAGTCCATTTTACAGGAAAACCTTCTCTATTGACACTGTTGAAAATCTTAGTGATGTGTGGTGTGAGGATTTCAACACCCCATTTTAAGTATTCCGCTTGTAGCCCATCTATATCTTGCGCTTTACCAGCAGCTAACCTCCTTATGCCTTGAATAATATCATTTTCGCTGAATAACTCCCCTGTAGTCTCTGTTTCCATGGTACTACGTTCTCCTAGATCACATTCGTAGAGAGTCTTGGCATATTCCAGCCATTTGGTTCCTGTTATGTTATTCTCTATCTGAGTTTTTCTCTGCTGAAGCTCTTTCCAAAATTTTCTGGAGTTTTTTTTACCAAGATTAATCAACTCTATTCTTCTCTTGTTCACATACTCTTCTTTCTTCTTTTTAATCAGTTGATCATACTCCTTTCTACTTTCTCTATTCATGTTCTTTTTCCAATTCCTTTTTGCCATTTTGCACTCCTCATCAAACCAAGGATTGGCCGGAAAAGTGTTCTTGGCTTCTTTTGTGGCCCTAGATCTTTTACACTCCTCCAATGCTTTAATGATAGTAAGAACAAGATTATCCTTGTCCATGAAATGTTATTTTTCAAAATCAAGATGGTTTCCCGGAACCCTAGACAGCCGCAAAAGAGAGTCTTGAAAAGTATCATGGTTTTCTTGTGTCATTAAAACTTTGCCAATCGGAATCATCTTCCTCTTCTGTAAAGGTTTTGGGACAATATGTTGATCTTTAAAGTGAGTGGTCACCCTTATCAAGATGGGGTTAAGATCAGATTTTAACTCTATGGGGCAATCTTCTATCTCAAAGTTAATTATCTTTGCGACATAGTCTTGCGAGCATATAACATAATCAACAACACTTTGTCCATTGTATCTTTTGCATGTGATTCCACCTGATTTAGGCCACTTTTCCATACCATTGCATATAACCATGTTGTATAGGCAGCATAAGCCTAGTAATTCAACACCAAAATGATTAATCTTTCCCATGCTATCCTGTGAAGATCTTTCCCATTTTTGTGTCCCTTCTTCTTCGAGCCAAACTGGATCTCTGCTTTCATTGTAACTCTCCTTAAGATTGAGAGTTTGGTTGTTTGTTGTTCTAGCATTGAAATCCCCTATTATCATTATTTCCCCTAAAGAGGTAAAGGCTGCTATGTCTTTTTTTAGTGCAACGAACGGGTCTTCTCGATCCAATCTATGTTTTTTATATATTTTTGAGCCTTTTGGAGCGAAGTAACATATAGCCACCCTTGTAGAAATCTGATTCTCTGTTATTTTTATCCAAATATACTGCTTGTTTACATCTTCTTTCTCTAAGTTTACAAATCTGCTCCAAGTTTCTTTTATTAGAACGGTGATGCCTCCATGCCCCTTACCATTATCTATCTTTTCATTCCACAGTGATACCTTCTTATACCTTTCAAAATCTAGAACCCTACATCCATCATGTTCATGAGTCTTGGTAAGCATAATGATGTCATTATCTTTAGCTATCGGCCCTAACCCAGGTCCTCTTCTCCAAGGATAACCTCTACAGTTCCAACTAACTATAGTTAAATGTTCCTGGTTAAATGTTCCTGGGTGGGCCCGAGTTCCTATTTATTGCGTGTGATCTTGTCGCTGATTTGGGCTTTGCCATTTTGTAGCCACGCCCACTTGCCGTTTCCTCTTACTATTTTCACTTTTTCCCATTCCTTCCTCCTTTCTTCTTGCTGAGTTACGGTGAGGTCATCATCAAGATATATGTGTGTGCCTCTAAGAAACTTCCTCTTGCTGAAAATGTTATTTTTATCCCCTATATTCCTCATTGTCACTCTAACATGTCTATCTTTGCCTCCTTTAATCCATTTTCCGATTCTTTGAGCTTGTATGGTTGTTCCATGCCAGTCTAATTGGTCTTTAAAGAAGTCTTTAAGTATGGTATGCAACTTCAATTTCTTTAACAAAATTTTTACCTTCAAATTATTTTTATAATGTTGCAATATATATTCAATTTGCAATTGATAAAAAACATAGAACTCTGCTACAAAAGCATAGCATGTTTTTATGGCCCATGACTCATAATTTTAGACTTAAAAGATTTGATAGTTTAGTTGCAATTGTTATTTATGAAATGCATAAATGACGCACACATATGCCACAAGTAATGTTTAATCATGAGTTTTTTAATTTTATTTTATTAATTATTAATTACTTTATTTTCTTTATTATCTTTTTAATGCATAACTTTAGTCTTCTATGATTGTTGCTTATCTTCTCATGCTTTATGAATTGTAAAAACTACATAATTTTAAATAATACATTATTAGATTGTGTATGCAATGTTAATATGAAGATGAAAAAGTTAGAAGGAGATGTGCATAAGAATCTACAAACTAGTTTCTTTTACATTTTATACTTATAAAAAATACTATCTTCCTAAATATAAATATTTCATTTACTATTTTCTGAAATATAAAACAACAATATATAACATTTCTTAGAAATATTGAAACCAACCACATAGCTAAATATAAGTAATGAAAATAATTTTTTTTTTATGAAATACATTAATATATAATTAAAAAATAAACATATAAATACTTTAATTTTTTTAATTCTATTACTTTTTTATTTTTAAAACTGTAAAAAAATTCTAATATCCAAACGTAACATTATGAGATTAGAGAGTTTAGAATCAAAAAAATTAAAAATTCATAAATTTTTTGTGTAGTTAACTATAATCTTTTAAATACTCATGCGTGTCAATATTCTTCTCTACTACTTTACAAGCATATTCAAACCACGTTTATAAATTAATAAATATTCTTCTCTACTACATATTCAAACCACAATTATAATTTAATAATTAGAGACATTGGCACCAATAAAATCTAAATAAAGAAAGTAACATTGCAAAGTTGAAAGTTGAAACTGTAAATAAATTTGATGGCGGCAGAGAGAACATGAAGAGGCAATGCCTATTAATATCACATAGCATTTAATGATTCCCAATAAATGCATTCTGACAAACTTTTATTACGTTCTTATCGTTGGTTCTGTTTTTATTTTTTCATTAAAAAATACCATTTTACCTAAGGAAATTGGTCGATGGCCAATCAGATTTAAGAAATTAAACTCCTACAAATGAATTTAAAAATATGATGTCAAAAACCATAGCTTCAGACTAAAAAAAATTCCATAAAAATTAATACATATCTAGGTGCGGGGTCTAACGGGAACATTAGTTCCCTGCCTTATACAAGGCAGGGACTAACAATACAAGAAGGCTACAACTAGAATAAGAAAATCAAGAAGGCTATGATTAGTATAAGATACTACGCGTACGTTGGAGAAAGAATAGTCAAGTGCAACGATAGAAAGAGTTAACAACATATTATGCAGTGAGGGGTTAACAAAAGGAAATTTTATGTAAGAGTAAATTAAAGGAGATGCCCGGTGATTAGAGAGAAAGGGTATATTGATGCATAATTATTTGGTGTGTTTTGAATTAGGTGAATATTTAATCTAAAGAGACATAACTTTTTATTTGATAAGTCATATCTTATAATACTCAAGATATAAATATGACTTGGGTTATGTGTAAAAAGACAAGAAATATAACAAGAGACATATTCTCAAAAGAAGAAATACATTTTTATTAAAGATTCAGTTTTGTATGGAGGAAAATGAATTATAAAGTATGACTTATATTATAAATTCAAATATTATATTTTAATAAAAAATAAAAAGTCTCTTTTGTTTATATTGATTTGAGGCAAAGAGATTACAATTAGAATGTGGATTCCTCCTTTATAATCAATAAAAAGATTATTGAATTATTCTGACTGGGTTCTCTTTTGCATTGGGTATTTGCCGCATTATCTGTTCAACAAACAGGGATGGTGTGAAATATACATGTGTTTCTTTGTCTCTAGCTACTCGGACTTCCTACCTAAGAAGTTAAATTCATTTTTGGCTAACATAGAATTGCATATAAAATTTATCTTTAGCAGAGCACAGGAGTAATTGATGATATTTTGGATAAATATTGACTCATAAAGTTGTACCTATTTGTCTTCATTGCAATTGAGTGTGTTGCTCGAATGAGAAAAGGCACTGGTCATTTAATTGGAATATAATTATCGAAATTATAATTGAAGTCAGCAATCTATATAAGCATCTAATCAATTATTGATAACCTTACATAAATATTCAATCAATTCCAACACTGTAACATTCGGCTTTATTTCAAGCGAGTTCAAGGATTTTTCCAACCGGAGAACTCACAAAGTTAAATTTGCTATTTAAAAACCATTGAACCAATCAATCAAAGTTTAAGGTAAAGATATACTCGCCTAGATGTAGCAAAGCCTAAAGTGTAGGGGAATCAAGGTTATTCTCCTTTGTTAGCCAAAACTGATTGAGCAATCCTATCAGAGAAATGACAAAGCTCTTGGATTTCCAATCTATAGTTTTGGGAACCAACACAATGGATAATGTAATAGAAGTCATGTGTTGTTAGGCACTTTAAATATTTTTGTCATGCATTTGTAATTTGTAATTGACAGGTTACATGTAATAGAAAACAAGATGTAATTGCATGTGGAAGTATTACATGCAAAGTTGTAACATGTAATTAGGTTACAACTGCATTAGGCATGCATCTTTGAATAAGTCAAAGTTAGTTAGTTAGTTAGTTAGTTAGTTAGTTATGGAATAACTCCAGATGGTTAAGGGTTTTCCCCTTTTCTCTTCACTTTTCCTATATAAAGGAGGGAGCTCATTGTAAATAATCATCTTTGGGCAAGGTAAGAAAATTATGCTAATTTGTATATGCACCCTAAGACTTTGAGCTTAGATGTAAACCTGCTTTCAAGAAAAGAGGCAGGTTGTTTTGAGACTTTGTGTCAATCCAACCTATCATGTGATGATATTTTCTTGAATTGATTGTGGGATTTACTGCTTTGTTCAAAATGGACTTGAATTCAATTGTGTAGACTTTTAGTTGCCTGTATTCAAAAGTCAATTTGAACTTTTGAAGACTTTGTGCTGCACTAGGAAAAAATGTTATAGATAGTAGTGGCTACAATTGCCTAGAGTTGAAGACTTTGGACTTCAATTGTAGGCATTTTTATTCAATTTGAGAGCCTCCAGTAAGAGACTTTATGTCTTACTAGTTATTCTGCTTGAATCCTCATTTGTGACACGTGTAGGGTACTTTGGGTTCCTATATTTGTTTCACAAAATATAAAATGTAAACTACTACCTCTAGTATTGTTCTTACATCAATTCCAAGGCCACTGGCATTATTGTAGCAATACGACACTTTTTGTTAAGTTGGAAGGTTGCAGTTGTACACAAATCATTCCTTAAAAAGAAGAATTGATTAAGAGAACCTCCATTTTTGCAATTTCAATTAAGATCCTGTTGAAGCCACCTATGGTTAGAAGGGAGCCTCCCCTATTGCTCATAGGAGAGATTTATCTCACTACATCATTGCCTAAATTCACAATTTTGTAAGTTGTACTCTTAGTGACTTACAAAACATTTAGACAACTACTACAAAGGAATAGAAACAACTTATCTTTTGATTTTAGAGAAATCCATTGAAGAACATCACTAAATTATGCTACCAAGTAAAGGGATTACTAACCAACTACAATAATTATATCCAAAACTTCTTTTACATGATGTCTCCCTGCTAAAGTCTTCAATCCTAAGTGTGCATAAGTGTCTTCACAATTTCTACCAGCTCATTTAAGCTCCTCCAAGCAACTTCCCCAAGCTTGCATTAATACCTTTGTAGCTCTGAACATTTGATCTTCATCAGAGTATAAACAAATTCCAAATTGGTAAAAAAAATGAAAAAAAAAGAGCTTTCCAATAAAACATTAATATATTTTAAGAAAGTGAGTCACTAGCCTTCATAAATCATGAGTCTAGTTGTATGTTTTGGAATATGTGCTTCAACTAATTTCTCAATATTCCTTTTAGTTAAATCTTTTCTTAATTTTGTCACTTGAACATAATTTTAATTTTTTATCCTCATTTTTGGTGTTTTGTAAGACTCTGGCTGAAAAGCTTAAGAAATGCTAATAGTGGGAGGAGGGTGAATAAGTATTTCAAAACTTCAAAAGTAAATGCAACTAAAAGAACACAAAGAAAAATAAAGACACGAGAATTTATCTCGCGGAAACCCTTTTGGGTAAAAATCACGGTAGCACTAATCAATACAAATGTGGGCTACAACCCAATACATCCAAGGCTCCAACCTTCTCAACAAAAAGCAGGCTTCAACCTGATCAAACTGAGGCAACTACCTCTAGAGGCCATAACCTCCAGCTAACTGATGAAGTAACTTTATTACAACCAGTTTTTAATCATGTTGTATCATGATGTGATAAAATGTTGTAGACGAGAATACAAATGCAGCAGTAGTTTGTAGCCTCGCGATCAGACATTCAAGAATCCTACATAGAGAGTGTCAACAATTACAAAGGGTGCAGTTAAGAAATATTGCCGATGAGTTCAACACTAGGAAACTCAAAGAAACAAACAACAAGAAGGGCTTCCATGGAACTATTTCGTGTGGACTAAATATTCTCTAGTGGACTTCACTTTCCTGTGGAGAAACTTCCCTTGGACAAACTTTCCCACAGACAAAATTTCTCGTGCAGAACTTTCCTGTGGACAAATTTTCTCATGGACAACTTTTCCTGGACTTCATTTTCCCATGGAAACAAGTCAATCAACCTAGAAGATTGAAATGAAAAATACTAACTGTGGCTCTCATGACGGGTATAGCACGAGGCTTCTGGCAATAATGAAGGCCACATGAACAATAGAAGGGCTCCTGGTAGCATTGATAATTTTACAACATAAGATAGGCAAATTGCAAGTTAAAAACCAAATGCATCTTTAAACTCATAAAAATAAACTCAACTAACCATTAAGGTAAGAATCGCAAAAAAACGCAAGAAACACAAGGCAAACTAAAAGAAAGATAAGACTGTTCCATAAGTGAAAAGACAAATGCATATAAAAATATATATCCCTAGCAAGAATTTTGGAGCTCATGTCCTCACACAATCTTATCCTTCTGTGACTGATTTCTTTTCAACACTGAAGGACTCCTAATCTTTGCATTGGCATCTCTGGCACTTCCTTCTTTCTTTTCTTGTTGTTGTTGTTTGATTTTCTCAGACATAGTTTTGATGTTCCTTCTGTTGGCTATTATCCTATTGTAAACTCTTAGTCCCATAAACCTTTTTGTGGTCTTTTGTTGGATATTAATACTATTATCTTATCTTATCTTATCAAAAAAATTTAAACAAAGACAATTTAACTATGTATCTACATACAAGTGTGACAAATTTTATTGTCTGCTTCATGTGTCATCACTATGAGGTACAATCTAGCTTATCTAAAGTTAATTTTCCATTTAATATATAATTTTTGAACAAGGATTGATTTACAAACTTTAGAATAGAGATAGGAAGGTGCATACAAAACCCAATTAATGTTTAGGAAGTGAAGTGTGATTTATTCTTTGTAATAGTATGGATAGTTGCACAATTAAGGCATGCGACTTGCTCGAATTTTATGTTTATCAGTATTGTTAATGGTTGGCATTGGAAAGACTTGTAATAGAGTAGAAATAGCACAAGATTAGTTAGATAACTTGTTGGAAATATTGTTGTCATTGATGTCAAGAAATATTCATATCAAAGTAATGTTGTCATTGATCTCAAGATGGAATCATAGTTCAATATTTCCGTTAATGTTAAAAGTGGAATTATTATGAATGTAATGGGATGAAGGCCAAAGGCCACTAATTGCCATATAAAGTAAAATCAAGAGACTAAGAAGATAGTTTATGGATGCTGGCTGCCCACCTTTTGGTTTTGGCATATATAAATCAAGTTCAAGTTTATGAAGTGAATTTATTTAAGCACATTGCCCGACTTCATTATGTTTGTTATGCTAGCCATCCCATACCTTCACTCAAACCAAACCAAAAAAAAAAGGTATAAACATGCATTAGTCGCCCAAGTCAAGAAACATATGGCAGCAATGAAGATGTATATGGAAGCAATGAATAAAACATATGACATGTTTAAAGAATATTAATATGCAGCAAATAGTGTTTGAGGAAGCATAAATTATGTAATGGGTGGCAATGCCTAAAAGGAAAATATAATTGTCATGTCCAAGGTGCAATGTCTTATAAGGAGAGCAGTGACTTCATAAGATGCGGCAATTAGAAGACAATGACCTGCAATCATCATATGAAAAGATGATTTAAAAAAGGCAGCCATCAAGTATTACAAGCATTAGTAATGATGACAACCAAATCAAGAGGTGTGACTCTGTAGTGAATAAGATATAAGGTAGATCACTCTGTTCAATGCAAAATAATATATCAAGGGAAGTAAAGTTGAATGTTTATAAAGGAATAAAAGGAATATATTATAATAGAATAAAAGTGGATAAAAAGTGTGTATTAATGTGAATGAATCATGGGGATTGGTGTCTCTAGTAGGTTGGTGCCTACAAATTTAAGGGATTAGTGTCTCCTATGGGTTGGTGCCTATGAAGTTTGTAAAAGTGTTTTTATATAAGCAATGTTTTTTTGTGATTTTCTCCTATAAGGCTTTCCACATAAATAGTGTGTTCTTGTTATTGATACTGTGCAATCAATGATTATTATATATAATACTTTACACTCCACCCCATCCACAATATAATTGTGTGCTCAACATAATTTAATTGAAAAAACATCTGAGTCGACCAAGATGAACTCTTCTCTTGTTCTATCAATGTCTCTTGATTTTTCAATTCATTTTGGTACATTGATTTAATTTATAGTCTCGTCAAAATAAGCAATAAGTTGGCAGCAGAGAATAATGGAGGATTGATAGGCCAAGAAAGACAAGTTAAGAGGGGAAATGGTATTGGAAGAAAATAAGGTCGGACATGATTCAACTTGCATGCATCCATAAAATGTGGCTGATTAACTGTATGGGAGGAGACCCATATTGCAGGCAATTTCAAAAACCCAGCACACTGAAAATGTAACACCTAATATGCAATATGAAAAAAATTTGAGGGGTTGAAACATGCCTCTGGAGGGTCTTATAATCCATAAGTATTACAATGCAAATAAGATGTGTCCAGTAAGTGAAGATTGTACCCAATACCCAAACAATTGCATCTTTTGTTTAGAATGACCATGTCAATGAAGAGTGCAATCTAGTTAAGGGGTTTTAGAGAGCCACTTCATTGAGGTACATGTAGCCCTCCTAAATCAGCTATCAGGTGTTCATCCTCCAAGATATACTAGGATTCTACCATAAACGAGGAAAAAACTTATAGTATCAACTATGCTTTGAAATTAAGTTTATTTAAGAAAGCACTAACAGCATTCAACGCCATACATGATAACATAATATAATAATCTTCTGAAAATTTGTGCATATAATTTAAAAATCGATTAGATCCCAAAATGAACTCTATCACTACTTACAGTCGTTGTCACTTCTGTGTAATCCTGCCTCATCGTTGTTGCTTTTTGTCGTAATACCTTTATGTACAAAGGATATGAAGGAGCGAACGTACATCAGATCTCTGGAAGATACCTACCCGCATAACAATAAGAACAGAAAGTATTTGAAAATAACAAATAGTTATAAGAAACAAACCTGCCCAACAACTCCAAAATTAAGATCACGAATTTCTCTATACAATTTATCACTGCAACACAGTAACAAGAAGAGCATCTACAATCAGATTGCAACAAAATGTACAAGAAAATATGAAATTGAAAATCATACTAGTTCAAATTTGTATTTCCTGCAGTTTCTGAATTCCTATTTCAATAGAGAACTCATTTCTACTCTCATTTGAATGGGTTAAGGGGGGTAACTTTCCTATTGCACAAAATAATAAAGAAAAACGTGTCAATGAGTCTTATTGATGGCTTCCGCAAAAACGTGTCCTTGCTAACCAACCACCCAAAAAAATTACATTGTACACACCAATTACAAAATGCTTTGAATGAAGCCGTAAAACGCATGAATTCCCAAATGAATCAATGGGAATGGTATTTCCAGTCCACATTAAAGCAGAGATTCTAATAACTGCGAACAAGAACAGCTGTCCCAATTTTTCAGAAAGAGAAGACAATAACTCAGATTGAAAGAATATTCTATGAATGTATATAGTATATACGATAGTTACACTGCCCTGGGGGATGGGGGGACAAAGAAACGGGGGGAAGACATTTCCGGGATGAGGGGACAGAGGGGGGATGATGGCTGGGGACGAGAGGGGTTGTATATACTATACATATGGTACTTAAAATGCTAGTTATGAAAAGATGCATCACAATATAAGATATAAAGATGTAAAAGAGTAACTACTTGAACATTGCATTGATTGGAACATTGAACATTAAACATAAATAGTCAAATCAGCAAATACTCAACATCGGGACGTACCCCATCCTTGGCAGAGGTGGCAGAATCTGGTGGTGCCATTGGGGATGGGGGAACGGAGTCCCCAAGTCCCCGGAGCAGTCCCCAAGTCCTTGGTGTGTCCCTGTCTCGAGGTCATGGGGCAAATGGGGGGCAACGCTTCCCTGTGTTACTATGGTATATATGTATGCCTAATAGCTATCTACATATATGCATAACTGCATATAGAGTACATATATCCATACATGCACATATGTATATATAAATCGCTAGTCAAGTGTGCGGTCCTCATTATGAATATGACCTGCTGAGAACTTGCCAGGTAGAAGTGTTTTTGCAACACTGTCTAGAATTATGATTAACACTACAATTCTTCTCAGATACAAATCCAATTTTTTCATATCCTAACAATTCTGCTTAACAATATTCTTGCTTTGAATCTTAAGAAATCTTTACAAAAATAAAAATATGTGAGAAATTCAAAAACCAGGCATTCTCACCAGTGATAAAAAACTAGCAAAAAGAAGCTCTTCTAAAGCACTAAACTCTTTGACAGAAAGGAAGACAAATACAATGAAAACTATTATTCAATACAACTAATTTATATTACATGAAATTGACTAATTCTTTGCTTAGCATAGAGAATGTCTTTACAACATTGCAAGTACTTTTCAAACTGCAATGCTACAGTACTCCCTTCTCCAAATGATCAAACCTGATTTCCTGGTATGGAGCATACATTTATATGTGCCAACTAAATTATTCTCCTGTACTTCCAGGATACAACAATGTTATTAAAGCTAAAACTATTTTTCTCTGAAAATGTTGTTAAATTCAGCATGGCTACTAATGTGGATGAAATGCCAATGTATAGCCTGGGAACTTTAGTAAGTTTAGGTGATTTTCCTTTGTGCGATTGATCAAGCAATCTAAACATTGGCAAAGCAGTTCTAGTTAAAAATGAAACTAACACATTTTAATCTTACTACTCAAATCTTTTTCTTCCCAAACTCCCCAAATGTTGAAACACTCAGATCCCAATCTTTTAAAATCAAGAAAATTTTGCTTGTGCCCTTTGGAAATCATCTGAGTTGCCTTACCCAAATTATTCACTCAAACCGCAATTCCACCAAACTCACAAGTTGTCCAAAAACCTCAGTTTCTCACAGATACCAACATTTAACCTTTTTCTAAACCTTGCTCCAAGGTAAAGCCCAGCAGAATCCAAGCAAAATCTATTGCACCTGACTGAACAATTAAAATTGTTATGCAGTAGTTGGTTTTCAAGTATTAGTGTGCTTGCCTACTCTGCTCTTTATTGTTTCTTTGTTCCTTAAACCTGCCATTTGGCATCATCTCCACACAAGTCTGGCTAATTAATCCTAATCAGACAATCAGTGTTTGGTGGAGGTTACAATTTGAGCTCCTTTTCCTCAATCCACTCTGCTCTAAAATCAACATCCAATGGGATACATATCTCCATTGTAGTTCCCTGTTTGCAGAAGTCATAGATACTTAGACTTCATAATTTAAAAAACACTTGCCTCTACTAACAAGTCCTTCTGACCATGCTACTCCAACTGCCACAAGAAAAAGTTGGACAAGGTCATTTTCCCTCTTTGTCCTCTGAGAAACAAAAGGTTTCAAAGCTTCTTATTCTATGTCAGCAAGAACCTTTCACCTCTACTAGTCCAACTCTAATGAGGACTTGGATCAAAAGGTATCTAACTTGCTTAAATAGAAAAATATGTAAGTACAAGATTATGCTAGTGACTTGGCTAAGTTTCATTTTGATATTTACGCACATAATTTCCTCTTTCCAAATGCACGGGATATTCATTAACAGATACAAGCAAACCCAGCCATCATCAACTGCTTTTTGCACCATTTATCTGGGTCTCTCTACCAGCATTACCACAGCCTGGCTAATATGTGCATAAATATCAAAGGCTATTAGATTTCAAAAACCCTGTTCACAAGCTCAATAAGATATCTTCCAACGCTCTTTCCATTGATTTGTGAACTGCTCTAACTGCTAGGTCATGGACAATTCCTATTATGATGTTTTTATTCTCAGGACATGGACAAACATTTGATTATTGTCACACAGTTGAATCCAGAAACAGTTCTTGCTTATCATTTGATTAGTGTATGGATCAAACATAGTAGTTGCAGGTTCCGCGAAAGTCATTAAATACATGATATGAATGTGAATTCATTACTTGTGTCAAAGGATCAAGTGTAAAAATATCCATATTCAATCCCACAGATAAATCATGCTAGGATTCTAGTGTATGCAAAATTAGGATGATAAAGCACTAACCCTGCAACCATAGAAGCGGATATCCTTAAAATATGATAATATATTCCAATATATCCTTTCCCGGCAGGGTTCCTTACACTATCTTGAAAATATCACAAGTTTTTCAAATATCTGCTCAAAAACAGGCACAAAACCCTTTGTGACCAAGCGCAAGAGGCAAAGAGAAAACCCCAAACCTCTAAGTTGAGCAATTCCATTTCAGGAGTTTTCATGTGACATAACAGAAGATATTGGAATTCATGGACAGAAGCAACATTGGTGATAAATCTGCCCAGATGATGAATTTGGTGCACATAGGCATTTTCACAGGCAGATTAGAAACCAGCATAAGAAGAGTACATAAGGTAGAATCAGTTTACAGAAACCCTAGGCAATTCAGCTGTTCACATCAAACATTTTTTAGTAACTGCAGGTCCATTTCTGAGCCAGAAACATTTGTATTCCACCTAGCGCACTTGGTGATAAGCCAATGAAGCCCTTCTCAAACCACTGTAACAGTCTGGAACATATTATCTATACAAGTGAGAGGATAAAGATCATGAAATGCTAAATTGAATTCTGAAGGTATCGTTTGAGATGCTATATGTATCCATGACATCCTGGGAACATCTGTACTTTGTAAAACATTAATATATTTACTGCTGTAACAAGTTTTTCATAATTGTTACGAGACATGATCAGTTGTGAGCTCAAATCTGCAGAACTCCTGTAAAAATATTTGACATTAAATAAAGTTTTATAATTTTACTTGAAGATCTTGCATCGAGTGGAACAGTGTTTCAATATTGGCATTTAGGTAATCTGTTTGATAATTACAGCGTCTACTCCCATATCACAAGACAGGAAAACTAGGTCCGAGTTTGCTTGCAGTATCTATTAACATTTCACCAATATATTGCAACATTATTAGCAATACATCAACAGTAATATCAAAATAAATTACTATTATTTCTATATAAATATCAAATGAGTGAATTTTGTTTATCAGTCTCTGGAACTTCTATAAACAGACTATAAACCTTGAACAGTGTAGTTGTTAAGATTTCCCGCTGCTACTATTGAATAGCAGTGGGATTTGTTGCCAAGAGATAACAGCTATTTTTAATGTTGGTATTTAAAAAATCAGCATACAGCTGTGAAGGCAGTTGGTATACATGTCTGATGTTGTTGTCATTAGTGATTATCACTCCTGCCTTTGATAAAAGCAAATGCAGTTGTAGTTATTTATGATTTGTGAGCATCATAAGTCCTAGACAAAACTGCCACCATATCATGCTATCTTTTGACTTGTCATTAACATTGGATAACAGGTGTTACTGTTGACTTTGTCATTGACTTGCTGTCACTGATACGCAATAATGGATATTGGTGTCACTTGCCATTGCTTCATTTGTAAAAGTAATTGTGTTTTAAGTTGCAAGATTCACTGCGTAGCTCACCCGATACCAGTCCTAATCTGGTATGCCTGTGGGTCTGGCCAATGTCTGTGCCAAGGTGTGCTGGCTTGTCTGGGCCAACCCGTATGCTTGAGCAACCCTTTATTTTGCAAAATTAATATTTTTATGGTCCATGTCTAAACAATGAAATGAAACCCTAAAAGTGAGTTCCAAAACACTTGGGAGGTTATTTTTTCTCATTTGTTTTGCAAGCAGCTGTATTTATCTTGCAAGCTGAGTAAGAGTTTGGCTTCTAGCATCAAATAGAGAGAGTTGGAAATGCATTTTTATAGCTTGATCAAGTAATGCAGCTTCAGTCCAAGTCATTGGCAAGCTTTCATTGGCTGAGAGAAGTCAGTTTTTTCTAATCATTTTTTTCATTCATTTTGGTTTCACATACATGCAATGTTACATGTTTAATTTTTTTCCCATTCTTTTGTCTTTTGTTTTGAATGTGTTCATAAAAAAATTTGCCATAGGAACTAGAATGGCATCTATTACTTCCTCATAGGGACAAATAAACAATAAAAACACAAAACCAATCAAAACTCTCTCCTCTATGCAAAAATGTTGATATTATACAGCTAGTTCTGTTGATGTTTGATAGCTTCAATTGGATTAACCTATATATAATTATAATGTGTTCTTTATATTGAAATATAAGGTCACACACACACACATATGACACTAAATTTTTTATTATTGTTAATTATGTGATTAATGAATAGACATGTCCCGTGATGGGAGGCCAATACTCTTGATATCAAATGTGATATCAAACCTTATTTTGATTATTTGGTGAATATTATTGATATTCTAGGAGGCTAATACTCTTGATATCTAATGTGACATCAAATCTTATTTTGAGTATTTGATGAATATCATTGATATTCTAGGAGGTCAATACTCTTGATATCAAATGTGATATCAAACCTTATTTTGAGTACTTGGTGAATATCATTGATATTATGGGAGGCCAATACTCTTGATATCAGATGTGATATCAAACTTTATTTTGAGTACTTAGTGAATATAATTGATATTCTAGGAGACTAATCCTCTTGATATCAAATGTGATATCAAAAAATTTTGAGCAATTGATGAATATCATGTGTTGATATTCTGGAAGACCAATACTCATGATATCGAATGTGATAATAAATGGTGAAAATCTTCTAAGATATCAAACGATATATCCTTAAAGTTGTTATTTGTAATATTCCGTTGAAGTGATGTTTATTCTTATGTGTTTAGCCTTCTAGGCTAAGAGAGAGTGTTGGTGTTTGATAGCTTCAGTCAGATTAACCTATATATAATTATAATGTGTTCTTTATATTGAGATATAAGGTCATATATATTGAGATATAAGGTCACACACACACACACACACACGAGATTAAATTTATTATTATTGATAAGTAGGAGATAATTTCCACAGCAAGTCAAATTGTGATATTGTGTAATGTCCCTGTTTTGGAGGTAATTTGATTTAATTAATTTAATTAATTAAGTTGTCCAAAATAATGAATATTTTATGAGGATGACTAATTAATTATTTTAATTAAATAAATAAGTGGTATTAAGTTAATTATTTATAAAGTTATCAAATAAATAAATATTAAAAGGTAACTTTATATTTAATTAATTTAATAAAGTAACTTAAATAAAATAATATATCATAAAGTCACTTAATAAAAATAAAATAATTTCTAGAAGCTTCTAGATTTTGGGCCAACCTCTTGAGGAAAAAGTATAAATAGACATCATGGGCCTCATTCTCATCACCCAGGAATTGATGATTGTTTGATGTGATTATTTGGTGGAGAAGCCAGCCAGGGTTTCAGCCATTGGAGGATCTTTGGGGACGAAAACTCTCATTGGTTATGCAACTTTGAGGCTGTGAGATACCAACTGAATTATTGTTGATTGTGGGCTTTACTTCAGAAGTCCAATCTTGTGCTTCACGGTGGAGATTATTCGAGTACAATAGTTGATGTATTATTGTACTTGCAACAGCTGATGTATTGTTGCATTTGATGGAGAAGTTAGTTCAGCAGCTGATGTATTTCTGAGATTGATTATGTTATTGAGCAGGATCATTACAGACCTTCATAATCTGTTGTCATGGAGGTTGATTAGCCTATGTGAGTCTCATGTTTTTGCTCATACCTTTCGATTGAGGAGGCCAATCATTTTGGGTATTGTTGCATTCAATTCCTATCATCGAGACAATTGTTTTAGGGGCAAATTGGAAGGCGTTTGGTGCTGCAATTAATTATCTAAACTTTTGTCAAACAAGAACAGGGGCAGCAGCTTGAGTATTTCGATTTGAGCTTGGAAGTTGCCTATCACATTGGATTTTTATTGTTTCTTCATCAACAACATTGGGCGTCTACATTACTAGGTTTTTCTTGCATTCACTAAGTAGTTTGCATTGTCATCATAGGCATTTTAATTGCTGCTATAAGTGAATACTCAGAAAATCAAATTTGGCACTATTGTCAAACAATTGTAAGCCAAGAGTCTTGACCAATTCATAGCATCATTGTAATAGACATTTTATTGCAAAGAAGGAGAAATAAGTTGTTGGTCAACTACTATTGTAATTGAATATGTTATTGCCATTCATGATCAACTTATTAGTTTGCATGCCAATTGTTTGTCAAAATGTCAATTGGTTGTAGGTTCTCTTTTTTGGCATAAATAATGTTATAATTTTACATACCAAGTGTTTGTGTTAATGCCACTTGGTTATAAGTGCATTAATGCCATCTTAGGTTGCATCCAAAGTGTTTGTCATAATTACTAGTTATTGTAGCTGCATATTACAAGTAGTTTCAGTCACATATATACATTGAATATTGTCAAAATAAGTTGCATATTCATGTTAGGTCATTGTTTAGTCAATTTAGAGTCATTTGTAAACATTCTCATTAATGCTAATTGAAAAAAAGAGTCATTAAAGCAAACTGAAATGTTATATCAATCATATGACCCCTGTATGTGATGTATTTGACGAAATTCTTTGAGCCTTCAATTAACATTTTAAGGTCAGATTTGAGCAGGGTCATTACATATTCCTATCAAGATTTAACTGTGTGATTTTGAGTCAAACTCATTGACCCATGTTTCATAAGTAGTGATTCAACATGAATCCATCTCTCATGAGAATAAATGGAACACTTAACACTCATTGGATCTAAGTGATGCTCACAAAGGTGAAGCATCGGGACTTCCCAGGAGGTCACCCATCCTAGTAATACTCCAGCCTGATTGCACTTAACTACAGAGTTTCCTCCATGGTTAAACCCAAAGCTTGCAATCCAAAAACTTTATTATTATTGTTAATTATGTGATTAATGAATAGACATGTCCCATTAAGGGACATGTCTATTCATGGCATATTCTTAATATATATATATATACATATAAAGATGTTGCATTTGGACCATACATATCAATTCGGCACTACTTAGATTTACAGCAGATCCTCCATGAAAAATCAACATGGTATCAGAGCAAACTCTTGGAGGAGGATCTCAATGAAGAAATCATAAAATTGTTAACATCTTTGTAATGTTCATCTATACTTATTATGTCTGGTCTACATCAACATATGAATTCTAATTTCTCTTCTATGTGTTTGTTCTCTGACTTGTTTGAGAACTACTTTATTTGCAAATATGTTGTTAGCACTATCGTCTAAGACTTTTAAGGTTCACTTATCATGTTTTTAGCTATAATAAAATGCGTGTTCTGTTAAAGTTTGTAGCTACGATAGAGATCTTTATCTCTCGAAATCTGAACGTTACTACCGTTATTGTCATCTTCAACTGAAAGTTTAATTTGTAATATTAAATATAAATGACATGTGTCATTCACATGCATTGAGGCATGAATATTCGATGAGTCATAGTTAATTATAGGAGTTATGGGAGTTATGAGAATCTCAAGAGACCTTAGATTATAATGTGAAGTCTCCTATTGTTATATATCCGCATCAAGCAAAGAATATTGTACACTTGAACATTTCATTATCAATAAAGATATTTTTGTGTTGTGTGGCTGGGTTTTTCCCTTCATTCGCGAAGGGTTTTCCTAGGATAATTCTGGTGTTCTTTGTTTCATTTTTCTCTCTTTCAAATTACTAGTTATCTTCATGGATTCCTAGGCTCTAGTTTTGACATGGTATCAGAACTAGCTAAGATAACAGCTTAGAAAGGTTAATGTTCTTTTTCTTTATTGTGTCTTCAGATCTTTATTGGTCAGGCACGATTGAAAGTTTTACGGATTCTTGCATGGTGTTTTGAATGAACAACAACATAAGCTAATAGGTCAGACCTATGAGACGTTCCGCTATCAATTGTTGAGGCTATCAAATGGCAGTAATGATAGCCAAGGCGCTTTTGCAAAACCCATGCCATCTATTTTTTTGTGCATGGTGCTTGTTTCTTTTGAATGTTTACCTTGATGATGATCACATACTCATGTGAAAACATAAAATTCGTATTAGTAATTTTAGCTTTTTGAATCTAGATTTGAAGTTGAAAGGATCATGTGTTTTATTGGATTGTGTCAGTGTATATGAAATTTCAAGTTATCATTCTGAGTCTTCGATTATCTTTGATAACTATCGATGGTTTCCTTGTTCATTCTTTTTGCGGTTCATTGTGGAGAAAAGCTTGAATGATACAAGTTCTACTCTTGCAATTCTAAGACAAGTAAGTTTTTCATTGTTCCTTTATTGTTTGGGAGGGCTTAGACCATTCTTGTCGAGATGACTACTTTGAGGTATTTACCCCTTCAAATGGCCTTTTGTGCTTTTATCCACGTTTGTCTATGAATTCTGTGGTGTGGTTATACAACCCTACGAGAGAGTTTTCAAAAAAGAAAAACAATTGTTAACGTCTTTCAAACTGTATCTAGACTTGATGTATTTTGGTGAAATATGTTATGTACAAAATACTTTAAAACTTGGTATGGTAGGCTTCTCTCCCTTTGAGAAGCAGCCATATACTCTGGTGTTCAATTCTCATTCAAATTCGTGGCATGAGGGTTTGCCTCTACTACAGTCTATTAGCTTTTATAATAGCAATCCCCTGCATAATAATAATCTTCTACGGGCTCAACTTTATTTAAATGGTGTAATTTACTTTGTTGTTGAAGTCGGAAGCTTAGATGCCTAGGAATTGGAAGGAATTAGAGATGGAGAAGTCTTATTTAGAGATGGCAATGATCTTTTATGCATGATTATAGGTTATGATGTGAATCAAGACCATTGGAGATTTTCCATTTTCATTTATGCCTCAGTGGGCTTTATATATTGCCTCCTTGAATGGGAGGGGAATCTATTAGTCTGTTTATATCATGCAATACATTACGACTTCAATTCGTATTATGGATTATCGTTTTGCATCTATCTTCTTTTATAACAGTAGGTGTTTATGTTGTGATGAGTGTTGTTTACTTGTTAGGATTTTGAGTCTTGAAGAGAAGAAGCATGAATTATGTAGTGATGACTGCAACTTGTGTTTTTAAGCCGGTCATGGCCGATTAGGTGGCAGGACAACCGTATTATGTTCCGCCATTGATAAGCAATTCCATGTCAGAAGTTAACATGGCTTCTTATTCAAAATATCATCCTCAGAATATGGTGTTATTCTATATCAATCTGATTGGCATGTCGATACCAATCATTAGAGGCGAAATATATCATTCCTTCAAATGCAATTTGGACTGCAAAAAGTTTCTTGAACTGTCACACTTTGTTATCGGCGTCTTCATCTTACTTGTCTCCTTTGTTGGCTTGATGAGCGCCTGCTGCAAGAACTCTGCATTTTTTGGGATATTCCTAGCCCCGTGCATGTCTCTCTTTCAAGCAGGCAGTCGAGCCTTCAATGAGCCTTGCATATTGGTCTTTCTCTGTTATAACTTATGTATCTCCATTTTCGTGAAATTTGGATTGTAATGGTCTCAATAGATGGAAACTTTGTTCACCTCAAGTTTGAAGTGTATCAGGTGCATGCTTGGGCTTCGTATTCATTGTGGAGAGTGTGGGGTGAATCATTTGCATTGATCGTCTCATTTGTATCAGGTTGCTCATCTGTGTTGCGGGGGTCAATAATTTATTATCATAAAGATAAGTTTTTATAAATTTTTATATAACTGGAAAGAATGTTTTATTTTTAGTACTCATCTCCTTATATGATAGATTAGTTTACTAATCTTTTTTCGTTGCAGGATGCAACAAGAAAAGCAATGATTAAGAGGGAGATGTATTAGCTTCAAAGGGAGGCTTCATTCTTAAGCGGGAGTGTATGGAATCTCCTTCATTCATATATATGCTTGTAATGCTTATGGTATTTGAAAAAATTGAGACTTAAATTGAACTAAGTCTTATTTTTATGCATATTTCTATTCTTGTGTGAACAAATGCGATTGTAAGATCAGCTATGATAACTCTTTTGCTATGCGATAGTGAACATCATGTTGAGAGAGTCCATGATGTCATCACGTAGAGAGATTCTGTGATGGGAGTTGGATGTCATGTTCAGAGATTCCATGATAGCTCATGTTGAGAGAGTCCATGATTAAAGGCTTCGTTGTGAGTCTTACAAATCTGTCATGTTGAACAATTTCATGTTGAGTGATTCCATGAATATGAGCAATTGTTACAGGTTTTCATGTTGAGTAACTCCATGATTTATGTTTTGAACTCGTATGATCAGAATTTATCATTGACATTTTTGGTTGCAACTTTGTGTGACTGTTCAACTAAAGATCTCTCTCTTGCTAAGAGGGAGTGTTAAAGTTTGTAGCTGCAACAGAGATCTTTATCTCTCGAAATCTGAACATTACTACCATTATTATCATCTTCACCTGAAAGTTTAATTTGTATTATTAAATATAAATGACATGTGTCATGTGTCATTCACATGCATTGAGGCATGAATATTCGAAGAGTCATAATTAATTATGGGAGTTATGGGAGTTATGAGAATTTCAAGAGACTTTTGGTTATAATGTGAAGAGTCTCTCCTATTGTTATATATTTGCATCAAGCAAAGGATATTGTACACTTGAGCATTTCATTATCAATAAAGATATTTTTGTGTTATGTGGCTGGGTTTTTCCCTTCATGCACGAAAGGTTTTCCCAAGATAATTCTAGTGTTCTTTGTTTCAGTTTTCTCTCTTTCAAATTACTGGTTATCTTCATGGATTCCTAGGCTCTAGTTTTGACATGTTCATCAGATGCCAAAAATGGATCATCACGTCTATACAGTGAGTACACCGTCAAGAGATAAAAATGGTGTACTGGGTCAATGTTGCAGACTTTCGCCACACATATGGACATGGATTGGCATTGTACATATGATGTTGTTTTCTCTCAAGATACCCACCACCACATTACTGTGGACTGCAATATGCATATCACATTTATCTACTGCGTGCCAAGGATGTATGTGAATTTGATCCATTGGCAAATAATAAGACAATCCATTTTTTAAGGTGCAAGGTTTATATAACAAACAATGGAATGAGTACTGTGGTATCAACCAAACATGGATTTGAATCTATATTCCAATGCTAGTAACTAAACAAAAAAAATTGATCAAGCATCCTTATAAGTGGATATTCTATATAGTCATAGTACACAATTGAATAAGGCAATGTAACATAGACCAAGCCATATATGTAGAATTCTGCCTTCACCACAAGAAGATTTTTTATCTGTATTCATCTTAATTGGGCTATAAAGAATTTACTCGCAGTGCAGAAAAATAAGATTCTAATCAAATTGAACAATGAGATAAGAGTCGAAGAAACTATAAATTAATTTAGTGGTTGCAAATGTCAATCCGAATTACCAATTGAATCATGCTAATTTGATTTCAAACGCAATATAGAAAACTGATAGAAAAAGATTCTAGCAAATTGAGGCATTGGCAACTTTGTGTTACATCATAACATTTCAATCTCAAAAAGAGATGTGAGCTCTTGAGAAAGAATTTTTTTAAAAAAAGATTGATGACTCTGGACATCAGAAGACGCATAGGAAGTTGATAATAAAAGATTTCAAATATCATGTTTATTCATTCTATATGCGCTATGGGAAGGAGAATATTTAATATATAGGGTAAGATGGATTTAATATTAAAAGATTTCCATCGAACGAACATGGGAATGACCACTAAAGGTCATAAAGATAAGAGGCATTGTAAAATAGAGATGGAGGTATCAGCACAATAATAAGAGAGACACATCAGACATAAATGGGAGATACTATTACTACTTGCAGAAAGAAATGGACATGAACTTCTAAACAATATCAAAGTGAATATAAAATTGGCAAATGGTGGTTTGAATGGGAAATATAAAAGACATCATAGCTGCATAAATGGAAGGATTCGTGCAGAAATTAAGGCACTCGGAGGGCAGGTGGTATATTGGGCTCCGACGGGCAAAATAACTAAAAAGGAATATGCAGAGTCCACTATTATGTGGAAAGTAATATAGTTAATACTGGTGGCTCCCAATATTTTTCTGCTCAGAAATTTATTGCTATGAGGCAACCACAAATGTAAAAGACCTATGAACCAATCAACTACAGGTATGTTTATTGGTAAGGATCACTTTGTAAATATATATTTTATATTTAATATGATATGAATATTAAAATTTGAGGCATGATTGGTAATTGATTAATTATGTATGTGGGGAACATTGTAAATTTCTTGAAATTATATAAATAATGTTAATTAGAAAATTATTGATAATTTTATGAGATTAATAATATCTTATAAGAAGGGTGAAAGAAATTCAGTGTTTTATATATAAATCAGCGATGACGAGGACAATCACAGATGTAGATAGGTATTTATTTTTATTTTTTCTTGAGCATTACAATTGTTTACTTCCTTGTATTTCGATATGCACTATAAGAGCTATGTGCCTTGATCTTTCCCTCTGAGAATGTTATTGTAGGAAGAAGGGAGGTTGATGTCACATTTAGAAGGAATGTGACGCTCCATCAAAAGCATCATTGGATGAGGAGCTCAGATGATTGATATTCAGAGGGAGTTCGAAAGTCCATGTGTGACTATGATTTTAATGGGCCTACCCCTTGTGTAGATCATGAGGAAGTGACGACTTCCAAATGATCATCACTTGTATTAGTAGAAGTTAGTGTAAGGTGACAATCTTACAATAACTTGTATTATGAGATCAAACAAATTGAGTTTATGGTGAATGTCTTGCATCTCAATATTCTTGCATCTCAACATTCTGGAAGGCCATTACTCAAAGAGTATTTGGTGAATATCATTGATATTCTGGGAGGCCAATACTCTTGATACCTAATGTGACATCAAACCTTATTTTGAGTATTTGATGAATATAATTGATATTCTAGGAGGCCAATACTCTTGATATCAAATGTGATGTCAAACCTTATTTTGAGTACTTGGTGAATATCATTGATATTATGGGAGGCCAATACTCTTGATATCAGATGTGATATCAAACCTTATTTTGAGTACTTGGTGAATATGATTGATATTCTAGGAGACAAATCCTCTTGATGTCAGATGTGATATCAAAAAAATTAATGCACTTGGTGAATATCATGTGTTGATATTTTGGAAGACCAATACTCATGATATCAAATGCGATAGCAAATGGTGGAAATTTTCTGAGATATCAAATGACATATCCTTAAAAGTTGTTATTTGTAATATTTCGTTGAAGTAATATTTATTCTTATGTGTTTATCCTCCTAAGCTAAGAGGGAGTGTTGGTGTTTGATAGCTTCAATCAGATTAACCTATATATAATTATAATGTATTCTTTATATTGAAATATAAAGTCATATATATTGAGATTTAAGGTCACACACACATATGAGATTAAATTTATTATTATTGTTAATTATGTGATTAATGAATAGACATGTCCCATTAAGGGACGTGTCTATTCATGGCATATATATATATATATATATATATATATATAAAGAGAGAGAGAGAGAGAGAGATGTTGCATTTGGAACATACATACCAATCCGGCAGTACTCAGCACATTTACAGCAGATCCTCCATGAAAAATCAACTAGTTACAGGTGGGGGATGTGTTGGTATGATTACTAATTAATCATTCTGATTAGTAATCATTAGAAAAATTGTGTGTGTATAATTAATAATTGTCTAATATGTACTAATCGTAAATAATCAATCAATGAATAAGCATGTCCCATTAAAGGACATGTCTCTTTTTGTCTTAGCCATAATATAATACAAGAGATTGCTGCATTTGAAAAACACCTACAGAATAGGCAGTGCTATTACATTTCCGGAGATCCTTCACGAATCAACATGGTGTCAAAGTCAGGTAGCAAATGTGACATAATGAATAGGGTAGCCAACGAAGGAATACAGTCAACATATAAGTGGGACAGTCTACCATCTCCCATGCAACAAACATAGCGGGAAAATAATATCACTGAATAATCAAACCTTCATTGGTGACTTTAGAAAGATCGAACCCTCATCAACATCTTGAATTCACTTACACAAGCATTATTCAGAGAATAAGGATACCAACGTACCCAGCGCATGTACCAAGATAAATAAAGGGAGACTTGCATATTCAGCAGACTCACAACACAAACCAACCGCTGCATGACAACATCAAATGAAAAGCTTGGTGACTGTGTACAAAAGCGATGAATTAAGAATGACCAAGATTATCAAATTAGCGATGGATTAGAAAATATGAAGTAGTTTGATAATACAATAAGCAGAGATGGAGAATAATGTTTAAAACAGTAATTCCTCAAAGAGAATGTGATAGTTGACTTCGTAAAGAAGTGGCAGTAACATAGGATAGTTGATTACATATTGCAGCAATGTTTGTATTAGTTAAATGGGAACCACTCCTAACATAGACAAAGTACTGATCAATTATGCAATGAGTCTGATTTATATGCGCAGCAAACCATTATGCAAGCAATCCCTGTGCAATATGCTACACTTCGGTCAATTTCAGTAGAATAATATGATTTTCGAATAATTATAAAACCGTGTATTATGATATGATTTGGTCATTAAGACAAGTCAGAAAATTAATATAAAGACAAAATTGCCACTAAACTAATTGTTATTAAAGACTAAAGCATGATTTATTTTGAAGTGGTGTGACTTAATCAATAAAATGAGATATTAACAAGGAGCGATTTTGCATAAAAGGGGTGTGATTTGTTACAAAGGCCAAGCTTTGTTTAATAAAGGGGAATTAATAGTTGTGATTAAGGAAGCAATTAAGATTTATGAAGTGGCATGTCCATTTGGAAGGACATCCTCTTCAATAAGGGATGCAATTCTTCTATATGAAGATATAAAAAGAAACAAGAATTGTGAGGAGAATGTGTGTGCAAAATATAAAAGATATATATAGTTCAGAATTATAACTTTAGAGGAAGTATCGATATTAGCATCAAGAGGACAAACCAAAAAGTATAAAAGATTGCATCATAGATGTTGATTTGCAAATAAATATTTTCCTTGAGTATTACATTTATCTATTCATTGCAATCTCTCTCTTATTTTTATTTCTATACGTACTATAAGAGCTATTTTCCTTGATCTTTTCCTTTCTCTTTGAGGATGTTCTTGCAAGGAAAGGAAGATTGATATTAGATTAACAGGGTGTTCGACACTTCATTAGAGGCAACATGGGATGTGGAGTTCAAAAGAGTGACACTCAAAGGGAGTCTGAAAATCTATGTGTGATTGCATGATTATTATGGGCCTACCCACTATGTACATCATTAGGAAGTGACAGCTTCCAAATGACTATCACTTGTATATGTAGAAGTTATTGAAAGGTGACAATCTTCCAATAACTTAATCCTCTATTATGATGGACATTTTATGATGTCTATGCAAATCATGATAGATTATAACTTGCACGGTGGATTAAGTTCCTTAAACACACCCTGACCTTCTATTATGATGGACATCGTCTGATTTCTAAGCAGATCGTGATAGATGATAACTTGCATGGTGGATCAAGTTTCTTAAACAGGCCATAGCCTTCTATTGTGATGGACATCTTATGATGTTTGATACGGATCATGATAGATTATATCTTTCATGGTGGATTAAGTTCCTCAAACAGACCATGAATGTTTCTATGGTAAGTATAATTGAGGATACATTATCTATGGACATTTTTTAGTACCAGGTGAATATCATGTGACTTGATATTCTAAGGCCATTACTCTTGATATCATGAGATGATATCTAAATGGTGGATATATTCTGATCAAAGATATCCTTAAAACTTTTCATTCCTAATATAATAATATTACATTGACATAATATATATTTATGTGTTAATCCTTCCTACCTACAAGGGAGTGTTTTGTTTTTCTTTTTGATTGGTAATGTGTTGAAGCCTTGATTGTTATTTATTTATTTTGTATTATTTGTTGAAATTAATTATTATTATGCATTAAGCTTGGGTAGACTCGAACCCAAGGCCTCCTAGCTGAGAGGCTCACAATTTACTATTGTGGTGTAGGCTCTTGCCTTAGCTAAGAGGGATTATTAATGATGTAGCTTCAATCGGATCGATTTAACCATGCAATACATTGTTATGATTACTAGTTAATCAATCTAATTAGTAACCATTAGAAAATTAATGTATGTGTATGTGTGTGTGTGTGTGTGTGTGTGTGTAAGCATAATTATAATAATTTTCTAATATGTACTAATCATAAATAATAAATCAATGAATAGACATGTCCCATGAAGGGACATGTCTCTTCTTGTCTTAGCCACAATATATATACAAGAGATTGTTGCATTTGAATAACACATACTGTACAGGCAATGTTATTACATTTGCAGCAATCCTTCATAAATCAAAAACCAGGGATCTGATGTTGAATGTAATAGTTCATATTTTCAATTCGTAGGCCATTTGTGTGGAATACCAAGAAGATGCATCAAAAATGCAATGGAAAAAATGGTGTGCCTATACCACAAGAGATAGCATTAAAATATATTAGGGAGCACAAAAAGGAAAAAGAGAGAGAAGCACAAGTAAATATGCCCATTTCAAAATAAATCGAAGGGATTGCAGCCCCCATCTAATTCGAATATTGTGGTAGAAGGCCACCCATTTATCACTAGAACCAAGCCTAAAAGTGAAGGCTTCCATCGTATGCAAGAGAAAGGCAGCTTTGGAAAGTGTATTTCAAACTGAGAGTCAAGACATTGTTGACCATGATGTACCAAAATGTTTATATGCAAATGGGTAAGCTTTCAATGTTGTTTCTCTCCCATAACTGAAAAGTGTTAATGAAAATCCAACAAGGAATAAAGGCTCGGGTTTAGGAGAAGGTACGTGGCACCATGCTAGAAAGAGAAGTCAAGGGGGTTGAAGTTGTATTAACGCCCATTAGGGATTCATGGATTGAGACAGGGGTTCATTATTTCTAATATGTGGAAAGATTAAAAAAAATGTCCCTTGATCAATGTTATGGCAGTGTCCACTAAAGGGGGCAATATTTTTGAAAGCCATGGATTTAAAGGAGTAGGTAATAGATGGGCAATTTATTGCTGACATTCTCATCTTCGCCATTCAGACAATGGGAAATAATGAACAACTCAAAGAATAGTAGAGATGTTGGTTTGTTGATTAAAGAACAATATCATCATTGTGCAATCCACCCACTCAACCTTATGCTACAAAAGATTGCGTATGAAATTGAGTGTACCAAAAAGATGTATACAAAAGCCGAGGACATCCATAAGTTCATCACCAACCACCACTTAAGGAATTTTTCAATCATTTTAAAGTTTGGATCTGTTGAAGGTAAGTGAATGTAAGAGGCTGCCTTGGTTTAGGCTTTTTTGTTTGTTTTGAATCTGGGTTTATTATAGTTTTGATTATGTTTTTCAGCCTTGTATTCAAGATAAGGAACAATGTGCAAGACCTATGCAATTTATCTATATGTCATAAATTGAGAAGTTCAAATCAACAATACTCATTTCAGATTACATAGATGAAATGTCAGTCATTTTTAGTTGGGTTACAAATTCAAGATGATTATCATCTTCCAACTTCTTAATAGGTCAAAATGGTTGGAATAAAACCCAAGGATATTCCGCCAATTATTAGTTTCAACCTCTATTATGGAATTCCATGTTGATGAGGACAAGCAAGATCACTTTCTATCTGGTATATGTAATTATACCTAGTTAAGAAAATTCATGTGATTTCACTAAGTACAATGATCATTTGTTATATATTAGAAAAGTGGGCTGCAAGCACATAGTGATTAATAGTTAGATAATGCATAAGGATCGAATAAGGTTGACACCTGGGTCCGTTATCAAGCAAAAACAATTGAGGGCTTTTCATGACTCACCTATGACAGGGCACTAGGGATATTAGAAGACATATAGATAGGTGAGAAAACACTTTACATGGAAAGGGCTCAAAACAAATGTACTACAGCACGTGAGGAATGCATAGTTTGCCAACAGAATAAACATGAACACTCATTTCCTAGGGGGTTGTTGCAGCCTTTTCTCATTCCCAAGAGTTAGTGAGAAAGTGCGTCAATGGATAATATGAACTTGCCTAAAGTCCAAGGTAGAGATTGCATCTGTGGTAGTAGATTAACTAATGAATCTTGCGCAATTCTTTTCCATTGCATCAACATATACAATAGTATAGGTGGCAGAGTTATTCTGTAGAGAGATATTTAGATTGCATGGATTGCCTCAGACTATTCTCAACAATCGGGATAGCTAGTTCACGAGTCCCTTTTGGTAGGATTTTTCCAAGTAAAATGGGACTAAACAAACTCTAAGCACTAATTATCACCCCTAAATTGATGAACAAACTCAGATCATGAACAAATGGGTTGAGGGATATTTCCGCAATTACATTGTGGTTCAGCAAAGACAGTGGATGAAATGGTTGCACCTTGGTGATAACTGCTATAACACCACATACCACATGTCCGTTCAAATCATGTCCTTTAAGGCTCTCTACAGGTATGATGCATCGAATTACATAGACTTGCTCTTTAGTTACAATCGCGAGCCCAGTGCCAATGACATGTTGTAGATGAATCAGGGTGTCATTAGATCTTTGAAAGAGAATATGCAAAGGATCAAAACCAGCAAAAACAATACGCGGATCAGCACCGATTTGAGCAGACATTTGAGATAGGAGACATGATCTACCTCATGGTGCAACTTTATAGACAGTCCTCCCTTAAGAGAAGTGAAGCAAAGAAATTGAAGCCTCATTATTATGGTCCTTTTAGAGTGAACCAACGAGTAAGAGTAGCCTATGAGTTGGAGTTACCAGGTGATAGCTAGATGCATTACGTGTGTAATGTGTCACACCTCAAAAAGGCACTAGGGAAAACCGTGGCGCCTTCAGCTGAGTTGCCTCCTCTAGATGACAAGGCAAGGTTCATATTGGTTCCTTGGGCCATTTTGGACACTAGGGAGTGTATGCTTTAAAGATGGACTATCAGGAAATACTTGGTGTAATGGAAGAATCTACCAAGCAAAGATGTGATATGAGAGAATGAGGCCATCTAGCAACATGTAGGATTGGCGTTGCTTGAGGTCAAGCAATTCCAAGGGGGGCACTGTAATGTCCCCTACATCAAGTTATCCTCACAATTATTCCTAAGCCCTTCATCTTGATCCCAAAGTAGGGGCCAACCAAGGACTTAATGGCAGATCGTGGAGTAGTTGCAATTACACATGTCGAATATGGTCGAGCTCAATCAATATGGAGTTCATTAATTAAAAATTATTGATGACTAATATAACAGTGGTAAAGCCTCTGTCTTTAGTGGGAAACCGAGTTGGCAGCCACATGTTCATGAGCAACATGAACCCTACACTCATCTTGTACATGTTAAGTGTAACGTTAGGATCTAAACAGTCGAGTGTTATGGCTGTTGGGCGCAATTTTTTTGTTGGGTAAAAGAGGAGTAAGTTCATATCAAAGAAAAGCAAAAGGAACTGTGAAGGAATTAACCACAAAAGTTTCTTCTAAGTGTGAGTAACTCTGAGAAGAAACTCACAAGCCTCAAGGGACGTGAAGCCCTTCAACTGACAGTCTTGACGCCACTAGAGTTGGTGTTCTTGAGATTATTCGGAACTATTGATCTAGCACTATTGTTTTAGCACCCACTGTGTGTTTCGAAGGATTGTAGTAATTTTAATCGAACTGAGACTTCCTTATTGTTAATGTTTTAGTGTCAGAAGTAAAACATTGATTATTTGATATATTAATCTGTGTTTATGTTTTCAGATCAATTGTTATTGATGATTCTTATATATATAATATATATTATATATGTAATATAATATATATTATATATTATGCATTGTATATCTTATATATATAATATATATATGATATATGTAATATAATATGCATTATATATATTATGCATTATATATTATTATATAATAATATAATAATATTATATTATATTACATATATGGTTAATATATTAATTTTACATATATAAGATGAGTTATGCATATAATTATTTATAAACTAAATGGTGATTAACTATAGAGACATGTCTCCTCCTCTCATATTATACATATATGAGATCCAAATCTGCATTTGGAAATTATCAATTACAATGGCAATAAAAGTACATTTGCAAAAACGATTTAAGTTATTTCAACATGGTATCAAAGCCGACCTGCAAATGTAAGAATAAGAAAGAGATTGAAACTTGAAAGGAAAAGGATACTCTAAAAGTCAGATATATGAATAAAGATCATGTAATACAATTGGGAGATCATAGAAGAAATAAACTCTGCCACTATCTAGTATACAAAACCATATAGGAGAGTCAACGTATGAAGTGCACAATCTAGATATAGTGTACACATCAAGGAATAAAGGAATCATAATAATATTATTTCCTTATCGAACTAGTCAAAAGCTGAGAGAAACCAATTCCATCAGCGACCTAGCATGCATGGATGCCCAAAAACAAAGATTTTTTGATAATTGATCATAATAGTACATCTACAATATACGGTTATTGTCGGAGCAATAATAGCCTATTGAAAGAGATATATTACTATTGGAAGGAACCAAAATCAAGTATATGCATTCTCAATGGAGGATAGGATGAAGTGAGTTGCTTGGGAGATTATTATAACCCGATATTATTGCCACTTCTACAGCATGTTAAAGGAAAGTTGTAAGAACCAGAAATCCCCTTTAGTTGGCAGTCATGTAGGAAGGTGAAACACCACCGAATGTTAAAGAGAAAACGATTTAATGAAAGGTTCCATCTTAATGATTTAATGAAAGACCCACTGATATAGCAACGTAGAAACAAGCGAAAATTCCAAACACACATCTAACTGTATTGCCAATGTAGTCAGTAAAATCGCATATAATTGACAGTGAGGGAAATGTACATAACATGACATCCCAAATAGAAGGGCAAACCCCATACAAACTTGTGGATAAAGTTGATAAAAAGGGACTGAGCGCCACCGTGATCAAAGGAAAGTAAGGTCAAATCAACCGCAAGGTACAAGTCATGTTGGCTAGCGTGTTAAAAATAAATAAAAATAAAAGTGTGACCCATACCATTAGCAGGTAAGTATGAGATTCCCGAGTTCTTGCAAACATTATTTCATTAGTGTAAATATATTATTGTTTGGATTAGATATTATATGAGGAACTACATAGTGGGAAACATTTTTGAAAATCAAATGTCTCTTTACCGATTGAATACCCAATCTCAATTGCTCCATTCAAGTGTTAAAATGCGGTGGAGGTGACTTTTGAAGCCATGATTATTGAAATGTAAGTATATATAATGTATTACATTTCATGTTATTAAGGAATATATTTTTTGAAGTTTTTTACAAAGTAAGAGATGTGTCACCTAAGAACAATTCGAGGGAAAGACATAATAAAAGGACTAGAAAATAGATGTTGAAAAGAAAGTGATAAGTAATGAAAATGAAATGTACCTCTCATTGGACTTTGAACCTCATAGGATTTAATAGTCAACCATCATTAAAGGTTTGAATTTGAGTTTCTTTTCTTTATTACCAATGTTTATGATGGTTAAACTATTATAGTAACTATATTGATTATTGGAATAGTGTTAGGTCATTAAAAATTAAGTATTTCTAATGTTCTTGTAATGATAATTTTATTAATAAGAATAATTATTATATGTGATTTTTATTTTCTATAAGAGTTATATGCCTTGAGCTTTTCCTCGAAGAATGTTCTTACAGGAAAAAGAGGGAATCTTACACTTCATAAGAGGAATCAAAGGTAGGGTGTACAGAATAGGGCAGTGAATAAAGAAAGATTTGAAAATATGGATATGGAATATATATAAGGAATCTATTGTGTTTAGAGAAGCATTGAAGGGAGAGATATATACACTTGTAAAGAGTCAAAACAGTGGAGGTGGGGTTTATCTTCATAATGAGAAGTATTTCCTAAATATGTGCTTCTGAAGATTGATTAAACATTAAGAGTTCAAATATACAAGGGACATCAAATGATACATTAAGGAAAATGGGAATCTTAAGGGATCTCACGCATTATATTTTAAAATATAATATAGGAAAAATGGGAGACACATTGATGTCTCCATTAAAAGGCTTATGTGGACTAAAGGAATTCAACACACTTATCATGATTGGATGGTACAGATAGATATATTAGGCAGGGAGTCCAATCAGCAATGAAAGGGATATAACATAAACCTTGAAATATACAGAATGTCAATCCTTAACATACGACTTAACATAGTCCTTGTCATTGTAGAGTATATAAATATACACCAAAATTTCCATAGATTGATTGAAGAGAGAAATAAGGAATTAATAATAATGAGAGATACATTTCCATTTCAAGAATCGTGTGAAGAAAGTAAATGGGATAAAAACTAGTGTCAGAGGACACATGATTAACTTCGGATGTGGATTTTGCAATACCCCGCAAATAGAAAGGACCAATGTAATGTGGTGAGAAGTTTGCAAGACCATTAGTATGGATCAATAAAATAAGATGTTGACAGTAAGGATTAACAAGGGGATTAAATAAGGACCAAACTGCATATCATTACTTATCAAAGGTGATGAATTAGCCAATTCGAGTAGATAACTCATGGTAAAGAGGAGGTAACTTTGAAAGAGAGGGAGCAGATAGATGATACGATTTAGTAAATCTTCGTTGATCTCAACCATATTGATTCAAAGGGAGTATATCATGTTGTGATAGAATCTTCAATGATCGATAAATTGTAACAGTAAAGAGGACTATAATTCATTCAACTATGTGATCTTATTGGAACTACCCTTTGTGTACATCATAAGAAAGTTGTGACTTTAATCAAACTATCTATGAGTCTCTCTTTGATAAATGATAGTTGACATATGAATTGCAGAGTCATTCAAGTAACATAATCATACTCAATCAAGATATTGGCGTATTGTGGACGAGCTTATGTTAGCTTCTAGTATTAAGCTTAATGAATGGTTGGAACTTCAATGGATAAAAAAGCAAGTTGGAACTTGGAAAGAAGTCATCAATTTGATACGATGTGAAAGTGTTCAATAATATAAGAGTGGTAACTTTACATTGTGAGGGGGAATAATAGACAATGTTTCATTCCCACTTGAACCATCCTTAGAAAAGGAGATATTCCATGACCCTCATGGGCAAATAAGTACTTATATCTTTTACATTTATCTATTCATTTATTTGTAATTTTATACATACTATAAAGGTCATTTGTTTTGATCTTTTCTTTTATGTTTGAGGATAGGTATTCTTACAGGAAAAAAAGGTTGGTACTTCAATGTGCTACCAAATATTGTACAGACAAAATCTAATGTTAGTAATTCCAAAGACCCTGATGATCAAGATGGATAAAGTGTGGCTCTTGATGCAAATATCTTTGATGATTGAGATTATGACATCCTTCTACATTAAGAGGGAGTATGACACTTCTCCAAAGGCAATGCTGGAGCTTAGAAGATTGATACTTAGAGGGAGTCTAGAAATCCATGTGGGTGACTGCATGATGTTGATGGGCCTACTCCTACGTATATCATGAGGGAATGATGAGTTTGTCAAGCATCCTTGGGAAAAGAGAGTTTCTGAGGAAGTAACAAGAGGACCTTCCATCCCAATTGCAATATTTAGAGGGAGAAATTTTGAGCTACAATCCCTTATCGATGATATCTTCTCTGTGAGGAGAAGTTCTAAAGGGAAATGTTAAATCAAAATAGTTCAAAGGTAAAACTTGATATGTTGATTTCAATCTATATCTGGTTATATAATTGTTGTTTTAGATATGTAATGAAAGGTGATGATCTTTCATTGGCATATATAAATAGAAGGTAATCATTGTAAGGTGACGATCTTACATATGATAGGCCTGTTATCATGGTTCTTTGGGCTGGAATCTACCGGACACCATGATAACAAACAAACAGAAGGTAATCTTTGTAAAGCTGACGACCTTACAAATGATAGGCCTATTATCATGGATATCTCTAGACATTGCTTAAGTGCAAGTAGAGATCATATGTGTATCATGAACATCTCTAAACATTGCTTAAGTGCAAGTAGAGATCATGAGTGTGTTATGGGCATCTCTAGACATTGCTTAAGTGCAAGTAGAGATCATATGTGTATCATGAACAGCTCTAGACATTGCTTAAGTGCAAGTAGAGATCATAAATGTGTTATGGGCATCTCTAGACATTGCTTAAGTGCAAGTAGAGATCATGAGTGTGTCATGAACATCTCTAAACATTGCTTAAGTGCAAGTAGAGATCATGAACTACAAATGTGTCATGGACATCTCTAGACATTGCTTAAGTGCAAGTAGAGATCATGAGTGTGTCAAGAACATCTCTAGACATTGCTTACGTGCAAGTAGATATCATGAACTACAAATGTGTCATGGACATCTCTAGACATTGCTTAAGTGCAAGTAGAGATCATGAAAATTTTAATCACTATGGACATCCCTAGACATTGCTTAAGTGCAAGTAGAGATCATAGGAAATACTTTATGTTGCTAAGAGATTTTAATATACATTGTGTTGATTACATAATGATTTAGATTCTAATCTAATGATGTTTTACTTCTCCCTTGCTAAAGAGGAGTGTTAATGTTTTAGCATCAGTAGAAGTAAAACATTGATTATTTGATATATTAATCTGTGTTTATGTTGTCAGATCAATTGTTATTGATGATTCTTATATATATAATATATATTATATATGTAATATAATATATATTATATATTATGTATTATATATCTTATATATATGATATATGTAATATAATATGTATTATAAATATTATGCATTATATATTATTATATAATAATATAATAATATTATATTATATTACATATATGGTTAATAAATTAATATTATATATATAAGATGAGTTATGCATATAGTTATTTATAAACTAAATGGTGATTAACTATAGAGACACGTCTCCTCCTCTCATATTATACATATATGAGATCCAAATCTGCATTTGGAAATTATCCATTACAATGGCAATAAAAGTACATTTGCAAAAACGATCTAAGTTATTTCAACACTTATTCCCCTCCAAAATTTATCTGGACGAAGATCTTACTAAGGCACAGGTTACAAAACTCAAACATGCTCGAGGAATTGTGGTAGATGCTAGGCGTGCTAAGAAATGGGCTGTTATTAGGAATCTTAGAGCTGTGGTTCGAGATTCTCCTCCTACTGGTTGGGAAGAGAGGACAAACTCCAAACCGACATGACAGTTCCAACAGTAGTCTGACAAGAGGAAGCCCCATTCTCTTCTTGTCAACTGCTAGAATGGTAATGGCTCTTTTTGGTCATTTCCCGGTCTTTTTCATGATGCGGTGGGGTCCTCAGATATTTTGGTCGTTACTGAGACTCATGAGAGCCCCATGCGCCCTCTTCCAGGATATTTTGGTTATCAGTGGCTGTCAGTTTGCAAAGATGAGGTCCGGACTTCTGGTGGGGTCTTTGGGTTTGGGGGTGTGGCTTGCTTGATACGTGATGATATTTTCAGTTTCACTTCAGTTGTTAACTCTGACGCCTTTGCCAAATTTATGTGGGTCCGAATTGGTCGGCGGAAATATCGATAATTTTTATTATTGTTTGTTATTTTCCACCAACCTCCTCTCCTTATGCCATTCATGACTCGGAGAATGGATATCCTTTCTATGACCTTCAAGAGAGCATTTCACAGTTTGCGGCTTTGGGTGATATTATTATTCTTGGAGACTTCAACGCTCAAACCAAAGATCTTCAGACTCCTTTGCATAATCATGGTTCTAATTTGAACTGCACCTCTAAGTTAGATCCGACTAGTATGGGACTTCAGTGCACCTCAAAGGATGTTCCTGGACCACTCTCAGGTTATGGCTACCACCTCCTCCAACTCTATGAGTCTTCTGGGTTGATTTTGAATGGTTTATCCTTCCTTCCTGGATCGGACCTCTTTACCTGTTGCTCACACTGTGGTGGTGTAAGTGTTGTTGACTATGTCATTTCCATCCGCAATTTCACCATTTTATGTCTCCCCTTGGTTGATCATGCTCTTCTTAGCATTTCTACTTGTGTTTCACCCCAACCATCACACTCTTTCCAGTCTTCTCAAAGCCTGACTGATACAGTCTCCTTTCCTACTCGCTTTCATTACTTCGAGAGCGATGGTGAGCTCTTTACTTTCCACATTAGGAGACTTCTGACCCTTGCTAGCTTTAGTGAGTCACTTGCGGCCTCTGATATGTTTGATTCACTTGCCTCTACCATCTGGGATTCTGCTCTTCTTTCTATTCCTCATCGTTCCCCTCCCTCTCTCACAGCTAAGCGTCAAAATACTTGTCCTATGAATAAATGGTTTGATACTTATTGTAAAGCTTTCCATCGCTCTATTTTGCGCCACCTTTGAGACTCAATCTCCTGTGTTCACCCATCTGCGCCTTTCGTACCTCTGTTTTCTTCGCTAGAAGAAACGTTCTTTTGCCTCTTTTTAGTGCAGAACCCTTTGTTCCACGCTTATTCAAAATCCCCTGATCTTTTGGTGTACCCTTTTCCCTCGGTGCTCCCTCCTGTCCTCCACTCTCGACTACCACACTCTAACCTCCCATATCATTATGCTTTACGACATTCCTGGGCAGCCACCTCTTCACTCCAGTTCACCTCCATACTACCATTTGTTCACCTACTCTAGTATTATTGAGGCCATCAGATCTTTGAAGTGCAACAAAGCAGCAGATGTAGATGGTTTTCAAGCAGAACTTTTCAAGCGTAGTGCTTTGGTTCTTGGATCTTACCTTCCTACACTCCTTAATAGAGTGGTTTGCACTGGGTTTATTGAGACCTGGTTTAGACATGTGGTTTATACTATTCACAAGTATGGGCCTGCTTTCGATCCGAGTAACTACAGAACTATTATGATTGGACATACTTTTGCCAAACTTTATGCCACTACTCTGAACACCATGTTATTTAGTGCGCTTAATTGAAGAGGATGTAGAGCTGGAATCATGCCTTACGATTTTCTTTAGGCTCTTTTAGAGTTGGTTCTCACTGCCTCAGGGCTCGGACCAATCACTATATGGATCGGACTGATCGGATATATCAGTTGTGTATGTAATGTTCCCTTTGGAACATTAGAAAATATTGAAGTCTTATTTCATGCAATATTAAATTGACTTTGAGATTAGGGCTCAAAATATTAAAAAGGTCGATTTAATGTTATATTGAGGATAAAGGGGCAAGGAGGAACAAGACGAAATGCTTTGGAGAAGTTGAAGAGCCACCAGGGAATAAGACGAAACCAGAGAGGAGCCGAAGAGTCTGGATTTTGTTTTAAAAGGAGATAGTTGCTCATTGATGGATATGCTTGATTTATTATTCATATTTCCAGTTCTCTCTTGTGAGAGTTTTCAGAAAGCTTCAGCTTTCAGCCAGTGTGAGGACGTAGCCCCTCGTGCAGGCAAGCAGTGGACAAAAACCCATTGTCAAGGGAGATATCATTTCAGGTGTCTCATCGAGCTTACAGGTTCTTTCCTTGTTTTTCCAATCTGAATGTAACTTCTGTGTATAAGATTGGATTTTTAGTTGCTGGTTATTGTATTGTTGTTGTAAAATACAATAACGTTTAGTTGTTGGATGTTATATTGTTGTTGTACAAAGCAACATCACTGTTTGAGAAATTATTAGAGTTTTCTGGTTTTATCATACCAGTCTATGAACCTTGGTTGCATGTTGATATTTTAAATGTTATTGCAAATAACGGGTTCTATAAATTTGAAGAATCTTCTGGTTTATTATAGCACTGTGTCTCATGTTCGTATACCCGATTTTGAATGTTATATCTGGGGACATTTATATAATTGGAAAATTTTACTGGTTTCCGAATGTGCTGTAAATTGTCCGCAAGGTTTAATTTCTAAGGGTATTGTTAAGGGAATCCGGCAAATATCCTATTCGGAATATTACAGTGGTATCAGAGCTGGTGCATTCTGCCAGCCTGTAGGGATTATCAATTTACGGGTTATGTGGTTTGAAGAAGACCTCAGCATTTCAGACACAATATTTTACAGATAAATTTAGTGGATTCTGTGAGAGGGATTCTGAAAAAAACTATATGCATAAGAATCGTCAAAAATCTTACAAGGACGGCTTGAAATGCTAGTATCAATACATATCTTGGAGTAGAGCAAAGCAGGAGAGATGATCTTGAATCCTTGGGCTATGTGCTTATGTACTTTTTAAGAGCCTTCCATGGCAGGGATTAAGAGCAGGGACTGAAAGAAAAAAAGAAAGTCGGCACTTCAATTGAGATTTTAAGTTTGATAACATTTTTGACTGGACCATTCTGAAGTATCAGAAAACTCAAATTGCTAGCAATCCTCGACCAACAGGAATTCGACCATTATTTACACCCGAAAAGTCAGAAGCAACAGCTGGTTCTACAAAAAAGATTTCTACTGCCCAAGAGAATAATGTAACAAGTTCCTAGGTATCGGAAGGAAGCCATCAAAAGGTTATTGGAGCTACTGCTACAGTTTTAAGTTGGTTTGGCAATCAATCCAAGATCAAAGGTTCTGGATAGGAAGAAGTCTGTAATATGAGTTCTCGGCAGTGAGAAGCAAGTCAACCATTATACCCACGGCTTTGAGTTACCACAACGTATTTCAGTATTGATAGCATTACGTGTGAAAGTAGTTTCGCATCTCCAGCAGTGACGTTTGGTAGTGGTCGGCTTTGATACGCAGGCGAACAAGAAGCTCCAGTACATAGGGCAAAACGAATGAATACTAGAGCTGTCGATTTATGAAGACGGGAGTCAGGTTGTCTTACTTTGAGGCAATAACAAGATTATCACCCTTCGTAGGTAGCCAACAGGCATCCATGATTCAAGTACCATCACGTCACACTGTTACAGACATATGAAAACGGTGAGGCATTCTGGGAAGTTTACCAATCGACATGAGAACCTGTTGTGACGGCAGGATGAGTTGATATAGGGTGTTTAAACCCGTCATAGAGCCAGTTGCTGAGCTTATATACCTAGTCTGAGGTGGATATAAAGGACTTCGGTCTGCATACAGTGAGAATCCAATTCGAATCACTTCATGCATTCAACGCATATGTCCAGAAAATCGAACCCATAGCAAAAGTGGTGACCACATTGAGCAGGGTCGCCATCACGCAAAGGTAACCGATGGTGGTAGAATCGCCACTGAAGTTGAAACGCGGGTGTGGAGTGATTTCACACGGCTGGGGAGAAGTGAATTCGGAGAGAAGCATCCAAAACTGGAGTAAGAAATGCCAAAATCGACACGTTTCGGGAAGGCAGCTTGGTAACGCACACCATTACAGATAAGTTGAGTTGGAATTAACGTATTCTACCTGGCAGTAATACAGTTCATAAAAGACAAAGTGACTGTCGAGCAGGCATCCTTGGCAGTAGAGAACAGGAATATATGTATTACTATCAGCAGGAGCTGCATTCACGCCCGAATTAGCTAATGCAAGAAGACGTGTACGCTATTCACTCCATATTGATTTGTGGAGGGGAGTTGTCAAAGGAAGGAGTTTTAATTGTAGAATCTTTGTGACAGGTGTGTCAAGGCACAATTGTAATGTATACCACATAATAGCTACGACGGTGGAATTATTCTTTTGATGCTAGCTCTTCTGTACCAAGTAACAGATGTGAACTAGGAGCATTTGTCGTCTTACCTTACCAGACAACGCCAACTGCGTCAAGAATGATATTCCAAAGCCGTAAGTCTTTGTTTGTTAGCCATCATAGCCTTATTGCGTTTGGTTTTCAATTTTCCCATGAAATTCTTAAAGGGGTAAGCAGCTGCGCGGCCAGAAAATAAGCCATAGTCGACATTGAGGAAGGAGACGAGCTTCTTAGGCGAGCTTGGTTTCTACTTCCGTCAGGACCAACGCATCTGGGGTGGCCGGATTACCGCTTATTCACCATTTCTGAGGGCATAGAGTTTGGACTTGAGGGAATTTTAAACCACCAAGCGCTTCAGGAAGGGACGGAGGAGTGGTGAATTACATTGTCGAAGGTGCAAATCTTTTGATTTCTTGGCGATGAATATATTCATATTGGCACATAACCTTGCTCTGCAATAATTCCTATCAGGAGTACCATTGAATATGAATTGTTTTTCAAACTAGAAGTTAGAATGAATGGTACAGGTATGAGTTACTAAGCAATTGCTCCACCTTTGCATTCGGATTTGATTCAGTTTAATGATAGACAACTTGGTTGCAGTTTCTGTATAATCTCACCTCTGATGTCTGAAAATATAACCTAGTTATTAGTATAAACAGTGAATGTTCTGCCTCATATTATTACATTAGTGCTTTGCAGTAAAATAACAGTAACAGGTCTTTGTGAACTGAGTTTCATGACAACTGTTTGAAGTAATTATTCTAAGAACAGAGTAATACCGTGATCATTAGACTGCTGTAGGAATTTGCTCAGCATTGATTTGCAGAATGGACGGGAAGAGGTACACTTCATGGTCAGTTAACCGTCCTACACGGCCTACCTTCTTGAAAGAGGAACCACAGAGCAGCAAAAAAAGTAATCATCCCGACATTTGGGTTGAAATCAAGAAAATAGTTGATGATATGGTCAAAATAAACCATGAATTAAGTGACAAGTTGGCTGATCCAGCTACCATGGATAAGTTGACTAGATTTATACGCAGATCATCTCGCAGAACAGATAACAAGAGATCGGCTGATACAGTTACTAGGAACTCGCATGAGGAGTTTGGAAAACAGATCAGTAGCCAGGTAGAAGATTCGGTTCCTACTCAGCCGCAGGAGGAAGTGGTGAAGGATATTACGCAGATTGATAGTAACTGTCAACTTGATACTCAAGTTGAAATAGTTGTTTACAGATTGACAGAGGGTGATGTCACAGGTACCCAAGATGGTTTGGTTACAACAGACAGTGACTACAACATATCAATTTCGGATGATGATTATGAGGATGTTGTTGTGCACGATGGTGAGTTACCTAGTAGAGATGAACAAACATTGAGTATTCATGACTTTGCTGAGAGGGAGCACCAGGCACATTTGGATGCTTCATCACATGAGGTTGAGGCTGGAAATACTTCACCAGATTTGTCCAGCCAGCTGAAGGTGAACGTAGATAGTATTGTGACTTCATTATCTCATCATGACAGGATGCGAGATATGATAGAGGATCACATCCAGATGATTCAATTACAGGACAGACATAAGGGAGTTCAGGCAGAGTCTTCTTTTGTTGACTTATGGACGATTAGGGAAGGAATGGGAACGATGAAGTTGAGTTATTTACATCTTCTATCAGATCGTGACCATGTTCTTAGCCTTGTTGGAGTCTATTCAGATACCTTGAGGAGGAAGAAGGAGGAAGTTGACAGGCTTTCTCCCAAGCTTGAGGACATTTGAGTTTCTTTGGAGAGTACTCCATTGGCATTACAGGACTTGGAGAGACATGTGGACGGGCGTGACATGGAGTTGAGTTTAGTTTTATCTTGCACACTTGATACTCAACTTTCTATAGTAGGCAAATCACATGTGGTTGTTGATAGTTGTGAGAGTACACCTTGCATTCATACCCAAGATTCAGGAACAATATCAGACAGGTATGTGGAGTTAGTTGGTATTAGTCATATTACTCGGGTGAACAATTTGCTTGAGTTACCAGCTAATCCTAGTTTATGGACATGGACTTGGGATTGTTATATTGGTGTTTTGGATTCAGATGACTGGAGATTGTTATCACTCTTTGGTAGTAGTGATTGTTTGGGTGCTATTGTAGATTTGATTAGCCGATTGCACGGTGTTGTCCTTTCATGTGCCAGCAACTTGTCTGATATTGGTATTAGTTTCTATACACCGGTGTTGGGAGTTGTGTGCATTTCCAGTCAACCACTTAGGGTGCAATGGGCTTATGACAATTCAGGCACATTTGAGTTGTCAGTGATTGTGGATGAGTCCTCGGATCGTATTGGCATTGATGACATCCAAGCGGATGCAGTGGACAGTTATGGGGACTTAGTCTCCCTGACAATTTCTTTCGGTACAGAGGAATTGGATAGCGATGCTACAGTTTTTGATACTCTGTATGATGACATGAGCTTTGGAGTTGATTCGCAGAGTGTGGATGGTAGTACTTCGAAGATCAGTAATTTTGAGTCTACTCCTTAGGTTAGTGTGGCAGAGGAGGATTGTAGGAGACAGGCTAGCCAGCGCCTTCATGTGTCTAGTCAACTGAGAGTTAGTGAGCGTGACATTGCCATCGATTGCCAACATTTTGATGTTGTTCGTCAGTTGTTAGCAGTTCATGGATGGGGCTCTCCTACTAGTGTTGTAGTTATTTTTCCTTGACAGAGATCCACTCTTTATGGGAGGCTATCCGGATTCTGAGACAGAATTATATGCAGTTGGTAGCTGACAAAGATCATCTTATAGAGTGGGGCAGTGCAGCATATGACGCATTGTTGGTCAAGGAAGATGAGGTGAGTGAGCTTACTCAGCAGCTCGTGGTGACTTCTAAGATTCTTGATAGTACACAGTTGGCTTTTGAGGAGTCACAATTGCATCTGGCTGAGGTGACCATGGAGTTGGAACGACTGCAGTCTTTAACAGATTCTATACAGTCGCTGGGTGTGGTGTCTGGTGATCTGAGGACGTCCATGGTCGAGATTGTCAGAGACAGTGGAGATGGGGATGCATCCATCCTTGATACTAGCATTGGCATATCGGGCTCTCTTCCACTGGGGTCAAGTTCAATTGAGTTGGGTGTTGCAGCAGTTTGTTGTGGTATGCCTGATATGGTGGTGGTCTCTATTGTTGATGGCGTGGAGACTAGGGATGTTGTATTAGAGATCATGTGTGATGTTGGTAAGCCGGTAGTGGGCACGGTTCCTGCTAGTGATACTACTCCTTTGGCGATGTCTTCGGAGGGAAAGCTGGCAGCTGTACATCATGCTGATATGTATCCAACATGGTTTGCTACTTCTATGTCACAAAGTTCTCTTATGGATACATGGTTACAGGACGACTATGGTATCAGTCGGCATGATGGTTTGATTGGTTATCACATCCATGGGAGTTTAGCGGAAGCTGTAGAGAGATGTGTTATAGACGCTACCAGGTATTTTTACCTCTATATAGCAAATGGATGTGGGGTTCGTTTGTTTTGGGATCCAGGTGGCGACAGGTTTGACACAATGTATTGGTTGATCAGAGATCCAGGTGTTGGTTGGTTGTATCTTTGGTTGGATGAGGGTTTTATTGTGGTCCTGGTATTGATCAATGTTGAGCAGTTTACAAGAGCAGGTGCTGAGTTTTTTCAAAGAGTTATATGGGATCCAGGGATTCGGTTGATTGATAGATTGCAGGGTGACATTTGGCTTCGCAGTTGGCCAACATTATTTTCAGTTTGGATTTCATGGCTTCCTGCAGACTCGTATGGGATCCTGGAACGAATTGCTTGAGGACAAGCAATTTTAAGGAGGGGAGATTTGCAATGTTCCCTTTGGAACATTAGAAAATATTGAAGTCTTATTTCATGCAATATTAAATTGACTTTGAGATTAGGGCTCAAAATATTAAAAAGGTCGATTTAATGTTATATTGAGGATAAAGGGACAAGGAGGAACAAGACGAAATGCTTTGGAGAAGTTGAAGAGCCACCAGGGAATAAGACGAAACCAGAGAGGAGCCGAAGAGTCTGGATTTTGTTCTAAAAGGAGAAAGTTGCTCATTGATGGATATGCTTGATTTATTATTCATATTTCCAGTTCTCTCTTGTGAGAGTTTTCAGAAAGCTTCAGCTTTCAGCCAGTGTGAGGACGTAGCCCCTCGTGCAGGCAGGCAGTGGACAAAAACCCATTGTCAAGGGAGATATCATTTCAAGTGTCTCATTGAGCTTACAGGTTCTTTCCTTGTTTTTCCAATCTGACTGTAACTTCTGTGTATAAGATTGGATTTTTAGTTGCTGGTTATTGTATTGTTGTTGTAAAATACAATAACGTTTAGTTGTTGGATGTTATATTGCTGTTGTACAAAGCAACATCACTGTTTGAGAAATTATTAGAGTTTTCTGGTTTTATCATACCAGTCTATGAACCTTGGTTGCATGTTAATATTTTAAATGTTATTGCAAATAACGGGTTCTATAAATTTGAAGAATCTTCTGGTTTATTATAGCACGGTGTCTCATGTTCGTATACCTGATTTTGAATGTTATATCTGGGGACATTTATATAATTGGAAAATTGTACTGGTTTCCGAATGTGCTGTAAATTGTCCGCAAGGTTTAATTTCTAAGGGTATTGTTAAGGGAATCTAGCAAATATCCTGTTTGGAATATTACAGTGTACTATGGCAGAGGTTGAGACTCAGATCCACTTCATTTTTCGATGTCCTCTTTACTATGAGATCAGATGGAGATTTTACTGCCTTTTCAGAGACTGTTCTTCTCTTTCAATGTTCTTCAGCTCTATTGATCAGCGGTGTCTTGCACTTTATCTTCAGGAGGCCACCCATCTTCGGGAGATTACCCTGCAGTCTTTTATACCTCAGGGGCTTACTTCAGACCAGCTCATTACTGCATTTTTCTCTCCCTTGTCTCCTCCGTGAGGTTTGAAAAGGCCTTCCAGTACTTCTCATTCCAGATCGGTTAAACACCACCAGCCTCTCAGGCAACGACAATCTTATAGCGGTTCTACACAGCATTCTAAGACTATGGATCGTTCACGGGTTTACCCCTCTATTACTGATTTCTTTTTGACAAGGAAAGACCCTTAGTCTCTACCTTGCCTTCTCTCCTATTTTGTTTCTTTCTTTTTTTCTTCTTAGTCACCGTTTGGTGCTTCTACTTGGCCAGCTCTTCTGTTTGTATGCTCAGTCCCGTAAACCTTGTTGGTTTCTCGTGGACATTAATATTATTATCTTATCTCTGTTTGCAATAGAATCGACTAGAGCTGGGTACTACTTGCCGTGAGACATGATTATCATATTTGAGAAGCCACTAGTGGTAGAAGTGGCAAACTAGCTATGAAGGTGGAGTTGGGCACACACATTGGCATATATCAACTAGTCGTGGCTATCTGAAGATAACTAAATTAAAAAATACGACATCCTTGAAAAAAACCTTTACCAGAAAATTGTTTGTCAAGATTTTGATGCAGCTGATCACATTGGCCTTAGCTCTATTTGTGAGTCAACTAATGCCAATGAAGAAGGAGAAGATGATGATGACAAAGAAGAAGAGTATCATTAAATTTTTAATCCATTAGTTGAACTTCAAACAATTATACTTGAACTGTTCTTATGATTTAATTTTAATGTTTTGAATCTTTGATGCTGAACTTGAAGTATATGACTGTATGATCACAACTCATGATGCTGTGATTAAAAATATACAACTGTTTTTGTTGATTAAATTTTTTTATGACACTATGTGACATTCTAATCTTGACTCATGCTTCTAGGCTGCATAAATATATATATATACATGTTTTTGTACTAACGAACCCAAAACCCTTTTCGAAAATTTTCGTACCAGCAAACCAGTCCTTCGTACCCAAACTTCAAACTGAACCCAAACCAGCATCCTAGCTTGCGCTTGTAGATTGAAGATTTTCAACTTGCAATAGTGTCACTATAGTGACTTGAAGACATCTTCAGCTTGGTACAGGGTTTCTACAATGATTTCTTGAAGATTTCAGCTTGTGAATGTTTGGATTTATGAATCTTTGCAAGCAAACCAGATATATATATTTTCTCACTGATTGAAAGAAATTTTCAAACCATTTGTAAACCTAATAGAGTAATTTATAATAGTTTTCTACTACTGTCTGTCATTAAAACAAATCAGATCTAGGGATTCTATGTTGGGTTTCCATGTTTATTGCCACTGTCATAATTTATCCAACAATTTATTACCTATTTCTACTTTATATTTGTTAATTTCCATGATTTGTTGTTTCATATGAACATAGTGAATGATAGTATTGCTGTTCATAAAAAAATCAGCCATAATCAGAAGTCACGTTTGATATATTTGACACATACAAATCAGATCTGTTACTCATGTTGCATTCAAGGATGCATACCAGAAGTATAAGGGTTTAATTTATGGTTAATCAGCTAGGCTGTGGCATCTACATTAGTAAATTGATTACAGTATCAGCTTTCACATGTTTGCTAAATCATACATATCCTTAAGTTGTTCAATTGGGAACATTATATATTTTCTCTGGCCACTCATGTATGTACATAAAGCATATATTGGCGTGGAAGCCATTACCAACGAAAAAAAATGATAAGGGAAGTAAATCATCTTCGTACGGACACAAAAGTCTTTCAGACTCTTTAGTGTTAACAGCACACATACCTTGAATTAAGGGGTACCTTGGCTTTTTTGCCCTCCTCTTGGGCACCCATGATCGATGCATCCAGCTCTATTGCTCCATTATTTATATGTAAGAACTGCCACATAAAAGTTGAAAGCATATCTTAGGTCTCAGAGATAATGTTGGATTAGTACAAATTAGGTTCACAACTAAAAATGACCTTCTGAAAATTAATATACACGATTGAGAGATCGACATATACTTTCAAAGAAAACAGATTTATATCACTCATTGTATGTCTCCATCAAAACAATCACACTGCTCTTTGACAAATACAATGCCTTCTGTAGATCTAGGTTTGCAGACCATCTCAAAAGCTTTAAGATTCGTCAACCTTTGCCTCGAACTAAAAAAGGATATCTGAAAATGAATATGCAACGAGATCGAGAGAATATACTTTCAAAGCAAACAGATATGCATAACTCACTGCATGTCTTTTTCATCAAAATATATTACACTGCTCTTTGGCAAATACAATGCTTTCTATAAATCTAGTTTTCCAGAACCCCTCAAAAGCTTCAAGATAAATTAATATATCATCACCTTTGCTTCATTATTGTTTAAATTAATCCACATATATGATAAAACAAAGAATTAATCTCTAAAATAGAATGTATAAATTGTTATGCGACGAAAGTTGTCTTAGAGGGGAAAAATAGTTTCAAGGTAAGGTTAATGATACTCGATGCTTTGAGCAAAACAGAGTTTTGTTTTCTAGTTGTTGCTTATTCTATATCTGGAATTGTTAAGTTTAAGGATCACTGACAGAGTAAAACTATTATATCAGAATGTAACAATTGTGATTATCCTTACTTGGTATCTTTGTACTATAGAAGGAATGATCCAAACCTATGTCTTTGTATTTCAGATAATGCAATCTTCAGATCCGACTGATGTCCAGTAATCTTCAGAATTATTCACCAATGGAGTATCAACGATTTAATTGCTATAATCTGCAGAGAGGAGAAGTAGATCGCTGGACTTGTATGCCTTAGATTCAGAGAGGAGAAGTCGATCGCTGGGACTTGTATGCCTTAGATTGATATAGTTCCCAGCGATCTCTTGGCACATATATATAAACATGAGAAGTCACGTCTCCATAGAGACATGACTCTATGTGACCAAAGGTCACGTAGGGTCATGCCTCTACATAGGCAAGACTAACTAATCATAAACATAACCAATCACTGCCTAATGTAATCCATGGCAGTCGGGGGCAATCATAATAAGTCAATTAGTAATCGGGGGCAGATACGAAGCCCGGATAATCTCCAATGCATAAGCCTCATATGAATGAAGTCCATTTTGTGAATATCTGAAAACATGTGTGTGTGTATATATATGTGTGTGTGTGTGTGTGTGTGTGTGTGTGTGTGTGTGTGTGTGTGTGTGTGTGTGTGTGTATAGGTATGTATATATACATGTATATATGTATATGTATATATTTTTCACTGATGAACATACAGAATTCATTAAATCATAATTGCATGTATACAATATTACTTCAACCAATGCTATACATCAACACTCCCTCTTAGCAAGGGTGAAGCAATAAAACTCCTTAATAGACACCAGAGTACAAAAATTTGTACTTAACACATTATCTGACTTTAACACTCTTAAATAGTGACTTGTCAAATAATTTAAATCACCATGCTATGAACACTATCATAACATATGTTATGATCTCTAATTGTCCGAAACAATATATAGAATTTTTATGATAACAGGCCTATCAATTGCACATTCGTCACCTCACAAATGATTACCTTTTGAATATATATGTCTATGAAAGATCACCACCTTTCATTACATATTTGATGCAACTAAACAACAATAGAAGTATAAACACATAAATTTAAAATTTAAATTCAATATCCAATATTACAATTTGATCATACCAAGATTTCCTCTGAAGTATTCCAACTTCACTTTAGCAAGAGGCTTAGTAAAGATATATGTTGTTTTCTCATTAGTACTGATGTACTCCAGTTGAATAACTCCTCGATCCACCATATCTCTAATGTAGTGATAAGGAATTTCAATATGCTTGGAACGATTGTGGAAGACTGGATTAGCTAAGAGCTTGATACAACTCTGATTGTCGCAATGAATCACAGTGGGCTTCAAAGGTTTTTTGAACAAATCAACTAGCAACTTTTGTAACCATACAGCTTCTCTAGCTCCCAAAGAAGAGGCAATGTATTCTGCTTCGGTAGAACTTAATGCAACTGAAGATTGTTTTCTGCTGAACCAATAAACCATTCCAAATCCAAGACTTAAGCAACATCCAGAAGTACTCTTACGTTCAGTAAAGCTGCCTACCCAATCAGAATCAAAATATCCATGAAGATTGATGTTTACTTGATCATATCCAACTCCCATGCCAATAGTGCCTTTTAGGTATCTCAAGATGTATTTAGTTGCATGTAGATGTATCCTCTTTGGTGCACACATAGACTAGCTTAAGGTGTTAGTCGCATAACATATGTCAGGACGAGTATTCACTAAGTACATTAACGATCCAATAATTTTCCTGTAGTAAGTAGGAGCTATATATTGAGATTTGATCATATCATCCTTTTGCTTGTGTAGATTGACTTCCACAGGAGTAGTAGCTGGTTTACATTCCATCATTCAAAATTTTGTTAAAATATCAACAGTATATTTTTCCCTAATTCAAAAAAATGTAGTTACCCTTTTGCCAAACTTCCAGTCCTAGGAAGTAGTGTAGAAGATCTAAATCTTTCATATCAAACTCTGTTGTTAGTTCTTGTTTGCACTTCTTTATAAGATGTTCTTCACCTATTATCAACAAATCATCAACATATAACACAAGAATAATCATATCATCACCATCTATCTTGAGGTATAAGTTAGGATCAGCTTCATCTTTAGAGTATCCTAACTTTGTTAGATAGTTGTCTATTCTTTCATACCATGCTCTGGGAGCCTCTTTGAGACCATATAGTGTTTTCTTTAACTTAACTACGTAAGATTTATTGTCATGATTGTAGAACCCTTCTAGTTGCTCAATATAAACTTCTTCAATTTTACCATCTAGGAATGTTGTTTTAACATCCATTTGATGAACTTTCCATCCTTTGGATGTTGCGATAGCCAAGATAGTTCTAAATGAAGTGTATCTATCAATTAGAGAAAATGTTTCTTCATAATTGATACCTTCTTTCTATGAGAAACCTGATGCTACAAATCTGGTTTTGTACTTTTCAATGCTGTCGTCAAGTGCATGCTTAATTTTGAACAACAACTTAGAAGAAACAACTGATTTGTTTTTAGGTTTAGGTACAACATCCCATATATCAATTTTTAGTATGGAATTATATTCTTCAATCACTGCTTCTTTCCAAGGTTGGTTTGATAGTGCTTCTTTAACATTTGAAGGTTTTGTTTTTATAAGTTCAGTTAATAATGCTACATAGCATGATTGGTTTCTTGTTCTTTTACTTTCTCGAATCACTTCATTAGGTTCAACATGATTCTCTTCTATCATTTTCCTAGCCCAAAGTGGCCTCTTTTTATTGTTAACATTTTCAGAATCTTCATGATTTGATGTAGCAGTAGAAGATGGTTCAATATCATTCTCCCTCTCAATTTCTGTTGTGTGATTTTCATCTATTTCAAGAACAAGTTCTATAAATGATTCATCATTGTTTTTAGAAATATTGAAGGCAATATCTTCTTCAAATTTCACATCTCTACTAATCTCAATTGTTCTTTGACTCGGAACAAAAACCCTGTAGCCTTTGGTTGTTTCACTATATCCAATGAGTATCCCCTTCTTTCCTGATGGTTCTAGTTTTGTTCTTTTCTCTTTAGGAATGTGAATATAAACAGGACACCCAAATATTCTTAGGTGACTTAGATCTAGTTTAATACCTGTAAATACTTCTTTAGGAGTGGTTTCTCTAATACTGAGTGTGGAAATCTGTTCTGAATGTAGACTACAACATTAGCTACTTCAACCTAGAAGGAAGTATGAAGATTTTGATCATGCATCATTGCTCTGGCTGATTCAACAATTGATCTATTTTTACGTTCTGTAACTCCATTCTGTTGAGAATTATATGTTACAGAAAAATCCCTCTTAATCCCAACAATTTTGCAAAAGTTTTTGAAAATTTCGAAGATGTATTCACCTCCATTGTCTGACCTTAGTATTTTTGTTTTTTGTCCTGATTGGTTTTCAACTAAAGCTTTGAACTCCTTGAATTTTGATAATACTTCGGCTGATTCCTTCTATTTTAGGAAGTAGATCCAAGTTCTTCTACAATAGTCATCAATAAAAATTACATAAAAGAGACAACCGTTTAGTAAAGGTACAGACATTGGACCACAAAGGTCAGTGTGGATAAGTTAAAAAATAGATTTTGATTTGTGAACTCTTTTAGGTAATGACTGCTTTGTGTTTTTGCCTAGGGCACATCCTTTGCAAATGCTTAAGTGATCAGTTTTGAAACTAGGTAATCCTTCTACAATTTTTCCTATAGATGATAATGCACAATATTGAAGATGACCTAGCCTCCTATGCTAAATTTTGATAGAATTTGACGTTTCATGATTTAGGGCTAAGTTTTGATTATAACAAAGTTTATATAGACTTCCGTCTCTAAATCCAATAGAAATAGTTTTCTTGATATTTGAGTTCTTTGGCCAAGATAGAACTTTGTCCTCTTGAAAAGTGACTCTAAATCCTTGATCAGCAAGACCAAAAATAGAGACCAAATTCCTTTTTATACTAGGTACATATAAAACATTTTTGAGTTGAAGAGTAATTTCTGAATTTAGGTGAATTGAGCAAGAACCAATACCTTTGATAGGATGAGTAGAATTATCTCCAATGGTGACTTCTTCTGAGGAGTATTCTAAGAGTTTTCGAATTTGTCTCTAAAACTTATTATATGACGAGATGCTCCACTGTCTATAATCCAAGTGTTCTTGTTTGAGTTTAATTCACTTGAAAGAGCTAAATAAAATACATAGATTTCTTTTTCCTCTTTCTCTACTTTCTCTTCTTTGATTTCTACTAGGGCTGCTTAAATTCTCTTCCGTTCAAGGTAAAAGTTATGAGAGTGACCAATTTTATCACATTTGAAACATCTTACTTTGGACCAATCACGTTTCTTATATGTTTTGTCAAATTCCTTTTTATTATGTTTGAATTTCGTTTTCTTGTTTGAATTTGCATGAAGAGCTTGAATGTCTCCTTCTTGATTTATACTTAGTCCTCTTGAGACTAATCTTGATTCTTCTTGTGTGCATTCATTTTTTAGTAATTCAAATTTAGGAAGCTTAGGTTGGGAGCTTAGACCTTGAATAAATGTTTCCCAAGATAGAGGAAGTCCTCTTAATGCTATCATGCTAAGTTCTTTGTCATCAACTCAATTTTCCATTGTTGCAAGTTGATCTTTTAATTCAGAAATTCTTAGAAAATAGGATGTAATTGATTCCCCATTATTCATCTTTATGTATAGTAGATCTTGTTTTAGGGTCAACAGTCTACTAGTATTGTTGAGTTCAGATGTGTCTTTGATAGTAGGGAACATCTCAAATCCAATCTTAACATTAGATATAGAGGGAAGAATATGATCTTTCAGAGAGTCTATTATAATTTTCATTGCCTTGTTATTGTGCCTTTTCCATGTCATTTTATCTAGATCATTTTCAAGCATGGATTTGTTTGTTTCTATGTACTCCTCTAATTCCATTTCTCTTAATATTATCATGACTCGAATTTTCCATGATCAAAAATTTGATGCTCCCTCAAGTCTATCCTCTAAATTTAGTGTTTCTTATAAATCTGAGATTTTAGATTTAATTATGAATAATAGAGTTTCTTATCAAAATGGCTCTGATACCATGTTAAGTTTAAGGATCACTGACAGAGTAAGACTATTATATCAGAATGTAACAATTGTAATTATCCTTACTTGATATCTTTGTACTATAGAAGGAATGATCCAAACCTGTGTCTTTGTATTTCAGATAATGCAATCTTCAGAATTATTCACCAATGGAGTATCAACGATTTAATTGCTATAATCTAAAGTAGATTGTTGGGACTTGTAAGCCTTAGATTGATATAGCTCCCAACAATCTCTTGGCACATATGTAAACATGAGAAGTCACGTCTCCATAGAGACATGACTCTATGTGACCAAAGGCATGTAGGGTCATGCCTCTACGTAGGCATGACTAACTAATCATAAACATAACCAATCATTGCCTAATGTAATCCATGGTAGTCTGCGGCAATCATAATAAGTTAATTAGTAATCAGTGGCAGATACAAAGCTCGGATAATCTCCAATGCATAAGCTTGATATGAATGAAGTCCATTTTGTGAATATCTGAAAACATATGTATATATTATAGTGTTGCCCCAGTGCGGGGGGGCGGCGGTGCAGGGGGACGTCGGGACGATTTTCCAGTGTAGGCAAAAAAGGGCCTCAATTTGGGGACGGCGGTGGTGCGGCAGTGGGGGCGTGGAGGGAAGGGTGGGGGAGAGGGGAGGGAGGTGGTTGCATAGTATATATATAATACATATGACTGTAAACGCTAATTATGAAATGATACTTCAATATATTGTATAACATACCAAATATAGCTGAATAGAGAAAATTGAAATGTGATTCACAAACTATAAGTTCAAACTTGAAACTTGAAACTTCGTAACCATTACTAATGACCGTTTAACAAATTAACTTAGTTCAAGATGCACGATGCAAAATTTATTGTTCAAATATGAATATTATATATGATATATCATAAAGATGAGCCGAGTAGCATGAAACAATGAAATGAAATAATGTATCATAACCATATCAAAGTGAGTACAATCAACAAAATGACAAAATCTCAATAATGAGAATGGAATCATCCCAAGTGTTCTCTAAGCATGCATAAAAAACAAATTAAAAATGAAAAGAAAAAATTAATTTTTTTTTAACTTTTTGGGCCATTCAGCTGGCCGCACCCCACAAGCACCCCCGCACCAAAGCACCAGCGAACCACCCGAGTGCTCAACCGGTGCGGCCGAGGTGTGGCGGCGCATTTTCAGCCAATGGGGGTACTCGGGTGCATGACGCGCCGGCACCAAGTGCGTACATGCACCGGGTGCTTCAGGTTTTTGACTCGACTGCACAAACCCGGGTTACACTAATATATATATATATATATATATATATATATATATATATATATATATATATATATATTTCACTACTGAATGTACAGAATTCATTAAATCATAATTGCATGTATACAATATTACTTCAACTAATGCTATACATCAACAAGAATATCAACAATCATGGGATTTTTGTATTGATTTTACCGACTGGTCCAGAAAGGTTTGCCATAGAAACACCCCTTCCATGTAATAATATGAAAATTTATTGCTCTTTTCAAGACAGTGATAATCATGATGCACCAAATGTCCAGAAACATAGTACGTTGCAGTTGAAGGCTTTATCTGAGGTCGTTAAATAAGATTTGTCAAGGAATCTAAACGATCAAATTGAATTGAATAGTGACTCTATGATATGTTTTATCCAAAATCAGAATCAGAACATGAATAAGAACACTTAAGCACCAAAAATAGGAATAGGCCAGAAAGAAAGAGAAAATAAGAGTTGATACAAGACCGTCTACCTATCAAGCAACTAAGGCAATTCATCCACCAACTGAGGTAACTACAAATTTGTTATCCTTGACTATACGGCTAAAACCAAAGTCTTTGTTTGACAACTAGAATTCTTTCAAAATCAACCTAAGCAGTTCAGAAAATATTCATATATGTTAAGGAAAATCATATTGGCTTCGATTAAAGAAGATATCCAGTGTAATACTGGCATTGGGGTACATCCGGACGTCAAGATGAGTTTCTGGAATGGTAGGCGAAAGGGCCTCAATTTCAGGACGGCGAGGGGACGATGGGGGGAAAAATGGAGGCAGCAGGGTTTTGTATACCATACATGTAGAACTTAAAATGCTAGCTATGAAATGATGTTTTAGTATGACCATAGTTTTGAGACTCTCCACAAGTCGGGCAAGTATCTCAAGTCGGCAAGTCGAGTCAGCCTTGTGAGGTCCAGTACGGCGAGTTGGGTCAAACCTGCTAGTTTCAATATATGATAGCAAAAGGGTGAAGGCAAGGTAAATCTTCATAAAACATTTAAGGGTTTTGTCGCTTTGTCGAGTTACTGCCGAGTCATGACCAAGTCTGAGCCGGTTCACGAATCAAGTTACCCAAGTTGGGTCACAGTCGGGTCCGAATCTAGAGACTTTGAGTATGACACACCAAATTGAAATACTTGAACATAGAAAAATCACAACACTAACCAAAACCATTGAACATCTAACATAATAACATTGTACATACCCAATAGTAACATCCAAATGTCAAAATTCAAATAGAGATTCAAGCATACGTCTGAATGGCATGGTTGCGAAATGGTGGAGGTTGGGGAACTCCAAGTGCTCGGTGCAAGGAAGTCTCTAGGTCGGGTGCTTTGAGGCTTCTTCTTTTTTTCTGGGTGGGGAGGGGTGGGTGGGTGGGTGCAGAAGGGGTGTGAGTCCCAATCACCAAAGATATCTATAGTATTGAATCAAGAAAACACAAGCAAAATCAAAAACAAACTAACGATCAAATGAACTCATTTCCCCTTTGATGAACTGACAATTGAGGAGACACAGCAAGTAGTAAGGGTAGGAATCCAAAAACATCTAGGTCAGCAAGCAATCCTGTGGCACACAATAACTATGATAATTCACTTTGGCTCACTCTAAGTTTGAGATGTGCATTTCCATGTTACTCCTTATCAGTGTGTTTTCTAAGTTTATTTAACTTGGTCATCTCAGTGATTCAGAATCTCAGATTACATGCAATTCTCCATCAATGATGAACCTGGCCTGTTTACGTCTAATTTCCTTTACTGGACAAGTCAAGTAGACAAAAAGTTGAGAACTAGTTTGCCTAATAAAAACGTCACAAAAAGGCCCAAATGAAACAGAGCTTGAGAACAAGCATCTATTGAATTATCAAATTCAAAACAGAAGACATTAGTTACAATAAAAAGAGTTCAATTTCTCATCCATTAATATCAATTTTTGCATGTATGCCTCTGTTGCACATAAATGGTAGACATTAGTGGTATTCATCCTCCCTCAGCACATATACTTATTGCTGGGTGCTTTTTTTAGCTAGGCTTTTCTGCTAGACATGGATATTTATTCCTGGCAGTCACCTATGCTCAAGCTTTTAATTGATGTTTTCAAAACATTCTCATTTTCTAGGCATCTGGTTTCTAGTGCAGCTGTGGCATATATTCCCTGCCTGTGCTAACTGGTGTAGCACCTTCCCATTTGACTGTTACAACTTTATGAACCCCAACCATGGCTATGAGACATTAAATGCCATTACAACCCTTTATGGTGGTGTTAATTAGGAATTTAAACTTTCCTTTAAATGTATTAAAAAGGCACAGTCATTCTGGATGAGGGGCAACTGTGACAGCTTGTCCACTCACTGCTGACATCCCTCTTATTGACACACTTTTGGATGTGAGTCTTGTTATTTTCAATAACAGAGTTGCCAATTTGATACAGAGTTTGTGTATGCAGGAGGGCCAAAAAGAAAAGGCAAGATTCATAAATTCTAATCCATTGACATTAAGAGCATCAAATTTGACGTTTTGATCAATTTCATTTGAACCATGGTAAGTTACAAAGTCAATTCCACCAGACACATCATTTGTCGAAGTCAGCACAGTCAAGAATTAAATCCCAATGCTGCATCAAACCTTTATTGTAATAAAAGTTTCTTATGTGACAAGAAATCCCAATAACTAGCAGAGCTCTGGAAGTGGAGATCCTAATAACTAGTGGGGATTTGGACGAGGAGATGCCAATAACTAGTGGGATATAAAAGTGGAGATCCCTGTGGGGTTGAGGGGCCGTGTACCTCAACAGAGCTTGAGGACAACACCTCCAATGGGGTCAATGGGTAGAACCCCTCAAGGGACTTTTGAGGAAACACCCCTAGAGTGGGTTTAAGAAGTAGCACCCTTGATGGTACCCTAGGAGAAATAACCCTATAGTGGGGGTTGATGAGTAGCAGCCCCCAAAAGGGCTTGAGTCAAACATCCTCAATGGGGTTACGGGCAGTTCCTCCGCCACCAAAACAAAAATTTAAGTTCGTTTAACTTTAAGACACAGACCTTCATGGCATTCACCATGTCCCCAATATTATTACTTTAGGCAAAATTAGGTATTTGCCAGATTTCTTAGAAAAATCTTTTCAAAAATTATTTTATTTTTGTTTTAGATTTGGGCATCCTTCTTGTCCCCCTAGAGTTTCCTACATTTGGCCCAAGTTCCCCCAAGGTATCAACCAGCCAAGTTCCCTGTGGGTCCTCCAAAAAAGGTCTGACAAGGAACCCGAGGCACCCAAGCAAAACTTTGAGCAAACCTGGGCTACTTTCATCAAAAGACTAGTACCCAAAACTAGTTCAGTACAGGATCAAGACCTAAGTGTACCCTAGAACATAGGTCAAACTAAAACTTCCTCCTAGGACCAACGAAGTCACCTATGTGCTAAATCTCAGATGTATACAAATATGTGGTGAAGGCATGAGACAGAGACAAAGAGATTGCAGTTAAATATATATAATATTAGGATGGGAGATGTAAGACAGAAAAACCTTTTTTCTAAGTCTACTCACATGGCCAAGTTTTAGCCACGAGACTTACCCAGAATCAAGAGACTGGCAAATCTCAAGACTCTGTGAGTCTGGCAAGGACTTGGCAGACTCTGAACTTGGCCACCAGGGACTCGCAGACCATGTCCTAGCTCATGACTTGCTGATTACTCATGAGTTCGTGTGAGTCTCATATCACTACAAGACCAGCCAAAATTGATAGAGACATTCTGTGTAGAATCGTAATGCCTTGTGGCCTGACTGTGCACCTTTTTGTGTGGAGTTTAAGTGATGTTTGTAAGTCCCTATTGTTGAACTATGTGTCTGTGAGGCAATTTTATTATCTGAATTGATTAATAAAGAGACTGTCAATTATTATCATAGTTCCTGAACTCTCCAAGTCTTGGCACATCCCAAGCCAAGTGACCCTAGCCAAGTCCATGGGGCCCAAGACTCTCCACGGGCTCATTCTAGGTGAGATTCACTAGAAACTAGTATTAGGTCAAGTCCTTCTTGCTGAGTCCTGAGTTGGGTTGGCCTTGCAATCACCAGAGTTACTCTACTAGATTAAGGCACATTCTCCCCTCCTATCACCAGCATCAACAAAGAGCCAAGATGAAGAATCAGAAATTGAAATATTCAACATTGCTCAAACAAATTAATGACAAAACAGAAAATATAAGAAAGAAAAATGGTACATGGTGAAGAGGTTTGACATTACAGAGCTTCAAGTTTGTGAAGATAATACAACAAACCATAGAATGCAAGTTGCTGGAGACAACAAATTAGAACATAAGTTTAAGAATGAAAAACCTACAAAAATAAAGATTAGCATAATTCATATCAGATGGAAAGACAATGGATGGCCATATATGACAGTAGTAGAAAATTCATAACCAATATATTTCAAGATAGATAATTGGTTGAATGTCAAATCAGATTGGGATTTTTCAGACACTAAAAGCAATAAAGGGTATCAAAGTCTAAATATACTGTCAGCTACAGTATAGAAAGAACAAGGTGTAGAGATACTAGTAGAAAAATTGCAGCCTTTCTGGGATCCCAATGTTACACAAAACACTATGACTAAATTTAGAAAAAGAACACAGCATGATGGTCAATTAGAAAATGTAAAAATCAGCATTCCTCTGAACATAATACTACCACAAGTTCTTCCAAGGTATCTTGTATCTCCATCTCCCTGGATGATTTTTGCATTCAGAACAAGAAACTCTAAGGTTTCTTATCACCCCTTTTGTCATGAACTTCTCCTTACAAGATCGTGTTTATCCACCTGAACCCTAGCTCTTCATGAGGCAACATCATAGGGTCCCAAGTTAAGAATTGCTAACAGTTTTTTCACTTATCTCAAGAAGTGGTTAGTTTTCTCAGCATGTTAATAGATTTTCTTTAAAACCTGTAAGTTCCAATTTCTTAGTAGGCAAGTAAGCTGTATCTTTGTTTCCATCGGTATGTTTTACTCCTGT